>BSBM01000209.1:12675000-13903669 GCA_027924585.1 Larix kaempferi
TTATGGGTTAGAAGGGGTCTTAAAGGCCTTTATGGGGGAGGATCTCTTTATGGGGAGGGGCTCTAGGCATAACCTGACACATTTATATCTGTTGGGAAATAAATACAGTGAACGTTACCCACCAAACATTACAACATTCAGCAAGGATGCGCACGCACCAGGGGTGCCCCTCCCCTCCGGTTTGGCGGCCTCGATGTCATCTTGTACGTCCATCTTGGAAACTAGGGTTTTGCTCAGTGAGGGAGTGTGCACTTTTTGCACACGGGGGTCAACTTTGGAAAATCATCCACCGAGCACTTGTGGCTAGCGTTTCCGGCCAGAACCCACCTAGACACACTTGCATGACTCCCCGAAACCTAGTTTTGTTTCACGGTTGGAGTTCTATGCCCCCGGCAGGTATCCAGCAGGTGTCCCTGAATGCCTTTTGGATGCGAGACGGAACGAGTCATAGAATGAAGACCGTGGCTTGGATCGACGAACCGTCAACTCCGTTGGATTCAGGATGCTGGGATAGTGCTAGGGGTGCCCCTCCCCTTTGGTCTGGTGGCCCCGGTGTCATCTTGTACGTCCATCTTGGAAACTAGGGTTTTGCTCAATGAGGGAGTGTGCAACTTTTGCACATGGGGGTCAACTTTGGAAAATCATCCACCGAGAACTTGTGGCTAGCGTTCTCAGCCAGAACCCACCTAGACACACTTGTATGACTCCCTGGAACCCGGTTTTGTTGCACAGTTAGAGTTCTATGCCCCCGGCAGGTATCCAGCAGGTGTCCCTGAAGGCCTTTTGGATGCGAGAAAGAACGAGGCATAGAATGAAGACCGTGGCTCGGATCAATGAACCATCAACTCCGTTGGATTCAGGATGCCAGGATAGTGCTAGGGGTGCCCCTCCCCTTTGGTCCAGTGGCCCTGGTGTCATCTTGTACGTCCATCTTGGAAACTAGGGTTTTGTTCAGTGAGGGAGTGTGCAATTTTTGCACACGGGGGTCAACTTTGGAAAATCATCCACCGGGCACTTGTGGCTAGTGTTCCTGGCCGAAACCTACCTAGAAACACTTGCATGACTCCCTGGAACCCTTTTTTTGCACGGTTGGAGCTCTATGCCCCCGGCAGGTATCCAGCAGGTGTCCCTGAAGGCCTTTTGGATGCAAGATGAAACGAGGCATAGAATGAAGAACGTGGCTTAGATCGACGAACTGTCGACTCCGTTGGATTCAGGACGCCGGGATTGTGCTAGGGGTTCCCCTCCCCTCAGGTCAAGTGGCCTCGGTGTCATATTGTACGTCCATCTTGGAAACTAGGGTTTTGCTCAGTGAGGGTGTGTGCAATTTTTCCACATGGGGGTCAACTTTGGAAAATCATCCACCGGGCACTTGTGGTGATGATGATGATGATGAAGACGCTGATGATGATGGTGATGGTGATGAAGATCATGGTGATGATGAAGATGGTGATGATGATGGACATGATGATGAGGGACCTACAGATGACAGTGATGATGAAGATGGTGATGATGATGACGAAGATGGTGATGATGATGACGAAGATGGTGATGATGATGGAGATGGTGATGGTGATGATGAAGATGGTGATGGTTCCATCTCACATCCAAAAGATGCAAATGGTGATGGTGATGAAGATGGTGATGATGATGAAGATGGTGACGTTGGTGATGATGGTGATTCTGGTGAAGTTGATGGTGATGGTGATGGTGATGATGAAGATGGTGATGGTTCCGTCTCGCATCCAAAAGATGGAGATGGTGATGATGATGAAGATGGTGATGATGATGAAGATGGTGACGTTGATGATGATGGTGATGGTGGTGAAGTTGATGGTCATGGTGATGGCGATGATGATGAAGATGGTGATGATGATGAAGGCGTTGATGATGATGGCAATGGTGATGAAGATGATGACAATGATGATGAAGATGGTGATGATGATGGACACAGTGATGAGGGACCTACAGATGACCATGATGATGAAGATGGTGATGATGATGGTGATGGTGGTGAGTTTGATGGTGATGGTGATGGTGATGATGGAGATGGTGATGGTTCCGTCTCGCATCCAAAAGATGGAGATGGTGATGATGATGAAGATGGTGATGATGATGAAGATGGTGACGGTGATGATGATGGTGATGGTGGTGAGGTTGATGGTGATGGTGATGGTGATGATGAAGATGGTGATGGTGATGGTGGTGAGGTTGATGGTGATGGTGATGGTGATGATGGAGATGGTAATGGTTCCGTCTCGCATCCAAAAGATGGAGATGGTGATGATGATGAAGATGGTGATGGTGGTGAGGTTGATGGTGATGGTGATGGTGATGGTGATGATGAAGATGGTGATGGTTCCATCTCGCATCCAAAGGATGGAGATGGTGATGATGCTGAAGATGGTGATGATGATGAAGATAGTGACATTGATGATGATGGTGATGGTGGTGAAGTTGATGGTCATGGTGATGGTGATGATGATGAAGATGGTGATGATGATGAAGGCGTTGATGATGATGGAGATGGTGATGAAGATGATGATGAAGATGGTGATGATGATGGACACGGTGATGAGGGACCTACAAATGACAATGATGATGAAGATGGTGATGATTATGACGATGGTGGTGAAGTTGATGGTGATGGTTTCGTCTCGCATCCAAAAGATGGAGATGGTGATGATGACGAAGATGGTGATGATGATCAAGATGGTGACGTTGATGATGATGGTGATGGTTGTGAGGTTGATGGTGATGGTGATGGTGATGGTTCTGTCTCACATCCAAAAGATGGAGATGGTGATGATGATGAAGATTGTGATGATGATGAAGATGGTGATGGTGATGGTGGTGAGGTTGATGGTGAGGTGATGGTGATGGTTCCGTCTCGCATCCAAAAGATGGAGATGGTGATGATGATGAAGATGGTGATGATGATGAAGATGGTGACGTTGATGATGATGGTGATGGTGGTGAAGTTGGTGGTCATGGTGATGGTGATGATGATGAAGAGCGTGATGTTGATGAAGGCGTTGATGATGATGGCGATGGTGATGAAGATGATGATGATGGTGATGATGATGGAAATGGTGATGAGGGACCTACAGATGAAAATGATGATGAAGATGGTGATGGTGGTGAATTTGATTGTCATGATGGAGATGGTGATGGTTCTGTCTCGCATCCAAAAGATGGAGATTGTGATGGTGATGAAGATGGTGATGGTGATGTTGATGATGATGGTAATGGTGGTGAGCTTGATGGTCATGGTGATGGTGATGGTTCCGTCTCGCATCCAAAATATGGAGATGGTGATGATGATGAAGATGGTGATGGTGATGGTGGTGAGGTTGATGGTGATGGTGATGGTGATGATGAAGATGGTGATGGTTCTGTCTCGCAAAAATATGGAGATGGTGATGATGATGAAGATGGTGATGATGATGAAGATGGTGACGTTGTTGATGATGGTGATGGTGGTGAAGTTGATGGTCATGGTGATGGTGACGATGATGAAGATGGTGATGATGATGAAGGCGTTGATGATGATGGCGATGGTGATGAAGATGATGATGAAGATGATGAAGGCATTGGGGAATTTATTTATATCTAATGTATTTGACTCTAAGAACCTCTCATGTGTGATTATAAAAAAATCAAGATTCCCTCAACCCCCAAACATGCCCTTTCAAAGAATTTTTTATCTTTGAGTGTGGTATGGGTGCCAACATGAGGTTTTGTCTACTAAGGATGGATCTTGGCATCTTGACCATGGTTGGGGTGATGACAATGAGGTTCATATGACTCCAATGAATCTTCCATGGATCATGGGGTAAAATGATCTCTCAAGTATTATTGCATGTGAACTTGCATGTACCAAGCTATAACAAATCTTTCACAGGAGTGGATTTGTCTATGTGAATAGATAAGTGAAAAGATTTTAGCAACAAGACCTATCAATTTTAACTTGGAAGCATGGGAAATGTTCAAAGTGGGATTGAGAGACTTGATGGTGATTGTAGTAGTGGGCATGGTATTGGTGAGAATGATGTCATGATAGTGGAATTAAACATTAAGATGGTGACCCTAGAGCTTGGATCCTAGCCTAGAAGCACGAGAGCCTAGCCTAAAAACCCTAGTTGGTAGCGTAAACCCTAGTTTGTATTCTAATCACAATGAAACCCTATTATGTAGCCTAAGATCTAGCCCTAAATTATAATACATGTAAAGAATAAATCATTTTCATTGCACATATATATTCATGTGCATACATTTGAATCCAAATCACTATACACATATATGCATAGTTTCTCATCTATATAGCAAGGGTGCATACAACTAGAAAACCGTTGTACCTAACATCGGATACCTAATTTAGAAACGTAATGGTTTGAAATTGGTTGTACCATGAAGATTTTTATATGGTGGATATGCACACCTATGGAAACCTTCTCAATGGATGGAAAACCTAATATTATCATAACATTAGTAAAGCTTACTCCAACATGTAGTAATGCTTACATGTTCTAGTGTTGATGGCGCACTAATGGATGCATGCAACTTGATGAGGGTGTATTTGTGACTCCATTGATGTAATGTACTTGTCCTAAATGTCTTTAAAAAGTGTCTGAGTGTCCAATAGATGAATTATGATGTCCTAATACCCCTCTATCCCTTCTAGACAAAATTCGACAACATTTGGGGTATTGGGGTAACAAGTTGGTGTGTTGAGGTGGATATAGCCTCAAAAATACACCTTGTAGTAGTCATTTATTGTAATGTCAACTATACATGTGTTTAAGTCAACGTGTCTACATAAAATTAGATCGCTGTCACATAATGATAAATTAAGGAAGTCCTAATTGTAAATGGTAGTGGATGTGATGGTCATCAAATCAAAGGTGGCTATATCCATGAGTGAGAATTAATGAGCTAGCTATACATAGTGCTCAAGGTTGTCCTATTTGTATGGTAACAATTGATTAAGAAATGATTCCATAACTTGGTTATTAATTTGTTGCATGATCTTAAGTGGACAAAATGGTCAAAATAAATACTACTGACGACATTTCATTATGTAGAGTATGGACATTTTGGATCTCATTATGTAGAGCTATTAAAAATCATGTTGGATCTCATTTTAACCTTTTGACGACAATGGACATTTTCTATTTTTAAGTATTCTTTTCCTAGTACTCAAGTTCCCAATATATATCTTATGTGCCATGAGGTGTGATTTGTCCATCCATTTATTCTGTTTGTTTTTAGATTAATTCTCACACACGATTTTGTTTGAGTTAGCATATGTTTACAATGTTTTCTTAACATAGATACCATTGGCAGCTTTTACATGTGGAAAGATAAACCAAGCTGAACTTTGATATCCAACTTCTCTTCTAGAATCTAGGTAAAACACAAATTTACACAACATCACATTATGATACACACAACATGAGACAACCACATTAGACAATGAGATATATAAATCACATAACTGAAAATCCATGTACATCGAGGCTACAAAACTCATCCAAACATATACAATTTCTGGCGAATTGTGGAACATGGTTCCCAATGTACGTACAATGGCAACTCGTGCCCTACACAAAATGTGACAACTCATGTCGTAGATACAAAATACATGACAACTTGTGCCGTAGATACAAAGTACATCAAAATTGGTGCACAAAAGTGCCACATCATGGCCAATGTACATAACACGTGGTGTGTCAAGCATTGTGACCACCGCTGTCACTCCCAGGCGCAGATCCAAAGTCGATCTTCCTACTCTTCGAGCTACCGGTGCCTCGGGTCTTGCTCCGTCTAGGACTAGACCGTCTCTCCAGGATCTGGAACAAATGATATAAGATACCGTCATTTTCAAGCATTTGCAACATTTACCACATTTATAAAACAAATGTAGAATTCGAATCTTAAATAAATCACCTCTGACATGAGTGGGAAACGTTGGATAGGTGTCCTAGATATTTGGAGCCTCTCAGTGATTCCATCCTACAACATTTACAACAATCATTTCATTGAAAAGTCATAATTGCTTAAATTAATTTTTGTTAATGCATCAAAATATTTTCATAAATTAGCTTGATTCTCACCGTGAACACCTCCGATGATGAACATGGCTAGGCTTCTGGGCTAGCAGGTGGAGCAGATGGCCGGACAACCAGCTCCAATGCAGTGATGGGGGGGGGGGGGGGGGCGCAGATGTAGTGGCAGCCACTACAGGTGAAACCACTGGAGATACTGATGAGGATATTGGAAGAGTAGATGCCACAATAGTGGCGGGAAGTGGGGATGATATGGTGGGAGAAGACACGGTGGTATGGGGTGGAGGAGGACCATGTGGACGATGAACCCCTATCGGTTGTAGGATAGAGGGTATCGAACGAAAAGGGATACGGGGGATGTTGAGGGATGGTGCATGGGAGGGAAGTCCTGCATGGAGGAAGGAGGATGGACAAATGGGAGGTTGTGGATGAAGAGAGGAAGGTGGAAGGAAGGGGGGGGCGTGGACGAATGGGGGAGTATGGATAGACATGGGGGCGTGGATAAATTGGGGAGGATGTATGGACGTAGGGATGGGTCTAGATGGAAGCGAGGGAGGGGACTCATGGGAGAGGGTGGATACATAGGACTAAAATGGGGAGACGCAGCTATTGGTGGCACCTACATACACATTTGTAATATCACAATTTAGTAAACAAACAATAAATTAAACCATAGTAAGTCGTAACAAATCAAATTAAAAGCATGCTTATAACTACACATTGTACTTGTGTATATGGTGATGTGCCAATCCCTAGCGGGGGTGGTTGATCACAGCAGTCACAGAACACCTGTGGACAACAAAATGCATGCATGTTATGGACATGTTAAACAAGTCATTATCTAGGAAATCAAGATATTCAAAAACATTGTACGAACTATCAACGTGTATGCCATAAATATAAATACTTGAGTAATATAAGTGACATAAGTAATAACAATATTGTGTCAGGTACTGAAAATACCTCCGTGTGGGGTGCCGCAATTTCAGTTGCAGCTGCCATTGCTACATCTAGGTTGGGAGATCCTACGTTCTCCCATCTTGGTGTATCAGCTCTGAATAACTGTACATTGAAATAATAGTTTAAGTCAAAGAAAAATACTTTACAAGTTATCAAGTGATGATTGAAAACACATTAAAAAAATTGCTGACTTGATCCATATAACAGCCCTTGATCGGTCCAGGGCAAGTGTTCCCACAATGGGGACAAAGATGTGGCATTGTCCCCGTCGAACTGGAATGCCCAGCATGGCTACCATCGATCATGGGTCTATCCTGGCCCTATCGTGAAGGCCCTACACCTGGATCTCTATCAAGGTCACCCGACCTCTCCACTGTAGTCGCTGCTACAAAGGAGGTGTGTCTGAGGAGTCCACGAGCAACATTCCTCATTGCCACCTCGATCTGATCAAGCTTGTGGGGAAACTGAGGTGGCTGGGGAGAGGGGTTGGGGTCGCGCCTCGGAGCTGGTGGCCCTCTCAGTGGGTTCCTCCTGGCAGCAGGTCGATCTTGGGAAAAGCCACACCCAACACCGTGGAACTCGGTTATGTCAAAATAGTTGACATGTAAACCGAGGCAAAACTCATCCCACAGTTGGCGAAGGAAGTACTGTGGAACCTCCCTATTATTATAGGGAGGTTTATCGTAGACCATGAACCACCTCCACATCAAATTGTCCTTCCACGGTTGGTAATGACACCAATCCATGCAGACACGTGGCTTTGTAATGTTCGGTGGTTGGTTTGTTTTCGGATCGGTGAACATACTATATAATTGGGCTTTTCTAATGCTCAAATCTTTTATTGCTTCCTTGGAGATGCCCGTGGAGTAGTACTCCCGCATCCTAGCTCTAAATTGAGTCATGTCGGTCAATTGCTAGTGTGCATGGATGAGGGAGTCAATTGAGTTCTCAATTGATGTGGCAAGAGACAATCGAGATGGTTCCCCTGAGTTTCTAAGTTCACAAGTGTGCACTCGCATTTCATTTACATAATGGTTAAGGTCATCTTGTTCAAAATTGGGTTGGGGGTTTTGGTTTTGTTTGGCATTTGGATTGTGTTCACGGTTTTCTTCGGCATTGGGTCCAAGGTTTGGGTTTTCTTATGTTCCACCGGACTCAGGGTTAACATCTTGTTCACTCATTGTCTCAGTTTACAATCTGCAATAGAAAATTGGTTCATTTTTTTCAAAATTTGGGAATTATTTACAATTAAATAAACAAAACAAAACAAAAAAATTGACACAAATAATGAATAAAATGAAAAAAAAACGTGATATTTACCTATTAATTGAAGTGTTGATGAGTTTGTGGGTGTTGTTGGGTGGTTTTGGAGCCGATTTGGCCACCTTTGGTGTTTGAATCGATGCGTACATGGAGGAGGAGGACGCGCTCGGCCAAATGGAACAATGGGGAAATTGTGCTCTGTTTTTTTTTTTTTTTAACAGAGGCATGTGCACGCCACCATTGCGCGCACGCACACCATCCTCGGTTCGGTACCGAACCTAGAGGCGCGTGCACGCTGCCTTAGGTGCGTACGCGCCATTTTTATTTTCCGCTAGCGCGCCCCCATTGCAACGAAAATGGGGACCATCTTCGTGTGCCCACCCATACATTACGTTACACTACATTTTAGGTGCAATGGCGACAGAGGCTTGTGGAGTGAAGCTCTTAGGTGAAACTATCAGTCCCTTTGTGGTGCGGGTTCGCATAGCACTTGCTCTTAAAGGGATTGATTACGAGTTCATTGAAGATGATGTTATTGAAAATAAGAGCCAGTTGCTGCTGCAATCAAATGCCATTCACAACAAGAAGATTCCAGTGCTCATCCACAATGGAAAGCCTGTTTCTGAATCTATGATTATTTTGCAACACATCGAGTACGCATGGGACACTGAGGCACCTAATATTATGCCCAAAGATCCATATGATCGAGCCACTGCCCAATTCTGGGCTGACTTTGTACACGATAAGGTAATTTTTCATTCATTCATAATCACGTGCATCAAGATCTTATTGACCTTTTCCTCATCTGTTATTTGTGTTTTTAAAAGTTTCGATTAATTTTTTTCTTTTCTGTAACTAATACGCTCATGTTTAATATGCGTGGCCTCAGCTACTTCCATGTATTCCATGAGTTTTCACTGTCTAGGGTGAGCAACTACATAAAGCAGCAGAAGATTTTGTTATAAACATTCTTTTGCTGGAGGAAGCTATGGGAACGAACAACTGCTTCTCAAGAAAAATGTATTTTGGAGGAGATGAGATAGTCTTGCTTGACATCGCATTGGGTTCTATGTCAGTGTTTATCAAAGGCCTCGAAAAGGCTACGGATATTGTTTTAATAGGTCAAGAGAACATGTCCTTGCTAAGCACATGGATGGACCGATTCTGTAAGTCCGATGGAGTGAAAGAAGTTATGCCCTAATCTGTCCAAGAAGGTGGAATTTATAGTAGCTAGGAGAGCCACATTTACATCACCTCCTGCTGGCAATTAGAGCAACCCATGTTAGCCTTATAAAATGAGGACAGAGAGATATATTATTATTTTAATGATGGATTTTTTCCATAGCTTGTCTTTTTATTCATGTGGTCAGGTTCATCTTTTGAATTCTTTCTGTTTCATGTGAATAAGATTGAATAAGGTTTTGGTGAATCTTGCTTGTGCTTTAAGTGTCATTTCCCTATTCAATGTGCATTGATTTAGTCTGAAGAAGGTTTTGGTGAATCTCTCCTTTATTGTGGCTGGAATTCCCCTGTTCAATATGCAGTGATTTATTCTGAATAATTTTTTGGTGAATCTCCCCTGTAGCTAGCACTCCCTTGTTTAAAGTGTGTTGATTTCCAATGTAATAGAAACCAGAATGAAATGCAACTATTTTATGGAAAGATCCTTTATAGCTCATATAAAGAATTGCATAAAAAGTAATTTTGTATGGGTTTAAAATATGTATCACAGTAGGATCTAGCTACTATAGATTACCTCATAGTTGAAATATCTATCTTACTATGCAAGAAATATGTGCAAGAAGAATTCTAGAAAACAAATGATCAAAAACCAATAATATAAATGATCAAATATCAGATTGTATTAATAGTCCATTATATCAAAAATGAGTTGTGATCCTCCTTATATAAAATTTGGGAGAATTCATTTTCCTTTGGATGCATCTACAAGTGGCTAGCTTACATTGGACCTCAATCCCCCCTAGGTTGACCAATAGGCTCCCAAATATAACCAAACAGGTACGAATTGTCCATGTGAACATTGGATAGGCATGGGAAGATATCAATGAGGCTCACACATGTGAAGGAGAGGATTGGGTGGAAGTTAGGTATCTAAGGAGTGGCTAAAACAACTAAGAAAGGGTCAAAATGACTAGATACAATGCATGGGCGCCCAAGTCAAAGAAAGTTTCCTTAAAACAGGGAAATAGGGCGCCTTAGCTCAGATAGTGGTAATAAATGCTGGAGGTGGCCATAAATAGGGTGTCAACAACTATATTTGACCAATTTTGGCCCATACTTTGGTGGATAAGCCATCATTTTCCCTAACTAACTTCTAGCAACCTTCTAACAACATTGGATTGTTATTATTGACCAGTTTTGGACCAAGTAATCAACAAATTAATGAATGATTAAGGTACCAAGGTGTAATAATGTTCTAACACCCCCCCATAAGCTAGACTTTGGTAGATAATAAAAAATAAGGCCTTGGAAACTAAGGCTCAAGTCACCTTTTACAACATCAATTTTTAACTGTCCATGTAACCAAGGTACGGAGTAAAACCACATGGGAAATAAAAGCTCCCCTCTAAAGTGGACATGAAATACACTAAAATAAATTGCTCCAAAACTCAAGTAGGTGTGAACTTGATCATATGTCTGGAGGAACCTTGTTCTTTGGAAGAAGTGGATGTTTCTCCCATGCTTGGATAAAATGCTTGATCTCTACAACTGTGGAAACAAGTGCAAGTAGATACTCTTCAGACTTGATCATCATACCAAAAGTAGCTAGAATAACTCCAAATGAGACTTGATGAACTTCAGAATCACTCCCAAGTGAATAATAATGTCCTCCATCTTCCTTGTAACTCTGAGAACAAGTGCCAATCATATAGTGGATATGAAGCATGAAAATGAGAGCGAATTCATCAACTCCAGACTGAAAGTGAGCTGCAACAACTGATTGATAATCCTCAGAATTTGAATGTGAAAACTCATGAGAGAACAAAGGGGTTTGGAGATCAACTCCAAATGCTTGTAGATGGTCCAAATGCTTGAACTTCAAACCATATGAAGCTTGATGTGCTTGAGGAATAATCCCAAGTGAATGCATGTTGTCTCCATCTTCAATAGAACCTTGAGGAAGTGTGCATGTGACCATGTAGGAAGTGAGCGGGGGCATGGGACCAAGGAGTGCAAATGCATGAAATCCATAATTTGATATAGAATCCAAAATAACCAAGGAGACAAAAATTTTCACATCATCAAAATCATATGAAGAATGCTTATCTTCTAGAGCAATAACTGATAGAGAATCCTCAGTAGAAGAAGTATGATGGGAGAACAATGAATATAGAGATAGTTCTTCTTCAACAATGGTTGCTCCATTTTTTGTATCTTCATCATTCACAGCAACATCTTGTTCAATATATGATGTCTCTTCACATTCTACTTAATAACATGTAGAGGAAGCATTCGAATCAAAGAGATCTGTACCAACATGAACTTTTGTTGAATATTTTTCCATTTTATCTTCATGAACAACTTCATCAAAGAGAGTAGAGGCCAAGACATTAGGATGGAGAGCACATGTTGAGGTGTCCATAGGCTCACTAAATGCACCAACATTCTTCTTATCAAGAGCCTTGTCCAAGTTGGACCATAGCTCAAATGGATAGTCTGCAGAATCAATCAAGTAGTGCATACTTGGAGACATGGCTAGACACATAGCTCTGAATGCTCTGTCACAGTCATTTAGCCAATTATTTTTCTCTTCATAAGACTCTGGTTCGCTCTCAGCACCAATGGACACATCATAGAGACCTTGTATCCTGAGATATGCACACATGTTAGGCTTCCACTCTGCCTAATTGAATAGAGTAAGAAGAGGAACTTTCGAATCCATGTAGTTGTTGTACCTGCAATAAAACTCCCAATCACTCTGGAGGGAATCTAAACTAACTGATTCGAACCCTGCTTGATAGAAGGAACATTCGTGAGAGCATCACACCCTGGTTAGACTCCAAAGGATTTCTCCAATGGCTTCATGGAAATGGCCCCTGGTATTTCTCTGGTTTCTACACTGCTTCTGGTGCACTTATAAAACAGTCTTGGTTCGAATAGAAGCTCCAAGACCTCTGATACCATATAAAATATCTATCACAGTAGGATCTAGCTACTATATATTACCTCACAATTGAAAGATTTAACTTACTATGCAATAAATATGTGCAAGAAGAATTCTGGAAACAAATGATCAAAAAACAGTCATAAATGATAAACAACTAGTAATACAAATGATCAAAAACTAGTAATATAAATGATCAAATATCATATTCTATTAATAGTCCATTATATCAACAATGAGTTGTGATCCTCCTTATATAACATTTGGGAGAATTAGTTTTCCTTTGGAGGCATCTACATGTGGCTAGCTTACATTGGACCTCAATCCCCCCTAGGTTGACCAATAGGCTCCCAAATCTAACCAAAAAGGTACAAATTGTCCATTTGAACATTGGATAGGCATGGGAAAACATCAATGAGGCTCACACATGTGAAGGAGAGGATTGGGTGGAAGTTAGGTATCCAAGGAGTGGCTAAAACAACTAAGAAATGGTCAAAATGACTAGATACAATGCATGGGCGCCTAAGTCAAAGATTGTTTCCTTAAAATAGGGAAATAGGGCACCTTAGCTCAGATAGTGGCAATAAATGTTGGAGGTGGCCATAAATAGGGCGCCAACAACTATATTTGACCAATTTTGGCCCATACTTTGGTGGATTAGCCATCATTTTCCCTAACTAACTTCTAACAACCTTGGATTGTAATTATTAACCAGTTTTGGACCAAATAATCAACAAATTAATGTATGATTAAGGTACCAAGGTGTAATAATGTTCTAACTGTCATACCCCCATTTTTACCCTTAGGATATTTTGGGCTATAATGTAAATATTGTATGCATATTATGTATGATTCCTAGCATGGAGCTCAAGGCCAAGGCCCCGCTAGTGAATGCTCAATCTTGAAGAGACAAGTATTTGGTATTATGTTACCCATGTGCTAGTGAGCCATGGAAATTGTAAATATGCATTTTAATAGAAATGCCCACAACTAGCTATGCAATGCAACAAGAGATGGGGGCATGATATTTACAAGGAATTGGGAGGAAAATATTCAAACCCTTGAGCTAATCAAGTCAATCCAAGTGTCAATGAGAGAACCCATAAACCCTCAACTACCCATGTTCACTTTTGTGCCCAATCATTCATTTCTCCCAAGAGTTGGTTGAGGTAGTTAATGCCTTGGGGGATGGAGAGGTTTGGCTGTCCAAATTCGGGTGTGGGAAAGCCACCCTTCATAGAAATCCATTTTTGGCTTCCTTGGTAAGAAAGGAACCACAAAATTGCTCCCCAAGCCATTCTTTACCCATCAGTTTTTCTCTCTCACGAGTGGGGATCTTCCTGGGCGTTTTCCTCCATGGTTTTGTTGTGTTTTCCTTCATTTTTCTAGCTAGGATGGGAATTTTTTTTTTGTTAACAGCGGGGAAGAGAATAAATCGATTTAGGGGTTTTATAGAGGTCGTTTTGGCCCACTGAATGCTCATACATTTGTGGGAGAAATCGGTTTTATTCCCTGGGGTTGATTCCCTCTTCCCACAATCCATTTTTGGGTGTGCCACGATTTGGGGAAAACCCATGGAACCTGATTTTTAAATCCATTGTTGAAAATGTGTATCCATGCCCTGTTTTTGAGTTTGCTGTGTGTAAGAGAATGTTGGGGTTGAGATGGGTATCCATTGCTTTGGCTATGCTGAGCTTGAGAGTCCCATTGTCCTTGTAGATATCATGCCCAACTCGGGGGTGGTCTTTGAATGTTGAAAGAATATAGGCTGGGCAGAGACCTATGGTTGGGTGGAATGTTGCAGCGAAATAGCTAGTTGCTTGGGACATTTTCACAATCGAGATAAGTATTCTCTCTTTATGTATTTACATCTGCAAATGTTTTTAAATTGGAGCATGTTTATCCATATGCTGGAAATTGCATGACATGTGTGTGTAGAATTTTACTTCCGCTTTGTTTGATAGATCTGCACATGCATATGTTTTTATTTGTATGGATCTAATGAATGGGGCTGATTTTATGTAGAATCCCCAGATCTTAGTGTCACGATCCCTTCCTTGCGTTGGATCGACGGGAGGGGACATGACACTAACAATGGGGCCTTTCTGCATTTTGAAAACAATCCATAGAGTGAAGGAAATAATCATTAATTTTGCGCTTCAAATTGTGGTTCTCATTCCATCTCTTACGCTATTTTAAATTTTTACAATAAGTAAAATGTCATCTTTAACATTATCAAGTTCTCGATGTGACCTTGTGATAGCATGGAATGTGAGAAATTAATTTACAGTTTGCTAGTATTTTTTATTCTTTTATGCATCTACAACATAATTTTCAAATGTGATATTTTAATAGAATTATAGGCTAAGAGGAGTTGAGCATCGGGTTTCTGAAATCAAACCAGCACGTTTCTGAATATACGGTTCCCAAATATGGTCATTGCTATGGTGCCCACGCAGAAATACTGGCGAATCTGTTCAAGGATCCGAAGGAGGTTTGTGACACTTATGCCATTATTGACCCAGTTATAACTGGTAGTATTACTGATACCCATGGAAAAAAATATGTATTACTCGTATGAGTGGCATAATTGGACACAAAGGTTCTAGGTGTCTGTCCCTTAATTGTTTCTAGATTTCCATTACTGAAATCATTTTGATTTCACTGCAGGGTTTTGAGGTGCTCATTGCTCAATAAGCAACCTACATAAGAGCATTTAATGTGTTGTTGTGGAATTATGAGTGGTTGGATGTGAACTAGTCCTTTGATTTGAACTAACGACAGATATAAGGACACATAATCCTGCACCAACACTAAATAAACAAACTGTTGAGTACATATTTAATGTCGGGTTTTGATTTTCGACCCAGTATGATCTACGGTGAGACACATGGTGGTCTCAGTCAAACAAGCGATGATATACCTACATTTTGTTTGAAGACTTACAATTTATTACAAGGGCTTGATTGGGTTTGTGGCTTGTTACCCAAGTTAAAGGTGGATTTGTGCCAAGTGTTCGGTCAACTAACTCTTTGTAGATTGGCTCTTTTTCCATTTCTTATGTCTTTGGATACTGTCCCTAACAACAGGCAATTGACATGACACAACCGATCGTGTATGATCCCCCCTTTCCATGTGCCTTCATCTTTCTCTATTCAAACCAACAGATTAAGTTAAATTTTAGACGATTTGCACTTAAAATAATTTGGTGATTTTTTTGGTCAGTGTAAATTAAATTCCACAATGTTAACCCTGTAAGTGATCCACAATTCACACTGTTAGACAAACTTTCACATAATATTAAATAACCATCTTGACCGTCGTAGGTTGAAATTCACGATCATGGCAGCTCAAATAACCAGAGATCAAGGATCGATCCTATGACATAGATGAGGTCTATTTGAAGGGAAAAAAGCAAGCGATGCTTAATTTCCCAGAGCTTATTGATTACATTATGAACCCAATTTATTTGTCTGCATGCCATATCCAGGCTGTCACTGCAGAAGAAGCTATTGCGTTCTATTTTACAAATGCAGGGAATTCTGGATGGCCAAGTGACTCCAATAAACTAATAATAAGAATCCCAAGAAACCCTCTAGAAATTAATGAGCCTTCCTCCTCACATCAACTATGTACAATAGTTAGCTGATTTCGTGACAGCAAGTGTCGAGCTATCAGGGCAATTGGTTTCAAGCATGTCGTCCTTAGTTTGTACACCAACAGAATGTGTTGGTGAGTCTGTGTGTAGTGGTGGAGGAAGACTTGTTCGATTCTTTAAACTTACTTATGGATTTGGAAGAAGCTCTTCTGCTTTATCCCCCTCCTTTATTCAATATTCATGAAGAGGATCTCAATTTGGAGGAAGGATTTCTTTGGTTTGATTTCTGAAAGAGAAACTTGTCATAGTTTTTCTACCCCGTCAAACAAACATGAGTGGTCTATGAGCCCCGATGAGAACGTCCTTGAAAGCATGAGTATTTAAATAGCTCGTGATTCTCTATCATCCTCAAGCAATAACCCATCGTGTTTCTCAATTCTAATTCCTATGGATTTTAGCATTCTTGCAATTGAACTTAGTGTTGCAAGAGAAGTCGAATTTATTTTCCGCCATGAAAATTGAGCTTATGCACTGTGTAATTTGATAAGTAAAAATACATGGCTTTTATGATGTTGTTGTGGATCCTGTAATTTCCAAGACCACTATGAATGAATATCCCAAACCATACAGAAATAATCCCACCAAAGCATCCACGGAGAAAAAGACAAAAATCCCAAAGGAGAAGAAGCCAATAGTTGCCAAGGGTTCTAAACGAGTTCTTTGGCCAGACTCTTGACATTACATTTCATAGCATTCACTAAAGTTCTTTTTTTTTCCTCCTTTCAATCCATAATTGAAAATATTAATTACATATCTCATTTCCCTCGTGTTCACAATTGCTTGATCCAGGATGTTGGTAGGGCTTGAACATAAGGGCTCCTGAAAGCGGATGTAACATAAAGTGTGTATGGCATGTCTACAAGGCATGTATGCGGGGATGTAGGAACTGTTGTTTCTATATTGGCAAGTCATGGAGCGATATGAGCAGATGGATGTAGAAACTTGGTTTCGTATCGACAATTCATGGGGCAAGTGGTATCAATAAGCCTGGGGCTCATTCAACGGGACTTTTCTTTCTCAACGGGGATTTTTTTTAGGGATCCTCTTCTGTAGAAATCAATCATATTTAGGGATCTTATTTCTTTCTATAGGGCCCTTTAAACATGTTTCCTTTCCTCTTTAAACAATGCTTTTATTTCTCCCTTGGTCTCGGCGACTATGCGGGTTGTTCCCTTGTCGGTGCGGTCGTATATTTATGTTCTTGAGTGGATCCTTTCTTTGTTCAGTGTTTTTTGCCGATGCAGCGTCATCGTGTGCCATCCCATAATTGAAAATCTTGATTACATAGCTCATTTCCCTCATGTTCACATAGTGCAATTCCCATTGTGAGGACACCGACCAACATTTTAATAATAATGTATTATGATTTCTATAAATGCTTTAATCTCTTTCTTCAAACCATGTTGCAGTAGCTTACCTACTCCAACAGTCCCCTGTCTTTCTTAGTTAGTGCCTCAAATACTTCCATACTCCTCCACCCAACAACTAAATTCCAAAAATGCTTTGTGTATTGCACCATCAACCAGGTCACACGATTGAAGACAACATAACCACACACTCAACGTTAACGATCCTTCAAAATTATTGTTCCTATTAGTCCATATAAATTTTATATCTTTTCCATTTCAAAATGTTAGATCAAAAGTCTAGTGATTGAAAAAATTAAAATAAACATATCTTCTTTATTTTGATTTTCAAATTTCAAGACACAAGTTTTATTGCCATAAATTTGGTACCTATGTTTTTGGCTTTGTTAACTTCCGAGAGAAATGCTACTATGTCTCACCGTTGTTGTCTTCCCTGCATCCATTTTTGCATGGTTACTCCCACACACTATGTCGATTTTCTTTTAATGTTAAACCAAATAATATTCACGTTCAAAATTTAAGCTAAACCTACATTCTTTTCTCCACTGTGTGTCAGATTGACCATAGATAATCTCTATGTTGTTTCTAGACGAGCAATGATTTAGACTTAGCTTCCTTTTCTTTTGACAGAGATGTTGTTTTCTTCCAATACATAATGTGGGTATGATAGGAGACCAGAGTGATTATACACACATTGTATGTTTGATTTTGTGGTCTCGGGATGAAAAGTCTCAAGCCCTTCTTGTAACATTCATTCATGTCAAACACCTAATAAGTCTAGTAAGAGCGATCTATCGTGGCTTCTTACGGCCTGCTAAATATGAAATCCTTTACTAATTATTGATTGACTACATGCTATTTCCAGTCATGTTCCTCTATCTATAAAATTTGTTAAGGGTTACTGAAAAAAATTGCAGATGCATGCACAAACTATAAACAAATCTATAGGGATATGCACACAAATCTTCAAAAGATTACTTTTCTATGGTTTACACCCCCGTTGTTTTTCATTTCATTCGGTATGCATTTTAAATATCAATCCCATTTCATAAAGACCACATATGGATCTACATTCAAATACCGAACTCCTCAAAAGTAGAGAATTCTAACTACTTGTCCAACAACCAAACACCCTGGGATAAATAACTAGAATCATAGAGGTAGAATCGGTAAAAATTTATTGATTAACTAGGAGAATCCTTAATAATGGTCCAACTATTGATTCTAACATAGCTTTGTGCATCTCAAAATTAGCCTTAATAGTGTTTTGTGCATCTCAAAATTAGCGTTAATAGTGTTTTATGCATCTCAAACTAAGCCTTGCTTGCATCTCAAACCTAGCCTTGCTCAAAGGCTTAGTGAAGACTGAAGACATCAACTAGATTTTAGTTTGTCACAAAACAACAAGTCAATTTCCTTTCACTGGACCTCCAATTTTACAAAATGATAATATTTTGATATAGCATGGTATACTGAGTTTCTTGTTAGTTTTATAGTGCTTTGGTTGACACAATTAATCAATGTAGGACCTTAATTTTCTCTTGTGTTTTTTGAGATGAGATTCAACTAAATAGCCTCACAATTAGCACTACATAATGCTTTGTTTTCAACTTCAATGAAAAAAAAATCATACTAAATTTCTTCTTAATGCTCCAAGCAACAACTCTTCAACTCTTATCCAAATGTGAAATCATCATATCTTGTAGTCAATTTTATATCAATGGAAAACTAGCCCAATCAAAATTTAAGTAACTTTTCATCTCAATAATAGAATGATTAATAAAATCAATACCAAAATCTATAATTCCTTTTATGTATCCAAGAAACCATTACATTGACTTTCATATGGCTTAGTCATGAATTAGATAAGTACACTAATTGAATATGATATGTCTTATTGCGTTGTGGTAGCAATTCCAACTAACCACCATATATCTATACAAAGTAACAGTCGCCTCCTTTGTATCATTATCAATGCTAAACTTCTAATTTTGTTCTAATGGAGTAGAGATCGATTTCATTTATGCATGTCAAACCTTTCACTTGCATATTTGCTATAAGTAATCATGGTTTTTCCTTCATCCCTCCATATCGCGATGCCTAATCAATAGTGCATTTGTACAAGATCTTTCATTCCAAACACTTATGATAACTCATATTGACATCATTTATCAAATTTGCAACACTTCTTGTCAAGAGTAGGTCATCAACATACACGGCATTAACACAATGTTTCCAAGATCATCTTGTTTATGTAAAAGTTAGGATCATCCTTACTTCTTATGAGTCCTCTTTGAAAGAAGAAGTCATATCATTTTCCATACCAAACTCTAGGATTTTGTTTAAAATTATATATTTTTTCTTAAACTTGCATGGTAGATGTTTTTACCCTTTCTTTACAAATTTACCTTGAAGTTACTCAACATAAACTTCTTCATAATTTCCCATTGTTGTTTTAAGATCTCGATGCAAGAGCATCAGTTGTTTTGCATTCATTTTAATTCATAGGTGGATGCGTAAGCATCAGAATAATCTCCAATTCTAATTTCAAGGTATGCACATGTCCAATTTGCCTTAGAAGGCATGCATTTTTTGAATTGTTAAAATAAAGGAAAATTTGTTTTCAAATGGATTCATGGCTTAAGATGAAAATACTTCATGGAGAATTGAATATATGACTTTACTTAATTTACAAAACTTGTTTTGGATCCCTAACATGGCCTCAACATAATTTTTTGTGATAATGTTAAGCATGTTCTAGAAATGTCAAAAACAATGGCAAATGCAAATTTGCATGAAAACTATGTGTATTTGGAGATGAATCAAGTCCAAAACATGGGTATTGTGCAAAACATGGAAATTTATCAACTATTGATGACCATTCACTAATACCATGCATGACAAAGACTTGGCATACACCTTTTGTAAGGCCTCCCATATTTTTTTGAATAGTGTGTAAAAAAAAGGCAGATTTTAGTATTTTTGCACAATAACAAATTTGAAGACTTGAATTGAGAATTTGGAAGTTTAAAAAGGTGGGAAATGAAAAAATGCATGTTCTCCAACTTGAATCACTCAAGTTGGAGTTGAAATGAACCCTAACCATGCATTTTAGCAAAGCAGGGCAGTTTTGGTTGATTTTAGACAAAAATTCACAAGTGTTGACTTTGTAGATTAAGCAAATGGAGACAAATTTCAAAGTTTTGAGATACGGGTTCAAAATTATGAGAAATGGGTTTTGTTGATAGCATGGAAATTTTACAAAACAATTTTCATTATTTTAAAAGGACACTTGTATGAATTTTGTATGCATTTTTTCCATGAAGTTTTGTAGACTTTTTTAACAATGGACTTGGAATTTTGATTTATTAATGCAAATTTGACCTTGCTATGTACATTCTAAGAATGATAGATCATATGAATACTATGTTGGAATATTTTATGTGACTATAGATCCCTCATTCATAAATAGAGTGCATTTAATGTGGCATTTTTCCTAAAATTATGATAATATGTAATGTAGTGAAATGTCTTTGGTGAATTTATAAAAGCCCTTATAATACGAAGAGTTCAATTTGAATAGTAGGGTAGTTGAAAAGCTAAAAGACAATGACCTCAAGTATAAATATAGGTTTGTAAATAAAAAAAGGGCCTTTATGAGAATTTTGGGTTCTCATAGATTACCCTTCTTGGTTGGGACCATGTAGAATCTAGAGACCATCATGGTTTTGTGAATGTAATAAAACTGAGAGTTGAGTCATTTACATTGATTTAGAGATTGCAGAATCCTAGTTTGATGAGTTATCTGTGTATACTTTTATTGCTATGTTTCTTTTTATGCTGCTTTTTAACTGTACTAGCATGTATGGGTTTATGCTTATTGCTTATTAGTACTCACACTAGAGCTTTCATTTAGATTTCGTGGACTACTATCCCTACGATAGATTCACTAAACTTGCTTTCAACATATTTTGACGTTTCCTTTCCCCCACTTTAAAGATATGCTAGTTCTTAAATATTTAATAAAACTTTAAAATGCAAATCATCATTATAGAAATACCAAACGATAATGTAACAAATTTACTTTCTAATTTTAAATTATGAACTTCAAAAAGCACATTTACTTTTTTTTAAACCTCGTTACTCAATATTATCGGATGGGCATTTATGTCTACCCTTTTTAGATATAAATGTGTGGTTTTATACTTAAAAACTATTTAAACAAAAGTTGTTAGTTACTTACTAGGAAATGGTATCAAAATCTAATACTATCATATAATTGTTTGGTTAAAAATTTAATGTTGTTTATCATAAACATATTTCAACATGTTTTTCAAATTATTATGTTAGGAACAGATCTAAGACATTTCTAATTTGATTAATTAGATTTGTATTTAGATCTCAACTTTTATTTTGAAATTGTTAGTTCTATGCCTTTGGATAAAAGGTATGGTAAGAAGGCAAAGATACCAATGTTTTGCAGAGGAAACTTGGTTAATGCAATTTTCTTTTGACCATTTCGTCTCAAATAAGAGAATATACATGAAGTTAGATACCAATGTTTTGCAGAGGAAACTAGGTTAATGCAATTTTCTTTTGACCATTTCGTCTCAAATAAGAACATATACATGAAGTAAGGACCTCTTTTTTAAGAAAACCATGTTTCAAAAACACACTTTATTATTCATATTTATGCATGCATGGCCAAATTCAAGGAAAATTGAACAATGCATATGATTAATTTCTTCTTAATGTTTATACTTTCTTTAAATTTACACCTAAGTAAATATGAAAAATGAATTAGTCACCCTCCACAAAACGGAAATATGAAATGAAATTAAGATGTTTGAGAAGTTGTGAATTAAAAAGGCCCACAAGATAGCTAGTATGGTGTGCTTAAACTAGTGCAATGATAATGATGGCATTATGTCTTTTGTTGTTATTAAACACTACCTTCATTCCAGGAAAAACATATGTACCTTTAGATACTTGAGCTTAAAATTGGTTAGGACATTGATCAACTAAATGAGGAGAGTGATCAAGGGTTTCTCTAGTTTGTTGTTTAAACATCACATAAAGCCACATAAAGCCTGTGTGTTCTTTACAAGAGGATATTTGGATGGGAGTGGAGTTTTTCTCTACTTGGAGAATGAACACAACATTAGTCAAGACCACATACAAGAAAAACAAGAAGACCAAGAATATTTTAAAGAAGAAAATGACAAGCTTAATGATTAATAAAATCAGTATGATGAATCTTTCCAGTCAAACTTTGGATGGCGCCTCACTAAGGGCTCTAGAATGAAGTCTTAATTTGATGTTGCAGCTACGATGGCAAGTGTAGGCAGTTGTCCTCAACCCCAAGGGAAATGTGAACAAACCTATGCCTGGGGTTTAGCTGAATCTAAAAATTATCAAGCAAAAGCCTTTCTATACCAAGGGTTGAACATCCTCAAATCAAAGGATATTAGATCCATGTTGACACATTTTTCAAGCATTGGTCATTTTGTCTTTTTCTCCTTTTTACTTTTTGAATCATGCGGAAGCAAGAAAAAACATTTCATATTTTCCTTGTGAAAGCCTTGCACTTAGAATCATCTTATCTTTTCCTTTTTCATTTTTCACCAAGTGTCGAGCGTTCCAATACTTCCCCGCTAAACAACAAACATTATCCAGCCTGCTGTAGGCCATTTAATGCAGCGGCAGCAGGCTAGTTGGCCGTTGGATCTCAAGCAACTTGAGATCCAATGAGCTGCTTGAGATCCAACAGCCAACCAGCCTGCTGCCGCCACATTAAATGGCCTGCAACAAGCTGGATAATGTTTATCGCGATGTTTTTGATTGGTATGTGTCCTGCATGCATCCCACTTCATATTACAAGAAGTCTTGTGTCTTGATCTTCGCTTCCCTCTCGACACTTCGTTTATTTCTGCGTCCTCAACATATTATGAATGCACGAAGAAAAGTTGCATGTCACAACTTCCACAACTCCATTTTCTCTACACCTTGCATGAAGAAACATGCATGGTGTGTAAATCCTTTCGTTTTCTTGCACCTCGGAACTTTAGATTGCTAGATGTGGAAAATTCTACCCATGATGTTACCTGTTGAAAGCTCTTCATCTCGCCTTCCACATGGATTGTATTTACATTTCCCATCGAGTTTTATTGCCCATCCTCACTATATCCGTTGTACAAGGATGACATTTTCCATGGAGTAGATGAACCACATCCTTCGCACGTTCCCCTGAAATTCTCACACGTGTAAGTATGGTTATTTAATAAATGGAAAGCATTAATGATGAAGCTCGAAAGTAATGGGCAAATGAAAAAACTAATAAAGACCCATCACCTTGACCATTTTCAAGGCACATTCAAGTTTAAGATATGGCGAGAGGGAAGAAGAAGGATCTATTTTGTGGAGATACAATGAACTCCCTGGCCTAGGAGGATAAGTAATTCCACTGGACCAAGAAATATTGGTGGTATGCTAGGATCTCAGCAGAGGTAAAAAACATGAACAAGATTTGGACATCGAGCATTGCCAAAGTATGATGCATGCCTGAGGTCTTCAACTTCAAATAATTGGTGTCATGGTGCGCTAATAGGTTTCAATTCAACACATAGACTTATAAAGATAGGTGAGAGTAGAAATCCACTTATTCCCTTGACTCCTAGCCCCTTCAAGAGGATGTTAAAGCTTCTAGTACCAAACAAAGTTCTCAAATTACTAGAAGACAATTCTTTCATGGATTGTTGTGTGGTGGGGTATGCTTTATTTCCTTTATTTCCTTTTTTGGGGGAATTTTCCCCATTTTGGGGGATTTCTTTTCTTTTTTTTGGAGGGAATTAAGCCATTTTTCCCTATTTTGGAGAGGGAAATAATAATTTTGAGCCAATTTGTGGGTTTTGACTTATGCTTTGTTGGTTAGTGAAGGTTTTTATGGGGTAAAAATAAGGAATGTGGTGACATCACTAGGGAATGCACACAGTGAGGAATTTTTTAGTGTTAACACCACTCTTCCCAAAATTGCCTTTCCAATACAACCTTCATTCTTCCATGTTGATGCCACCTATACAACCAACTCCACTTAGCATTGCAAATTGTATTCCCCAACTGCACATGGCCCTTCCATGTCATCCTACCTTGTCCCCATTGGATTTTAGGGTCCACCATATATATCACTAAACATGGAATGCCATGAATTTCATACATGGATCCTCCAAAACATGACCTCCTGTGCATGATTTTAATCTCCAGCTCAAAATTTGACACGAATACTAGTGAATTTAGGATTATACCATCATGACAATTTGGGTATTTTTTATGGATTCACAATTTTATTCAAGTTCTCCATAGATCTAACTTAGTATTTCCAAACAATTTCACCCAATTCTTTTTCCAAGGAATCTGACTCTCCCTCTTACAGTTATAATCTCATTCCTAGCGCTTTCATCCTATCACATTATAAACTCTATCAAGGGCACCATATAAGATTTGTAAAACTATAAATTCCTCCATTATGCACTTTATAAACTTTTATGCATTGACATTATATGAACATGTGGCCTATAAGTGCATTTTCCCCAATTTTTTCTCATCTTATACAAACTAATTTCTAGCTCATACAACCCCAATGTTGTAATCTTGAGCTTGGATACCATTATGTCACATACCCAGTATCCCTATATGCACTATTGAGGTAGCAAAGTACCTCAATTTCACCATAAACTTTATCCTCTAATACCAAACTCGAATTCTTTGGCTAGCAGTAGAATTCAATAGTTGAAAACAAATCTACAACAATCTTCAATACTTAAGAGTAGCCTCAACACAAGCACCTCTATCATAATTTCTTCCATCATTATGCAATTTGATTCCACGCACACCAAACAGAGAAATATGATCAATAATAACATACATAATAAACCATAAAATAAAATGTCATTTCATAAGAAATATTCATAACACTTATCTTTGTGAAAATAATCCTCCAACTAGTTGCAAAGGAAGGGCGTTCCTACTAGCCTTAGGCATTCTATCATAATCTCTTTATGATAGAGGCCACCCCTGAGTTGATAACATCATCCCACATGGGTGAAGCTCCCAAGTTTTTATGCTCAACCCACAATCTATAATACTCTTTGGTGCCAAAACCCCTTATACAACTATCCCAATCAAGTATCATTACCCCCCCTTATCTTGAACAACACCAAGAATGAGATCCCCTTCTATGCAAGCAATCCATCAAGCTATCCCAATTCCTTTCTAGTGCTCCAACACATGCTTTCTAGGGCATATCACTATTGGGACTCTAAGGGATTCTTAGCTCTAGGTTAGATTTCCTCTTCTAGTCAACCCAATAAACATCTACATCCTTTCCCCCATGGAAATTTCATTAACATTCATGAAAGTATAGTTAACAACATAACTATACTACCCTCTTACTTCCCTAATTCCTACCAACAAGAATGATAATTAATGATTACCAATGTCCCATATCCTCTCAAATCCCAACATTTTGTTTGCATGTTGGAAAACCTCCACATGGCCCTCACAAGGAGCCCACATTCCCATTTAATCCCAGGCTTAGGTTAATAAACACTGATTAAATTATCAGCTCTCATGATCATGGGGTTTAGGGAACTTAGATAAATTCACTAGTTAAGGTTTATATTCAAGGCTAAGAAAATAGGTTGGATAGCTCACTAAGGTACTCTCCCCTTAGATCCCTTTCACTTCCTCCACTTGTGTAGCTCCCCATATCTTCTTCATACTTACTTGTTTGCAATTGTCAAGTTTTTTATATTATCAACTAGTGTACATCATTACAATATCTTTGGTCCTCTAGACCATTTATGTCTGGCTCCAATCCATTTCATTGTTACATACATAATTAAGTCCTAAGGTAAAAAATGATGTATTACAACTAGGGAGTTGGATCCATAAATCCTACTCCTAGTTGTGTGTGTAGTGTGCGTACATGAATTTTTCATTTTAGTAGTTAGTATGCTTAGTCCTTTTCTTTTTGTTATAGTAGAAGTCACCCAAAAAGTGGCATTTCTATTTAAATATGAACGCAGATGTCATTCCCTTTTACATGATGGTAGAGTTTTTTTTTTGAATGTTTACACATTTTTTCCCATTCCCCAAAGTTCTATTAACCATGTATTGCCATTTTGTTGAATTTTTAAGAGAATGTTGTAGGTTTGAAGAGAAATACTTTCATTTATAGAACCAACCTCTTTTAGGTTCCTATTGCTTGGCCTATTTAATTTCAACATTAATTTATAACTTTTTTTGTTGCTTTTTTACATATGCATTGCGGAATTCTCAAAATGTAGCTTCTCTCGAAATGGCCCATACTATCCATCAATTCACTTGTGTGAACCAAAACAGAGAGGAAGGGATACTGGATAGCTCATGCAGTGGCTTTAAAACCACAATCACTCCACATCTCCCATGCATTTACTCCACATGCCCAATTATTCTTAGTGCTGCCACCTATCCTCTGTGTGTTCTTGTTCTTGAGACTCGGGTCATGAGGGATGCTCAAGGGTACTTCCGTTCTCCCCTTTATTCTCAAAGGTGAAAACATTCTAATCCCTTGGGTTCTCCCTAGGATTACAAACTTCACAAAAATCATGGTATCTACTTCCTAATTAGAGTTTAATTTTCATAATCTATTATTCCTTGATTAACCCTTGATCCCTAGTTTGCTAATTCATTTGCTAACATGTTATTTTCTCATTTGACATGATAATAGGCCATTGAGCTTGAGATTCTGAGATTATAAATTTGTTTTTGGATTCTTCCAAAGGGGCAGGGTTCTCCTTATAGGAGATGCACATTTTTTGGATCACATACCTGGAGTCTTTGGCGACAACAAGTTTAGAAATATCTAATTGGGATGTTATTTCCAAACCTTGCAGTAAAGCTAGCCACTTTGCTTGGTTATTGTTTTTTCTTCCGAGTCCCCAAGCGAAGGTTTTCACAATTTTTCCTTTAGGATCTAAATTGACTCCTCCCACTCCTACCACCCCGAGTTTCTTTAAAAGTTAAGGAAATATTGGCAAAGAAAAAACACATTAAGGTAACCCATGAATATGTGTCACCCCTTCATTTATTTATTTTGGAAAAAAAAATGTAAAATTTATAGTTTTTTAATATATACATATTAAAACACATATTTACAAAAAAAAAAAATTATAAAACATCTTATTACCTTTTACTCTTATTTTAAAAAAAAAATTGTCATTTAATAACTTAAATTTTTGTTTTACACTATATACTTTAAAATTATAGAGAAGAATAATGAGTGTCACAATTATTTTGGTGTAAGTATTTGTTTTTTTAATATTTTTCCATGAACATAGTTCACATAGAATATATATATATTTAAATTAATTAAAATTTAATTATTTTATTAGTACATTTTGGTGTGTGCTTATTTTCTTTTTAATACTAAAAACAAGAAACCTAGAAGTATACTTTTAGATCAAAACATTGTGAACATCATTTTTTTAACTATAAATTTTTAGATATAGATTTTCTTTTATCTATTTTATTTGATGAAAATTTTATATGTGTTTTAAAAAATAGATAATCACAATGAAACTCTACATAGTTATATATAGAAAATAGAATTAGCAGTGAATTTAATAGTTGAAGGTCCAAATATTGTTGGTATAATTAATTTGGATGGGTTCGCACCTACAAAAGTTGAAACTTCATGAAAAATTAAAAAATTCATATTATTTGTCTGAAATAACACTCTCGCTCAAGAAATTGAAACTTAATGTCTCTTTTACTCTCAATTTAGATATTTTAGTTCTTAAACTCCCGATTGAGAGTTTGTTTCGATTCACAGTTGGTGTTGAATTAAATCCTCACTTGATATCATGAGTTTCATTTCATCAAATTTTCATGCAACCTTGCAAGAAAGTGCAAAGACCTATTCACAAAATTACCCTTAAGTTTATTTCACTTTCACTATTTTCAATTCATTTGGCATTTAATTTTTCAACAATTTTCATTTTATTTGTAAATAGGTCACACCACTCGTGCATATATTTCACACCTAAAGTGTATGATTGGTTCATGATGCCAAATCCATCCTTTTAAAATAAATAACTTGCATTAATCAATTAAATCCCTCATTTGAATTATGAAAATACTATTTTAGCTAGTTTAAATTGTGGGGATAGGTATCCAAACAATTTGGCACAATTACTTAAATTTGAGACATAGTTCCTGTTATTTAGGGTATTTTAAAATCCTTTTTAATAGATGTGGTCAAAATTGGTTTGGTAGTGGGACACGTTCTTGAGTGTCAATGTTGAGGTTAGGGTCTATAGCCTAGCATAGCTTTCCTAGTTATTTTAGCCTACTTTTTAACCCATTACATATTGGATGCCTAATCTATTGTAAATATTTGTGAAGAGGTAGATTAGTGAGTGTTAATAGGTTCCTACCTAGGTGCATTTCATGGCTTAAGGAGGCACCTAACACATGTAGTTTTTGGGTGCTCAAAGATGCCCCTAGTGCTCTTCACTATAATAGTCTCTTTTGTACCTTCACTCACTCCATTGGTTGAGTTCATCACCATTAATTGAGAGTGATTAGAATGTGCTAATTATATACATGATTTGAGAAGATTGCTAGGTCCTTTGGATAGAGTATTTTTGTTTTCCTAAGATAAAGACTTCTATTTTAAAGCTTTACAAATTTTCTTATCTTTGGAACTCACATATAAAACATTCTTGCACCACTTGAACACATAGTTTCAATTTAGACATATTTTTACTTTGTTTACATTGTTGTTTCATCACACTTATCTTTAGGCCTATCACTTTTCCTTTGTGTTGAAGGGGTTGGAGGGAATGAAAGACATGGAACCCTCATTTTCCTAGGAATTCCCTTAGAATTTAAGACCTCCCTCCATTATCTTCCTGGGTTCCCACTCATGTTTGATTTCCCTCTATTTCTCCTTCATGTCCATCCATGTCAGGCTCATCCTCAATGACCTTGTCCAAATCAAGTGCCACCCCAAATGAGATTCCAACCATTTCAATGTCCAACATGGTTGGAAATAACCAAAATCCATCCCTCCCATAGATGGCAAGCAGAAATATTCTAGATTTGATGAATATTATCAACAATCTTATCTATCATTATGCCAATTGTCTTTCTATACTAACCAAGCTTCCTTATGACATTCCCAAGTTTGAATAATGTGTGGGAGAGGATCCATCTAACCACGTTATGTATTTTCATCTATATTGGTGGTCATCCAATAACATCACATAAGACTTTGTTAGGCTTAGGTTATTTTAAAAAACCCTCATTGGAGCAACTACGAACGGTATATTGATTAGTTAAATCACACTCATGTCACTTTTGATTCTATATCTATGGCTTCTCTCATGTTATTTCAATTACTATTTTGTCATTATATAAGAGTTGAGGTTCTTACTAGTTGTCATCAAACTGCAACCACCCATATAATTGATCATATTCATTAATGGCACAGGAGACATAGCTTATGTAAAATTAAACTCCAATGTCTAGTCGTTTTGGATTGGTTTTTTAAAGTCACTTCTTTTCATTTCCAAAGATGTGGTTATCACCATGCCTAAAACATAAGAATAAGCCATCCTTAATGCCAAAAATTTAGCCTTATTTATGTCTCGTCTAGGCATTTATACACTATTATACTCGAAATTCCTCATACTTTCCATTGAATAGAATACGCTAGGCTCATATCGTGCCAATTATAGTGTTATAAGGTCAATTTCCAAAGCATCCAATCAAGTTGGTCAAATGAATTTCTCCATTGGTACTAACATTTATGGTAACCATTATGGTGGATCCTACACTTTATATTTTCTTCCTTCATATGGGCATCTAACTATGCCTCATACCCATATTAATGTTCCTTATGATGGGGCATGCATATTCTCCAATTAGGATGTCAATACCTTTAATAATGAGCCTCATGCTTCTTCACATATACATAACTCTTCATGTAGTGGTAAACATTCCTATAATGGTGCTTACAAATTATATGGTCTCATCACTTGTTATGGTGGACCTCATTCACAAAATCCATGTTATAATTTTCATGGTATTCCACTAAGATCCTCTACCCCTCTATTTATGTTTCCTCAGTCTTAGATTAGTCTAGTTTAACTTGTTTCTCTCTAACAAGGTCAAGATTTTTCCCAAGAAAACATGACCAATCCCTATAATTCACAGAATAAAGGGAATATTAAGTTCTAGAACCAAGGCTAAGGGATTAAGGTCAATCCATCCAATCCACCTGCTAATGACGGGGACAAACCCAATGATGCAAATCAAAACCATGATCCAACTAATCCACCTAAACAAGGGAATACTAGACACATTAGAACTAATCATCCTTACATTATTTTAGGCATCTATGGTCATTAAACTCGTTACTTCCCTAACTTAATTGAGGTCCATTTATTGTGGGAAAAAATCACTAAATTTAACACTAACCCCACTTAGGGTAAAGGTGGAAAAAAATCTTGTCACTCTTCTAGTTCCCAACCACAGGTGCAGTAAAATCCTTTCCCACTCCAAGGGTTAGTCACCACTCTTCAAGCATCACCGAATCCCATTCAAATATCTAGCACTTCAACACTTGGAAATCCATCCTTCCAAATAAATTAAGTGACTTTTATGGATATTCATATTCAAGATAGAAACATATAGTATAAAATGCCTCATGGACCCCCTTTTCCTGAACATGATAATTGATGTTACACCCTCCAGTAAGGGTCTCTTTCTAAAACCATGACTTAATGTTGATCCTACTCCTAAAGTACCAAAGGAACCTTTACATCATAATGTTCATAATCCACATGCAAGGGGCACTCCTATCTATAGTATTATTCATAACTTGGCTCAATAACTCACCACAATGTAATCCCTTGAAGTCCTTCAACATCCCAAGACAACATAATTTCTTACTATCTACTTTGGGTGTTGTCAATCCTTTACATGATAGGTTAATCATTTTTTACTTAACGAAAGTGAAATATCATCTTCCCCAATTATTTACATTTCATATTTTTGTTAGAATAAAAAACCTTATTGTACACCATTATATTATTGATGAAGGTGGTCAACATTCATCATGTCCACTCATGTGTGGAAGAGTTAAGTTCTACCGAGCTAGTTCCATCAACAATCACCCTTTTAGTCATCCTTTCCAACCTAAAGGAATTTTACAAAATATCGCTTTTGAATCAGCCAATAAGATGGTCATTATAGGTATTGAATCTGTAGACACTTACCTCAACTACAATATTATCTTTATTTTTATTTGTATTTATATATATGTTATGAGGTGGTTGCCTCATACAATTTTTTCTTCATGATGTTTCCATGTAAGAAAAATATTGTGTACTTATACCAACTTACACTCCAAACCACAATTTGATCTAAACAATTCCTTGCTTACAGGGAAATCAATCCATTACCCTTGGTTGGCTAGAATGATATGTTTAAGCCGTCGTTTTATTTGTTCCCTTCAAGCAGTTACGACCATCTTTTAGGCTGCATTCATGCTGTAGAATCCCTAATATGTGATTTGCATCATACCAGGAGAGGCAGAATGAAACCTAGCCTGTAGATTCTTCCTAAACATGAATTTAACCAGATATTTTCGACCCATTATCTACGCCTGAACCCAAATGCAGGTCGGATTGGGAAAAGCAATCTTAAACCCTAACTGTCCATCGATTGCATATACGGATGCTCGGAGACGGTCTGGTTGAATGCTTAGCTTGAAACCTGTTGAGTTCGGGACTCTTAGCCCGTCGTCTAGAACCGTTATTAATGATTTTCTCGACTGAAGGATTCATCGCCCATGCCTAGCTTGTTTATCTTCTCTCGAGTGCAGTTGGTTTTCCCATAAGATATTTTTTTGTAAACCTAGATCACGGGCTTTCTCAGATACACGCTTGTTCAATGGGCGTTAAACCCTAATTTACAGATCTTTCTCAGATGCGAATTTATTTAGAACGGCGTTAATACACTTAGTTGGAATCACAGGTCCATGTTTTCCTTTTGGTTAAAAATTATGATCTGATTGAGGAATAATTGATAATATTCTAATAGAACATAGCATGCTCATATTTTTAGTTTTTATTCATTGAAGTTCTTCCTACAATCATTCTTTCATGTGCAAATTTGTCTATGATATATTTCCAATGGAGTGTATGCAACTAAGTGATGCTTCTTTTGTCTCTCTCTATTAAAAAATGTCTAGAAGGAGTTCCAAGCGTAATGACAAGTTGGTGATATCGGATCGAGAAGGGTCCATGGAGGTTCGGTTCGAGGATACCAAATACACCATTGGGATAGCCCCTGAATTTAAATGGGGGGAACTCTATCACCTCATTAGAGATCAAAGCATACCCGATTCAACAATAGAAGAAGACTTAGTATATCAAAATATCAAGATATCCACTCTTCATAAAGCTGCTACACACCCAGAGCTATTTCCATGCCATGCCAAGGTAATCGGATGAATCTTGCCCTATGTGGATGTGAAATCCAGAATCATTGCGAGTGCTAAAGGGAATGGCTTCGCTTCTTTCGAGCCTGCTCATATGGGAAGAGCCTATAAGCTCCCAACACCTAAAGTCCTTTTAACAGATGATTGGGTCAAAAGTTTGAAGATTGACCACTTAGAATGTGCAAAAAATATGTTGATTCTAGGAAAACAGTTACGACAAAGAACGAGTGGGGAATATGAGACCAAGAACCTTAAAAATCTATTTAAGGTTGTTGCCACGCTTTTATGAAGAATATATGGAAGAGCCAATGCAAGTAGTTACAAGGTCGGCTGGATTCCACTATTTTATCATGCAGTCACGATGCATGGCATTGTGTTCAATTGGGCTGACATTATTTCAAAAAATATGATGCAAGCCATAATAAATGCTCAAGAGGGAATCAAGCAAAAGAAAGATGAGTTTTATATGTCATCTTATCTTATCAATTGTATTCTTATTATGAATCATTTTCCAAATGTTGGATCACTGATGGAATCCAAGTGAAACTCCAATATTTGTGGCCTATCAGATCTTATGGGACCATAAGCATGCAAATTGTTTGATGTTTGACAGAGAACCAAATTGTATGTCAGATGAAGCACTCATAGTAGCCACAACATTAGGAGACTACTATTTCACTCCTAATGGTACATATTTACACATGTATGGAGGTTCAAAGAGTCCGTCACTAATGTTGATATATGTTACAAATTATATTGTATTGAAGGAAATTGTAAGGCAAGTGTTCATCAATGGTGTGGGACACTTTTTACACGATAACAAGAAAGCTCCATGGCCACCGCTCCCACTCATAGTTTGGGCCTATAAATTCACTAAAGTTAAAGAAGTTGAAGCATTCATGAAGGAATTAGAGTCTTATCATTTTGGCGAGAAGATATTTGTTATAAACGACAGTCTTCAAAAATTTTCCATACATTGTCAGTCATGCAGGATCAGTTATGAATATGCAAATGATTTCTTGCGAGAAGAGGAAATGTATAGAAGAGCTAAGAATATGGCATATCTAGATAGAATATTCAGTAAGAAAGCAAGAGCAAGCTCCAGCCATCCAAATGCATCAACAAAAGAAGATTTGGAGGAAGTTGAAGCTCTTGTAGCTGAAAGTACAAAGAGAATACAAGAAGAAGAATTAACCAAGAAAAAAGAAGAAGAGAGACTAGAGAAAGAAAAGGCTGAAGAAGCCTGGAAGAGGCAGAGCAGGAAAAGGCAGAAAAGGTGGTTGCATAACAAGAGGAAAAGAGATTACAAGAATAAGCGTTGAAGAAGAAAAATGAGGGGGAAAAACAGATCAAGAAAGTTGTGGAAGCCCAAAAATTACAAGAAAGAAATGATCGGTAGGACATGGAGATCAATAATCCTACAGATAACCCTCAAGTGAATATTCTATTATAGTTGATTGTCTTTTGGGAGTCATCATCTCCAAAAAGGTATTACCATTGAACCATTTAAAGTTTAGGCCATTCTTGGGTTATTGTTGCTACAAACTTCACAACAATTGTATATTATTTTAAGGCTAAGCTAATTTTGTTCATCGATTCATTTTGAAATTTACACCACATGTACTCATGGGTTCTTATGTATATTATATCACAACATACCGTTTTTATGGGATAAGCAACCTCAACAATACTTTGGCATATTGAATCATACACTTATGTCTACTCCTTAATCAACCCCCTAGAATTTAATAAGGTTTATATCCTTTATGTATCTGCCTTGCCTTTTGTGGTAGCTAGCATTTTAGTTTAGCAAGGAGAGGATGGATGTGAACACTCCATATATTATGTGAGTAAGATTCTATTTATACCCCCATTGAATTATATTAATGATGATAAATTATCCTTTCTTGTGTTGTTCGTTGTTTGAAAACTTTTTCACTACATATTTCTATATGCCCAAAGTACTCCATATTGTTATCCTTTCTTGTGTTATTCTTTGTTTGAAAACTTTGTCACTACATATTGCTATATTGCATGCATCCAGTCATCAGTATGGTAGTCTCCCCAGCACTTAGTGCTTATTTTCAGCCCTATAGAGCCCATTTTTAGCCATCAGTAGCCCTCCTACCTACCTAGTGTTCCTTGTTTTCATCATCTGGATTACTAATGCGCCCTACTACACACTCTTGGATTCCAACAGTCAGTTCTTGCATTGATTGCTCAGTTCATGCATTGATTGCTCAGTTCAACTGACTGTAGATTCCAGTTATCTGTATCGAAGTGCCACTTGACTACTGACATTATGTCATGCACCCTTGGAGTCTCCTTCCCTTGATTAGTGCCCACATGGTTCAGTTAGACTAAGTTAGACTCACCTTTGACTGACCTTTGACTATCTGTGACTACTACCACTGATTGGGTGATGTCTCCAATGCAGTCCAAGCCACACCTTGAGGAGAATTCAAATCATCTTTGGGGTAATCGAATTCATTCTATTGTACTCTCATATTTTTTCCAGCATACAACTGATGAATGACATTACAACATTTTTCCACATTCTTTGAGTTTCATGTGTGAATATTGATTCTATTCTATCTCTTCTTCTCTGCAATTCTTTGAGTGAAATTGTGAGGTTTTTTCAAGCTGAGTGATCTATACCTGTAGAATATCACAAATAGAAGGGGGAAATACTTTTATAATACTATGAAGAATATAGTGGAAAGAACGTATATTATACGTACTTTTCACTTACAATACATAAATCAATCAAATGATTCGAAGAATTGGGTCATCAACAAACTATAAGACGCATTTCCAGAGCAATTATCAATGAGGCCTGTCAGAATTGCATTAGCAAAAGCATACAACAACAAAAAAGAATCATTCGAAAAGTAATATTCCTAAACATGTTTAAGTAGAATGTGTATCTATAACTACTACAAAGTGTCATTCCTTTAATAATTTTAATTCTGCTATATTTATTTTTCATATCAATAGAAAAATAGTTTAATGCCATTATAGATTTCCAGGAATATTATGAAAATTTCAAAGAATGAACGAGGTGATATGAGAAATGTGGTGTTGGAAGTTAATATAAGGGGGAAAGACTTTTATAATACTATGAAGAATATAGTGGGAGTGTATATTATACATACTTTTCACTTACAATACAGAAATCAATCAAATGATTCAAAGAATCGGGTCATCAACAAACTATAAGAGGCATTTCCAGAGCAATGATCAATGAGACCTGTCAAACTTGCATTAGCAAAAACATACAACAAAAAAAAAGAATCATTCGAAAAGTGATATTCCTAAACATGTTTATGTAGTTCACGTGTATCTATAACTACTACAAAGTTTCATTCCTTTAATAATTTTAATTCTGCTATATTTATTTTTCATATCAACATAAAAATAGTTTAATGTCATTTTACATTTCCAGGAATATTATGAAAATCTCAAAGGATGAACGAGGTGATATGCAAAATGTGCTAGTAGGGATGTCCAAAAAAGTGTACAAGGATATGGTTAAGGAAATGGACATATGTGCATCGCAGGAGGATCCATTTCAATAGCAATGTGCTTCAAATGTATGAAATCATTGTTTTTTGGATGATGTACATCTCACTAATTTATTCAACATTAAATATTAATTTTCAAATGTTTTGTTGTAGAAAAGAAAACAAAATGGAACTCGTTCAACATACAAGACATGACAACAAGGAAAAAAGGGGTTGATAGCAAAGTGTGTGAGTATTTGTGATTTCTTATAACAAATTAAGATTTAATAGTGGTTTTGATCTTTATATTTTTTTCTTGCTTTCACTGACCATCTTTGGATGTCTTGAAACAAGTAACATACAAAGAGGAGCCATCAGAAGAATTGATTGACATTGGCTTAGGAAAGGGTTGTGAGTGTATGTTGGCTTATCAAAAATCAATTGTGGATTTTGTAAGCATCTATGTTGTTTTACTTCTCTAATTTTAGAAGTAATAGAACAACAAAAATCATAAGTGTTAAATGAAAATCTATGATTTCTTATACGGTATAAAACATGCAGGAAACAAAGTATGGGGTGCATCCAATAGAACAATTGCTTATAGATGGTATGAGACATGGTTTTGAAAGAATATGTGACACTCGGGACACAATTATTGCTCTGGTACGTTGAATTTTAATTTACATTCACATATAATATCTATTTTAATTTTAATTATTCCCAACAATGTAGATACTCTCAATACACTTTATTTTTATCTTTGCATATGGAAGCTAAAGAAAAGGAAAAAAAAGATCCAATCAACAAAACATTCGACCAAATAACCCAACTAATACAAGTGGCTCGAGCATTGATAACAGTTCCATCCAAGAATGACGATCCATATTTATTTTTGATGTTAATGCAAACTGCTGAATAATTTGAAATAATTGCCAGTGAAAATCAAACATTTTGTATAATATACTAAACATAGTGACCGGATTGAAAAAAAAGGTTACGAATAAGTGTAACAATTACATGCATATTGACATTTTGATTATTGTTTTCTCTATGTTGTCCAATTTTGTATGGTAAAGTCCCTCTTATTGATATATAACAAAATAACTATTTTTTATTCTATTGCATTCTCCAATGTTATTGTTAAATGTTACATGTGAAATGATATATTGGTAATTAAATGTATGGATGACTAAATGTTACAATAGATGCAAAAATCTATGATATAAGAAATTCATCCAAACAAACACAATAGTTAGAATTGAAATGAATAGTAATATAAAAAAAAAATTTCAATTTCCGATGAATAATACAATTAAAAAATAAAAAATATAATATAGAGATTTCGCTACAATGTCAGTAGTCATTGTTCAAAGAATCATCTGTGGTGCTTTTGATACTTGATGTCTCTCTCGTCCATTTGTTCGAATGATATGCACTAGTATGTTTGTTCGAATTATTCGCACTGTTGCGTTTATACAAATGATAAGTCTGGTACTCCAATGTAAAGTAAATGCACCGTTAAATTTCAAAAATAAAAATGTCCTTGTCTCAATTGGATTTACCGATGTGTTTTTGTTTGTTAATCTCACTGGTGCTTTTTAATTGTTTTTATGCACCGAGATTGTTTAGAGCTTTTACGCACAAATGGTTTTTGTAATTAATTGCAACTACGCATTTGAATTATTTAAATGCATTGGGCCATTTTAATAGTTTGTATTTACCGATGCTTATTATGATGAAATGCACCAGGGCACTATTATAAATAGACATCACCGTTAAAGTTTAAAAATATTAAAAATTTATGGTGTGTATGACGTATAAGATCGCATTGGTTCTTTTATGTTCTACATAAGCATCGGTGCATATAATCTATATGTAAGCATTGGTGTGGCGTTAAAATTTTCTGATCTCCAATGAACTGTTTGAGTGCACTGATGCAGATTATTTGTATTGTACAACACCGGTGCGTTTGATTAAGATAAGCACCAATGCATCTATTTTCAACAAAGCGCACCGGTAAAAAAACATTGACTATAACCTCCGACCATCGAGTTTTTTTAGTTATAAAATAAATCGTAATACAATCCATTAAAACATCTTCTACCATTGGCGTAGCTTGTAGTGGAGGTTTTTTTGACAATTTTTGTCAATATTGTAACTCTAAAATCCTATGCTATGACCCCCGTTATAGGCTCTTTTCCTTGAGGTGATTAGAACTTTGACATTATCTTTATCTCCCATATATATGTGTATTATTTATTATAACTTTTTCTTGTAAATATTAAAATAACGTGAATAACTTTTTATACTCTGAATACTTTAATATATTGGTATTTAATAATATATTGTTTTGATCATATGCCTGATTTATCCAACCGGTAACTAGCAACAACCAAATTAATAATAATGTGTCTGGTACATGCTGATAAGCATATATTTGTCACATTCTACATTAAAATACATTATTAATGTGCTAAATATACGTCTAGCGGTGTATATTGGACACATTGTTATTAATGTGGTTATTGCTAGTACTAATAGATCTAAGAATGGGATGCTCTTGTTATTTTTTTTTTCCATTGTGAATTTTTTGATATCATTTTGATTATTCATATTATCAAAAAACAATTTTAAATTGGTTTCACCTTAAGGTGACACTACATTGGTATCGTCCACGTGTCTCTTCCTCCTTTTTGGTTGGATAGGAAAGGTCTTAATGGAAAGATATTCAAAGCGTTCCATGTATAAATTAGCTACAACAATTAGTGACAATAGAGAACCAATCACTGCTCCTTTGATATGTTCATTGTACTTTCCCATAAAGAAAAAATATGCGGGTCTCAAGGAACCCAACAAAATTAGCATTATCCTTGTCCACCCTCTTCTTGATGATATCAATGACTTCAATTGTGGGAATTACTTTATACAACTAGACTACATCGAAGCTTACTAATATCTCATTGTCCTCAACCTTGTCTCGTTTTCTCTCATTTACCCAAAGAGTGGATCCTTTATTGTAGGAACTTGTATGGAAAGTCAAATGTTTGAGTTTGTTTGCCAAGAATCATGCCAACTTATAGTGGGGGGACCAATTGTATTATTAATGGGTCAGTTGAAGCAATATGTTCTCCTTATCTTGTAGAAGTTTTGTTTTTGTGTCATTCTCTAGGTTTGAGTTCATCATTACCTTTTTGTGTCTTTTTAAGATTGTGTTGCTTGGATCATCTTCTAATTTTATGTAATTGCTACAACATTTATGTCAACCAATAGCATATTCATTTCCACCACACACACACATTCCCTCATAACTAGGAATCGACATTGTAATTTTTATTTTAACTAATTCTACTAAATTAGTCTCTTGACCATTAGATTTTATGGCAGAAATGGAGGAAGAACAAAATGGAAACAACATTGAGGATATGGAAGCTAATGTCATAGATCTTGCTAGAATTATTTTATCATGATTAATGAATATCTAGAAGCAAAGCAAAATAAAACAACGAAATATACTTCACAAACATCATCAATTGTCGTGATAGGAGAGTGAAGTGGAATGGATGAACTCTCACAAGAGGAAATTTCATTGTAGCACATTACCTCTGGATTCCTTGGACAGATGAATTCCCATCAATGCAAAGGTGAGACTACTTGGGAAAGTGTAGATATAAATCAGTTAGACAAAATCCGATAGGTTGATAGTATGAATGGGATCCAATCAATTATATTTGTAGTGTAAACATCGTCAAAGATGAATTAGCTCTAAAAATTAATGTTATTTTTATGATAAATATAATGGATTGGAGTAGTTCAAGTGGAGATGTATGGAGCCAACAAATTGTATGGAGCGTTAATTTCGAATATTGTCAACGAACTTTTTGACAAGAATAGTGGCATTCCTAATTAAATGTGATTGATATATGTTTGTAGGCACAATTGCACACCATGTTAATTAATGGTACCCATCACTGTATAGCAATCACTCTTAATAATATGGTTATGCTAATTATATATAATATTAATTATGTTTTTAATGCATATGTATATACAAGCTTTCTCTATGTGTGTGTATTTATATATTTGTTGTATATATTTAAAATGTATATGAATTATTTTATCATTTTTAATATATATATATATATATGTTCATTTTAACTTTAAAATAGAATAAATAAATTAAATAATTATGCCCAACATTTATTATTTATATACATAGTCTAAAAGTTCGATAATTTCGAATAGAAATTGTTTATTTTTCTGGCACTATTTTGAAAAAAATTGGCAGCATTTTTTAAAAATTTTCCTTACAAGTATCAAATTCTGAAATTTTGGGTGGACGAAGGTTTTTGATGTTGTTAATCTATTCCTACCATCACAATCGCCATTAAAACACTCTTAAATTCAGATCTTGCAAATAAAAAAACACGGAATTCCAACGAAAAACCCCATCCGCGCCAAATCGTTGAATATTTAGACAACTTCCTATTTATATATTTTCAGTAAAACATAGTATTATTTGATTTTTTATTCTTTATGTTATCTTTTATAACTATTTCATTACTTAAAATTAAATATTAAATAATACGATCAAAGTATAAAAATTCTAAAAACATAAAAATCATTTCATTTTCTTATTCTTCGTATTATCTCTTGTAAATATTAGGTATGCTAGTTAACGGCCATAAACTAAGGCAAAGTACTACTAGTGAAACCTCGACGACAAAAAGTGCCGCCAGATGTCATCCACGTGGAGATGCAATGCCGGTGGTGTATGTGTCCGCAATGGAGTTGACCCGCCTCCTCTCGCCATTCAAAATCGTTCTGGTAAATTGAGCAGGTAGAAGCAAATGCTATTGTGATCTATGATATGGTCGCCTGAAATAGAAATGCGTATGGTTTCGCGAGGCATTGGTGGTGCTTGTTCTTCTTCCAATTTTGCTGTTCTTTGTGCATTATAAACTCTTTGTAGTCGTTCTGAAAGTTCTCGTAATCTCAGTTCCAACTCGACATTAATTAGACCCGGGATTTGACTTGTGGTTCTTAATCGTTCTCTTCTCCATTGTTCTTAATCGGATGATTTCCTATATGCCTAGATTACTACTGGAATGCATTGATCCTAGTCATCATGCTGGATTTTGTAGACTTTTTTAAGAGCATGCTCCAAAAACTTATTGAATGATTCCACTATCCCATTGGCCTCTGGGTGATACAGTGTACTCTTCTAGTGGTGTATCATGAAATCCTTTGTGAGCACGTAGATAGTGGAGTTCAGGAAATGAGTTCCCTAATAACTCATCAACACCTTCAAGAAACCAAACCTGGTAATTATATACTCGAATATGAACCGCATGGTGGTATCTAAGGTACAATCCTTCACTAGCGCAACCTCTTACCATCTTGTCAGGTACTATGTTGTAGTAATGATGTATCTAGCACCGGTTCTATGTGCTGGTGGGTTGATCACACCCACAAAATTGATATCCAATTTCTCGATTGGCTCAAGTTTAGTGACAAGGAAGAGAGGCATCTCATCCCTGCGTGACGGATTTCCCACTCGCTAGAAAACATCACACTGTTTGCAGTACATCTTAGCTTCTTGGAATAGTGAATGCCACCACAATCCTGTACGTAGTAGCCTTCCCTACATAATTTCCTCCAGCTATGCCTTCATGTGTTTCCTTGGGAAGAAGTGGCCTTTCATGTTCCAACACACATCTAAATAGTATGCCATCATCTCCCAGCTTATAGAGCCGTCCTGTGATCAAATGGAAATTTGTGATGTGCGTAGCCAGCTATCTTCGCTATGCAATTGTATACTCTACCAGCACGCGACCATAGGAAAAAAAGTATGCTATCTCATTGAACTGATCTAGTATAGCCTGAATGCAAAACAAATACCTTTACAGAAGGTCGTCATCTAGACTTCCTCCTTCACCATATTCAAGTTTTTACAAATTATGTGGACCAACATTATGCTTACCTGGATTAATGATGACCTCAAATTCAAACTCCTGAAATAGGAGAAGCCATTGACAAATGTGCCCCCCCCAACACTGGCTTGTTGACTACGTACCTTAAAGAAGAGTGTTTTCTGAAAAAATTGAAGGCACTCCCCAACAAGTAATTGTGTCGGTACTTCTGTAAAGCATATAACATCGCCAAGACTTCCTGCTCAGTGGTGGTATATTTTTTTTCTACTATAGATAGCTTTCTACTGGAAAAGGAAACAAGGTGATCAATGTCTCCTTCCCCCGACTAGGATAGGATTACTCCCAATGCTATTTATAACACATCTACGTGCACATGAAACTGGCGCGTCTAATCTGGAAATATGAGAATTAGCGCAACCAACAATTTCTCCTTCAGAGTATCCAACACCTACTGGCACTTCTGTGTCCATTCATACTTAACTTCTTTTAAAACAACTCCTCCAATGGCGTTGTAATGCTAGCATAATTCATACTAAATTTTCTGTAGTAGCCAATATGTCCCAATGTTGTGCACAAGCCTTTCATGTGTGTTCGAGGTTGGTAGATTAACTATGACTGCAATCTTCATCGGTTCGACTTACAGACCTTTCTTGGACACAACATGTCAAAGTAGTATGCCAAATGGTGTGCAAAAAATGCACTTATTTAGGTTAAATAAGATCTACATCAACAATCTAACATGAGTTGCAAGACCTATAGGTGATCCTTCAATAGACTGAACACTGTCCAGTCATCCAAATAGACTTCCAAAAACTTATGCATGAACTCTTTGAATGCGGCCACAACTATATTGGAAAATATAGATGGTGCATTCTTCAATCCAAACAACACGAAATTGTAGGAAAACGAGCCCCACTCGGTCGCAAAAGTAGTTTTCGTTTGATCCTCCTCTTCTATACGCACCTAATGGTAACTAGAGAATCCATTAGTGAATCAATAGGCTTCATGACCCCCTACATTATCTAACGCCTCATCTATGAAAGGTGTAGGGAATGGATCATTTATACATGCTACATTTTGGTTGCGTAGGTCCACACAGAACCATATTTATTCAACCTTCTTGTCCTGGACCACCATCGAACTAATTCACTCTAATTCTTCCACTAGAAATATGATCCCCGCATCCAACATGCGGTGTAGTTCTTTGCACACTTTATCCTTGTACCAAGGGTTTATTCTGTATGTTCTATTCTTGACTAGATTCACCCTTTCCTTTAGTAGAATATTCATTTCTACGAGCACTCCTGCAATCCCCTTCATCTTGGAGAAGCTGCACGAAAAAATATCTGCATACTCTTTCAGCAAGTCAACTATCGGCGTGTTGTCTCTAGATACCAGTAGTCTCCTCTTATGGACATCTTGTGCTCCTCCTCACTTGCAATATTATGTTTCTTTTCCTTGAGAGGCTCTCTGAACTTTAGTGCAGTGTTGGAAGATGGATCATCCTACACCATGAGTTCTCCAACAATTTCTTTAATATGTATGATGCATGGATCATCGTTTTCATCGGGATCCTTACTATCAACTTTCCAATAGTATATTGGTTTGTTCAGTGGTGCCAAGTTCTGATGGTAAGTGCAGATTGTCCTCTGCATCAGATCATGCTGTGGTATTTCTCCAAAGATAACTTGCTTGATATGATGGAGAACTTTGTCCATGTTTGGATCTCTAGTACTAAACCAGAATGTGGCAGTAAATTCGGTAGACACATTCTCCCAACTTTTGGTTTGACTTCTTCTTTCTTGCTGAACATACTAACTATGCACTATGACATCCAATGTATGGTAGAATTGGTGCACCCATTGAATCCACAGTACACTCTTCATCTCCCATCTTTGCTAGTAGAGCTCAAGGTGCTCTATTGGGTTCTTAGTTCCCTTGAATTTGTTAAGAAGCTCCAAGTATGTAATAAGCTAGATCCTCTCCTTAATGCGTGTTTCTACACCTTCCTAGATGCTCAAATCCTCTCTATAAGTCTTCCACCGGTGCACAAGCATTCCTTGGGTGACAACATCCATTGATTCTACCCATCGGTCCTCCAAAAATTAGGCTTGCATTTGTTCGAGGAAAGTATATACTTTCTATATTATATCAAACATTGTTGGATCACGCAAATATGACCCAATCCAATGCACATAATTCGTAATGCATGCAAATCTCCTCATGGACACTTCATACAGCTGGTTTTTCCATCGATCCATCACATCTTGTGAATCTATGCCAAACGAATGGACACTGCACCAACTAATCTCTCCATCCATAATGGGGTTTATATACTCTTATTTTCTGGCAGTAACATTGTATATATTCTCTATCTCCACACTGCTAATGTCATATTGAACCGGCTCTGTATATCTCTCTCCTTCCATGGCATCCAATGGAGCTACCATGCGTAGTTCCTCCATTTCAAAGAACATGCATATTTGCTTCAGGTTTAGAATACCATTATTATCAAATGCCCAAGATATCCCCAAAAACGTTGGTTAGGGATCAATATCCTCCAGTCTTTCAATCACTTCAAACTCTGTCATTGTCTTTACTCCATCGATGTTTATCGGTCAACCTTCAAATGGGGAATATCTTGTACTTGTTTGCTAGTATGAATTGTATGGGAGACCATACTAGCTTTGGATTTACTATCAACCCCCGGGTCTTCTTAGGAAAGGTGTTCACATCTGCCCCTAGGTCAATCATTACATCTTTCATTTCAAATTCCCCCAACTCAAGGGATAGCATGAACTCCTTTCCAGTTCTTCTTTTATGTACCACTCTATGCACATTGCTTTCGGGAAGTTGCACATAAATAGGTTCTTCTACTTCATCATACATTAGTAACTTTTCAAGCATACTTGTTACTTTATTGACAACATGAGGATTATTCAATATATTCATACAACTTCACAGAAAGGTACTTATTGGATCTTATTGACGACTCTTGTACATTCCTTTAGGTTGCTATTTTTTGCACCGTATAGCTTTGCACTACGTGGTGCGCCTCAAATATTCATTTCACATGTTGTGTAGTAGTTCTTCCTCACATAGCCTTCTTCTGTAATCCTCATCTTTGTGCAGTCTACATAGTTCATCTTCTCGACACATCATGTCTTGGCATAGGTCTTCTTCTTATTGCACAACTTCCTCCACTGCTCTCTATGATTCATGTAAGATCTATAGCCGGTCCTTTGCTTGAAACTTAGGTGGAGGTTGCATAGCTTTATTAACCTTCTTCTCTATTTGTACTCTAGCACTACAATCTCCAAGTAGATACTCACCTGTTCCAGAGCCTCCTCGAGTCGCTATATTTACTTGCATCGAATCCTTTGAAAATTCCATTGTTCCCTTTCCCCGGTTCTGTGGTCACCATATTACATAGATATTTCTTATCCTCCAATTGATTTACCAAGTCTAGACAGTCCTCTATCATATGGTCTGTGCATGGAAATATGCACACAGAGCACGAGGATTAGTAAAAAATCTCACGAAGTGGCCTGGGTCTCCACAATTAAATTAAATTACTTGTCTTCCACCGCCACCATAGCCTCTTCCACGACCTCGAAACCCACCAAGCACTGCTCCCTCCTATCCTCTCGGATTAGGTGGTATGTTTCTTTTGCACCTTGAACCCGATAGGAATCCACTATATAGTATTTCATCAATTATAGAGCGTGGCAGTTGTTCACATCATGTCCAACAAACTTGTAGAACTCACATAATGGTGCATGTGCAGAGCTTTGGTACTTCTGCAATGTGGGGAAATTGGGAGGTGCATGTCCCAAATTTCTACAAATCTCGCACCACTTAGACTTCAACACCACCGAAAAAGGATTAGGTGCATCGATACCTAGATAATTATTTAGTGTCGAACATTCATTCTTATGATGGCCTTCTGTTTTGCAGAATCTACACCATGCACTTTCTCTGATTTGCTTGCAAGTAGATAGTTACTGTAGTTACATGGTTAGTGCAGCAAGCTACATTTGAACCTCCACCATTCTTGGCGACGCCTCTTCACCAAGAGTCGCTTCCAACCTTATCACGATTTGAAGGGCATCTGACTAAGTCTCCACCTTTTTTGTGTTAGTGTAACTCTAATATGTGACAACAAACGTGCGATGAGCCATTCACAGTGATGCACATATAATATATGAAAGCTCAGTCGATCCAATAGGATCTTGAACTGTTGGTCATAGTGCTAGATGGACTCACCAACTCTTTGCTTGATCTTGGTAATACACTATGACTCAGACTTTAGCTTCTTAAATTCCTTTAGAATGTCGAATTTGATTGTATCTAATGATCGGATCTTACCTTCTGTGACAATGGTATTATACTTCATATACCAGGTCAGATCTTTGTCTTTGAATGTATTCTCCAGCTGCACGATCTTGGAATCCTCATCTGTGATAGTCTTCACAGCCCATGTAGCCTCACAGGTAAACCAATGTTGTTTTGCATCATCAACATATTTACCCATCCCATGACATGCAGGCAATTGCAAGATAGAATATGATGTCATCACTATCCTTATAGGTATGGGCGGACTAGTACTTCTACTTGTGACTAGTGCATTCAGAGCAATACTACTACTTCTTGAACTCTAAAGATCTGGGTTAGTCCCTTGTGTCGGACTAACTTGAATTTATCTAACCTCTAGTTCATCTTCGGTTCTTTCTTCCTGCAAAAACTCAAGTAATAACTGGTCTTATTGATTTGAGAAGGAGCAGTATTGTAGGATTGGGACGAAGAGTGGGTTACCTTGTGGAGGGCATCTTTTGAGAATGACGTTGTGTCTAGGGGAGCTCAAGTACCTCCATTAGTTTGTACTTCCTCTTCTTGCACATCTTCTTGATTCTTTCTTTCTCTCAGCCTAATGGGTGTGATATCACTATTCTCATAGGATCTCTCACTTTCTTTCATTCCATGCCTCTTGGGAGGTTTCTCATCCTCTGAGAACTCTTTTTTCCTAGAATCTATGCACCCTTCTGGAATAGAGAAACCTTCTACACATTCTCATTGCGCAGTCCCATCTATGGCATTCTTCTTTCCTCTCTTCTCTACCTTATCTTTTCATGTTAGCTACTTTTCTTGCTTCCTTTTTTTGACTGCTTGTCTTATATCAACCCTTCTTACATGTATTTTCTCCCTCTGTAGGCTCTACTCTTCTGGATCCATTAGTGTTCCTAGTTGTTCTCCCACTTATTCATACCCCACCCCCATAGTGTAGGGATTACGCTATCATGCTATCGGATTTCATTATCATTATCCCCTTCTCCACAAACAAAATTTTTATCCATAATGGAATTTGCTTCAAGAATATCTTTCTTGGACCATCTTTGAATCTTTCTTCCGTGTGGCTATATGATTAATTGGATTCTATAGCAAATTCTATAATATATCCTTCTTCCATGCGCAAGAAACAAAAATCAACAAATCTAGACCATGTATTGTCTAAATCTTTTAGTTCTTGGATCTTTACCTTAGTCTATACTACTGTCCAAGGTGCACTCTAGGTACTATTTATCTCACATTACCTCTTTACCCACTCATACAAAAAAATAGGAAACTCATAGAAGAAAATTTCATGCAAATCAGAGTAAATGTACCTTTATTTCTAGTCTTGGGGTGAAATCCACAATCCTCTAGTCTCTTTTTGCATGAATTCATCGTCCTTGCTTTCTAGCCATTGTTCAATCTCATCTTTGGTAGGCTCCCACCTCATCACTTCGTCCTCCTGACATAATCCCTATCACATCCCAATGGCATAACCATTATTGTCTATAGTATGTCAAAGCCATGGTTCAACTTATACGACCAACAAAAACCCCATAGGCTTCGACATTTTCAATATTTTGCAAGCAAAGTAAGGTCTCACCCAAGATACGTGCAATAAAATATATAGGAACTTGAATCAGGGATGCATGGGGAGGACTGGGCTCTTTCCGCTCAGCATATTGCCAATTCTTCCTTAGGCATCCATCAAACTATTTAATACACAAGCATTCATCATCTAACTACCAAGAAATCCATGGACCTTTACTCATTAAGACATTGCATATAATATTTATGGGACAATAACTTCATTCTATTATAGGAAAAAATGTGATATCATCATACAAGACTACAAAATTTATCTCAACAACCTAAAAATTCTTCATACATTAAGTCTTATTGTAACTAGAATTACAAATAGATGCGAAACTATGCAAAATAGAACTACTAAATAATTACAAGAAAAACAACAACAATAACAACAATAGAACAACCCCGACCCTATACAAAATAAGCTCTATACAGGCTAAGGTTCCCAAAACTACAAATTGTTACTGGCGCACAGTTGCTAACTACTTTCTGTTTGAGCACAACTGATTCTGTTTGTATGGATCGACGCAAAGTAACTTATCAAAACTTGGGTGCCAACAATTGGATTGGAGAATAAATAAGCTTTGAGGAACCCATTAATTCCCATGAATTCTTAGGTAGGATGTTCACATTTGAACCAAGGTCCAACATCACATTTTTGACATCATAACCATGTATCTTCCCAATTAGACGGAACTCACAATACGTTTGCTTCATTTGTCGATGTCGCACCAATTGGATATTCCGCTCTAGGAACGGAGCGTGTATCTCTTCATCATTTTTTGAAACATTAACTAATCTATATAGTGCACCTCTCAATGACTGGGTAGCTTTCTCATCCAATAAAATATCTTTAAACAACTGGAACCACATAAAAAAAATAGTTCTTCATCTTATCAATACATGATCCCTCACCCTCAACTTTGGTGTTATTCAAGCAACAGTGTTGATGAGATCTAGGTCCCTCTCAGGCCAGTGGAGTAAGTATTTGACCAAACATGTCTGTAGCTTCTTTGTATATCTCTTTTTGTTTTATTGGGACATACTTAGGTCTTTTAGGGGATTCCTTTTGAATTACTAGAGATTTTGGTCGTCGCTGATTTGATCCCGCTTTCACACCTGCCTAAGTGACCACAAAACCTGTTTTTGTCTTCTCTTCTCGTGGCTTGCAGTTTATAAATTTCTTCATCCTTCTTGCACGATTCTACCATTTCACAATAAGCTTAGGGAATTCTTCTATTGTATGAGTGTTGGTGTGGTAGTAGGTACACCACAGTCTTTTGGGAAAAGGACAGTTACGAGCTAGATGGCCCACTTCATTATCAACGCAATCACCCTATGCGAACTCCTACTTTCCCAACACCAAATCCAACTCCTCTCCCAGTCCCAGTACCTTCTCCTCGTCCTTCTCCTCCCGACCCTTGCGATTGATCAACCAAATGGAAGATAGATTGATTTGATCTCTCAGTAATGGAAGCTAATTCCCTACAAGTTTCATTGCTATGACTAGTAGATACATAGAATTCATAGTAGACCATATTAGGAACTGTCGAGTACTTCTAGAATAAAGGTAAAATACATGGATGACGACCGAATGACTTACAAATTTCATAGTAATCATTAGGGTTCCTAGTTGGTGGTTTTGGATACGACGGTCTCCCTGCAAAATGGAATGATTTTTCCAAAGTTACTTGTGCCACTGTTATTTTAGGTCCATTGAATGGTCTCCCTAGTGGGACTTGTCCTCTTGGTGCTTGCAGAAATTCTAAGGCATGATTTCCTTCTGTCAGCCAACTAGTGCACCATACCTGTGAGCGTTTTTCCTTAGGTGCATTCATGTCCTGAAGTCTTTCGGTTATCTCTACTACCTTGCGGTGTACTTGTGCTAAATCACCATTTTGTTATGAAGTGGCCACTCCTCCTCCCATTCCCATGGACTCTGGTTAATTTTCCCTTGCTTCAATCGCTTTCTCTAGAGAAGTCTTGGGAGAGTTTATTACTTGTTGTGACAATGGTATCATTGTAAGATGCAACAAACCCTAGATGAACCATTCCTTATTATGTGCTTCATAAATTGGGTATGTTACCTTCGTCGGCACATCTTGGAATCATTGTGTAAACCCCTAGGTGGACTCTACATGTTTTTGTTGTATTTCTCTTAATTCCACAACACCTTGATGTTCAGATTTCGGCCGTGCAAATTCATCCAAAAATAGGTTCTTAGTTTCCTCCAGAGTGGGGGCCGACGTGTTCGAGGTCTGTCTTTCGACTAGTCGCATATACCACTGCAAGGCTCTTCCTGAGAGGGTTGTTTGAAATTCCACCAACTTTTATGCCATTGGAGTAGCTCTAGCATTCTATATTGACTCACAAAGAAACCAATGTTGAGCTACGTCATCTTCCCATTTTCCAAAACTCTGGGAATCACAAGGGTAGTCTTGAGGGTACCCCCGCCATTGGTGTTGCTAGAGAACTTACTAAAATAAAACCTTGTGTTCCTATTTGGGAAACAAAGGTACTGCTACTTGGATGAGAACTACTACTATTTCCTCCTACTAGGGAACTGCTTTGAGAGCTATTACTGTTATTGTTCATCTGACCATACCATGGTAATTACAAAACAATATTATGAGAACTTGTTACCAGATTTCGCAAGGGCACCTTGAGGTTATCCAGGGGTGTGATAGCTTTATTGCTTTTGGTTTATTTATCAATGAGGGGTTCACTTTTTGGAATACTTCCATTTTCCGTAGGTCCTGACATCTCTTGATGGTCTTATTCTGCATTCAGGGCGAAGCCTAGCATATGATGAAGCACTTCATTATACGACAACTGGTCTTTGTGATCATGCCTTCTAGTTGTGCCTTCCTCCTAGATTCCTCTTACTTGGTTTTCTGACACATCTATTCCCTGTTCCCTCATTTTGGCGCTATTCAGTTCCTCTCTCCTCTTCATCTGACGTAGCTCCTCTCAGTTTTATTCACTGCTTCCCCCATTCCTTATATTTTATTCTAGTTGCGCGCTTCTCCTTCATACTTCTTTGAGATGGTATTTTAACTATTTTTCTTTAATCATTGCTCTTCGATTAACTTGCTCATCTCTGGTCTCTGCGCTATCAGTCCCCTCCATTGATTATATATCTACCTTCCGCAATGTAGCAGCATCACCTTGACTTTCCCCCTTGTGCGTAAGGGGTTTACTCCTCAGTTCAAATCCATTCTAGAGGTAGAAACCCAAATTACACTAACCAGGTCTTGATCCATAGGGGCACTTCCTTCAGTAATCTTCCGTGAGCTCCTCTCTTAAGTTTGTTCTCAGCTTGTAATGCGGATTGGATATTTTCTGTTGCAAACTCCAAAATATAACTAAACAGAGTGCTTTCTATCTAGAAATCAACAACCCTAGTTAGGGGTGAGTCTAGCTTACTCAACTGAATCGGTTCTAGGCTTACAGTCCAAACTATAGTCTTCCTCAGTCTACTACGATATTAAGGTGTTTCCGCGAGTCGCCACAACCAGTCTGCTAGCTTTGCTAGATACTCAATCCACAATACTTTGTATTTATCTAGGAATGGTCCACCGTAGAAAATATATTTCCTGAAATTTGATACTTCCCATCATCGTAGATCTGCCTCCTAGTTGCAAAATCCTCAAGCTTCTTGTCCCACCAATCTGGGATCTGACTTGTTATCACCAATTCAACCATATAGTTAACAGAGTCTCTTTTAATAACCAAGTCCCAACAGAGGAAGCATTTGTTGGCACAAAATGGAGACTAGTGTTCTTGCGCATGGGCCAACAAAATGGCGTCGTTGTAGTCTAGTGTGCTGTCATTTTCAATCCCCTTAAGAGGGATGGTCTCACCCGAAGCATAACCAATATCGGCATAGAGAAAGTCTTAGTTAACTATATGGTCATGATATGGGTTTACAACAACAACCATAACATTAGTATTCATAATTCCACAACAACAATTAAACACATTTGTCATTCATCCACTATAATAAATGTCATTAACCAACAAGAGATCATCACATAGATGATTGCAAAAATAGAATAGACACATTTTAAACAAAATTTAGGGGCCCCAACAGTTCATTCCATTATGATCTCAATTTCATAGTACAACCATAACATCACAGCCATAGGCCTTACATTCACCAAGGAATTACTTGTCACAGGTAACATCAAAACCCCCAAAACCCATTACAAAACCTCAAAACCCGCAACTAGATATCTCTCTAAGATTGGCTCAACTCTGTAGTTCGGAACTATCTCTCCCAGGCTCACTTTATTTCTTTTTTCCATCTTCTTCTTCCGCTTCCTTTTATAGTTGTGCACTGGGTCCATAACCAGTCCACAACCATTGCAGTGGTTACCTTGCTTCCGCAACCTCGGGTGCTTTCTGTGACTTCCACAACTCTTCTTCTTCTACTGCTACTTCTGCTACTTCCTTACTTTCCGTGACTTCTGGTCTTCTTTCGCTACTTATTCTTCTCCTTCTTGGTCTACTACAAAATGAAGGAGCCAACAAAGATTACCATGAAATACATAGGATTAACATGAAGATAGAACTTGGAATAGGGTTTGTAGAGACAATATGCAAATCTGAGGAGATGCAATGTATAGCTAGTAAAGGAGGAAGTGCACAAGTTTTACCTCTAGTAGAATCCTACGTAGGAGTAATAGAAATTGGAATAGGGTTTGAAGGAGTAATAGAACTTAGAATAGGGTTTGCCGAAACAATATGTAGGTTATGACACTACATATAGAGGAATCATAGGAGTAAGCTTGGCAATAACACTCAAAAAGTGTCTTTATTGGCTATAAAGGTGGCATACAAGGTTATAAACTTTGGAACTCAGTAACTAAGAATACTTTTTATAGTTGGGACATTGTATTTAGAGAGGTTAAATTTTTTCTCAAACAAGAAGTCCAATACAGGGAAGGAGAACTAGAGATAATATATTTTAAGTTGGAGGGTGAAGAATATGACATAGCAAAATAAGATGAACAAAAATAGGAAGAACCTCAAATTCTAACCTTGAGGAGATTGACTCAAGGAAGAAGGAAACTAGAAAGGTATACCCCACCTGATATATGCTCTAGTTTGTTCTATCTATTGACCCTAAAATTGTTAGAGAGGAAGTTGATTTAGAGGATAATAAACTTTGGAAGAAGGCCATGGTTGAATAAATGGATGTCTTGGATAAAAACAAGACTTTGGATCTAGTTGAGCTAATGGCTAGAAAAAAATGTATTAGTAGAAAATAAGTGTTTAAGAAGAATTTGAATGCAAAACATAAGGTAGAGAAGTGCAAAGCTTGCCTAATAACAAAGGGAATTGATTTTGGTGAGATTTTTTCTCGTGTCACTAGATTAGCTTCTAGTAGATTTGTTTTGTCTATTGCAATTTCTTTTGATCTTTAAGTAGAGAAGATGGATGTGAAGGCATCATTCCTACATGGTGATCTTGAAGAAGGAATCTACATGAAACAAATTGAATGATTTGTAGTAAAAGGAAATAAGGAGCTAGTTTGCAAGCTTAGGAAGTTCTTGTATGGATTAAAACAATCACCTAGAATATTGTATCAAAATTTTGATCCTTATGTATAGGGGTTTTGTTTCTCAAGAAGCAAAGTTAATTATTGTGTGTATTCTAAGCAGGTCGATGACCGTTTTATTTATGTGGTCTTTTATGTTTATGAGATGTTGCTCATTAGAAAATATAAGGAAATCATTAATGACGACAAAGATCAATTGTTTCCAAGTTCAATATGAAATATCTTAGAGTTACAAATTTTATTTTGAGCATGAAAATTGTCAAGCCAACGTGACAATTTGGTTGAAGCAGAAGAAATATGTAAAACAATATTTCAGAGGTAAATCCTTATTTCTGTAGGTACAATCTTATCTACAGATTAATGTCCCCAAATTCAAAAAGAAGTAAAAGACATGTTCCATATTCCCTATACTAGTTTAAATGTATAAAAAGGTTTGTACTAAACTAGACATTGTCCAAGTAATGAGAATTTTGAATAGACATTAATATCTTATATTAATAATATAATATTCTATATTGTATTAATATAATAAAAAACTATCCATAAAAATTGAAAACCCCCAAAAAGACAATAATAATCTACATTAATATCGATATAATATTTTATATTATATTAATTTCCACTTAAATCACTTTAAGTTATCAAATATGTGATGTCCCACACAAAAAAAAGATCCACACCATAAATAAAAATTACTGTTAACACAATTTAAAATCATATATACAAACAAAAAATGCTGAGTCAATTACTGTTAACACAATTTATTTCCACTTAAATCACTTTAAGTTATCAAATATGTGATGTCGCACACAAAAAAAGATCCACACCATAAATAAAAATTACTGTTAACACAATTTAAAATCATATATACAAACAAAAAAATGCTGAGTCAATTACTGTTAACACAATTTAAAATCATATATACAAACAAAGAATGCTGAGTCAATTAAACATGCGCGGCATGAATGATGAGGCTACAGTTTATGTTAACAAAATAAATAAAATATTTAAGAGAAAGTCTAGTGCACCTTGCAAACCAATTTTTTTATATGATATCATATTATAAATCTAATTGCAACTTGCAATGTAGTGTTGGGTGCTCGTCGTTTAACGTCTTAAAAGAGCAAAATGTTTCATTATTAAATTGTATTTGTTGGAGTTGTGATTTAACATTAGACTACCGACAGTTTCATGTTTAAATTGCATTTTTTGAGTTGTGATTTAACATTATATTGATAGTTTATTAAAATTAGTTTAAGTTCATTTTGCGATGTATTAACCTCTATGCAAAAATATCAAGAAATATTTTTCCAAGAAGTGGTTACTTCATTCAAACCCTAGAAGTGGTTACTTCATTCAAACCCTAATTAACTTGAGCTAGAGTTCCTTGTTCCAAGAAATACATCCAACCTTGTTTGTTCCCACCAAAGCATTCTCCACTAATAATCTAATTAACCCATAATGAGTCAAACTGTTCTATGGGTTTTTACTTCATTTGTCATGGGTGCTCATCAATTGAAGCGATCGATAAAGGAAATATGTGATGTTAACATAACTTCGATGTTGTAAATGTGCCAAAATATTGAGGTGTTATCCAAACAAGGTCTGCTATTGGCCTTCACAGGTAAGGTATTTGTAGATGAAAAGGGTGACATTGTTCCAAGTAGCTAAAGGGCATTTCCAATGAATACCCATTCTTTTTCTTCAAGCTTTTCACCACTATGGATGGATTCTTCCCGAAGTGTAATTGTGGAGGAACTCTTATGCTTGAACCATCTTTCCCCTTCTACATGTATCCCTGTTTCCTTGGCTATGTTTTTTTTTGTGACTTGGATGGAAATTCCTTGAACATTTGCAACTGATAGCCTAAGAGAAAGAGAAAATTCTTATGAAATATCCCTATCATACCCATGAAACCTATTGAAGTAGCTCATCCACCCATATTTTGTAAATATCCTTAATGTTTTTGGGTTTAAATGAATGATTGAAGTGTTTTGAGGCTTGACATGAAAAAATGGTCCTCCCATGGATGTATATGGGGTGACAGAGTAGAGGGTTATATCTTGAAGGGTGGAAGCAGTGAAACAACAGGGAATAGTTTGAATTGGGATGATTATAGATCATCAGCATGTGGGGATGTTCTTGTTACGATTAAGATGATCCTCATTGGAACAAAAAAATATAGTAATGACCCACTGGGATTGTCCTGTTGAGATGATGGAAAATCATGCATGTGTGTTGTCAAATTAGTAAGAAGAGCACGATGTATTTCCAATTTTCATGATTGGATTAAGAAGGGAAGATTACATTGGCATAGGTTATCATTGAGACATTTGTGTTTCTAATTTGGTTATTTTTATTAGATTAAGAGGGACCGATTACGGTGGTGTTTATTAGATTAAGAGGCATATTCCCCCCCTAGGATAAGGATTTTTCCGTCCTTGGAAAATGGAAAGGGGCATGACATACATAGGTCTATCCATACCCTAAACAATTGAATGCATAAAATATAATAATTTGTACCTAAATATTACCTTTTAGCATGGAAGGATGTAGTCAGAAAATATCCAGGCGACCTGAGCATAGCAATGTGTGTTCTATGATATCTAAGAGAAATGAAGAGTTATTCCAGTGGAACATAAAGTATACTGGTATTCTGGAAGTGTTGATTATGTTGATGGTGTTGAAACTAAAACACATATTAATGGTGAAAAATGATAATTATGCTGGTACTGATAGTGGATGATGCTGATATTAGATCATGTAGATGATGTTGATACTGGTGATGAGAATGATGCTATGAAAAATGATAACCATTCTAATGCCAATACTAGAACTAATGTTGATTGTGCAAGTATAGAGCTGTTGGAATATATATAAGGATGATTTGTAGCAGCTGCAAATGATATGCAACAATTATAGAAAAGATGCAGGGTAGGAAGATTCTGATCTAGTCAAAAGATGGGTTCCATAAAAAGTTTTTGTTATCATGTTGGATCAATTTTGGCTGAAAAATATTAATATATTGACTTCTTTTGAATGTACCTAAATTATTGTCTGCAAAAAATAGCAGCCCCCCTCAAAAATTGAAGTAGATCCATATAATCATCCTGCAAGTAGTTAAAACCATTTTTCTATTTTTTCTTCTTTTATTAGCTTCAAAGTACTACTCATCAACAAGTTGGTTTTTGAGCAATACCCTTGATTGTGGCCCAATTGTGTTTTCATAGTTAGACTTTTATTATTTATATTCTTTTTTTCCCAATAGTAACAACCAACAAGCTAGTTTTCTACTACTACAGAGTGTTGCAACACCAACAAGCCAGTTTTCACTATATATATATATATTTAAAAAAACAAATAATCTTGAGTTTGGTGTAGATGACAGAGCTTCTGCACTCACAAGTTCTAAATCTGAAATAGCAACAACTTAATGAACACATGATTCTTCTGATAAAAACTTGTGCTAAAATTTTACATGGTGATGATTTTCCAAGAGTGGAGTCCAATATTCATCAATGGTACTCAACTGAACAGTGCCATTTTTGAAGAATGCGTCTATTTCATATGGGCCTAGCTATCTTGTGTATAATTTCCCTTTAAATTCCTTAAACCTTGAGTCATACAACAAGGCCCAGTCTCTCTCCTGAAATGTTTTCTTTTTGATGAACTTATCATTCCATTTAGCTTGCTATTAATGGAAAATAGAGTTTTGATAAACAACTTCGTGAAGGATTTCATCCAATTCATTAAGCTAATCCAAGCAATGTTGTTGTGCCTTTGTAAGATCCTAAACTACATGCAAAGCAGTTAGAGTGTCTTAATTTCAAATTCAATCGGAAAGGAATCATTCTTATCATATACAAGTTCATGAAGAGTGAAGACAATGGTGTTTATCCATGTAGTTTTGTAAGATCAAAGCGATTTTGGAAGTCTAGTAGCACAATTAGTTCGGTGGAGTTGCACGGTCTTTGTCAAAATTGATTTCAGAACCTTATTGATGCTCTCCACCTACCCATTGGCCTAAGGATGTTAGGGTGAAGTGACCCTATGATTAATATTGAATTGTTGAGTGAGCCTTTGAATTGGGTGGGAAGTGAAATGGGATCCACTATTTGTAACTATCTCCCAAGGTACCTAAAAAAGAAAAATAAATTCTTCAAGAAGGAAATCTGACATGACTTGTTTAGTATCTTGCGGAATTTCCTCGGCCTCTACTCACTTTGTGACCTAATCTGTGTAAACTAGGATATGGATCTTGGAACAAGATGAAAGGTTGATTGGTCCGACAAATTCCAAGGCCCATTTTTCAAATGGCTCAATCACGAGTTGGGTCTGAAGTGGCATCTCATCATCTTTCCCAAGTTGCCCCATCCTTTGACAGTTGTCGTGGCTCTTCACATACATTTTTTCATCCCATAACACATTATGCCAGTAATATCCCATCATGATTATTTTACAACGCATCCTTTTATCTGCAACGTTCCCTCTGCAAGGCTCATCATGACAAGCCTTTAGAATATCATAGATCTCTTCCTATCAACAGAACATCAGGTAACTAGATCCGTCTTAGTGTAGAAAAGGAAACCTCCAACCCATGTATATATGGAAATTTTCCGGATAATATGCTTCTATTCTCTCAGTGAAAGGTGGTTTGGAAGCTTCCTTGCAACCAAATAGTTATCAATATATGCATATGTCACCTTCCCCAATTCTGAGAATATTATTTTATTTGCAAAATACTTTATGTTAAATTTTAATTACAAAATTTTGTAATTATGACCAAGTTTGGTCAAGGATGAATGTAATTACTGATTATTATTATTTAATAAATTAAAATAGGAGACAAACACCCAAGGGAACTGTTAAATGAGTGTTCACTGACCCACTAGGAGGAATGGAAGCTGTTAGAAGGTATGGGACAGATGGCAGCATTTGCACTCCACCACTAGCTGTTGGTTATGGGACAACTACCCCTAAATTTGTGGCATTATCCCCCAGGTGGGTGGAAGAGAGCAGGCAACTCATTAATGACCAGTTAACCACTAAAAGGCTTAGGCAGCCTAGATATGGCAATTTGAATTGGGCAGGCAGCCCCTTACAATATTTTCTGCAAAAATATTCCTCAAGTGCATCAGGTGATCACTGAGAGATTCGAATAGGGAGGTTATGTGAGAGTGCAAGTGTGAGTCTGCTAATTATACTGAGAAGGAAAACCAAAGGTGTTGGTGCGGGTGTCTTTGACTGCTGAGTCTTGATGACTGGACAATCTACATTCTATTGCAAGTTGATGTACTAAGGCTTCTACAGAATCTTCCTCCTGGTGGTTCAATGAATAGGCTCGGGGGTCCTAAGGCAAGTAAGTTGGCTGTGTTCAGGAGTAGGTTGGGTGGAATAGGCTCCTTGGGTGGTTTGTTCTCCTACAAATTATCAGGTTCTATTTTTCTGTTGTTATTTTAGCCAGATGATTTTGCTTTTATCAGTAGGAAATTATTCTATTTTCTAACCTAAGTATGTTTTCTAAATGAAAATGATTTGATAGATGAAATGACTGATAAAATGACTTCTCTACATTTTTCCCAATGCTAGTTTTTGCATCATACTTTAGTACAGGAAGTGGAATTAAAATTAGATAATTGATGGGCAGAATGCCAAGTGAATAGATAGATTGAGACTATAGTGTTCTTCTAATTCTAGCATTGACATGTTTTAAACTCAGAAATAGAACAGTATATAATAAACAGTTATAGAAAGCATTCTCTTGTATTTAGTTATAAAAGAAAAACAATTCATTTCTGTACAGAACTATATTTCTATTTATCACTAACGATTGTTGCAATCTATTACCATGTATTCTTTGCAAAGATGTTTTGAATATCAGATGTTTCAGGCATTATGTTTCAGGCTATATTAATTCTAGATTTTAATAGCTGCAAACACTCTGTTAAATTTTCAGAATTTACTTCAATCTGATCTAGGATCTTAACTGAGGGAACAACATGTACATCAAATCTATGGCATATCAATCATGGACACAATAATGCAAGCACACAAGAGACACAGAGTTTACTTGGGAAAAACCATAAAGGTGAAAAACCTCAATAACTTCCTCAGAGATAGATAGAGCAATGATACAACCAGAATACAAGAGATAGTCTTCTCCTAGCAGCAGAGCCTCCTCCTCCACAAGTGTGCCACTCTCCCAAGTGTGAGTGAGAGAATAGAACATGTAAAATGAGAGAGACACACTCTCTATTTATACACTAACTTGACTTGACCTTTACTCAACTAAGTCAGCCTCAACTTAACCACTTAACATAATGCTGACTGGGCCGACCCCCACTAGGGTGGTCTAATAACCCTTTGACCCACATGGCTGACCCCCAATAGGGTGGTCTAATAACCCCTTGACCCACATGACTTATACAAGGCCGACCCCAACAAGGTGGTCTAATAACCCATCAAGTATAAGTTACGACACTTACAATATAAATGACGACACTTCCGTATAGAGGAATAATAACATCTCTATAGGAATACAATATGCATATATGTGAAATACATTCCGAAGTTACATATACATCAACACTCCCTCTTAACTAGGAAGGTATTTCTCGACATAGGTCTTCTAGGTCAAGTCATCTTCTCTGGATCATCGTCACTGCTGCTGCTATCTCAATCAATCTCTCAATCTACTCGTCATAGGAAGTTCTACAGAGCCAGTCCTTTTTCATACTGGATGTAGGCCCACCACGTGTAGTTCTTCGTCATCACTGGCCATACTGTGGAAATCTCAGGACTTATTACGTGTGTCACAAAACCTTAAAAGAGTCTTTTGACTAGCAAGAACCCTAAAGAGCATCTGAGGCCTTTTTCATCCTGTCCAGATCTCCAGGACTTATTACATGCGACCCCACCACAAAACCTCGAAAGAGAATCCCGGGACTAATTACGAGCACAAGGCTCAACCTATCGGATCTCCCAGGGCACAAATTACATGTGGTCACCACAAAACCTCGAAAGAGCATCCCAGGACTGATTACAAGCACAAGGCTCAACCTATCGGATCTCCCAGGGCACAAATTACATGCTTATCTGCACAACCTGTTCCACGGCCACAGAGTATCAACCTGATACTCACCATACATCATCCTGATGTACACATGATCATCCTAATCATCATCACTGCAACATCCTGCTGCATGTCATCTGGAGCAACATCCTGAAGCTCGTCATCCATGATCATCCTGATCATACAATGCATCTACCTGATGCATACCAAGTATCTACCTGATACATATCATCATACATGATCCACCTGATCATACAGTGTATCCACCTGATACAAATACAAATACATGATACACATCACCATAGATGATCCACCTGATCATACAATGCATCTACCTGATGCATACCAAGTATCTACCTGATACATATCATCATACATGATCCACCTGATCATACAGTGTATCCACCTGATACAAATACAAATACATGATACATATCACCATACATGATCCACCTGATCATACAATGTATCCACCTGATACATATACAGATACATGGTCCAAGCATCCAACATGATGCATATGCAAAATACATACAAATGATCCAACCGATCATATCCAGCATCCAACATGATGCATACATACATATACATATAAATGATCCAACTGATCATATCCAACATCCAACATGATGCACATATATAAATGATCCAACTGATCATATCCAGCATCCAACATTATGCGTATACAGAGCAGTAACTAGAGCATCGTCCTGATGCTCATCATCTAGCGCTTACATCCACAGCCATGTGAAGGATCCTCCTTCCAACATGCTTAGAATGGCTTCTGCAAATGTGTCCATCACTTCTTCCTCGAAGTGTCATCAATCTGAAGAACACCAAGCCTCTCCCTGAAGTATTCAAACTTCACCCTGGCTAGTGGCTTCATCAGCACATCTGCAATCTGCTCGTCCGTCGCAATGTACAGGAGCTTCACATCTCCTCTCTACACCATATCCCTGATATAGTGATATTTGATCTCTATGTGTTTCGACCTATCATGAAACACTGGGTTCTCGGACAGATTCACACAACTATGGTTATCACAAAAGATACCACTAACATCCAACGGGAGATCAAATAACTCAAACAGTAGCTTCCGTAGCCATACTGCCTCACAACTAGCTGAGCAGGATGCAACATACTCTGCCTCAGCTGTACTCAGTGCTATGCAGGACTACTTCCTGCTGAGCCAAGAGATCACACCTGATCCCATACTGAAGCAGCACCTAGATGTGCTCTCCCTATCTACAGCACTACCTGCCCAATCTGAATCAACATAACCCTACAGGTTAAACTTTTGATTCGCTTCATACTTGAGCTCGTAATCCACTGTACCTTTTAGGTACCTCAGAATATGCTTTACAAGAACCAGGTGAACACTCCTCAGATCTGTCAGGAACTGGCTCAATGTGTTCACCGCAAAGCAAATATCTGGTCTCATGTTCGTCAGGTACATCAAGGACCCAATCATCTGACGATACATAGTGACATCAACTGGTTCATATGAAGCATCACACAGAAACTTCAGGTTCGATGCCATAGCCTCGCAGTCCATCATCCCGAACCTCTTCAGGATCTCTACTGCATACTTCCCTTGTCCAAGGAAGATTCCATCTGCACTCTGCCACACCTCCATACCTAGAAAGTGGTGCATCATACCCAAGTTCTGCACATATATGACTCCCTGTCATGTGTCTTAGAACCAAGTGGCTACTCCACATACACTTCTTCTTCAACTACACCATTCAAGAAAGCTGTCTTGAAATCCATCTGGTGTATCTTCTATTCCATCACTTTTATATTTCTCTATGCTGACATTTGCAGCATGCTTGATCTTGATAGATCCATATGGAAGTCATAACAAACTTCCCTTCGGGTCTTGGGACTACATCCCAAACATCATTCTTCATGATCAACGGATCATGGCATTCTTCCCATATCCTAGGAACTTCAATATCTTCAATAGATAATTTTGTTCCTGAACAAATGTTGTAGTTCTTGTTTTGTAGGTGATGGCATATGATCTTTCCTACACAACAAGTTAAATTGCATGATTAGAAAACATCTCATAGTTTTCAGAACAAATTCTTACACATAAATAAATATTTCATATAGTCATGCAATTATCTTAGCCAATGCTTCAATACAACATTTATCCATATCCCGTAACTTTTTAGATGCCTTCCAATCTCTACCAGAACATTGTTAAGAGTGTGCACAACTCCTAACATGTCAGCAAAGAGGTTTCATTCTAGATAAGTAGCAATGGAATGTTGTACAGTGCCATAGGCCACTTACCCATGCATATTAGTAGTATACTGTTCATCAATGCAACTATTCTAATATGCATAATACACAACCTAGTTCTAGGAACATCAGTATATACATTATTGAACAGTATTATTTAAACAATAAAATATGCAAGTAATGACAATTCAAATACTTATCTTTGTTTGCTTGTTGGGTTGACTCCCTCTCAGTCTTTGCTTCTTTTCTGCAACTCCATTCTTATGTGGATTGTGAGAAGTGGTCAACTCCCTCTGAATATCTGCATCCTTGCAGAAACTACTGAAGTGTGCTCCTTTGCTTTCTTGCAGGAACAACTAGAGTATGCTCCCTCTTGATATTTGCTTCCTAGATTACCTATCCTTGAACTTACATCTATCCTTAATCACTATGCATGCTTATTAGTATCATCATTGTGTTATCCTTGAGGTCTCATACATAATCACACATTTATGAGTATAATCTTAATACTATCAAAACACAATAATCTTAAACATGTATATTCATGATCATTCACAGATTATAAACATTAGTATTCAAGGTTTCAGGGAAGTCTTCTTTTACTCATACATATTCTTATTTGATCATAGGAATCTTCTGGTTAGTTGAATCATCAATCAAGATAAGAGATATAATATGCATAAAACCCGTGATTATTCAAACCTATACCTTCATGATTCTTTTGGTTAGTCATATCATCAATTATGGTAAGAAACATAATATGCATACAACCATGATTATTCAAACCTATGACTTCATGAATAATCATTATCAACAACACAATAGTATAAGATCCTAACACAAGGTAGGATTCTAGCTTGATATAGGAAAAACATACCTGGATTAGCATGCTAGCTAGTTATGTCTAACATACCCGCATAATGTCTTCTGGTTCTCTTCAGTGACTTGTGCTAGTAACCTACATGTCTCATAAGTTAACCATTGTAGAACCAAGTTATACATACCTCGGAAGTAGATCTTCTATGTGATCCATGACAATGGATGAATCTTTGTCTTCATGTCACCATGCGCATATGTTATTGAAGTAGAACATGATTTGACTTTCTTGGTGTACCTTTTGTGTTAGCAAACAACATAAACCTCATACAACATCACAATGCATTAGTACAATCATAAGTGTCAAAAACTTAATCAATGAACATCTTATATTAAGGTGATACGACAAGTCCAGTAATTAATCAAGATTGTACTGTAATGATATGAAGACAAACATATGATAAACTTAACCATGAAACATACCTGTGATCCATACCTGTCAACATTGCTTGTAATCTTCTTATGGAAGGCCCTAGCCTCATCTCCCTCTAAAATAGGAACTTCTTCACTTATGTAGGTGACCAATCCATCTTCTTCTAGGATTAACCCAATCCACTTGATTTGCAAGAACTGGACCTGGAGCTGGATTAGGGTTTGTCAAAGAAACCCAAAAATTCAAACTTTGAATTTCAAACTTCCAAAAGGATAGAAATATGCGCCTTGATGAGCTGATCAAGTTGGTATATTCAGAATTTGAAATCTGCAAAGTTTCACCCCTCGAAATTGCCTTTTAGATTTCTGGATTCACTAGGGAGGACCCTGAATTAGGGTTTGAGTTTCCCGGAGTGTCACCCAATCAAAATATTTGATTCAAAACTATAAGCTTCAATTTTTCTGAGGAGCTTCCAACCGTGGTCCCAGATTTCCAAAATTCCAATTTTTGCAGAAGCCCTAATTTTCCATCTTTCCGATCAAAGTCCCGAACTGGGGTTTGATCAAGCCCGGCCTTCTGCCCAACCAAAAAATCTGATCTTGGTCTCTAAATTTCGATTTTGATGAGTAGCATCCATCCATGGTCTTCGATTACAAAAATTCCAACTTTATCCGAAGCCCTAAATTTCGGAAGCCGTGAATGAAGGTACTCAAAAATAATTCTGTTTTGACAGAAATATGTACCTGATTGTTTCTGGTGTAACTCCAAACTTTTTGATCCACAGGGTCTTAAAAATTTTCTTGAGATAGCCCGACCTGTTATCTTTCCATCCCAATAGGTCTGACCTCAATTGGATTCTCTGAGAGAGAGTTATGCCAAGTGTCGCAATGTGACTTGTTTATGGGATAATACAGGAGAGCGAACTTGTACTGCGTGCCACGTGTCACTGTTTCAACTTCGGCCTCTGCAAATTTTTTTTGAGATATCCCAACCTGTTATATTTCCATCCCGATAGGTCTGACCTCAATTGGATTCTCTGAGAGAGAGTAATGCCAAGTGTCTCAACGTGACCTGTTTATGGGATAATACAGGAGAGAAAACTTGTACGGTGTGCCACGTGTCACTGGTTCAACTTCGGCCTTTGGAAACATTTTTTGAGATAGTACAGTCTGTGTACTACCTGTCAATTTTTACAAAATTTCATTTGGAGCTTCCTATCCCAATTTATGACGTTTTTCCCAAGGTCACCTGATTTTGACTCAGATCTGGAAGAGGCAGAAACCCTATATTGTACAGATCATAAATCACAAAGTACAACGAATTAGAGGTTTTCCTTTGGAAATAAGGTACATGGGGATCTTATATTCGACCTGTAAAAGTTTCAGATCCGAAAACTTTGCCAAACCGGATTTATAGCGAAAGTGCTACGATGACGGGTTTTTGCTATATCAAGCCCTAGCATCGTAATTGCAACAAGTGTCATACATGCCATATCATGCCTTCTTTCAGGCTAGCTCTGATACCATGTTAAATTTTTAGAATTTAATTCAATCTGATCTAGGATCTTAACTGAGATAACAACATGTACAGCAAATCTATAGCATATCAATCATGGACACAATAATGCAAGCACACAAGAGACACAGAGTTTACTTGGGGAAAACCATAAAGGTGAAAAACCCCAATAACTTCCTCAGAGATAGATAGAGCAATAATACAACCAGAATACATGAGATAGTCTTCTCCTAGCAGCACAGCCTCCTCCTCCACCAGTGTGCCACTCTCCCAAGTGTGAGTGAGAGAATAGAATGTGTAAAATGAGAGAGACACACTCTCTATTTATACACTAACTTGACTTGACCTTTACTCAACTAAGTCGGCCTCAACTTAACCACTTAACATAATGCTGACTGAGCCGACCCCCACTAGGGTGGTCTAATAACCCTTTGACCCACATGGCTGACCCCCAATAGGGTGGTCTAATAACCCCTTAACCCACATGACTTATACAGGGCCGACCCCAACAAGGTGGTCTAATAACCCATCAAGTATAAGTTACGACACTTACAATATAAATGACGACACTTCCGTATAGAGGAATAATAACATCTCTATAGGAATACAATATGCATATATGTGAAATACATTCCGAGGTTACATATACATCAACAAACTCGTGTAATCAGAGTTATTATATTCAAATAATAATAGATATTTATCTTTCATATCATAAATTTATTTCAGCAAATATATCTCATATTTCCTTTTAAACTTCCATTTAGGGTTTCTTTTTCCAAGTTACAAACTGATATCTTGGAGTCACAGCTCTCGGCCTCGTTCTATTTAAAATCTAGATTCTAAACTTTAGATCGCCATAAAAACCCTTGGTATATAGTTCCATTGAATTAACACTGTTTTCAAACTGAAACTTAAAAATAGCACAAAACGCAGACTTCAGGACTGAACACGATTTGGGTTTATGGCTCTCAGCCAAAAATCAAAACAACATCTTTCAAAACCACTTATCAAGAGCATTCATTATAGGAACGAGTCGGCCAAATGACCTTAAACTTGTAGCAAAAAACTTTACAATAAACACACAACGACGAAGTAAATTTTAAACATTACTCATAAAACTTCTTGAGTTAAACACTATTTTTGTTCCATTAATTTACGATGAGGGTCAATCCTCTTTACATTTTAGAAACAAAGTTACATTGCAAGCAAACTTCACAGTGAAGCATTGCCATTTAAAACTTTCTGACAAGACCAAGAATTTAGCTACGAGTCACATAAACATTGTTCCCAAAATTTACAGACACTAATCAGTAGACGATGGTCAAACTTAAGAACAATGTCCACACTGAGTCCAGGGTAACTACGAGGAAGTGAACCTCCGAGGCTTACTGGTGGTCGAGCATCATCGTTTTCCACTAAGCTTCAAACCCTGCAAGACCTTGACGAATCCATTACCTGTCACAACATGGACATGGTGGTTAAAACAAGTTTTACATTACCAAGTTAACTCAAAACGTAAGAAACTAAGTCATGATTGCGGAAGGAAACATTACCCGTATTCTGCAAACTCCAGAAGAGAGACCCCGGTGACATCTTGGTGTTGGCACCTTCTTCGTTAAACACAGTATTCGAGTTGAGAAACAACATCTCCAGACAGGTTACACTTTGAAAACCCTCTTCTTAAAAATCTCATCGACTATCCTGGTGGCTCGACATGCAATTTACCTAACCCTGATATTTTTTGTAGGTCCTTTCCATCAGTTTTAAGTTCGAATCCGTGGAGTGAACCCTCCGTTATACATGCTCCCCAAACCCTACTCAGTAGCGGTGTGTCGCCTCATTGCCTCGAAAACTAACAGGTGAAATGAAGTCCGAATTTTACTCCAAACATATTTTATGACGAAGAGCTAGGGTTACCATCCGACGATTAAGATCTATTAAGATCGACAACGGAGCTTTTTCCAAACAACTACGTCGGAAGACGAGCACCTACTACATTAAATTCACCACTTATTACTCCATCCACATCGTTTCCAACTCCATAGACCAAAGGGCAGAGCTAGTTACAGCTCGGTTTTGTACTACAAGTTTATCAACGCCTTCACATGCCCATCTCCATAGTAGCATAAACTCATACATCCACTATCTACAACTGCCAAAAGACTTCAATGCTAAGACCAGAACCAATGATTGTGCCAGAGCCTTTTTGTACTCAATATTTACCACCCGTCGCATCACCTGCCATATCAAGGTTTTCAACGTTAAATGTATTCCATATCACTTCGTTATATTGTTAAATTCACGTATGTTTGGTGACAAATGTTTGTGCAAAGTCGACTTTGGAATATTGTATTACATTCCATCATGTTCACAATATGCATTATAGATATATTCGTATAGTTTCTCAATGAATTCATATATATAAAATATATAATTCATAAGTTTATATATACTGTATCCTTTAGTTGGAATTATATATATTTTGTTTTACATTGTATTAAATTGTTTTTATAATAAAGTTCACAACATTATGAGTCCAATAAATTTAAAAGAGTAAATCTTTTTAGTTTTTGTAAGTTCTATAGTAGGATTTTCATAAATATAAAGGTAGGATATTTTAGGAATGTTACACCTTTAGTAGGTTGTCCATGTATTTAGAAAATACATAAATATTACAATTGCAATTATAATAGCCTTTGATCCAGTTATGTTTTTCCAATTTACGCTAATTGTTTCACTTTTTCAGTAGTCTAAAGTTCTACTGAAAGTCAGAACGATGTGCATCAATACTTGTAGAAAGAATATATCTTATGAAAGTGAAAGATATTAATAGTGTTAATTTAGCCTTTAGATGTTGTAATCTAGTGCATTTCCTAGATTTATCATAAGCATAAGAATTTCTTTTGACCAATGCATCATTGAGTATAGTGTAGAGTGTATTCATTGCAGTTTCTGCAACATGTTTTTATGCTCAAAATAATACAACTAGGATAGACAAAGACTCATACCTGAAGCAAGGGAAGAACTTAGAAATTCTACCATTTATTGACGGCTATTGGTAAAACATAAATACTCTTAACACTTGTTTTGTCGCATTCTCTTACCTGAATTCTGCGCAAGAGGAACAGGAACAAATGCTTTAGCTAATCATAGCTAAGTAAGCCTCAGGGACCTCGTAGGACCCCTTTTATCACCATCCAAAACAAAACTGTCAGCCTATTGTCAAGAAAACATAAACACATGAATTTCGAATTACTGTTAACACAAGCAAAACTAATGACATAAGCATGTTAAAAGAAGTATGTCGTGTCGCTATCATTTCAATTATCTTTAGTTATGAAACTCAACAATTAATATGTTTCCTATATTAATGACTTATTAATTCAAGGATGTCTTGTCAAGCTTTTATTATTTCCGCAATCGCAATTTATGTTACATTTAATGGTATTATAATTTTTTTTAAATTTTTATGAAAATCGGGATGTTACATGTGGTATCAGAGCTTATGTTCGAACTCTCGGCCTAAAAAGGTCCAAAGAACACGCAATAGAAAATTTTATAACATCAGAAATTGTTTTTACTAATTAAATTTAAATTATTTTGTATACAGAAAATTTGTTTTCTAAGCTACAGGTATGGAAGGATCAGCTGAACATATGGAGGATAGATTTCAACCAAATAGCCATAGTACTTGACGTAAATTTGAGGGAGAAGTCCATGGTGAACTTAATGACAATCGATCAAAATTGCTACGAGCATTTCAAGAATTAAAGGCAGAAATCAGATCTGTAAAACAAGACAATGAGAGGATTCTGAAAGCACAAGAAGAACTTAATCAAGTACTGTTCGAACAATGCCCAACTGATGAGCAGAATAGAGAAATTGAGAATACCTCCAAGATTGAGGATTTACCTCATCGAGACAGGGGTAAGAAAATGAAAATTGATGATGTGAACAACATTTCAACATCATCAGAAGCTACCAATGAAAAACTCAAAAAGAAACGAGATTATTCAAGTGATAGCAACGAAGGAGACTACAAACCCAAAAGAAAGAGTCACAAATAGTATGAATAGATTTTTGGGGACTTCAAGAAAATCAAATCCCCAACCTTCAATGGTGAAACTGAAAAGGGAGAGACAGCAGAAGCATGGCTATCCGGCATGAAGAAGTACTTCAAAATTTATGATTACTCAGAATCATTGAAGGCAAAGATGGCAATCTACAACTTGATTGGGAAGGCAGATATTTGGTGGAAGGACATCAAAAGAGTGAAGGGCATCAAAGACAAGGATGTGAATTGGAGTACTTTCAAACGGTACTTCAAAAAGAAGTTCTTATCTGAACAATACTATGAAGAAAAATCAAAGGAGTTCTATGATTTAAAGCTAGGAACTATGAACATGAAAGAAATGAACAGTAAATTTCTGAATTTACTGAGGTATGTGCCATACCTCGTGGAAGAAAAACTGAAGATTCAAAGATACTTGAGTTGTCTACCTTTCAACATCAAAGACAGAATCGAGTATGACAATCCAAAGACCTTAGAAGAGGCCATGAGGAAAGCAACTTTCTGTTATGACACTAATCGGAAAAGAGAAGGGATATCAAACTGGAAAAGTCATAAACCCAACAATTTTGAGCTGAAAAAGAAAAATTTCAGGTTTAGTGGAAATTCTGGTTTTCAAAAGAAAAAATTTCGGAATCGTAATTTTCAAGAAAATAATCCTAGAAATAATCAACAGCAGAATTTTACAGCTCCTATAAACACTCCCAATGCTATCAAAACTAATGATCAAAAGGCACCTATCAAATGTTTTGAGTGTCAAGGTCCTCATTATGCATCAGAATGCCCCAAGAGGAAGCGAACAACTAACAATATCCATTCCATACAGACTGAACCTACAGTTGGAGCCTTGGCAAGGGAGATGCCCAAAATTAATGCAGCACTAGACAACAGGAAAGCAAAACATCAAGTCTCTATGGTAGAGATTGAAGGTATGCTACAAAACCACCCTGTTACTATTTTGATTGATCCAGGTGCTAGCTTGAGTTATATATCACCAGATGTTGTAAAAAGTTTAAATTTGAAAATAGAAAAATTCAATGAACCTGGTTAGTTAGACTAGCAAAAGGAACAAAAAGAAAAGTATCTGATTTTATTGAAAGTTGTGCTTTATCCATGAATCAGTTAAAGACACAAACCAAGTTGAATGTTTTACCCTTAGGATCCTATGATATTATAATCAGAATGGATTGGTTAGAAGCCCATCATGTCATTCTAAATTGTTATGAGAAAAGTTTTACATGTTTAAATGATGAAGGAGAAACAATAGAAGTAAAAGGTATTCCAAGAAAGACATCCCTTAGGCAGATTTCATCCATGCAAGTAAAGAGAGCAGTTAGAAAAGGATGTCAAATGTTTGCAGCAAATGTAGTGAATGATGAGTCTATTACTAAAGAGGACAAACTAAAACTAGAAGATATACTTGTCCTAAAAGATTTCAAAGATGTTTTTCTTGAGGAGATTACAGGATTACCCCCTAAGAGAGATTTATACTTTACCATCGAGTTAATACCAGGAGCAGTATCGAATTCTAAAGCTCCATATAGGATGAATATACTGGAATTAAATGAGTTGAAATCACAGTTGAAGGAACTAATTGATAAAAACTACATAAGACCCAGCGTGTTGCCTTGGGGAGCACCTGTTATATTTGTTAAGAAGAAAGATGATACCCTAAGACTGTGTATAGATTATCGCCAGTTGAATAAGATGACAATCAAGAATCGATATATGTTTCCCCACATAGACGATCTATTTGATCAATTGCGAGGAGCAACGATATTTTCGAAGATTGATTTAAGGTTAGGATATCATCAAGTTCATGTGAAGGACGAGGATATTTTTAAAACAGCCTTTAGAACTCGTTATGGACATTATGAGTTCGTAGTCATGCCATTTGGATTGACTAATACCCTGGCTGTATTTATGTGTTTGATGAATAATATTCTGCACAAATACTTAGATAAGTTTGCTATTGTGTTCATAGATGACATTCTAGTGTATTCTAAAAGCAAAGAAGAGCATGATGAACATCTGCGTATTATTTTACAAGTTTTGAGAGATCATCAACTATACGCTAAGTTTAGTAAGTGTGACTTTCACAAGGATAAAATTCAGTATTTAGGACACATAGTTTCTAAGGAAGGAATCTTGGTTGACCTCGATAAGATAAAAGCCATTAGTGATTGGCCGATTCCTAAGGATGTGTCGGATGGACGATCATTTATGGGTATTACTGGATATTACAGAAAATTTATAGAGGGTTTTTCAAAGATTGCAAACCCCATAACCTCCTTACAGAAGAAAGGGAAGAAATTTTTGTGGGATCATAAATGTTCAGACAGTTTTAAGAAGCTAAAGGAATTACTAACTACAGCACCTATTCTGAGGATAACAAATCCTAATAAGGATTTTATAGTATGCACCGGTGCATGTAATGATGGACTCGGTGGAGTCCTAACACAAGAGGGACATGCTGTTGCATACGAGTCTAGAAAACTGAAAATACATGAGAAGATCTGCTCTACTTATGATTTAGAGTTATTAGCAGTAATTCACGCTTTAAAAATGTGGCATCACCACCTTATTGGCAGAAAGTTGACCTTGTTGACAGATAACATGGGTCTGAAATATTTATTAGATTAGACAAATTTGAACGCTAGACAAGCTAGATGGTTAACTTTTCTAAGTGAGTATGATTTTGAAATTCAACATATAAAATGGAAAGAGAAAAAGGCTGTTGATGCATTAAGTCGTAAAGCAAAGCTGAATTTTATTTCAGCCATCAGTACATATTCAACAGATTTAGAAAATCAGATCCTTGAAAGGAGTGAAACGGATGGAGAATACATAAAATTACAAGAAAATACAACAAATAACAATTCTGAAAATTCTATGGTAGATTACAGTTTGAAGGAAAATGGACTGTTATTATACAAAAACAAATTGTATGTACCCAACATACCAGAAGTAAAAATTTTGATTTTAAATGAGATGCACAAAATCCATTACTTTGGTCATCTAGGTTATCAGAAAACCATCACTATGCTATGGAAAGAGTATTATTGGCCCATAATGAAGGATGAAGTAGCAGAGTACATAGCTAAGTGTTTGGACTGTCAAAAAGTGAAGGTTGAACACCAACATCCGGCTGGACTATTGCAGCCATTGCCTATACCTGGCTAGAAATGGGAAGTGATAAGCATAGACTTTATTACCGGTCTACCAAAAAATTAGAAACAAAATGACTCTATCATGGTGGTAGTGGATAAACTCAGCAAGGAATCACACTTATACCTGTGAAGACTACTCATAAGGCTCTAGACATTGTAAAAATCTTCATGAAGCAGATTTTTTGATTACATGGTATACCGAAAGTGATAATTTCAGACCGTGACTCTAAGTTTACTGAAAAATTTTGAAGGTCTTTGTTTAAAGGGTTGAATACAACCTTAAACTTCAGTAAAACAATTCATCCACAAACAGATGGACAGACAAAAAGAGTGAATTGGGTATTGGAAGACTTGCTGAGGATATATGTTAAGGATCAGCCTAGTAAGTGGGAAGACTACTTGCATTTAGCAGAATTTGCATATAATAACCATTATCATGCATCAGCCAGGCTTAGCCCTTTTGAAATTCTTTAGGGTAGGAAATGTGATACACCTATTTCTTGGAATGACCCAGTAAATAGAGTTATTTTAGGACCTGAATTGTTGCAGGAATTAGAACTAATTGTGAAATAGGTACAAAGAAATCGTAAAGCTGCCCAAGATAGGAAAAGGAGTTAAGCAGATCTTAGAAGGACTCATAAAGAGTTCCAAGTTGGTGAACATGTTTTTCTTAAGGTAAGACCGAAAAAAAGTTCATTGAAATTGGGAAGCTGTGCCAAATTGGCACCCAGGTATTGTGGTCCTTTCGAAATATTGTCAAGGGTTGCACGAGTGGCATACCAACTGGCTTTGCCACCAAATTTAAAGATACATAATTTTTTTCATATATAATTTTTAAAGAAGTATGTACACAATGCTACTCATGTTGTAAATTGGAATGATGTACAGGTGGGACAAGACAACGATTTTCAGGTGGAATTGGACTGTATCCTCGAAAAGAGGGAAACTCTACTCCATAATCGCACCATTGGGAAGGTAAAGGTGCAATGGAAGCACCTTATCCCAGAAGAGGCAACCTGGGAGTTGGAGAGTAGTATGCGGGAAGCATACCCAACTTTGTTTCAGGAACACTCAGAGAGTGATTAAACAACATCGAGGATGATGTTGAGACTTAAGGTGGGTTGTATGTCACCTACCCAAATTCTGAGAATATTATTTTATTTGCAAAATACTTAAGTTAAATTTTAATTACAAAATTTTGTAATTATGACCAAGTTTGGTCAAGGATGAATGTAATTACTGATTATTATTATTTAATAAATTAAAATAGGAGACAAACACCCAAGGGAACTGTTAAATGAGTGTTCACTGACCCACTAGGAGGAATAGAAGCTGTTAGAAGGTATGGGACAAATGGCAACATTTGCACTCCACCACTAGCTATTGGTTATGGGAAAAATACCCCTAAATTTGTTGCATTATCCCCCAGGTGGGTGGAAGAGAGAAGGCAGCTCATTAATGACCAGTTAACCACTAAAAGGCCTAGGCAGCCTAGATAATGCAATTCAAATTGGGCAGGCATCCCCTTACAATATTTTCTGCAGAAATATTCCTCAAGTGCATCAGGTGATCACTCAAAGATTCGAATAGGGAGGCTATGTGAGAGTGCAACTGTGAGTCTGCTAATTATACTGAGAAGGAAAACTAGAGGTGTTGGTGCTGGTTTCTTTGACTGCTGAGTCTTGATGACTGGACGATCTACATTCTATTGCAAGTTGATATACTAAGGCTTCTACAGAATCTTCCTCCTGGTGGTTCAGTGAAAAAGCTCGGGGGTCCTAAGGCAAGTAAGTTGGTTGTCTTCGGGAGTAAGTTGGGTGGAACAGGCTCCTTGGGTGGTTTGTTCTCCTACAGATTATCAGGTTCTATTTTTCTGTTGTTATTTCAGTCAAATGATTCTACTTTTATCAGTAAGAAATTATTCTATTTTCTAACCTAATTTTTTTTATAAGTGAAAATGATTTGATAGATGAAATGATTGATAAAATGACTTCTCTGCATTTTTTCCCATGCTGGTTTCTGCATCGTACTCTAGTACAGGAAGTGGAATTAAAATCAGATAATTGATGGGCAGAATGCCAAGTGAATAGATAGATTGAGAATGTGGTGTTCCTCTAATTCTAACATTTACATGTTTTAAACTCAGAAACAGAACAATATATAATAAACCGTCATAGAAAGCATTCTCTTGTACTTAGTTATAAAAGAAAAACAATTCATTTCTGTACAGAACTATATTTCTATTTATCACTAACCATTGTTGCAATCTATTACCATGTATTTTTTACAAAGATGTTATGAATACCACATGTTTCAAGCATTATGTTTCAGGCTATATTAATTCTAGATTTTAACAGCTGCAAAAACTCTTGTAATTAGAGAGAGTTATTATATTTAAACTATAATAGATATTTATCTTTCATATCAAAAATTTATTTCAGCAAATATATCTCATATTTCCTTTTAAACTTCCATTTACCATTTCTTTTTCCAAGTTACAAACTGATATCTTGGAGTCACAACTCTCGGCCTCGTTCTATTTAAAATCTAGATTCAAAACTTTAGATCGCCATAAAAACCCTTGGTATATAGTTCCATTGAATTAACACTGTTTTCAAACTGAAACTTAAAAATGACACAAAACTCAGACTTCACGACTGAACACAATTTGAGTTCATGGCTCTTAGCCAAAAATCAAAACAACATCTTTCAAAACCACTTATCAACTGCATTCATTACAGGAACGAGTCGGCCAAATGACCTTAAACTTCTAGCAAAACACTTTACAATAAACACACAACGACGAAGTAAATTTTAAACATTACTCTGAAAAATTCTTGAGTTAAATACTGTTTTTGTTACTGTTTTTGTTCCATTCATTTACGACGAGGGTCAACCCTCTTCACATTTAAAAAACAAAGTTACATTGCAACCAAAATTCACAGCGAAGCATTGCCGTTTAAAACTTTCTGACAAGCCCAAGACTTTAGCTATGGGTCACATAAACATTGTTCCCAAAATTTACAGACACTAATCAACAGACGATGGTCAAACTTAATAACAACGGCCACACTGAGCCCAGGGTAACTACGAGGAAGTGAACCTCCGAGGCTTACCGGTGGCCGAGCATCATCGTTTTCCAATAAGCTTCAAACCCTGCAAGACCTTGACAAATCCATTACCTATCACAACATGGACACGGTGGTTAAAACGAGTTTTACATTACCAAGTTAACTCAAAATGTAAGAAACTAAGTCATGACCGCGGAAGGAAACATTACCCGTATTCTGCAAACTCCAGAAGAGAGACGTCGGTGACATCTTGGTGTTGGCACCTTCTTCGTTAAACACAGTATTCGAGTTGAGAAACAACATCTCCGGATAGGTTACACTTTGAAAACCCTCTTCTTAAAAATCTCATCGACTATCCCGCTCGCTCGACATGAAATTTATGTAACCATGAGATGTTTTGCAGGTTCTTTCCATCGGTTTTAAGTTCGAATCCGTGGAGTGAACCCTCCGTTATACACTCTCCCCAAACCCTACTCAGTAGCGTCCTGTCGGCCTCGTTGCCTCGAAAACTAACAGGTGAAATGAAGTCTGAATTTTACTCCAAATATCTTTTACAACGAAGAGCTAGGGTTACCATCCGACGGTTAAGATCTATTAAGATCGACGACGGAGCTTTTTCCAAACAACTACGTTGGAAGATGAGCACCTACTACATTAAATTCACCACTTATTACTCCATCCACATCGTTGCCAACTCCACAGACCAAAGGGCATAGCTAGTTATAGCTCGGTTTCGTACTGCAAGTTTATGAACTCCTTCACGTGCCCATAGCCACAGTAGCATACACTCATACATCCACTATCTACAACTACCAAAAGACTTCAATGCTAAGACCAGAACCAATGATTGTGCTAGAGCCTTTTTGTACTCAATATTTACCACCCGTCGCATCACCTGCCATATTAAGGTTTTCAACGTTAAATGCATTCCATATCACTTCGTTATATTGTAAAATTCACGTATGTTTGGTGACAAATGTTGGTGCAAAGTCAACTTTGGAATATTGTATTACATTCCATCATGTTCATAATATGCATTATAGATATATTCGTATAGTTTGTCAATGAATTCATATATATTAAACATATAATTCATAAGTTTATATATACCGTATCCTTTAGTTGGAATTATATATATTTTGTTTTACATTGTATTAAATTGTTTTTATAGTAAAGTTCACAACATTATGAGTCCAATAAATTTAAAAGAGTAAATCTTTTTAGTTTTTGTAAGTTCTATAGTAGGATTTTCATAAATATAAAGGTAGGATATTTTAGGAATGTTACACCTTTAGTAGGTTGTCCATGTATTTAGAAAATACATAAATATTACAATTGCAAATATAATAGCCTTTGATCCAGTTATGTTTTTCCAATTTACGCTAATTGTTTCACTTTTTCAGTAGTCTAAAGTTCTACTAAAAGTCAGAAAGATGTGCATCAATACTTGTAGAAAGAATATATCTTATGAAAGTGAAAGATATTAATAGTGTTAATTTATCCTTTAGATGTTGTAATCTAGTGCATTTCCTAGATTTATCATAAGCATAAGAATTTATTTTGACCAATGCATCATTGAGTGTAGTGTAGAGTGTATTCATCGCAGTTTCTGCAACATGTTTTTATGCTCAAAATAATACAACTAGGATAGACAAAGACTCATACCTGAAGCAAGGGAAGAACTTAGAAATTCTACCATTTATTGACGGCTATTGGTAAAACATAAATACTCTTAACACTTGTTTTGTCGCATTCTCTTACCTGAATTCTGCGCAAGAGGAACATGAACAAATGCTTTAGCTAATCATAGCTAAGTAAGCCTCAGGGATCTCGTAGGACCCCTTTTATCACCATCCAAAACAAAACTGTTAGCACATTGTCAAGAAAACATAAACACATGAATTTCGAATTATTGTTAACACAAGCAGAACTAATGACATAAGCATGTTAAAAGAAGTATGTCATGTCATTGTCATTTCAATTATCTTTAGTTATGAAACTCAGTAGTTAATATGTTTCCTGTATTAATGACTTATTAATTCAAGGCTGTCTTGTCCTGCTTTTATTATGTCCGCAATTGCAATTTATGTTACATTTAATGGTATTATAATTTTTTTTTAAATTTTATGAAAAATATGGATGTTACAGCATACCATGGGATTCTAGTAGATATCACAAAATGATCCTCATCAAGGAAGATTTCTTGAATAGGTATAGCATCACCATCATGATCAAGTCATGAAAGGAAGCCTGCAACAATATTATCCCTTCTAGGCCTATCAACGATGGTGATGTCATGTTATTGTAACAACAATAACCACCTAGTCACCCTACCATTAGTAACAGGTTTATTTATTAAATAACAAAGGGAAGAGTGACCCATATGTATAAATACTTGATAGCTAGTTATATAATGATAGAATTTATTAATTGCATGGACAACAACTAGGAATTATTTCTCTGTTACCATGTTATTAAGTTTGGTAGGAGATAAGTTCCTACTGATGAAGTAAATAACATAGGGTTTTTGTCCTTCTTGCTTTCCAAGTACTGCGCCAATAGAAAATTCTGATGCATCCATTGAGATATGAAAAGGAAAGGACCAATCGGGGCCTCTCAAAATTGGAGCTTTCGATAATCATTCCTTTAGTATTGAAAAAGTAGATTGACATTCGTTAGTCCAAATAAAATATGCATCCTTAAAGTAACAAAAGTGGAGGAGATGTTAGTCTAGGGAAGTGCTCAATAAACCAAGGAAAATACATACCGATTTCTAAGTTTTTGGAACTGAGAGATTTATTATTACCTTTATTTTTGATGGATCCACTTTAATACCTTCAATGGAGATTTGATATCCGAAAAAAACCATTCTTTGAATTTTGTTAGAAAAACAGGATCGCAGAGCAATAACAATAAACATAAATGCAAATATAATCACACATACACATTACAAGAGAGACACGGATATATCGTGGTTCACCCAAATGGGCTACGTCCACACTGAAGTTGCCAGTCCTTATTATTATTCCGTCCAGCAAAGTGAAGGGATACAACCTGCAGCACAGCCGCTGCACTTCCTCTTCACTGTCTCACAGTCTCTCTTCTGATCTCAGAGATCTTTACAATGCATAAAACCTAATACATCAACCCTAGCTATGTTACAATGACTTTCTTTTATAAGGGAAATACAATGGGAAAATACCACGGGTTACCGAAAACCATGGGCCCGAAATCTGTTGTCGAAACAACCCAAAAAAATTTCTTGGGGGATTTGCCCCCAAATCCCCTTTCTCGGGGGCTCATTGGCCCCCGGACCCCCTGGGATCGATCATAACCAAACTTGGGGTACGGACACGGCTGAATAATAATATCTCTGAATCTGGAGATCAGGTTCCACAACCAACAAATTTCATGTGACATATTTCACTGTTGAACGAGAGATTAGTTTCCCTACATTATTCAAGTACTTTCTTAAGGATGGAAAAATCTTCATCAAATGTTTGTCCATAGGTCATGAAATCATCCATGTAAATTTCAACACAAGCATGGGTTAAGTCAAAGAGAATTCCCAACACAACCTTCTAGAAAGTGGAAACTGCATTACAAAGACCAAAAGGTGAAACCCTATAGGAAAAATTCCCCCAAGGATAGGTAAAGGTGGTCTTGTCTTGGTCCTCTTGATAAATCTGAATTTGGTTATAGCCATTAAACCCATGAAGAAAAGAAAATAACTTTTTCTTGTTAATGTATTGAGAAAGTGATTAATAAAGGACAAAGGAAAATGGTCTTTTTGAGTGGTCTTATTCAATTCTTTGTAATCAATGCAAAACCTCCACTTTCCATTCTTTGTAGGGAAAATTACTAAGGGAGAGACCCACTGACTTTTAGATATCAGGTATTTGAAGTTTGCACTCATGAGTTTTTTCAATTCTTCTTTAAATATGTCCTTCAAGAGTGGGTTCATTCATCGTCAGGGTTGTTTAAAAGGATGGGCATTGCTTTGGATATAAATATGATGGGTGCAAAAATAAGGATGTATTTCCTTCATATGTATATTCTCATGCAAAGGAATCCCTATGTTCTTGCAAGAGATGGATAAGTTGTTCTTTTTGTGATGGATACAATTGTGGATTGATATTTAGAGTGTTTCCTGGATCAATTTCTACAAGTATGGTATTAATGTATGAGTGGGAAAGTGTGGTCAATGGATATGTAGATAAATCCATCACATGATTTTCTTGAACATAACAATTGCATAACATCTTACAAAAATTGGGAATTTGGATGAGTAGATGAAGATGGATTATTGAGAAATCTATTAATTGCATCATCCTCAATTTCATCCTTGAAACATAGTGCCATGTTAATGGCAAGTACTGACTAGATACATTCTCAATATCACACTCCTCATCTTCGATCCACATAAGATTTTCAAAATTTTTGCTAGGCCTGGAAACAAGATCGAGTGTAAGTTCTTTGGTGGAATTTCCATTGGATATCGTCATGTTGACAAATCTGCAACCAATGCATGCATTAGCTGTAGCCAACCATGGCCTACCTAATATGATAGGATGTCCTCCTAAGTGGGATTTTGGTTGTGGGCCATGGAATTAGCTGGATACTCCCATGAATTAATAGATATAACTATGTTCTCTAGGATTCCCTTAGGCATAATGGTTGATAAACCATCTAATTCTAAGACCATAGGAGTATCCTTGGGACATAATGCAAGACATTCCATTATCTCTTTGGTCATTATGTTGATGGCATCCCAAGATCAATTAAGCTATTCAGAATATTACAGACATTGTTGATGTAAACATCAATTGTTGGGTTCTCTGGATCTTTATATTTGGGGATCGAAACCTTCCCAAGCATTAAGTCTGCTAATTGACCAATTACATGAATCATGGGTGGATTTTTTAGCTTCGTACTAGGATTTCTCATACTATTTTTTCTAACAATTTTAGCATATATCGAGATGTCCCCAATTTCCCAGAAGAGAGGAATCTTAACACACACTCTTCACAGTTCCCTTAATAAATCAAACTTAGACTGATAAGGGATTTTGTTAGTCCTCCTAATATAAAATCTGGCGAGTAGAGGATTTTTTTATAATTTTAAACCTCCTAATATAAAATCATATAATATAATATTACATATTTATTAAACACATGAATAAGAAGTCACTACAAATTTTTTTTTAGATAAACAATGTGTACAACTCATAACTATAACAATTATCAACATGGAAAGTTATAACAATTATTATGTGAAATTATATATGAATTTTATTTTATTATAATATCGATTAATTATAACAATCATTATGTGAAATTATGTGAAATTGAATATAAATTTTATTTTAATACAATAACAAATAATTAAATGACTAAAATTATAAAATTAAATAATACAATATTTTTATATAATATATATTTTTAAAATATTACAAATTTAAAAAAATTTAATAATTATAATAATGATGATGATTAATGTCCACTGAGACCAACTTTGGTCATTTGGTCTTTAAGAAGAAAGAAGGGAATTATTTGGTTTGCTTTAAGATTTTATTCTTATGCTCAAAAAGCTTGGAGAGAAGATTTCCTAACTCATTATAGTTTTGGCAAGTTATGAGGTTAGAAAGTTTTGTATTGTAGCAAATACTATGAAACTGAGATTTGATGTGGGTGTAAGCAGGGCACTCTAAAAGAAAGCGATTTTCATCCTCAACGCTCATAGATTCACAAAGCTGACAAATCCTTTCCACCCACGATGTTTTAGGAATTAAGCAATGCCTTGTTTCACTATGGAGATCATGAGAGTTCATTCTTATCTTGGCTATATTAATTTTTTTTTTTGAACTAGTTAAAACCGAGAGATACTTCCGATCTTCCAGATTAGGGTTAATGACCTCCTTATAGTATCTTAATTTTCTTTTAGCCTCTAAATATTTCTTGCACCACATTTTCTCTTTGAACTTGGATCATGTAATAATATTTTTGAGATTATTGATATTATGCAAAGTGTCATTTTCGTCAATGCCCCAATGGTTTAAGCAAGCCATGGTATCTTTACACCAACACTACTTGAGGCACAAGTGGTTTTGAATTGGTTTTAAAACAATTTCAAGAAGTCTCTCATCTCCCATGTTATTTATCTCGTGTTTGTACATTAGGTACCTAGTCATAGCCATGCTCTCAATGGGGGAAAGACCCACTTCTATGAGGAGAATATCATAGGTATGATATTGCTTTTAATTTTGAGGTTATAAGTTATAAACGCTTTTAGATTTACTCAATCTTTCTCCAAGATTCTCTAGAGATGCTGCAACCCCATACTTCGCAACTATCTAAGACAACGAGAATGAAAATAAATTCAAAGAGGAACTTATTTTTATCCCACATGACCAGATTGGATGATTTACAATTTTTTTCAAGACCAAAATAAGCTTTCCACCCTCTTTTTAATCCCGTTCTCGATGCTATAGTTCTAATTGAGCTTGTGGTGAATATCAATTCCGAGATATTTGTAAGAAGTCACTTCCTCCAGTTTGCTATTGTCATATATTAAATTAGCGTAGGTGTCCTTCTTGGACTTTATAACAATAACTTTTGTCTTGTCGGTGTTAAAGTTCATACCCACATCAAAGCATAAATATTTGAGAATTCTTAATTGCATATTCAGATCAAGGGACACATTGCAAGAGGATAATAACTATCCTAGCTAAGATTGTGCTGGTGCAACTTACTTCTTCTAAACAACCTTCTAGTTTATCGATGTAAATGTCAAAAATGTTAGGGGAGAGGGGGCAACCTTGCTTAACTCCAATATTACATTATATATCTGTCGACCACCCATCAATTTTCTTAAACTTGGTAATGACCTTTTCGTTCACGTCACCTGTCAACTCAAAAAGAACCTTAAGCTCCTCTAACCTATTGCAGAGGTTATTTCTAGACACCTTATCAAAAACTTTTCTAAAGTCTAGGAAGCAACAAAACGGATTTCAATCGTAATTAAGTGATCCATAGTTGAGTAATGCCTTCTAAAGGAAGTTTACCTTCCATTTCTAGGAAAGTGAGTAAAAACAAAAAATGAAAATAAAGCCTAATTTAATTTTATAAAGTCATAAATACAAATACCTATTCATGACCCATCTTACTAAAAATAAACATAAGGTCTAACAAACACCCTATTTAAGGTGTGACAAACACCGTGTCATGCACCAATATTTTTAAATTTTTTTATTTAATAATGAAATCGTGATATGATGTTTAAAGTTTTTTATTTAATAATAATAAAACTAGGTGATATGATGTCTTACTGTTGTTTGATCCCTGAAAGCTGGAAGGTTGATATTATATCCTTGTATAAAGTCGAACACATCGAAATTCACCGACGTGCCACCTAATTTTAGAATAAAAAATAATTGCGAGAAAAATGGGATCATATTCTATCGCATATGAAGTTCCCACCTCGTTGCAAATTTGAGTATAAAATACCTAAACGATCCATATCTTTTGCATACCGGAGCTATCTGTAATTTTCATTTTCAGGCTGCTTGTTTCATACATTCTCCCTTAGCGTCTCAGGTTAGATTCTCAGCGCATTTTTGTATGGGCATTAGTTAGAGTTTTTGGCTCAACATGTTTCAGTTATTTGGATCTTGCTTCACCTGAAAATTGGGTGTTTTTTTTTTCCAATTCATTTGATTTGTGTGTATGTATTCTGAAATCATGAAGATCGGAGCATTCCTCCCTCGGGCTTTGAAGTATGGGCATGCAATTTTTCTGAGCTATAGCTACACATTTATTTTTATACTTTGCTACAACTTTTATTTTACTCAGGTGGTGGCTTTGCAGAAACAAAGATAGGGTTTACTCATTTTTCATTACATTTGTGTTGTTACAGCTTTATTTAGATTTTATAATGACTATCATTATTGACGGCGAACAACTTTCTCCTATCAACAAAACTGGTAAGTTTTCTTGCTGTTTAGAATACCATGAATGGATATATTAACTGAAATAAATTGAAAAGAATATACTAAATTATTCATATAACATAAGGAAAATGTACATTTTATCAACCTGGAAGGAATAGCAGTTCAACCTTGGAATCTGTACTCATGGTATCTACACGCCTTTCATCAACCCAGTATTAGGTTTACTGATGTGAAAGGAAGAAATATTGGTCTCCAGTGAAGAAACGCAGACAAAGCTTATGTGAACAATGAATAGATTGATTTTTTTTTAATCCTTTTTATTTATTTTAACATTACATAAATCTAAAGTTGACATAGATTTAGATTAAATTATAACAGTAAGAATTAACATGAATTTAATAAATGAATAATTTATGTAAAATCTTTTTAATTTCCTTTAAAGTTACAAGAATCTAAACTCGACATAGATCTTGGTTATATATTAATTAATAAAATATATATTTTTAAATTATGACAGCATAAATTAACATAATCTAAATTAATATAGTGCTCTAAATTAATATATTAATAAATAAAGTATGTTTATTTATCTTTTCTTCTGTGACAGAGAGTTTGCAGGCAGATCAAAACGAAAATGGCAATGACGAGCTTGGAAACACTCTTGTCCTGGATGGTGGCTTTGTTGTGGCTGAGAAAAATGCTTTTGGACATGAATTCAGGTTAGTCATTCCCACTAAAAAACTGAGAGATAATTGACATCTGTGTCCGGTATTGATTAATTTTTATAATTTTTAAGTACATAGATTGAACTTTTTCATGAGCTTTGGATTATTGAGATGTAATATAATAGTTTGAAAAATTTAGAACTAAAATAATATAATTTTTTCTTTATCATTAAAATTAAAAAACTGATTCCATTATATTATTAAATTTTTTAAAACATATTAATAAATCAAATTACTTTTTTTATTATTAAAATTAATAAGCCACTTTTTTTTCTAAACACATATCAAATTAAAAAATGTTTTATCCTTTTAATTTGATATTTTTATATTATTAAAAAATTAATACATATCAAATAAATAAATTAAAAATAATAATAAACTTAGGTCTTACTTGCCCATGCCATCAACACCCAAACCCACCACCCAATTTTCATTGAGCTAACTAACTTCCAATAACATCAACTATAAGATAAATCCAACCCTAAAAGCTAAAATGTTAACCTCATAAAAATATTATATATTTATTCAACTCTAAAAGCTAAACTGTTAACATCATAAAGATATTATATAAATATTATATATTTATTGACCTAATTAATCTCCAAAGACATCAACTAAGGTATAACATCTCCCAAATTTTAAATAACCCAAGATATTTTTACACTAGATATAAGTATATTCCAATAACATGAACTGAATATTATATATTTATTGACCTGATTAGTTTCCAATGACTTCAACTAAGATAACATCTCCCAAACTTTAAATAACTTGATATTTTTACACCATTTTTTCATAGATATGAGTATATTCCAATGGCATGAACCGAATATTATATATTTATTGACCTGATTAGTGTCCTTTGACATCAACTAAGATAACATCTCCGAAACTTTAAATAACTTATAAATCTAGTTTCTAAAAAGTCTATTTTTCCTAAATTATTCATAAAGTTTATATCAAATAATTTGTATAGAGTTTTGTCTTGATAACTTGGGTTAAATCTCATATGTTTTAGGTTCAAATATCATTAAATCTCATATGTTTTGGGTTCAAATCTCATAAAAGGGATAAGGAATAAATTACTTCTAGGTTCAAATATTATTAAATCTCATATGTTTTGGGTTCAAATTTCATAAAAAGGGATAAGGAATAAATTACTTCTGGGTTCAAATATCATTAAATCTCATATCATATGTTTTTGGGTTCAAATATCATTAAATCTCATATCATATGTTTTTGGGTTCAAATATCATATGTTTTTGGGTTCAAATCTCATAAAAAGGGATAAGGAATAAATTACTTCTGAGTTCAAATATCATTAAATCTTATATCATATGTTTTGGGTTCAAATCTCATAAAAAGGGATAAGGAATAAATCACTTCTGACTTTCATTACAAGGCTTGCAGGCTCAAAAGCTTTAACAAGCCTTGTTGAAAAAAACCATCTAACCTCAAAAATTAAATTATCTCGCAGGTATTTAATTTTTTAAATGTATGGACATTCCTCCATTTTTTTTATCTGATTCTAAGTTTTGGGTCAACAGAGAGTACAATGAGGAAAGCGATCGGAAAGCAAGCGTGGAAGAATTCTACAGAATCAACCACATCAACCAGACATATGAATTTGTAAGCTACAAATTTCTTCGCCTCTAAGAATTATATTGAAATTACAAGTACGTTAAGCGATTGAACAAATGAACCCTATGACTGTCCTACAAATTCGTTCTATCCGTACTATGTCTTCCATGGATTTTTCTTTTCATTATCTGTGTTTGAGAAGAAACAAATTGGATTATTATATGAAAGTAGATATCGCTATCATAATCCTTGTTTTAATCTCAGATATTGAAAACAAAGTATGAATTAGAAAATTCATGGGTATTAATGGATCTATGAATCTGTGTTGACTGTACAGTTGGATACTTGTTTTCTCAGAGAGTATCGGCGATACTGTTGGATGCATTTTTTTAATGTTTGATTTGTTTATGGTATGCAGGCTGTTAGAAAGCGTGCACAATATAGTAAACTTGATAGAGCTGTTATGAGCATCTGGGAATGCTGTGAACTCTTAAACGAGTATGTGGATGAAAGTGATCCAGACCTCGACGAGCCCCAGATAGAGCATTTGCTGCAGACAGCAGAAGCTATCAGGAGGGACTATCCCAATGAAGATTGGTTGCATTTGACAGGGTTGATTCATGGTAATAATCCTACTCTCCATTTTTTCATTACCATTTTTTCATTATTTCTAGGTTGTGATCCTGCACCATTCATTCATTATGTCTATGTTGTCCTTGTTCTGATCTTTGTTACTTTTAATTCATGGTTAACCTGCTCAATGATCTGTGTGTTGATTATTAATTGATATTTAAAATAACTTAAGCTATACTAAGCATTGTGAAGTGCAGATCTGGGTAAAGTGCTGCTGCATCCGGACTTTGGAGAAGAGCCTCAATGGGCTGTTGTAGGTAAGGCCACTTATTGTTGATCATAATTAATTTTATTTTTGAATTTATTAATATTTCCTACTTCTGCATTCTACAATGTTTTTAATTAAGGTTTGATATCATAATACAATTTTGAGATTTGGATAGTTGTCAACTTCTGTTTTTTATTAAGGTTTCATCTCATAATACAATTTTGAGATTTGGATCGTTGTCAACTTTTTAGGGTATTGATAAGACAAAAATATGTGTACAGGAGATACATTTCCATTGGGATGTGCATTTGATGAGTCTATTATTCATTCAGGGGTAAAGGGATTTCTAAAACCAACTATTTTAACACTTTCTATGCTTCTGTGCAACACAATTCTCACATGACATGATGATTAAACTAGACATTTTGAAATTGCAGTATTTTAAGGAGAATCTTGATTACAACAACCCTCAATACAATACTAAATATGGACTTTATTCAGAAGGTTGTGGTCTTGACAAAATTACTATGTCCTGGGGTCACGATGAGTACATGTACATTGTAAGGATAACTTCTTATCTATATATTTCTTAACCATTTTTTTTAGTTTGGTAAATTAATAAAGTAGAGCAATTTAGTGAGGTTGACAATATTTATATAATAAGCCAGTAAGCAGGGGATTACACATCATTTGTTGCCTACATTTTACAATATTCAATGGCTCAATTACATTGAATATTGAAAAATAACAACTTACCAAAGATTAGTTATTGATGGTAATCCAAAAAAACAGGTTGCCAAGGAGAACAAGACTCAACTACCTCCAGCTGCTCTATTCATAATCAGATTCCATTCATTCTATGGTAAGTAAGAAGATATTGATTAGATTGATAAGATATTAATTAAAGTGAGATGTGTAGTTTGATCAATTCATGGATCTGTTGCTGATATTTATCAATGGTTACCACAAATCAGCTCTGCACAGGGCTAATGCATACACATACTTCATGAATGACCACGACAGGGAAATGCTAAAATGGCTCAAGATTTTCAAGTATGAACTGTACCAACTCTTAAATATTTCAATATAATTATTTACATGGATGATCATGACAATCCTGTTATAACCATGATCATGTTTTGTACAGCACATACGATTTATACAGCAAGAGCAAAGTGAGGATAAATGTAGATGAAGTGAAACCTTATTATCTCTCCCTCATCCGTAAGGTATACTATGCTCATAATGATGGTTGACAATTTGGAATAATCTGAATCTCGTTATGTACTCTGTTTTTTTTTTAATTTTATAACACTATTTTATATTGAAAATGCTTTATTTTTTAGTAAGTGATGCTTACTTCATGCACTGTGCAGTACTTTCCTGAGAAACTGAGATGGTAATTGGCGGACACTGAAAATGTTGCTTCACGGGGGGAGATGATGAATATTTTGCTATTCGGCCCTTCACTATCACGATATTTCTATCAATAACTTAGAGCTTATGGACTCTAACGTCAATATCATGTGATTACTGGCTTAATCATGGTTTTTAATAGTTATTCCTGTTGTTATCAACTCATATTTGAAATCTATATTGGAAGGGTGTCGGTACAGTTCTGCTTATATGGTTTTTACTCGTTATTCCTGTTGTTATTAATTGATATTTGAAATCTATATTGGAGGGGTGTCGGTACAGTTATGCTTATATGGTTTTTACTCGTTATTCCTGCTTATATGGTTTTTACTCGTTATTCCTGTTGTTATTAATTAATAGTTGAAACGTGGTTTTGGGTACTGGCTAGTTGATTCCGTTCATATATAAACATTTCAGTGTTTGTGTTGTTATACATTTTTGATATAAGCTATTGCAATTATGAATAAAGTGATGGGTACTTTTACTGGTGTAGTTGGTAGTCAACATATTTCTAAATAATTTAATATATTATGAATAACAATTTCTTATTTTACAAAACGAAGTCAACAAGTAAAACTTTTATTTTATTTTTAATATAAGATTTTATATTATTATTTTAAGTGTAGATTTTTTTATGTGAATAATGATTCTTTGATTTATAACTAGCATTTGCCCCAAGAGGGGCAAAAGGAACGCCCAGAGGAAAAGATCATAAGGAAATAAAGTTAGTTTGGGCACATTATGGGCAATAGGTCACATTATGGACAATAGGTCATAATGGCGTCATTGAAACAGAAAACAAAATCGCAATTTAAGTATGAATCTTAGACTAACTAATAGAAGCACCACCAAACATGATGTAAACAATTTCAAAGTAACCCTGAAAGCTAACAAGGTGAGGAAAATGAGAATCAAATACAAATAGGAGATATGTAACACTAGTTTTTGGAACACATTTGAATCTTGGAATGGCCTATAGTTGTATTAGCTCTAGGTTCAGACAACAATCAATTGGGAAACATACCCTAAATAAATGTGTCCCTAAAATGGATCTTTTGTTCGTGAACCTCGTAATGTTGTGAAGCATGATTCCTTTCGGTATCAAAAACCATTGCTATAAAGGCTAATGCAAAAGCCAAGAAATGATTACCACTAAGTTGTAAACAAGAAGACAAATTCAATTTTAGAAAGAGCAATCAATTGGTTTAAAAGCATTAAATCCTACAATAGCCATAATAATCTAAGGCTATTTGCATAGATAGAAGTCTTTCTGCAAAGCAAAAAGGAAGCCTTTATGCAAAGCAGAAAGGTAACTACGATATTATATTATAACACAATGATTGTAACTGTTCAGGCAAAAGATGAGAATGACATTTGGCCATTCTACATCAAAAGGATGGACACTTTAATTGTTATACATCAAAAGGGATTGACACTTTTAATTCACTTTTAACAAGAGTAATCACTAAATGAAACTCCTAGAATCTTCCACTTGATCACAAGCAACAACCATCATTGCATAAAATATGTCTTATCATTTATTTACAAAATCATATTTCAAACTTAAGAAACTTCCAAGTTTTATTATTATATATGTATTATAATTAACAACCACTCCATAGATTTAGATTTTAAATGACCTCTCACCATAAATCTGTGTGAATCATAGAACACTAACTTTATTCTCATATTAGGCCGTGATGCATAAAAAATAAAAGTAGATGGTATAACCGACAATAAAATTAATAAACAAAGAACCTTACCCTTTCATTAGGGAAGGAAACATGCTTAAAATAAGTAGCAACCATAGTGAGCATAGCAACCATAGTGACACAAATCAAATTATTTCCTCTACGATCATGTAAACCATGGTTTGAAATATATTATGATCATGTCCATAATGGTGCAGAAATCCTTCAGATTTCATAATTGCTTCTCAAAATCATAGGGAAGCCTTGCCATAAGAACAATATCATCAGCATAGAGAAGAAGTATGATGATTATTTTTTATAAGGTCATTCTAACACAACTTGCTTCTTCTAAACAATCTTCTAACATATCAATGTAAATGCCGAAAAAATTCTCTTAATTCATTAAATTAAACTTTTAAACATATTTCAATATCTCTTTTACAAAAATAAAAATATTTTTAAAAAACTTTTAAATATATTTCAATCTTCTTTTAATTATCACATTTTTTATATTATGTGTAAATATTATACATATATAAGATATACATATAACTATATTCATTTGATTGATTAAGGAATTTATATGGTTATAGAATGGAAATAAATAAATAAAAAAACATTTTTAAGAAACTACCATTATAAAAAATAATAACTTTAAAAACTTCATAAATGATTATCTTATCACTTTAATCATGAATATGTACATATTTATAAAAATTATGAAGTAGAATGTTAAACATAAATGGAATCATGTTTTTTTAAACTTACTAAGGGAAACGCCATACATAGAACGGCCTACAAGCACTAGGAAGGATCTTTGGCCATGAACTATATTTTCAATTTAAAATATATAATGGAAGAAGGGACAAACACTTAAGGTATATTATTGTTGTGTTGGTTTAAAAACCAAATGTAGGGTTTGTAGTTGTAAGTAATTTTTTTGTAGCCCAAAGACAGAACCTCTCTTTCCTCTACAACCAAATCTTTAAATAGACAACAATGTCAAAAACTGTAAGGGTTATGAAGTATTCCTTAACGTAAAATTGCATCTTCAAAGATGAAATTCAGTTTACATAAATAACTCTACTAATTAAGTTATGTAGTAATTAGTATATACATTTAATATATATTTAAATATGTAGTTTGGACTTTTGCATACACGGGGCACTAATCTCTGCTTTATTTTTTTATTCAATGCACTATTGTCTTAACATGATTAGCTATGGTTGGAGATTAAGGGAAAGTTGGAAACCTGCAGAAACATACTATTAGTATGGGTGCTTGCAAAATCAAATCTTCAATTATGATGAGCGACTGTATGGAGTTCGCGATCCAATCTCTATTAACAATGTGCAAACTCAGAAGAAAGTGATTCCTCAATTTTGTCTTGTGGTTAACTTGTGGTCTGTGAACACTAAGTGAATGTTAGTATAGCCATACCCAAAACACTAAATTAATATTAACTACTATAACCATAGTCACTTAACTTGTGATCTATGAATAGAATATTTAATATATTGAAATTTAATATTTAAACTAGTGAAATTTTATATTTAAGATATCTAAATTATTTTAACATTATTTGAAATACAATTCAAATATAAATTATGATTTTCAATATATTTGAAATTAAATATAAATTATGATTTTCAATATATTTGAAATTAAAAATTTAAATTAATGAAATCTCATATTTAACATATTTGAATTAAATTAATACTGAAAATCTAAAATGTAAATTTTATATAAATTTAAAGAAATAGACACTTTTTTATTTTAAAACATTTTACAACTCTTTAATTAAAAAGATTTAAAAAACTTGCAATCACAACATTATTATTAAACATTTTATGAAATGTTAGGAAATTCGAAAATATATAAGGCTTGCAAAATTGAAAAAGTAAATATATATCGCAACATTATTAAATACATAATGCTTGCGCAAAGGATGACATCTCCAGATCTTCCAGTTCTTCGAGAATATGACCAAAAATCTATTTGATAAAATTTTAAATTTAAGATTATTTTAGAATTCATACACATAAATATATTTTTAATTATTTAAAAATTTGTAGATAGTTTTATTTTTTAATATAAAGATTATATTAATAATTAAAATTTTGTCTTTCTATCTAATTTTTTTAACTATTAAAAAATCACATATATATAAGTTTATATATAGACGTTTTTTCACACATAGACCATCCCCATTATTAACAATCATTATTTACAACTATACCATCTCAACATTATTAACAATCATTATTTAATGTATCTCCTCATGTCCATATGGTTAATTGATCTCCTTTTCCTTTGCATGATCTTAAATTTTTTATTCATTAACTTCATAGATTTAAGGTGTAAGACAGATTTAAAGAAGATGATGAATAGTGTAAATTTGAAATAAATATTTATAAAAAATTATATATATATAAAATATCTATATAATTGATAGTTAAAGTAGCCCTAGATTGTTGCACCTCTGGAACTGAGATGGGTAGTAAACGGGAATGTTTCCACCCATACCGATGATCCCTGCAACTTGAGGTTTTCCCCTCAGCCGGTGCGATAACACCTACTCAAACTCTTGGAACTTTTCATCCAAACCAACTGGATATTTGGCCACATGGAAGCGTGTTTTCTCCAACTTTTCCACTACCCGTTCCACAACCTTATCAACCAACTCTCCCTCGTCACTGGTTATTGGCAATAAACATAAATACAACTACTCAAAAACAAATGTGTATGTGTATCTCTGTCCAGCCTATACTAGTACAATACTGAAAACATACAATAATACAATATGGGCACTGGTTATGGTTATCCACAAGTATTAAGAAACAAACTAATATACTCAACATATAATACAGTTTGGGTTTAAAGGTAATTTTAACATACAAGGTGATTGAAATACAATCTTAAAAAAATTAATTAATACAAATTAAAAATTATTATAACTTGTCTATAAATCAAAGCAAAATAATATATTAAAATAAACTTGTCAAACTTACACACCACTAAAACAATTTGTTTTTCAAGATTAATAGAAATAATACATTCTTTTTGGAATGAATGATGTTTTTTTGTTTTTTAAGATTAATAGAAATAATACATTAATGATGTTTTTTTTTTAAATAATGTATATTTTACCATTAATATATATATTGCCTCTACTCATTTTTTGAATTTATGTTTATAAAGATTGAAGGCACATTAAGTAATGAACATTTAAAGGCATGAATTCAATTATAATGAAGTGGAAGCATGAATTTTGGGTTGGCAATAATTATAGAGCTTGCTAATTAGTTTGTTAACAAAGCAAAATTTTAAATATAATTTATTGTGCGTCTTGAAGGGTATTCAAAATTTGTTTTCTATTGTTTTTTGTAGGTGTAATTGCCAAAAAATCAAATTGTAGCAAACTCCATTTACGTTGACTTGACCATCTCTAAGCCGAGTCAATTTCTCAATAAATTTTTTATCCACCCTAGATTTGTACTAAAAGAGGGATATTTCCATACCATTGCATCTAGTTATTGAGGGATATTAAGTATCGATTGACAGATTCTTAGTTTTAAAGAGGAAGATCATTGTTAAATCATGGGAATATCGTTCTAGTGAGTAGAAAGAGTATTGAATCTTTGATTCTAGTGAGTATGCTCCTCATGTTTGAGCATGATGAGCAATGAGCATACGCATTAGTTAGTTACGCGTGTTCACAAAAACCATTTTGGTGGATAGTTTTCATATAAAGATTTTATTCCACTTTCTCAACCTCGGAATTCAGATAACGAGCTCATTGTGACAAGACAAGTAGTAAAATAAAAAGAAAGCACACAAAAATAAATAGGGTAAATTTTTTGAAATGATTGGAATTGTAAATATCTGTATTTAGGATTGAATGCATTTTGTAACAAAAATACAATTTCAAAAAAATCGTGATCTTATTAAAGACTTATTCTGAATTTTGAGATTAAATGCATTTTTAATTATACTGATAAGTTTTTATATCAATGTTCAAGTGCTTGTGATAGTAAAAATACAATTTGGAAAAAAATTCCTGATCTAAGTACATTTATCCCTGGTTCAAAACATAAAACTTTGACAAACTCCGACCAAAAGGAAATCTATAACATCCCCTTTGAATCCACCGTGGAATGGAAGATAACACTTCAGGTTTTTCTGCGTCAAGTTCCAGGCCATAAAATGGAAAAGAAAAAGATAAAGATTTATGACATTTTGGCAGGATTGAGTGAAAATGCACTTCAATTGTTATCTTGATTAAAGTTAAACTGGCTGTGTGAGGTGACCCTAAATCCATCAAAAATTAGAATCAAATGGTAAGTCGGCCTCCTCTAAATACAAGAACCTACCTCATGCAGAACTGGGAGTTTGTAGCCAAATGTTTTCAAAACGGCAATAAAGTATTCCAATTTATCGACGATTTTTTGGAAAGTGCTTCAAGAAACATGCCTTGAGGGGTTCTAGGGCATAGAGCAGACTTTCTTAAACCTTTCACTTAGATGCCAAAGTTTGTAGCAAAACGTTTTCAAAACAACAGCAAAGAATTCCAAAACATAGTGCCTCCAATGCCCATAACCATCAACAACATAGAGACTTATCAATGCATAATTCCCCAACAACAACAACAAGTAGAACTACACGGTTGAAAACTGCGCTCCTCATCCCCTTCTACTGCTGCTTGCTCATTCTAACTGAAGTGTTGTAAAACAGAACATAGTGGCCAATGTCCAAATGATTTTAACTTCAAATGAAGGTGTATTTGAGTCTCTGCGGTCATCAAAACAATTACATTGAGAAATTTTGCAATTGAAATTTGAATGACCTCCATGATATAACGTTTAATAAAAACATTTACCCATTTATTAAAATTTACCCAGTGGTAGTGCAAAGAAAATAAGAAAATGAATATCAAAACTATTTCAACCAAACCACAAAGCTGTCAAATATGAATTACATTCAAATTTCTGTCTCGAGAGTTCAAAGGTCGGCGGTCGAAGCCTGGGGAGGAGTATGTGTCGGAGCTCGGCAGTCGGAGCCCGGGGAGGAGTTTCTGTCTCGAGAGTTCAGGGGTCTGCGGTCAGAGCCCGGGGAGGAGTACGCGTCAGAGCTCGGCGGTCGGAGCCCGGGGAGGATTTTGTTGGCACCCCAACAACTCCCCTTGATTTTTTCCAAAATAAAGGATCCCCATGTAAATTTTGTAAATACTTAGCTTATGGTTTGCTTGCTTGGTTTGAAAGGGTGGTTCCATTGGCCTTTACTCTTTGGGTTGCTTGCCTTTGAACTTGGTTTTCACGAAAAACGATTTGATGGTCATTTACTTTTTTAAGTATCTAACTTAGGTGCTTCATGATTGGTGTGTTTGCTTGTCTTCCATGTAATAATGACTTTGCAACATCATTTAAAGCAATTGGTTTTTCATCTTAAGCTTGGCATTATTTTTTTTAAGCTTTTAACTGTTTCATTAAAATATGTCATTTCACATTTATTGATAAAACATTTGAGAATTGCTTACATGTAATTTTATCTTTAGATATATTATCATTATAAAATGCATTAAGCAAACTACTTTTAATTCACTATATAATTTCATAAATGACATATTTTAAGCAATTGATTTCTTCCTAAAATCTCTTTTCATATTTAAAGCAATATCAAAGGGAATTTGAAAAACGTTTTTATCTAATAAAACTTATGATGAATCATCATTCAAGATAATATCAATTTGGGACTTTGTTAAATTACACATAATTATAAAAATATATGGTATTCTTAGTCCTAACTTTATCTTATCTCATGAAAATATTGACATCACTTTTTCTTTTAGTTTTCCCTTTGAATTTGATAAACTTTATTGAAAATACCTATACCTTTTAACATTCACAATTTCATAAAACTATCTAAACTCGTGAGCTTTTGGGGAAAGGTTTTTCTTATATGGAAAGGATACGTTATCTTTTGAAGAGAATGTATTTGAAATATTATTTTGTACATAAAGGATTGACCTTTGTTTTGAAAGTTTCACCGGTCCACCAAAACACCACCCCAAGCTTGCACACAAGCATTTAAGGAAGTGATAACTTAAAACCTAAAACTGTGAATGCCTGAGATCGCTGAAGGAGAAACACATTGTTTCACGTTCCAGCAGATCGTTACCATCCACGCTATAGGCTCATCACCATAATTGCAGCATTTGAGAATGATTGGTGTGCACCTAATAATAGAGTTATATTGCCAGATAATTCTTTCAAGTTCCCTAAAAAGGGGATTGAATGGGTACACGTTTTCTCCTGAGATTCCGTTCGCTCAGTAAATACCAACATTGATATCATTCACATAGAAATTAAATTGTTGAACGGATCCCTGGAAGTAACATGTGACTCTCATTGCCGAGGATAAATATGACAGTGTGTAAATGAGAGATCGTTAAGAAAAATACTCGCCACCAAAATCACCAAAGATAACGTAATCAGATCATTGTTAGGATACCAGATCATAGTAAAAGGAGAAGATTGCTATCTGCGTTATTATTTTATTATTGGTTTTCTTAATTATTCTCTCCTTCTCATTGATGTAAATGAATTGCTGCAGCTACTATGATTTATAGTTTTGATGTATGGATATGGTGAAGTCTTAGGCGTGCAAAGATCGTGTGATAAGTCAATTCTATTGAAGACAAACGAAGGTCACCATGATGCATTTGAGGAGCTCAAATGATCAATGATCAATATCCATGATCACAAAGGGAGTATAGTTGTATTCGAAATATGTTTTCATTTCTTTTTAGTTTTGCATATTTATTTTCTGATCATTATATTTTGAAAATGCAGGTATAAAAGTTACAATGTGCAGTTACGAAGTGATTTATCATGGAGGAGTAGTAAAGCAATGTAAAATTTTATTAACACTGTTGGTAACCTAATCGTGAATACAATTTCTGGATGCCGCAAAGCATCCGGAATTTTATGAAACTACCGCAGTCAATGAGAGCACCAAGCTACCAGAAAAATGCCACGAGACCCCAAGCTATAAAGTCCAACCAACCAGAAAGATAAGATTCGTCTGGCTAATTTGTTAAAGATAGCTCAACGGAATCGATGAAGACGGGGACACCAATTTTTTTATGAATGCAATCAATTGCAAGGAGGGGTCCTTTGCCTATGTAATGGAACGGAATCGATTGTATGGTGAAGGCGATTTTAGGGGTCGGCGGTCGGAGGCCGGGGAGGAGTACGCGTCGGAGCTCGGCGGTCGGAGCCCGGGGAGGAGTACGCGTCGGAGCTCAACGGTTGGAGCCCAAGGAGGAGTGAATGTCGGGTGGTCGGCGTCAAAACTCGGTGGTTGGCAGGCGGAGATCGGGGAGATCGGCAGTCGGAGCTCGGGGAGGAGTGAACGCTACGCGGTCGGCGTCGAGGGCTAGCGACGGTGGACTCTTGGAAGGGGAAGAATGCTGGGGTCGGCGGTCGGAGAGGAGTGAACGTGGGGGTCGGCAGTCGGTGGTCGGAGAGGAGTGAATGCGGGGGTCGGCGGGGGGAAAAGCTGCGGACTGCTGGAAGGGGGATGAACGCGGGGTCGACGGTCGGAGCTAGGGGGAGAGGAGTGAACGCAGGGGTTGGTGGGGGAAAAGCTGCGGACTGCTGGAAGGGGGATGAACATGGGTGTTAGAAATCCATAAATTGATGCTTCTAAATCAGCTCGCTGGCATATTTTACTGGGTTTTAAATTGTTCATTATGAATTCTATCAAAAGATTAAACCCGAAGGCCAAGTTTCGCTCCTGCTCCAAATTTTCGTACCTGCAAAACAAATATATAACGTTTATCAACAATGATTCTGCTCTAGTACAAAATCAAGCCATGAGAAGAAGCTCACGAAGATATAAAGTGCTCTATGCATCAATTAATATTTGAGTTATTGCCATATATATACATTAATGGATGTTTTTAATTTTATCAATGAAGGAAATACAATTTTGCAGCTATCGAAGATTTTAGTCCACAAAAGAAGAGTTATGTGTCAGCTGCCAATTGCTATGAATGTAGACATAGCCATTAACCACCAGATATGGGGATATAGAGCGATCATGGAGTTATTCATTGTACACAGCTTCTCATGCAAATTGTCCATAAATATTTATTTAGTGCATCACCTTTTCCTCTCGAGCTATTGTTGTTTCATGATTGGCGCATCCGGTGTTGAAGAATATATATGGAGGGTTTTTGAAATTCTCATTACAAGAGGTCTGTTGCTGATAGCATTCCTTGTTTATTGCAATACTTTTTATGATTAAAGAAGAGGAAGAAGGTATATGATTAAAGAAGAGGAAGAAGGTATTGACACTTGAGTGGAAAGAATATAGACATCATATTGAATGACGGGACATCGATTTGGTTCAATGGTCTCAACCAATTCTGGAACCATCTGCATTCACTCAGTCGAACCAGCATCTTTTCACGCCCAGATCTTTGGAGTTGTAGATGACATATTTTTGCAAATTCGTGAGGTATTTTGGATGGCGTAGTGATGTGCAAACTATTCTTCAAAAGTTTTCTTGTATCATTCGATCTCACATTGGAACTGTATTTTCAATGGAGCGTCAACAGACACTACAATTGACATGTGAGAGGTGGCCATTATGCTTAAAGACACTATAGCGAATGATTGTTCTAGGCTTGCAAAGTGATAAAAGATATACGGGGAACGAAATGCCACCAGTGATGACTGTTCTACAATGTTCAATCCAATTGATTCTGCTGTGTTTGAGAATATATTTGAAAATTAATATCAACACCGTGACCATTTCACTCAGTCGAGCTAGCTTCCTTTTATCAATGGCAAACGTAGAGACACGTTGGAGTGGGTCCACTTATTTAAACGATGATGGACAGTCAAGATGTGATATAAGAGATCAAGAGACGAGATCATCTCCGCGTCGAAAAAGTGTGCACTCGATAAAAGGGAAGGTGGTTGCGGAGGCAAAACCACCCTAACAGGTGTCAAACGGTAAATAGTCCACATGGACACAAAACCGAGAAAGAAAACCATCGCTAGAGGTTGCGGATACCACCATGGAGCAAATTGCTGGTCCTGGAAACTCATAGAGGTCATGGGATATATTGTTTCAGTCAAATACACATGGCGCCACTCTTTGAAATTGTTTGAACGAGAGATTTTATATCAAGTTTCCAAATATGACAATTTACCAACAAATATTCAAGCTAGAAAATCATAGAGGGATGAGCACCAAATTATGAAGGCATTTACAGCAAAACTCCTCTCGTATTCATAAAGTGAGGTTAAAATTGGGTACCTACAAAAATTTTGAAAATCGGTCTGGAGTTACTGCTAGTAGAAACGCTTTGAAGTTTTATACATCAATATTTTAAATATTTGAAGAATTAGATTGCTGAAAAAGAGAAGGAGATGAAAGTGGGTCGTCGGTCAGAGCTCCGGGAAAAGATTTCCTGAACTAACGTTACCTGTAAATAGTCTGAAAATGCTGAATTCACACAGGGAAGTATCGCCGGTATTGAGGGAGCTCGCTGTAGCCGCAGGAAATGCACAACCATCCACGTGGCAGGATTCCATTCGCTCCATGAGCAAGGAATCTTGCTGACGTGGAGGTAATGCTTCTCCATGGTGAACGCCTATGGCGTAATAATTGTAAACCCAACATCAAGAAGATGGTAATTATAAATTTATTAAATGAAAATGCTAATTTTTTCCATATAAAAAAGATCAACGAAGGTAAAAACTAAAACATTCTCCATAAAGTATGGTCTCAATTATAATATAAATATTTATGATCTATATTCTCCCAAGTATAAAATCAACAATAAGTCTTAACAAATCTTTCAACTTCTTTTAATCACATGGTGGGAAATATCAATATTAGAAGTGTCACTTTCTCAGGGGAGGTTCACCAATTTTGGGCCTCTATATTTAGATCCATAGCCATAATGCAAATTTCATAAAAATAAAATGTGTCGGTAAATCAATTCTATCCACATATACACATCATATCACATGTATTACACATATATAGTTACAATGAAATGTCATCATAATTTCAATAAATATTTTCTCAAATATGTTTCATAGAAACTAAATCTTCCAAACATGAGGTCCTCCTAAATTTCAATTAGAAATTTCTCAAATTTGTTTCATACAGAAACGTGAATTCCTAAACATGAGGTCCTCCTCACAAATTTCATTCAAATTTTTTTCAAATCTCTTTCACAAATAAACTAAATTTCACAACCATGAGATCATTCTCATAAATTTGTCCAAATCTGTTTCACATAGAAACCAAATTTCACAAAGATAAGATCCTTCTCATAATGTTTAACCTATACATACTGTAGCTTTGAGTTTTCATTATGGACTTACACTCATTGCCATATCCAAGACAAATTTACTTGCACTATAAACTTTTCAATTGACCAAACAAATTGTGAGTACTCATGCATGCAATATTTTCATTGCAACATTTACAACAATAAAAGGTGATGTTAGAATTATAATGCACAATAATTCAAACACTATGAGCTATTAATATCTCAAAGGAAATGAAATGCACACTACTACATGGGGGGCCGTTTTGAGACATTTGTTTGAGAGGAAATACTAATTTCGTCTTAAAATTGGCCACTTCATTTTATTTCTCTTTTGAATTAATATTTTGGCTACCTAAAATTTACGCTGGAAAAGGTAATAACTAGCAAGGGAGAAACAGGTGATACTGGAAAAGGTAATAAATAGAAAGGGAGAAACAGGTGATACAGTTGACAGGTCAGGCTTGTTGAGGTTGATTTATGTTTTTTTTCAATAAAACCCACTTTTTTTTAACAATTTCCCACTTGATCAAATCACTGGCTTTGATTTGGCACACTTGCTCCAATCCAAACCCCCAATTCTGCTTCCATTGATCTGTGATTCATCTGCACTCCGATCCAAACCCCCAAGTCCGCCTCCATTTATCGGAGATTCATCTACACTTCGATCCAAATCCCCAAATCTTCCTCCATTTATCGATAATTCATTCCTCTCCTTTTTCATAGGCCAATCCTTTGAAGATTTCTTTTGTTTTCCCTTAACCATAGGCCACACTTCTCATCCTTCATCTTGGCTTCCAGAACCCATTTTCCCTGGAGAAGTGGAGTTTAAAGCCAACCCATTCATTGGCGCTATGATATTCACTGTAAACCCATGCAAAGTCTACAACCCCCAGGCGTCTTGTAAAGACATTCATCATGATTGAAAGGCTATGCTTTCCTGGGTCATTTATCTCAAGTTTGACATTCGTCTCATATGCAACTCGAGATATGTAGCTCCCAGTAGCGGATTCAATTGACCTACATCGGCATCAAAGCAAATTTTTGAAGATATGTTGTAAAGTTAGCTTTGCTTCAAATTTGATGAGGTTTTCTAAGAATAGATGACACCCTCTGAAATTGCGAGATGTTACAGAGCGAGCCGGTGGTTTCTTGTTCGGTATTTTTGTCGAGCCCTCGAGCTAGATCTCCAAATGGGTCAAGATTCAAGAACTGGATCAAGTACGACGACTTCCATTTTCCTTTTCAACACCACTGATGAGCTCTACATGGGCATGCACAGATCGACCAGGAGTATTCACTGCAAATCTGTTCCAAGCAAACAAACCCCACATTTCCCAAACCCTCGTAAACCTTTAAATCCCTGACCTTGATTCCCACTAGATTAAAACCCAAGATCTAATCCAGATTAAAACCCTAGCTCTATTGTAGTAGCCAGGCCCTGAGAATTATTTGGGATCTAGCTAGATTAGGTGTTTGGGTCTATTGGCTAGGAAAATAACCAGCAATAGGATGACAAATCCAAGAAATAGCGAGCAAAAGCATGTCAAACTAGGGACAAATGGGGTGTTCACATGTCCAATCCTATTGAGCACGTTTACTCAATGTTGTGTTAGGTGTGATCTGCATGTGAATTTTTTGTTTGGTGTGTTCTACAAGTTGAGGAGCCAGAGCTTTTGAGAGCCACATCCCTGTTCATGGATTCTTCAGTCGGTGAAATGTGGTGCTATGTGCAAAAAATGATACTAGAGGCCCTGTGGGAAAGCAACATGACAAGCATTCACACACTTTAGTTCAACTTGTTTAGAACTTTAGAAAGAAAACATGTATGGAAATTTGTGCTCATTTTTTCTTCCCACTGGTAGCATTTTCCTCTGCTTTCTCTGTTGCAATTTTTTTAAAGAGATGGAAATTATGTGCTACAAAATTTTGCTTGTATCCATGCCTTTCTATTTCTATACCAGATTTATGCTTGTATTCAAGCGTTTCAATTTCTATACTAGACCATTTCCCATGTTTACCAGTAAAATGGCTAGAACTATTGGCATTTTTTTAATCATCATGGCCTTGTATTTCTATTTTTGTTATAAATGTAGTGGGTGTTGTTATTTTTTATGATATTCCTCCATCATATCCATATAGGGTCCAGTTTGACCTCATGACAAGCACTAGCTGATGTATTGGGTTTTGTACTTATTCATTACCATGGCTTGAGCAGAGTGTGCACAAATCCATGTTCCTTATCACATAAATATATCAAATCTGCTACAAAGGACTAAATAATTGATAAATCAAGCCAGTGCACAACCTCATTGAATATTGAATTTAGACATTACTCTACCTTTTTGCAAAAATCCTACATGCAATTTGAGTTAATTCCTTGATTCAGATCACTAGAGGTGGCTAAAATTATCTTAAATGTGTATTATGTAGATGGCATGGTTCGAAAGCTCACCGAAGAGAATTATAGAGAGTGGAAAGTGGATGCGATGGTTCTCAGGTTGGAGATGAAAAAATCTAGGAAGCAATCATTCTTCAATTAAAGGGATTCCTCAATGTTGACAATCGAGCATCATGGTTCATGCATTACCTAATGAAGCACGCATGTCCAGGTTGTTGGCAGTGATTAATTACTTCACTGCCACAAAGTCTGAAAATTCATTCACCGCCCTGCTGAGTGGCCGCCAAAACTCTGAAGAGCCAACCACCGCCACACCATTTTGATTTTGTCATGTTGTCAAAGCTTCAAAGGGGTAGCACACCACATCGATTTTTGAAGAAGCAGTTACAGCCTCTATCATAGCACATCGATTGATTATTGGGGCTGAGTATTATATTGGTTTTTGAAGAGTCATCCACTGACATGTTCCAGCTGGTCAGATGTTAAAAGGAGCAGTGTGTTTCATCAGATTGCATAAGGGACATCACTATTGCAGCACATTAAATTTCATAGAGACTTTCACTAGCTCTGTTGTAGCCTGTCAAAGACTGAGTGGGCATCCATCGTTCATGTTGCAGCTCATGAAAGGGTAAAGTATCCACACAAATTTTGAACAATCAATTTTTGTTTAGATGCAATGAAAGGTCAAGCTAATTAATTAAATGACTATATTTCTGATGTATAAATATCGATGTAATCTTGGTTTTGTGAGATAGAGAGACATGGTGAGGAAATCAAATTTTGAGTTGAATGAAAACAGAGTTTCAACTCTGTATTTTTTGCTCCTATATTCCTCTCTGTCTTTATGAGTTTGTAAACTCATGGTTGAATGTTTAAATGATGTTTTTTGCTGTAGCATGGTAATTTTATGAGTGTATATGATTGACTGTGGAAGTGTGAAATTAACTTGATTGCTGAACAAAGTACCAGCCATTATTTATGAATGCAGGGGTTATAAAAAACATAGCTGAAACAGTCAGCTGCAACACTTTTGTAGATTACTATTAGTTAAACAGTCGGCTGCAACAGTCGTGTTGATTACTGTTAGCTGAAACAGTCCTGTAGGTGAAAATTTATGAGCTTAGTGATCTGTGTGTGTTGCTATAAGTAAGAGAAACACTCCCTTGCCTTCCCTCAATTGGTATCAAAGCTGAGTGTTTCTGATTTTTGTTCGTTGGTTTTGTGCTCACTTCATGAATGAGCTGTATGATTGTATGTTGAAACTTTTGTGTTTTGTTTGGAGATCTTGCTGTTGAGTTTTACTGTAGTGCCCCCTTCCTGCTATGTAAAAAGAGTTGAAGTAAGTTCAGTCGATATCTGTGTTGAGAGAGAGCTCCTATGCTCCCTTAAGTAAAGGTTAAGTCATCATTTAGTAGTTGAAGTCTGAATCAAGTGTTTCTTGTGTCACCCATATGTTGGTTAAGTTGTTCAAGCCTGGTTGTGGCTTGTGTAAAGAGAAGAAAGGGTTGTAGCCCGTGGAAGAAGTTGATTCTATGTTTGTGTTCTCTTGGATAGAGGTTGATCAGTGGAAAGGAAGAAATTCTTCCTGGTTGAGAGCTCCCATATAGTTTAATGGTAGAGCAGTTTGAATTCCATTGTTTTGGAAGTTTGTTTGGTTTGAGTTAAAGCCCTTATGCGTGAAAGAGGACCAGGAGGCCGTATCCAAAATAAATTTAAATTTTATGCAAGTATTTATTTGAAGACAAAGACATGGGGAAAAGCAAAAGGCTTAAACGAATGAAGAAGAATGTTGTTAATGCAAAAGAAGTTGGTTTTGCCATAGCAGAGATATTAGGAGAAGCCACCGTGGAACCTGTTGAAGTAGAGGAATTTAAAGAGAAGGCAGAGGATACTGAAGAAAATGAAGTTCAAGAAATGGTAGAGGATGCATGGAGCAACATCTGTTATCCACCACCATATTTCTCAGGTATAACTTATGAATGTTGGTCAGTTAATATGAAAAATTTCTTGCATGTTATAGGTTTATGGTATTTTGTTAACGATGGAGTTAAAAAACCCCAGGATGAGGAAATAGATGCATTTGCGTTGTACTACATCCAGCAAGCTCTGGATGATAATATTTTTTTTGTAATTGCTGAAGCAAACACAACTAGAGAATCCTGGGAAAGTTTGAAGAGAAATTTTGATGTAAGGGGGAGATATATGGCTGAGTTATAGCCCTTTAACATTTCAACAGATAAATTTGTAGAAGCAACAAAAGATAGTCAAATTATTTGTGAATCTCATAGTTGTGTTGGTATATCAAATAATGAAAATGATGTCGAAACTAAAGGTGAAGATGAGGCTGTTGTACCTTGCATAGCAGCAACAGAATTTGAAGAAGTTGAAATTGTTATTGATAAAGATGTTGATGTAGTTTCGAAATTAGATGTCACTGAAGTGAATTGTGAAAATGATGGAATGGTTAACATGCAGAATGCTGATAAAGATGATAAATTCCTCAAGTGTGAAGACAACAAAGAAGTATTTGCACAAGAAGAGTCCTTAATGGACACACCCATGAAAGAATTTAAATCATGCATTGAATTTGAAGTTTGTAGACATGTAGGTACAATGAATCTAGAAGACAACTCTGAAGATGTTGTAGAAGCCGAAAACCAAGTTGGGATTGAAATAATTTAAAGTAGTCATGTTGCAGAAAATGAAGAGTTTTGCATGCATCCATTTGGTGCACATAAAGAAGATGATAAAGTTGTCGGTGAAAAATACATTTATGAAAATGGTGTATCTGATGATGGAAAAAGTGTTGGGGATATTTTTGAAGAAGAATATGCAACGATATTGAATGGTGCAGATAAAGACATAAAAGAGAATGAGATTTTTTCTAATAATCTGTTTGTTAGTGATTGGGCAGGTACAAAGGAAGAAAATGATGAAGTCTTGGCTTGTAAGTCAAACATTGAAGGTGAAGTAACTGCCAGTGTAGCAGTTTGTTCTTTCAATATTCCAATGATGTATGTTGCTAATGACAACTATGAAGAAGGTGCCAATGAAGAAACCAATATCTGTGAAATTTCCCATGGATAAGTAATGGTCAATGATGATCATGATGATGGAATGAAGACTGCCATATCAACAGTATTTAAGGAAACATCAGAAGCTAAGAAAGATAAACTGCACTATGTTGGAGTGCTTGAATCTGTTTATGAATTTTTTGAAAATATAGATGATTTTAATTTTGTTGAAGAATTTGATAAGATTGTTATAGAATGTAGATAAGTTGCAGCGATTGAATTAGAAGGAATCTATAATGACGTTGAAAATAAAAAGGTTGATGATTTGGTGATTTCAGAAGTAGTGATAGAAAAAGAGTTGCATAATGATAACAATCAAAATTTTGTATGTTCTGTTGTAGACAGAGCAGCTGAAATAAGGAATGATGTTCTTGATCAATAGTTGAAATTTTTGGAAGAATGGCTTAAAAATCCAAGATATGATGATAAAGATGATAATCTTGTTGTGGAAGCAGAAATGAGAAAGTTGATTGCCTTGTTACAGCAGCAGAGGAAGATTTGAATGAAGAGATAGTGACAGCTCTCAGAGAAGAACAAAATGAAAAGAACCAATATGGTTCACAGTATGATAATTTATATAATATTGAAAAAATGTTTGAATGAGCAACCAATTGAAGATGACATTGTAAATGATGAATTTGATTTGAATGAAGAAAATTGCACCAAAGATGAATTGGTTGAAGACTCGGTTGAAAAGATCTTCATGTCATGGAGTCCTGAAGAAATCAGGCATTTTTATCAGTTAATGTGTCTACATAATGACATTGAACTAATTACTCTTGACGAAGTCAAAGATAGCTTGTGGTATCTTTGCATACCCATGTTACAGTATTTAGAGGAAAATATTTGGATTGGGATCCTTGGCATAAAGGACATTGAAAATTTGAATGATGGTAAGCGAATTGAAGAACGTTTTGCAGTTGAAGTTGATCATAATGAATCTGAGGAATCAAAGAAAACAATGAAGGTAAAGAAGAAAGTGAAGATGAAGAAACAAAAGTATTCTTGGTATAAATTTTGGCGTTCTAAGACAAGTAATGATGAATATAAAGCTGAGAATGATGCAATTGAAATTATGAATAATGATTGGTTTGCAAAGTCCAATAAGGTTGAATGCAATGGTCTTGGTGCTGAAGTAAATGATGGAATATTATATTTTGAACAACAAATTGAAGCTGAGGAGAACAAGTATTGTGGAGTTGTTGAGCAAAAGGAGTCCATATTAATAAGATCCAAATTCAAAATGGAGAGATGGTTGAAGCCACGAGTGAAGCAAGAACTGAAGAAGATCAAGGTGAAGATGAAGATAAAAAAAGAAAAAAAAGTTTACATATTTCAAAGTTTGGATTCGAAAGAAAAAGAAAAATTGCACTAGTATGTTGCAACAAAGAATGTGAAACAAATTTTTGAGTTGTTTTTATACTGATGTAAGCCTTGTTGAGACTTAGACTAGCAAACATTATAGTTAGAATGTTGTTTTGTAAAACAATAGTTGATTTTGTTTGATGTATTTTGAGTGAAGTAATTAAGGTGGAGAATGTTGGAAGTGATTAATTACTTCACTGCCACAAAGTCTGAAAATTCATTCACCGCCCTGTTGAGTGGCCACCAAAAATCTGAAGAGCCAATCACCGCCACACCATTTTGATTTTGTCATGTTGTCAAAGCTTCAAAGCAGTAGCACACCACATCGACTTTTGAAGAAGCAGTTATAGCCTTTGTCACAGCACATTGATTGATTATTGGGGCTGAGTATTACATTGTTTTTTGAAGAGCCGTTTTTGAAGAGTCATCCACTGACATGTTCCAGCTAGTCAGATGTTAAAAGGAGCAGCGTTTTTCATCAGATTGCATAAGGGACATCACTGTTTCAACACATTAAAGTTCATAAGGACTTTTAGTAGCTCTGCTGTAGCCTGTCAAAGACCGAATGGGCGTCCATCGCTCATGTTGCAGCTCATGAAAGGGCAACATATCTACACAAATTCTGAACAGTGAATTTTGGTTTAGATGCAGTGAAAGGTCAAGCTGATTAAATGATTGACTATATTTCTGATGTATAAATATCGATGTAATCTTGGTTTTGTGATATAGAGAGACATGGTGAGGAAAACAAATTCTGAGTTGAATGGAAACAGAGTTTCAACTATTTTGTGTTCCTATATTCCTCTCTGTATTCGTGCTATATTCACGAGTTTGTAAAGTCATGGTTGAATGTTTAAATGATATTTTTTCTTGTAGCATGGTAATTTTCTGAGTGTATATGATTGACTGTGGTATTATGAAATTAACTTGATTACTGAACAGAGTATCAGCCATTATTTATGAATGCAGGGGTTATAAGAAACATAGTTGAAACAGTCAGCTGCAACAGTTCTGTAGAATATTACTGTTAGTTAAACAGTCAGCTGCAACAGTCATGTTGATTACTGTTAGCTGAAACAGTCCTGTAAGTGAAAATTTGTGAGCTTAGTGATATGTGTGTGTTGTTGTAAGTAAGAGCAACACTCCCCTGCCTTCCCTCACAGGTTTGTCTAGGAAAGACTCTCATTATAGGAAAACAATATGGGTTGTTGTTTTCTGGAAAAGAGGAATACAACAATATTAAAAGACAACCAAGAATGCATATTCGACTATCTTCTAGATGCCCATGCATTGATTTTTTGTTTCATCGGGAAACTCTCATTATGAAAAGAAATATGGTAATTCTTTTTTGGAAAAGAGAAATACAACAATATTAAAAAACAACCAAGAATGTAGATTTGACTATCTTCTATGTGCTCATGCACTGAATTTTTATTTGTTTGTGGAGAAAATGATTTGGAGTAACTATCTTAGACAGTGTAAAAACAATCTCAAATAGCGTGCAGCCTCAATATGTCGAGTCCAAATGTAGATCTCAATTCTCTTATAGATCACATAATGTAGATGTCTTACAGATCACATGGTCCATTCTCCACTAGATATTATCATATCACAAGTTTCTTCTTGCCTATAATTAAACTGCGGTAATCAAGACCAAACTTCTAAGGAACAAGTAATTTAATATCCGTTCCAAAATCGCATTTTAGTACTTTCAAAAGATTTACAACTGGTTATGTGAAAAATCCACAATTACATCAAACACATGCAATGGATAGGCCAAAAATTGTGAATGTTCAAAAAATATTAACCAGTAAAATAAATCGTTGAAAAACCATCACAATATAACAAAAACTTTTGTCTTTCTTGTGTATGCATTGTCCTTTCTAGTTAAACTGATAGATTAAACAATATTCTCTCAATAATAAATCCAACTTCCAATTTCTTCAAAATGAATCCACCATACAATTCTATCTTTGATTCTAGATTGTTTGATAAGTTGGGGTTTAAAGTAATAGGTAGATCTTTGAGTGTGACTTTGCTGTAAATTTCCAAAATTTTACAAGTTTAGTTTTAAATTTTAATTCACTTTGGGCTATTTATAGAGAATAATTTAAAATTTATTCTTAGTCTCAAAAGAGATTTATCAATTTTGGAAGTATAAAAAAAATCGCCAATTTTAAAATGACATTATTAGTTTAGATCTCAGTATTGTGTTGTAAATCAACACTGTTTTGAGGAACTCTTTAGCCATAGAACTAGTCAACTCTTAATTATCAGTCTTTTGGAATCTATTACTAATTAAGATCTTCCTCGGCGAGGATGCATGCGTATGTTATTATGTATTCAATCTGACACATGTTATACATTGCAGCCTTTTACTCAGCATAAACTCTCTTTTTCACTTTATATCTTAAACATTATGTGAAAGGTGTGTTGAGATTTAAGTTTGTCAGATGTTCACTTAAATTACTCTTTCAAAAGCAGGACATAGAAGTGTGAATTTTTTTTAGGACCTCCTTGTTCAAACATAATTTATTCACATTTGTACTGTGACTTGAAAGTTATGCAGGTGCTATAAACAAATACTGTTGCTAAGAAATGTATGGTGATAATCCACTAAACTAGCCATCTATATATAAACACTCTCGAAGGTCCCCAAAAGTAACTTTTGACGAACATTTGCTTTAAAAAATGTAGATTTTCTCCTAGGAAACCATGTGCCACTTATAGGGATTCTATTCTGTCCAAATAACTTCATAACTTCTACATGGTTCATACCTAATTATTCAAATCTCTCAAGTCTAATTCCTACTGTAACCAATTTCCTATAGGTCAGAAGCAATATAATGACCACTTCTAAGGGAGTCATTAATTCTTATACTAGTATAAGGTGAAGGTGGTCAGGAATCCAATTACGACTTTGGGAATGGATTGGAATTTTCATGTGGGAGTCCCTTTCAGCAAATCCCCACAATTCCTATTAGTATTGAATTTGATAAGTACAAACGGTAGACATGTTACATCGTAGTTGTGATGTCATCTCAGGCTATGCTATGTCTTCCCCTTTTCAGATAAAATGGTTTGTGAAAAATAGTTTTTATTTCTTACTGTTATGAATTAATAATTAGGTAATATTCGTAGAAATAGATCCACCTCTTAGCACTTCAAGGGAAAAAGTATTGTCTCTATTGTGTAACCAGTGCAACATGTTTCTCCAAACACCTATGAAAAATAATATTGTTAATGCATCATGTTTCTTAGTGAAGAACATGATAATCAACTGTAGTGATTGTACAATCTTCGATAATTTTTTTCCCATGGTGGTTTTTCCTCTTGAGTACAATTGATTAGCTAGATCCAGCATGGGAGAAAATCATATTCCCAAAAGTTTGAATGACTTTAACAAATTTATTCAACTAAAAGTTGGAAAGTAAGGTGGTCGGATAGGTGCAACCTGTTACGTACAATTTAAAAATATAAAGAATCATTTCATTTCATTCCATTCTCATTCTCATATTATTTTCCAGTTTAAACATATAAAGATTCAGTTCATTACATTCTCATTCTCATTTTCATATTTTGAATACACTTGGAATTTGAAAATGAAAATTATATGTTTATTTTCAAGATGCTTGAGCATAGCTCAAGCATCTTGGGATTTTGGGATTTTGAAAATGAACTGAGATAAGCATCTTGGCATAGACATTATGATTTTTGATGTCTATATATAGATAACGTCCCTACCAATTCCAAGTGTATTCACTATGTTATTGATGTCCATACTTATAGAGGGAATAATTTTCTACTTTGTAATTGAACTATCATTGCACCACCTCTGTGTTTTATGCTTGAATATCCTTTCCATCTTTCAATTATGTATGTGATGCTCAAAATATTCGTCTCAACAACTATGACCCAATGTTAGAGTGACATTTGGGTGTTAGAGTGACATTTTGGATTTGAAACACTTCCATGACGGAGAAATGAATTGGTTTTGTTGTTTATTACAACTAGACAAAACCTAAAGAGAAGAATAGGAATGTAGTCCTAGTGGGGAGGTTGTAAAAATTTAGTAATGATAAGCATTGAGGAAGAGATTGGTGCAACAGGTTTCATTTCTTATCCCTTAAACAAAAGAGATAGTTGGGTGAACTACAATATTTCTAGTGGCCAAGATTTAGAGGATAAAGCTATTGAATCAACTTGTCAAAGGGTAGCTTCGTTAAGTTGTCAACTAACATCTAATGAGATATGTGGGACAACCTTTCCTTTCCACTCTCTGCTATCGTTGCTGGTTGGTACAATTCTTATGTAGAATATGAGTCTCCAATCCTCTACAAACCTAAAATCAAACATTTTTATTTTACCCAAATTTGAACGAAATTATGATTCACTACATCCAAATGCACTTTCTAGCTCTCTTTTAGTTTTGTGGTATGTGTTCTCATTTTGTAGGAGGCCCAAACCTCAACCATACACAAAAGAATTCTATAGATTCATCCAATCTATCCCAACACTGCACATGCTTTGATGATGCTTAGATTCACTTACAACATACCCGTATGTAATCTACTTGGAATTACCAACCTTTGTTTACTAAAATGAGGGGCTCTCTATAAGTACTTGTTACTTCTTTTCTTCACTGTGTCCAGTAAACACAACTCCTCCCCGCCATAAAAAAATATAGAGAAGGGTCAAGCTGGTGTCAAGTTTTTATTTATAAATTTTTAGTGGTATTATATATGTATTGGAATCCCTTTCACTTATAAGTTTCTTTTCGTGTTGCCATTTGGTTTCATGCTAATATTGAAGAAACAAAGAAGCACCAAATGCCATATTTTTGCATACAACTTAGATGTCACTAAACAAAATTTATGATTTTTTTTCATTTCTATGGTGCTCCAATTAGCTCTCAGTTACCTTTGTATGTTTGGGTTACCTCTTATTTTCACTCTAACCTATGTAGTATATTCACACAAAACTTATGAAAATATTCATGACACAACTTATGAAAAACCATGATTTTCTTTACTAGTAGATATTTGGCTTACCATCTTAGTGGGACTATAAATAACATAGAACCAGACCCAAAAATGTTGGTGTAAACATTTAGAGGGTTAAAAAAATAGAAGGTGGATATGGGTTGAATAACAGTGGTTAAGATCTATTAAAAATCCATGTTTTTAATTTTTTTTATTAGCATACATCTAAACTGTTTTTTCTTAGCATTAATTTTGTTCATTAGCATTTTCCAAAGAAAAATGAGGGTGAACTGTTTTTGATTAAAAAACCCCCCAAAAGATATCAATTATATTAAATAAAATACATATTGATTTCATCTTGATGAGCATGTTTACATCTAGTATATGTGTCACAAATAATGATAACTTATTTCCTTAATATCTCTTGCCATTTTGGGTTTATTGACAACAAGAATACTTCCCATGTTAACAGATTGGAAGTTGTCTCATGGTCTACAAAGAAAAATTTCTTGCTTTCATCCATGATTTCATTAATAGTCATGCTTAGAATTCTTTCAGACCCACCCAATTCCTTCTAGTTGGAAGTCATAATGATTCCAAGGAGTTCATTTCTGTAACAACACGAGTTCCTGTTGTAGTTTTAGGTGCCATCCTATTTGAATTATAGAATTTAGGATTTATTTAACTATTCTATCAATCTTCCAAGCATACCCGTTCTTTCTTGTAGGAATATATCTGCCAAAAATTCAAGGATTATAAGCCCACAGTCCTTAATAATAAGTATTCTAAAGCATTATGTTTGTGGAGAATCTCAAGGATTATAATCCCACAGTCCTTAATAATAATTATTCTGAAGCATTATGTTTGTGTACAAGCTCTATGGATGATGTATAGTGCTTACTAGACCATAAGTAAAGATATATATTATATGGATTATGGAACTATCCCATATAAAAGCAGGTCCCAATGGGTAGTTAAAAGAAAACATGAACATAAGTACAAGCAGTGTGAATTTTTAGTTTCATAGATTAGGAAAAGTTTCGGTATTCCAAAAATTTGCAGGGTGCTAGCTCAATGGTAGAGAATTTGCACTATATATAATGCAAAAGGTTGGTGGTTAGATTCCACCGTACCCTATCATAAATATTTTCATTATATATTAGTCTCTAGAGACACAAAAATGATATGGGGAAACAATATTTGAGACAATGCATATTTGCTTTGTCTCAACATGAGACAATATGGTCATTTATAAAGACAATATTATTTATAATTGATTTATTCTACACTGTCTCTATAAAGACAATAATTTAAGACACTTGCTTAAAGGCAATACACAAGTTTCTTTTGTCTCAAATAGAGACAATATTTAAGGCAATACACAAGTTTGTTTTGTCTCAAATAGAGACAATAGTTTAAGACAATAATTTAAGACACTCACTTAAATACAATATTTAAGACAATAAACAACTTTTTTTTTGTCTCAAGTTGAGATAATTTAAATCAATATTGTCTTAAATAATGTCTCAAAACCCCCCTCTATGTAGTAGTGGTATTTACTTTATATGCATAATTATCACAATACTATTGCAAGATACATTCACTTTATCTCTACAATCAAATAAAATTTCCAACACTCGTGATTACATAGTCATATCCTTTCATGCAACTCTGTCCTCCCAACAAAGCATTCGATATCCCATCAAACATGACTAACTTCTTCATGAAATTATTTCATTGCTTCAATAGCAGCTCATGAAATGATTTCAGAATTGCCAATAATTCTATCATTTCATTTACTAGCTCTCTCTCTCTCTTTCTCTCTCTCTCTCTCTCTCTCTCTATATATATATATATATCTATATATATATCACAACTACGCATTAATATGATGCATCTTAACATATGTACTCACACATATGCATGCATAACCACAATATTTATGTATCTTTTAATGTACATTCACTCAATGCACCCTTGCATGACCATTGAGTGAATGTACATTAAAAGATACGTAAATATTGTGGTTATGCATGCATATGTGTGAGTACATATGTTAAGATGCATCATATTAATGCGTAGTTCCCAATGGGTAGTTAAAAGAAAACATGAACATAAGTACAAGCAGGATATACCCTTTCTCCACTAAATGGTCCTTCTGGCATACTAGAAGACACTTCCCTTCAACACTCCACAGTTCCCTTGAGAAATCGACCTGATTTAATAGTCTCTAAGTGTTGGGAAGAAGGTTACAATCCAGGACATTGAAACAAGTGAGGAGACCATTGGGCACTTGTGTAGCACTAGAGCCTTTTCATATCCAACATTGCTATGGCCTTATCCATGACTATCGCACCCGACATTTACTACAACAACATGACCATAAGTCATCACTTGCATTAGTTATTAACTCATAACCAACATATACACATGGAATGATATTTTTTCACATAAATGCATTCTAAATTCTAAACATCCACATGGTACAAGGCTCATCACTCTTACTACCCCATATCTCACCATATTCGGTGGCATATTATATTTTAGATAAATGTACATTCAATATCTGGTGCATACCAATTTATGAATATTAAAATATGGCTAAGGGGATTCTTATCCAATCTCACTAAAAGGAAAAGTGCATGTAGCAGAGGTTATAGCGAAGGTTTTTAGTGTTACAAGATTTGCTAAGATATTCAAAAAACCTCTGCCACAAGCTCCTCCAATGGTATCATATGTTTTGGTGGAGGTTTGTACAAAAAATAGTATAACAAAAAAAACTTGGTGGCTGAAGGCTTTAGTGGAATTTTTCATCAGTGCGCTTACTTTACTGATATAAGTGTGCCAATGCTAACAAATACACAACACACCATTTCATTTAAATATAAATACGCATCGATGCATACATAAATTTTAATGACATGTGTGCTTTATAACACTATATGCACTGTTTCTTTATAATAAATATAGCACCGGTGCATATGAACTCTTATAACGCACTAGTGCTATAAGGGAAGGAAAACACACTGATGAATTTGACTGGGACATTGATGTTCATTGCATTTTTTTACGTTCGATAGTATGGTTAAAAAATATTGGTGCACCAGTACATTTATAGAGAAAGCACCCGGGTGTAATAATAAAAATGCATTGGGGCATGGAATAAGTAGTTGTTGCATTGGTGCGCATTTGTTCTAAATGCGTTGTTGCTAATTTTACTTAAATGCATTGGTGTGGTTAAAACAATCAAAGGCACTGGTAATCATTTTCTCTTTGGTGAATAGTGACTAGGTACATCGCACTAGAATATCTAGATTTTATTTATTTTTATCTTTTTTAAATTTCGTTATTCATCAAAAATTGAAATTTTTTTTATAATAGTATTCATATAATTTGAATTATAATTATTATACTTGGATATGATTGTTGGATTAATTTTTTAGATTATTAGTTTTTGTGTCTATTGTAATATTTAATCATCTATATATTTAATCAACAATGTAGCATTTTGCAATGAAATTGGACAATGCAATAGAATAATAAACTTGATTTTATTATATATGAATAAGAAGCCCTTTGTCATACAAAATGAGTGTTGGTCTCTCTGGGATGACCCGGGTTCGATGAAGTTATCTATAGACACAACAAAAACCCTTTCACTGGCCCTTTTAGCATCAGCTTGTAAAGAGGCTGAAGTCTCACCCGAAGCGAAGTATGGGGGGCTACAGAACCAGTTTTTTGTAACCGTGGCAATGTGCGGATGTGGTTACTTGACCTCACAATTCATTCCTTTTTAACATATACTTAACGAGACAATGTAACATATGACTTCACACTTCACAGTTACCAACATCTTATAGAACTACGCTGAATCACTATTATCTTTACCGGTTAAATACGCATTCATCATACTTAGTGTTACTTCGCAGTATTCCTACACATGTGTTCTGTTTACTTAACATATGATTTCCATTCGCATGCACATGAAGAAAACACTTAAACATATAGTAACATGAACTCAAAACATGCCATAAAATCATACACAACACACAGATTTACGTGGTTCACCCCCATAAGGGAGCTACGTCGGCATCAACTATTCTTATATTACTTGGAAGGGTAACAGTTCCAGTCTGCGTACTCAACTGTAGACTCTTCTCTACAATCAAATTTCTATGCAGTCAGTTGTAGAGTTTGTTTTCTCTCAGTCTAGATCTACAATCCAAAACAACAACAACAACAAAAACCCAACTATCCTCTAATGTCATAACCATTCCTTATACAAAAATACTCATATATATATATATATATGTGTGTGTGTGTGTGTGTGTGTGCCCGAAGGTCACATATTACAATAACTATGGTCCAACCCCCATAGTACCTGAAACCCAAAAACCACACGTGGTTACCCTATAAACCACACTAAGCTTTAACTTCGTTGTCCCTTCAACACCGCTTCTTCTAACTCTGACGCTTCTCTAACAGGCCCAGTTCTGACTTTTGTAGTGGCATGCCCTTTACACAATTTCGCTTCTTTACTTTCTGTTCCTGTAGCAGTCAAGTCACCACTTGGTCTTTAACTCCTTCAGCCACCTCTGGATGTCCTTAGTATATCATATTTACTAAGGAAACATGTTCTTTCTTGTCGACTGTACTTCACTCTGTACCCTCTGCCCGTGATTTTCGGAGTCACTTATCTCCAAAATTGGTTAATGTCAGGCCTCTCCTAACTATACTTTACATCCAAAAATTCCTTTACTTGGGATGCACCCAATAGGCCCCTAACACTTACATGTGACTCATCCCTGAGACACTTACATTGGGTTTCTTTGATTTCGCAGCACTTGGTATGTTCATCTTCGCTGCAAACTCTTGGTATGTTGTGCTCAGCTTCGCAACAACCTCCTTAATCTCTTGCTCGTATTCTTTCACCGTGTCGAGCAACATTGCGGATATTGGTTCTTACATTTGGTCCTTCACCATGCTCTTTGTTGTTCGAAGCTCTTGCAGCTTTGCCTCAATCTCTTCAGAGAGTGCCAAGGCCTCTTCTTGCATAGGTTGTAACTTCATTGAAGTTTTAGCTTCCTTTTCTCTTAACGCCTTCAATTATTTATGAAGTTATTTCGTCTTTGCGAACTTCTATATTCTTTGCCTTGATGGAAAATACTTCATAGATGTGTTCATTGTGTCGAGGTCCATTTGATTTTTCTGGACTTCATCCTGAATTTTCTGTAAGTCTGGGTCTTCTTGCAGCATTTCCCATGAGTTAGTCACTTCTTCTAGCAAGTCTTGACACCTCGCAATTTCTGTGGAGTTGTTCTCTGTTGAAGTCTTTAGTTCTTCAGCCCTTGATTCCTTTACTTCTATAGGAGTGCCAGGTTGTTTCCTTAACTCTAAGTCAACAATATTTTCTTTGTAACCCATCTCCATATCTTCCATTTTTGCTTTGAGATTGTCTACTGTAGCACCAATCTTAACAATGGTTTCTTCCACTTCAGGTTCTTCTGCACAATTTGGGTTCTCCGCACAGACTTCAGCTACGACCTTCTTTGTTGATGTATATGTAACTTCGGAATGTATTTCATCTATGTATTTCATATATATTTATTGTACCCTTATTAGAGATGTGTTATTCCTCTATAAGGAAGTGTCGTCCTGTGGATTGACAAGTGTCGCAAGTGTGTGTACTTGCTGATGGGTTATTAGACCACCATGTGTGGGGTCGGTCCTGAAATATATATTATATTGTGGATGTACCTAGCTAGACAAGTCGGCCCCATAAGGTCACTGGGAAAATAGGTTAGTATAAATAGAGATCAGGTGATCTCTATTTAGATCATTCCGAAAGTCATTTCACTCTCACTCAGAAAGTGGCGCACTAGCGAGGAGGAGGATCATCTGCTTCTAGGAGACTATCTCAAGTGTATTTTGGTTGTACTTTGGTTGAGTCATTGCTCTCTATATCTCTGAGGAAGTTGTGGGGTTTTTCACCTTAGGGTTTTCCCCACGGAAACTTTGTGTCTCTTGTCTCTCATGCTTTTGATTCTTGTGATGCTTGTCATGCTTATTGTGATTTTTATGCATTGATATATTGTATATGTTATTCTCTCAGTGAAGATCCTAGAGTATTGTGAATTAATGCTCAAAATTTAACATGGTATCAGAGCTAACCTGAGAAGAAGACATTTTGCAGTGACGGAAACTTGAGTTTCTTGTTTATTGGGTTTCTCTCCACAGATTTTGGAAAACCAGTATAGTAGATTGACTCTACTCATCAAGGAGAATCTATCTATCCAATCAGAATTCAATTCTGAGCATTTTCAGATTTGACCCTAAAAATTAGGGTTTCCACAAAAATAGGAATTTCTGAAATCTGAAGACATAGCTGGAAGCTCATTGCAAAAATCGAAGTTTAGAGATTTGGATAGAGATTTTTGGCTGGGTAGATCTCCGGGAAACCCAAACCCTAATTCAGGGCTCTCCCTAGTGAACCCGGGAGGACAAAAAGACAAATCTGAAGGGTAAAGCTTTGCTGATCTCAAATTCTGAATACACTAGGCTGATCAGTTCATCAAGGCGCATTTTTATATCCTTTCAGAAAATTGAAATTCACATTTTGAATTTTTAGGGTTTTTTCGACAAACCCTAATCCGGGACCAGATCCAGTTTTCAGCATTTCAAGTGGTAAGACCTAAATCTTTTCTATTTCCATTTGAAGTACTCTTTAAGATGTCTCACCACACCAAGCTTGAGGATAAGCTTGAAGGAGCTCATAACTTCCGAGCTTGGAAGTATAGGATTGGGTTAATCCTGGAAGAGAATGAGTTGACTCATATGTAAAAGAAGACATCCCTATCCCAGAGGATGAAGAGGCTAAGGTATTGCATAAGAAAAACTTGTTCAAGGAAAAGAGAATCATTGTTGATTCTATCAAAGACCATCTCATACCCCATGTGTCTTCTCTAAAGACACCCAAGGAGATGTTTGACTCTTTGACCAAGCTATTTGAAGGGAAGAACATAAATCGAAAGATGACCCTACAGAACCAATTGAAAGGAATAAAGTTTCAAAATGGAGAAACCATTCAATCTTATTTTTCAAGGGTCTCCCAGATCAAGGAACAACTAGGAGCAGTGGATGAAATGGTGGAGAATGGTGAAGTGGTGATGACCACTCTAAATGGCCTACCCAAGTCATGGGATTCCTTTATTCAAGGAATTTGTGCAAGGAAGAAGTTGATCTCCTTCAACAGACTGTGGGAAGAATGCTCTCAAGAAGAAGCTAGGCTTGTGGCCCAAGAAGAAAAGATGGGAAATGAAGATCAAGCTCTCACAGCACATGCCAGGAAAGGCAAGTGCAAGAAGGAATCATCTCATAACAGGAGATTCTCACACCACCATTATCATAAAGATAAGAAAGATCTCAGATGCTTCAATTGCAATGAGAATGGACACTTTGCTTCAGATTTTCCCAAGAAGAAGAATGTCACGTACCCAAAATTTCGTAAAATTTAAAACTTTTCTAAGTGCCTAAAATGCCACTAAAATATATGCGGAAATATAAAGTGTGGGTTTACTTTATTAAATTATTGCTTACCAATAATTAAAACCTTGCAATGTTTATTACTGTTTATGAATGTCATTATAATAATCAAGGAAAAGATCCCTCAATGAAATTCATGTATATTAAGTACTATCTCCCATCATTTTTGCATGAATAGATAGATGTTTTACTTTTAACTAAATCAATGCTTAAATTAAGATGTCAATCATTTCTTAAATCTTGCGGGATACACAAACTTCATTATGTCTTAATATACATCCTTTAAGAAACATATACTTCTTTCAATAAAACAATCTGAATGGTAACAACACAATCATAATCATAAGAGAAGCATTATATCAACAACCAACCTTCTATATGAATCGTATACATCAAAGTAATCATAAACATTTTTAAGGACAGAAACAAGTACTCATACATAAGACACTTTGAGAAACACCATAGGAAACATAGGAGACAAAATATAACGTGGTTCACCCGTACACGGGCTAGTCCACAAAGGTGTGTGCATTATTTATTATTTAGGCAAAAAGTGATAGTATTACAATGAGCAACATGGTTGCTATAACAAATTTCCCACTCCTTCCATCCAGAATCAATTACAAAGAACTTCTCATGGATCAACCAAATAATCTCACTTTAAAATATACAATATCCTTATCTATAGTTTTATGGTTTTATAGCACGGAAAACATACTTATAATATAACCAAAAAGAAAACATCTCATACCTTTTATGTATATTGATTAGTGAAACTTCAATTCATTCTCTTTACTAAGGAAACATTCTATATATTTATTTCGTAATGGAAAATTATTTGACTTAGATATAATAAGTAATATTCTTAAATCAACATCTAGCAACTGCATCATGTATCAACATAAGACCTTCAGGGATCCTTTTTCCCAGTATCTACATCGTCGCAACAATTAGATGTGCAGATCAGCATTTATGTATGCAATATATCAACTGAAATCAAATAGGCATTTACTCATGCCTTTCATATTAAAATATGGAAATCATACAAAACGTTCACCCAGATCCAGTTGTCATTTCCTAAGCTTCTGCGCGTTTAAAAAAAATATTTATCAAATTAAATAAACGTTGGCCAAGAACTATGTCCTCAAAGTATATATATATATATAATATAGGTAACATATAAATTCGACCACAACGTTCCAAAGTTGACCTGGATTGCAAACAACTAAATAGTATATCATAATAAGGGATCCTAAACTTTATGAGTTTATTGGCATCACTCGGTTTGTAAACTAATGCTCTTCGGAGGAAAAAGCATTTTTTTAAGAAATATATATATATATATATATAACGTTTTTGCATCCAATGATTAGTTTTTTTTGTTTTTGTTTTTTTTTAAACTTCAATAGCCAAACATTTACAATGACCTACCGCAGCAAACCAAGGTTACCCGGATCTATCAAAAAATAGCTAATACAAGCATAACATGCTGGAGACTGTACTTTTGTTTCCTTTTGTAGTGAAACAGAACAGTCCGACACCATTATCGTCGTTGAGGGTATGGATCGAAGTTCAAAACAAAAATCATATCAAGGTAGGGTTTCAAAAGATGTAATTCTCAATGAGAAGCTTAAATATTACAGTTCGAGATCATTAATATAATAAATCATTTGCAGGTCTAAAAGAAAATTTGCCAGCAGTAAGCATAACAATACAAGGTTATCTCTTTTTGTGGTTGCGGGGATGAGTTCCTTCACGAGTCAAATACTAGAAACATTATTCCAGGGCTCTTTCATGCAAGATGAAAAGAGTATAAGTTTGTTTCCTCTAGCGTTTTACCTCAGCAAACCAAATCATACCGCTCTTCAAGAAAGTAGCTATATAAATATATATATATATATAAATATCACCCGATAATATATGTAAGGAGAAACAACTCTAACTAGAAAACAATTGGTTATCAATTTAACAAGGACAATTAATTCAACACAATCATGGCGGCGATTAGCTCTTGGGTTAAAGACAGAGATTCCATCTCAGTCCAACCACCACGCCATATCTAGAATTAATTAGAGTCCAAAAAGGAATAAAACTACATAACATACTCCAATAGGGTTTTAAGATCGCATTCATCTCGAGTTCTATGAGAATAATACTTACGATGCCTAAGGCATTCGATCCCCACATGGAAGACCTAAAAAATTAGCACTCTACTCAATAACAGAGAGTCGTAAGACTTTGGGGAAATCGTTGTATCTTTTCTTTTAACGCAACGATTAACTTTCTGATCAGTCATAAAGAGTAGCACGTCGATTTCTACAGTGATTCCGTTAAACAGATCATTCAAGGTAATGTCGGATATTGTATACAGTCTTCTGGCTTTGCTAAGGTTACTAAGCCCAAGACCTATCGGTCCCAAGGAGGTTTAGTTATTTAGTGGTAGATCTAAAACAAATCCAGAGGATAAATTAAAGGAAGAAAAATAGGGAAGGAACATGAGTCAATCATCATTTTAGAGGGATTGCCCATCCATCGTTGGAGGCTGCAACTTAATTTGGTGTGCAGAGAATTCAAAATATCAAAACCCGAAGCAAGTCGTTACCATCAAGTGTATCACCAAATACATACATAAAGTAATACATAACAACAACATTCATTGTTATCTTACACAGTATATAGAAATGAAACGTAGGAGTCATTACTTCAGATATTTACCAGTGCGATCACCAAGTAGTGGTTCGGCTTGGTTGGGAAGAAAGTTCAATGTTCCATCAATGCACCCCTCCTGAGGAAGATCGCTTTTCTTCTCTCCATGACATGCCATCGTGAAACTGAGAAAGCGATTTGTGAACTCCTTTTGCAGTTCAAGACCTAACTTTTCCATTTGAGTCGTTGCTTCTCCTTTCTCGCAAGGTTTACTATCCCCTTTGCAGAGTCTGCCCCGTCCTCTATCACCACCCCCCCCTTTGTCTTCTTCCTCCTATGATGATATAACTATCACTCCTATAAGGCAGTAACTCCACTCCTTGCATCTAGATCGTGATCCCCCCCATCTCAGAGCTGTATAACTATTTTTCCTCATTGAGAGATTCTATTTGAACAATGAATATCCCTTCACCACGTGGAGGTTGAACTCGCTGATGACAAAAGGAGTAAACTTGCCAAATGGTAATTCACTGGAACTTCCTCACTATGAGTCGACTTCTTTACTTTGGGAGATTTCGCCACCATCCCGATGGTTACTTCGGTTACTTGATAACTGAAATATCGATTTCAATTAATGCTCAACTGATAGTTAATACTTGTACGTCATGTGGAGGTAGGTAGTGGCGTTTAGACAAGCTCTGAGAAGTAAACAAGAGAGTGACTACTTCATCTATTTATCTCCACTACCGTAAGTATAATAATTATAATCATCCACACTATTAATCATACCCTTTACTCAAAATGCCAAATGGCAGAAAGAAACTTGTATTCGGCAAGTGGCCTATCTTGGGGATAGTTTGGTGTGAAGAAGATTTCTGGTTCCCCACTACTACGTTTCTCTCCACTCTTCAAAACACACATTAACTATGAGTTCCAACAGTAAGTTACGGTTACCACTTAAGGATTGCCCAAGGGTTCGTTTAAACATGTGGCTTGTGTCTATGGCGATTTCTTATTAACAACAATCTTCCCTATTAAGGAGATAATAAATAAAATAAAAACGTGGGTTCCCTCCACCGAAACCTATTTAGGAACAAGTGGCAATGGTAAAACTAGGAGTGCTCCACTTTGAGTTACACATAAATCTTTCAAGACGGTTCCTCCCTCTAACTCAAACATTTTCATTTAATACTAACTAAAATGCTTCCTTCAAAACATAAGTCAAATTAATGATGCAAGACGTGGGTTTCGAGCTTTTAATGTCGAGTTAGTGTGAGATTTTAGTTCTTTAAGTGCTGAGTAAAAACCCCATAACCATAAGTTAAAAGCTAACCTACCACTACTCCTCTTCATAGTACGCTTCTAGTCTTTTAGCCTTGGTTAGGCTCCACCGAGGTGAATGTCCCTAGTTTCTTACCCTCAAATGTCTATGATCCAAAACCTAACTCTCAAGTCTTCCTAGCCTTTTTTTTACATTTTGCTTGCTTTTACTTGCGTCATTTATAAGTTTATGATTAAGAACTTATAACCTAGAGGTAACGATACTTCCAAGGTCCACTAGTGGGGCCTTGGCCTTGAGCTCCTCACCATGGCCAATTATAAAATTCATAATTACTTTTAAATATAATAACAATAGGCTAGGGCAGCAAGTGATAGTGATGATGACTCATCAAGTGAAGAAGAATATGTTCTAATTTCTGCTCTCACAGGTACTATCTCCCAGGTTGTAATGACTGGTTGATTGACAGTGGGGCTTCCAAACACATGACTGGGTTTAAGGAATCTTTTGTGAATCTATCTGAACATGAATCACCCCATAAGGTGAAACTTGGGGATGATTATCAATACCCAATCAAAGGAAGTGGTGAAGCCTCCTACAACCTAGATTCTAGAAAATCTTTGAAGATGAAAGAAGTCCTTTATGTACCTGGGCTCAAGAAGAACTTACTCTCCATCTCTGCATTCGATGCAAAAGGTATGAGGGTTGCATTTGTGGATGGCCAAGTCCTAATGTGGCCAAGGGAAAGAACATAGATGATGCAGTAGTGATTGGAGAGCAAGAGGGAGGTTTGTATAAATTGAAGGGACAACTTGAACATGCCATGGTACATGAATCCATGGAGCCAATCGAACTTTGGAATAGAAGACTTGCTCATATGCACTATAGGGAACTTCCAATTGCAAGCAAGGCTGTAGAGGGTCTTCCTGAAATCAAGACCAAACATGAAGGTGTTTGCAAAGGATGTGCAAAAGGTAAGAACATTAAGAAGGCTTTCCCAAGCAGTGAAAGTAAGGCAAAAGACATCCTGGAAATCATCCACTCAGATGTATGTGGTCCTATGTCATCCAGTTCTCTGAGTGGGTATGTTTACTATGTCTCATTTATTGATGACTTCTCTAGGAAGACTTGGGTATACTTCTTGAAGAACAAAGATGAGGTGTTTGATAAATTCAAGGAATTCAAAACCTTGATGGAGAATCAAACTAACAAGAAGATCAAAACATTCAGATCCGACAATGGTGGAGAATTCACCTCAGGTGACTTCAAGAAACTTTGTAGTGATTCAGGGATTAAGAGGGAGTTTACTGCTCCTTATAATCCTCAACAGAATGGAGTTGCAAAAAGGAAGAACAGAAAAATCATGGAAGCAGCAAGGGCAATGCTGCATGCACAGGATCTATCTATGCATCTATGGGAAAAAGCAGCTAGAACAGCTGTATATGTGCAGAATAGAACACCCCACAACATATTGGACAACAAGACACCAGAAGAGGTCTTTTCTGGTAAGAAACCTGAATTCATCCATCTCAGAATATTTGGTTGTCCAGTATACACTCATGTCCCAAAGGAAAAGAGGACTAAACTAGATCCTTCAGGAAAGAAGGGTATCTTTGTGGGTTACAGTGAAAGCTCGAAGGCTTATAGAATATACTTTCCAGGGTTCAAGAAGATTGATGTCAGCAGGGATGTAACATTTGATGAAAACTCAGCATTCATCAAATCAAGGAAGGCACCTATCGAAGTTTATGAAGAACTTAAGGAAACTAGATTTCAAGACACTACCATGACTGAAGCAGTTCCAGAAGTTGTTCGTGAGTTTGAAGATTTGCAAGAACCTGCAGATCCACCCCGTGAGGATAACTCTCACAAGAGGAAACCTGCATGGGCTAGAGAGCTCATTCAATATGCATAAAGAGTTGGCATTCCAGAAGAAGAACACAGAGCAAAGAAGAGAACCAGATCACATACTAGCTATGTTGCTTTACTCTATGACATTATGAACAAAGAACCTTCCAGTTATGAAGAAGCAGCAGAAAGGAAAGAATAGAAGAATGCCATGGTTGAGGAATACCAATCAATAATGAAGAATTATGTTTGGGATGTTGTCCCAAGACCTAAAGAGAAGTCTGTTGTGACTTCCAAATGGATCTACAAAATCAAGCATGCTGCAGATGGCAGTGTAGAGAAATACAAAGCAAGATTCGTAGCTCGTGGCTTCTCTCAGAAAGAGGGAATAGATTATGAAGAAACTTTTGCACCTGTAGCCAGGTATACTTCCATCAGAACAGTACTTGCCCTGGCTGCAACAATGAAATGGAAAATACACTAGATGGATGTCAAGACTGCTTTCTTGAATGGTGTAGTTGAAGAGGAAGTATATGTGGAGCAGCCACTCGATTTTGAAATACATGACAGGGAGTCATATGTGTGCAGATTGAAGAAAGCCCTGTATGGCTTGAAGCAAGCTCCCAGAACTTGGTATGGTAGGATGGATAGTTTCCTATCTAGTTTGGGCTTTACCAAGAGTAAAGCGGATTCCAACCTTTACTACAAGGTTGAGGAAGGGAATCCTGTGATTCTACTCCTGTATGTGGATGAATTATTTGTAACAGGAGATGGCAGATTGATTGCAAATACTAAGAGAAAGCTTGCTGCTGAGTTCGATATGAAAGATTTGGGAATGATGCATTATTTCCTACGTATGGAGGTGTGGCAGAGTGCAGGTGGGATCTTCCTTGGTCAAGGGAAGTACATAGTAGATATCCTGAAGAGATTCGGGATGATGGATTGCAAGAACATGGCCACACCTATGGCATCGAATCTGAAGCTTCTATGTGATGCTTCATCTGAGCCGGTTGATGTCTCTATGTATCGTCAGATGATTGGGTCCTTGATGTACCTGACGAACACGAGACCAGATATTTGCTTTGCAGTGAACACGTTGAGTCAGTTCCTGATAGATCCGAGGAGTGTTCATTTGGTTGCTGTAAAGCATGTTCTGAGGTACTTGAAGGGTACAGTGGATTATGGGCTAAGGTATGAAGCAAATCAAAAGTTTAACCTGTAGGGTTATGTTGATTCATATTGGGCTGGCAGTGCTATAGATAGGAAGAGCACATCTGGGTGCTGCTTCAGTATGGGATCAGGTGTGATCTCTTGGTTTAGCAGGAAGCAGTCCTGTGTAGCACTGAGTACAGCTGAGGCAGAGTATGTTGCAGCCTGTTCAGCTAGTTGTGAGGCAGTATGGCTACGGAAGCTACTGTCTGAGTTATTTGATCTCTCGTTGGATGCTACTCGTATCTTTTGTGATAACCAGAGTTGTGTGAAGCTGTCCGAGAACCCAGTTTTTCATGATAGGTCGAAACACATAGAGTTCAAATATCACTATATCAAGGATATGGTGCAGAGAGGAGCTGTGAAGCTCCTGTATATTGCGACGGATGAGCAAATTGCAGATGTGCTAACAAAGCCACTAGCCAGGGTGAAGTTCGAGTACTTCAGAGAGAGGCTTGGTGTTCTTCGGATTGATGACACTTCGAGGAAGAAGTGATGGACACATTTGCTGAAGCCATTCCAAGCATGTTGGAAGGAGGATCCTTCACATGGCTGTGGATGTAAGCGTTGGATGATGAGCATCAGGATGATGTTCTGGTATGATTAGTTGGATCATTTTTATATGTATGTATGTATGCATCATGTTCGATGTTGGATATGATCAGTTGGATCATTTATATGTATATGTATGTACGCATCATGTTGGATGCTAGATATGATCAGTTGGATCATTTATATGTATGTACACATCATGTTGGATGTTGGATATGATCGGTTGGATCATGTGTATGTATTTTGTATATGCATCATATTGGATGCTTGGACCATGTATCTGTATATGTATCAAGTGGATACATTGTGTGATCAGGTAGATCATGTATGTTGATATGTATCATGTATTTGTATTTGTATTAGGTGAATACACTGTATGATCAGGTGGATCATGTATGATTATATGTATCAGGTAGATACTTGGTATGCATCAGGTATATGCATTGTATGATCAGGATGATCATGGATGACGAGCTTCAGGATGTTGCTCCAGATGACATGCAGCAGGATGTTGCAGTGATGATGATCAGGATGATCATGTGTACATCAGGATGATGTATGGTGAGTATCAAGTTGATACTCTATGTCCGTGGAACAGGTTGTGCAGATAAGCATGTAATTTGTGCCCTGGGAGATTTGCAGATAGTCTTTCGAGGTTTTGCCTATGGCATGTAATTTGTACCCTGGGATATCTGGCAAATGCTCTTTCGAGGTTTCGCTTGGGAGGACATATAATTTGTGCCCTAGGAGATCTGCAGATAGTCTTTCGAGGTTTTTCCTATGGCATGTAATTTGTGCCATGGGATATCTAGCAGATGCTCTTTCGAGGTTTTGTCCCATGGCATGTAATTTGTACCCTGGGAGATCCGATAGGTTGATCCGTGTGCTCGTAATCAGTCCTGGGATGCTCTTTTGAGGTTTTTCCATGACCACATGTAATTTGTGCCCTTGGAGATCCGATAGGTTGAGCCTTGTGCTCGTAATCAGTCCTGGGATGCTCTTTCGAGGTTTTGTGGTGACCACATGTAATTTGTGCCCTGGGAGATCCGATAGGTTGAGCTTTGTGCTCGTAATCAGTCCTGGGATTCTCTTTCAAGGTTTTGTGGTGGGGTCACATGTAATAAGTCCTGGAGATCTGGATAGGATGAAAAAGGCCTCAGATGCTCTTTAGGGTTCTTGCTAGTCAAGAGACTCTTTTAAGGTTTTGTGACGCACGTAATAAGTCTTGAGATTTCCACAGTATGGCCAGTGATGATGAAGACCTGCATGTGGTGGGCCTACATCTAGTATGAAAAAGGACTGGCTCTATAGAACTTCCTATGATGAGTAGAGTCAAAGATTGGTTGAGATAGCAGCAACAGTGATGATGATGATGACGATGCATCGATGATGATGATCCCGAGAGGAAGACTCATCTAGCAGATCTGTGTCGAGAAATACCTTCCTAGTTAAGAGGGAGTGTTGATGTATATGTAACTTAGGAATGTATTTCATCTATGTATTTCATATATATTTATTGTACCCTTATTAGAGATGTGTTATTCCTCTATAAGGAAGTGTCGTCATGTGGAGTGAAAAGTGTCGCAAGTGTGTGTACTTGCTGATGGGTTATTAGACCACCATGTGTGGGTTCAACCCTGAAATATATATTATATTGTGGATGTACCTAGCTAGACGAGTCGCCCCCATAAGGTCACTGGGCAAACAGGTTAGTATAAATAGAGATCAGGTGATATCTATTTAGATCATTTGGAAAGTCATATCTCTCTCACTCAGAAAGTGGCGCACTAGTGAGGAGGAGGATCATCTGCTTCTAGGAGACTATATCAAGTGTATTTTGGTTTACTTTGGTTGAGCCATTGCTCTCGCTATCTATGAGGAATTTGTGGGGTTTTTAGGTTTTTCCCCACGGAAACTCTGTGTCTCTTGTCTCTCATGGTTTTGATTCTTGTGATGTTTGTCATGCTTATTGTGATTGTTATGCATTGATATACTGTATATGTTATTCTCTCAGTGAAGATCCTAGAGTATTGTGAATTAATGCTCAATTAACATTCTTCATCTTTTTCTGCTTCTCATGAGCATTTTCTAGCTCATTGGTCTTTACTCTGCATTCATTCCCCAGCTCTTTATAAATTTCTTCTAGCTTGAGATGTTGGTTGTATGAGATCATATCTCTATATTTAATTTCTTCTACAACCTGCAGATGTAGATCATGTAGTCTTTCAATGGGTAACATTCCCACATTAATATCCAAGTGCACAAGCTACTTCGCACTTTCAACGATTTCATCAGATGGGAATATAACGTTCGTAAGATCTATGCAGACTAACTGAGGTCGCATTGTTAGTGCATGCGCTTTTCTTTTTCTTAAGCTTGACTCCTATGATCTATCTTCATAGTCTGATTCTCTCATTAAATCTCTTTGGATTTGATCTACTCATGCTACCATACTTTTCATTTCTGCGATGCTCTCTACCATGCTTGCTTGAATTTGCTCTTGCTTACTGTCTTTTATTGCGAGCATCTCTTCAATATGCTTGTGGACTCTGGCTACAATGCAGTCATAATCATCATCATGCAACTACGTATTGAGCGGGGTATTACGTGATTTCTGCTTCTTTCTTTTTGGTCCCTCCGGCACATCTTTGTCGGGATTCTTCCTCTTATCTCCTTCTAGCAAGTCTCCAGTCTCCTGTTGTTCTTGTTCTTGTTCTTCTCCTTGCTCTTGGTTATCGCTTTCATTGATTATTTCCTCAGATGTGGTGATCAATTCCTATGGTGCATCAATTTTCCATTTGGGCGGCCAATATTCAATGATGAGGTCAAATTTCTATGCATCCAGATGATACTAACCCTCATAGCATTCTAGGTTTGCTGGTTCTCTAGGCTATATGAAGATAAAGTGAAGGCCCGCTTTGAATCTCATATTTTGGATATATGTTGTTGTTATTCCCTTAGGAATACACGAAGTACGCCTGATTACTTCGCATAGCTGCTCATAAAATGTGTACAACTGCAGATTGTCCACCCTTTGTCTTTCTAGCCTTTAATTGCTCCACATGTTCGCATATCTGGGTCCACAACAATCTCCAACGAACACTGGTACACTTTGTTGATATTTTGGCTCTTTCCAGCCCACAAATGTGATCAAGACTATCAGCTAGCTATAGTTAAATTGATAGCCGTTGTCTTGCGCATCCGCTACATCATCCAAGAATTCATTCAAAAGGTAACTTGCCCAATTGAATTGCAGTCCATCCTTAGCCTTAGAATCTAAGGAGATCACAACAGCCTACACTTCTGTCTGCATTTCCTTAATACCTTTCCTGCGAGCAATTGTATTGTGAACCATGTGGCAACATCCTGTATTTGATTCGCTTGATAGCCGCAGGTTCCTTTTACCAAGCTGAATTCGCTCTTCATCCTCCTTGCGAGTTCTTTGTCTTTATTCTTGGCTACAAATTCTGTTGCAAGCTTAGTGCCTCGTTTGCTTAAGTGCGTAAATCTGTATATAAGGTCAATGTTGATATCAATATTGTAGTCTAACCCCAAGTAACCTTGGCAAAAACATGACAAGAATGTACGCACAACTGCTGTAAGTTCTAGACTTCGGTCAAAATGTGTAATTTGCAGTAAATTCAACAATCCCGAGGATTGCAATGGCGCAATGCAATCATCCGCTTGAAATGTGTTGTTTTCTTAGTGGCTTCATCGTAATGTCTACACATGTATTGGTATGGATGAAACTATGGATACTTAGTTGAGTGCAACAAATCATGATCCGCGAACTTACATTTGGTAATCTTGCCTAACAAATTCTCCTTTTCCCAAACATGAGTTGACATCGGTGGTAGCGGGATATCGTATTGCGGATTATTTTTCAGTATAACCACCGGAGCATCATCTCTTCGTGGAGGGATGTACTTGGCTATTAACAGAATCGACCTCTCACGAGGTCGCTCTGGCGTATATTCCTACGGAATTTCTGCAGTCTTCGGTTTTTCTTGCTTTGTAGCTTTTTGCTTATCCTTTTGTTTCTTCTCTAGTGCATGCCGCGGTGAGGCTCTAGAGGTCCCACCTTTCTCTTGGGTTGCTTTCTTGACAAGAGCCTTCATAACTCCTTCTAGACCAGAATGATGGAATTCCCTTAATATCTCCTGTAGGCTTTCTTGCTCAGACATAAACTATTAGAATGCTCTGTTCTTAACTGGTAAAAACTCAGAAATTAGTCGTGGTGAAAATTAAAAGTTACGGTAAAACCGGTAACTATGCGATCTTTACTATTTATAGCCACATATTCACTAAGATGTGCCAAAAAACCCTAAGTTGACATTAAATGCTATGTTCATTGGCCAAATCTTGCTTGTATCTTGGTCCTTTCCTTTCATTAAATGCGTCTTCAATGGACAAATATGCCTTAAAGCGAAAAAATCTAGTTTCCCAAAAGTACTGTATAATGACTAGTTTTTAAACAAAACTGCAACGACTAGTTTTCTATAGCTTCGCTGGCGGTTAGGTGGGTAGCAAGGCTCACTTCGCATTTCCCATCTCTTGGTTGAACTTCACAACTTGACTTGCTATGTGTGCTTCGCAACACATCTTCAAATTTTGTAAACTTCACATTTTAACAAAATTGTTGTGTGCAGATTCTCTTCTATGTTTTAGTGTCCAATTTCAACTGCACTTAACACTTAAAAATATATTGCATTCTTTAATTTATGCCTATAGGAGTAGGTCCATCCCTGTAAGGCTTTAATATACTCCCATTTACAAGTCCTTGCAAGTTTTTTCCACGTAATGTGGCTAACTGAACTGCGCCACCATTAGTAACATGTTTGACAATGTATGGTCCTAACCAATGCATTATGAATTTTCCAGGAAATTTCATAAGTTTGCTATCATAAAGGAGGACAAGGTATCCTACCTAGAAGAACTTATGCTTGATGTGTCTATCGTGCCATACCTTTTTCTATCCTTCTGCACTTGTTGGTTAAAGCCTGTGATGAAGCGGTCTTCCTCCAATCCAATTAACTGTAATAGTCGTTCATCCATTGTCTCAGCATCATCCATATCTATAAATGCTGCAATTCTCAATCTTGGTACTATGTATTCCATGGTTCCCACAAACTTGAAGAGATCTTGCCAAAAAGAGGTCATAAATATCCTATCCCTGTCACTCACAATGTTTTTGGGAAGTCCATGCAATCTGAAAATATCTCTAAAGAATAGATCAACCACTTGTGCAGTAGTAAAAGATGATGTAATAGAAAATAAATGAGCAAATTTGATGAGTCTATCCACCACAACATAAATACAATCCTTACCCAAAGCCTTGGGAAAACCTGTGATGAAATCCATTGAGATGCTTTCCCATTTTTGTTCTAGAATGGGCAATGGTTGCAATAGACCAGCAGGATGGGTTTGTTCAGCTTTGTTTTACTAACATATCTTGCATTCATTCACATACTTTAGAACATCTTCCTTCAACCCTTTCCAAGAAAACCTTTGTCCTAATTGCCTGTATATTTTAAAGAAACCAGGATGGCCTACTAAAGGAGAATCACGATCTTCCTTCAAGATCTTGTGCTTTAATTTCGAACCATGAACTAAGTATATTCTGTCCTTATAGTATATTAGGCCATTCAATATCTTGTATTTATCATCTCCTTTGATCCCATCTAACAATTCACAAGAAAATCTATCTTTGGCATACTTTACTATTAGCATCTCTTTCCAATCTTTTGAAATGTCCATAAGGGAAAATGAAGGTCTTCTAGACAATGCATTTGCTACAATATTATTCTTCCCTTTTACATATTCAATGTCAAAATAAAAATCTTGGACCTTACTAACCCATTTTTGTTTCCTTTCACTGAGATCCTTTTGTGTGAGGAAATTCCTTAAACTATTATGATCAATTTTGACCACAAACTTGTTTCCCACCAGATATTGTTTAAACTTGGCCAAGGAATGCTTGATGGCTAACATTTCTTTATCATATATGGAGTAGAGATTCTCATGTGTCTTCCATTTGTTTCTCTCTAAATCTATGGGGTGTTGATTTTGCTTTAGGACCACCCCTATTCCTTCCCCTGATGCATCACATTCCAAAAAAAATGGTTTAGAAAAATTTGGTAATGCAAGTACTGGATAACTACTCATTACCTCTTTCATTATTTGGAAATCCTTGTCATCCTCTTCATCCCATTTGAAAGCATCCTTCTTGGTCAAATCAGTAAGGGAATCAGTTAGTTTGGAAAATCCCTTCACAAACTTTCTATAGTAAGTGCATATCCCAATAAAACCTCTCAATTCAGTGATGTTTTTTGGTGATGGCCATTCGAGAATAGCCTTTATTTTATCCAAGTGCACCTTTAATCCAGCTTTCCCAATGGTGTGCCCAAGATACAAAATTTATTTCAACCCAAACTCACACTTGGACAGCTTAGAAAACAAAGATTGTTCATGCAAGATCTTCAATACAACTTCTAAATGATGCAAATGTTCCTCCCATGTCTTACTGTAAATCAAAATATCATCAAAGTAAACCAAAACAAACTTACAGAGCTACTTGAAAAATATTTTTTGCATGCATGATTGAAAAGTTTCTAGAGCATTGGTCTAACCAAAAGGCATGACAAGAAATTCAAAGTCCCCATAGTGACATCTAAAAGCAGTTTTCTACACATCCTCCTCCTTCATTCGACTCTGATGGTAACTAGTTCTAAGATCAATTTTGGTAAATAAATTTTCTACAAATAGCTCATCCATGAGATCATATATCCTAGGGATGGGATATCTATTCTTTATTTTCTTCTTGTTTAGAGCTCTAAAATCAATGCACATTCTTAAGGTTCCATCCTTTTTCTTCACCAAAACAACTGAAGAAGCATAGGGACTTGCACTTGGTCTAATGAGTCCCAACTCCAAGAGCTCTTGAAAAGTCTTTTCAATATCATCTCTGAACCTTTTTGGGTGTCTATAGGGGGGGATTTGTATAGGTGAAGTGCCCACCTCCAAAACAATGTTGTGCTCAACTCCTCTGTCAGTTGGCCTACCAGGAGGAAGGTCTCCAAAAACCCTTTCATATTTTTGTAGTAGTTTCCTTATCTCCCTCGGATGTTCTGCAATATTTATGTTTGGCTTGTGGGAAGTGATGAAAGATTCACCATCCCATTGAACATCCCCATGTCTCAATATGGACCTCATACTGTGGGAAGACACCACTTGATTCAGATAAGTGTGCATTCCTCTCACTACCCTTTTTTTCTCTTCCGATTCCTTGAACTTCATTTCAAGTATTTGGTAGTTCACTGTATGTTCTCCTATAGAGTACAACCATTGTACTCCCAAAACCACATTTCTATCAACAACATACACCACATAGAAGCTATCAGTAAATGTGTAATTTCCTATGGTAAGTTGTAGCTTTGGAATCCATGTTTTGCATTCCATAGAATTGTTACCTGGAATGATGACTGTGAACCCATTGAATGACTCAATAGGTAACTTTATCCTCTCCACCAAAGCTGCATCAATGAAGTTATGAGTTGCTCCTCCATCTACCAATACCGAAACTCTTTGCCCTTGTACCACTCCTTTGCATCGAATGGTGTGAAAACGAGGCACTCCTGAAAGCACTTCCATTCTCCATGTTTTGGGTGAGGGATGATCTTCTTCTGCTATGTCATATCCCTCTTCTTGGGCTAAAAGTTGTTCTTCTTCCTCCATGTTGCCTTCATCATTAGAAAATACCTCAATGAATTGTGCTTTCCCCCGAGCACATTTATGCCCTGGTACCCATGGTTGAAAACATGTGTAACATAGTTTCTTTATTCTAAGCTCTTCCTTGGTTGTTCGCTCTTTCTTTTCCTTCCCAAATGAATCTTTTTGCCATGGTTTCTTCTCAAATCTGAACTTGGAAGGAAAGTTGGGGTGGGGAGGATACCTTTTCTTGGGTAGCACATTTTGCAGATCTCTTGCCAAGTCCATGGAATATTTCAATGAAGTAGGTTTGCGAGATTTAAATAAACCTTTCAAAGGTTCAACCAATCCTTAAGTAAAGAGCAATACCAATCGAACCATAGACACATCAACCACCTTAACTGATAACTTTTGAAATTCCAACATGTACTCATCAGGGGTTCCAGTTTGCTTGAACTGTGCTAGTTCCTTGAAAGGCATTTCAGAGTCTTTTTGCTCGAATATTTCCAATAATTTGTTAACAAATTATTCATATGATGTCACCTGATCATGTCCCAAGGTTTTAATTCCATGGAACCACCAATCATTGGCTTCTCCCTCAAGATGCAAAATAGCCATTTTGAGAGCATCCTCTTCAACCATTGGATTCAATTGAAAATATACTTCTAACTTTTGTATCCAAGTATTTGCATAACTTTGAGATGAGCCATCAAAGGTAGGAAGGGGAATTTTACCTATGGCATAATTCAATTCTTTGTTTTGGAAAGGAGTTCTATTGCCTCCCCTCATCTTGAGCTTGTTTGAGACAATAAAGAATTGATCAAATGGTAAGTTCCTCCTGCAATCTTCACTCAACTACTGCCATTCTGCTAGAAATTCTTGCATTCCATATTGGGTTTGAAGGTCCTCTTTACTCTTAAGAAAATTGGGCGTGGTGGCTCTTGTTGATCTCTGAAATTCATTGGGTCGATTATGAGGCCCTGTATTTGAGAAAATGCTTCCACCAAATGCCTTATTTTCCTCAAGAGGGGAACTATTACTACTTCCTATTGCCAATTTGCTTCCAATTTGACTAGCCATCAATTCGAACCCTTGCATTATCTGCCTTGTTATGTCTTCAAAAAATGGTTTCAAGAATTTCATAAACTCCTCTTTCTCCTCCATATCTGAGGTTCCTTTCTCATCCTTAGCCATAGTCTCAACATAGTGCACCTCTTCTCCTGCTTCTTCCTCTTCACCAAAGGTACTTTCAGTTTCGGTTCCTAAGGGTGGGGGATGACTTCTTGACCTCATAAATGGTCACCCAAATCAAGTGCAAGGACCATGCTCTGATACCACTTGTAGTTTCCATTTTCAATAATTTGGAAAGATTGCAATTTTTGGTCAAATTCGAACCTTGGACTAGTGATCTCTCAAGTGCTTCCAAATGGATCCTAAGGATTTCGAATTGGGTCTAAAGGTGTTTGAAGGGTATTAGGAAATAAAAATGAATCTGATAGGTGCTTGGACACTCTCAGAAGACTTCTGCAACATTCATTTAAGTTCAGGAGAAAATAGGGAATTTTGCTAGTAATTTCGAGGTCCAAATCCCCAAGGGTAGAGGTCATTAATGGCTTCCCAAATGCAGTAGGAACCTCCAAAATTTAAGAAAAAAGACATGGATTAGTTATATGACTTCAATGGGCACCCAAATACATAATTAATCAGTTCCTAAAGGCTGTTGCAACTCCCATAAATAAGATATTTGTAAGCATGTCATCATATAGGGGAAATGAGAGAAAAACGTTATAACTTGCTATGAAATTTGAGAGAAATGTTCCAAGGAATTGCATAAGGTATATGAAACTTATTCGGTACATTAATGGCTCTCCAAAAATCATTAAAACCACATATATTTACTGAAACAATTTGATACCAAACAACTTCAAGCTCTTACAACAAGATATATGAAAAAATGACACCATTCATACATAGTTTGGCATTTTTACATAGTTTCACTTAGGGTTTCGATCTAAGGTTAATATGAGAATCAAATAAAGAGTGTAGAAATCATATTACAAATAAATGGGGCCCCTTGGACTTCCCCAGAGAGATCAGCATCTCACCATGTGCACCCTTCCTCCAAGAGAAAGAATATAGAGAGAAATGTGAGAGAGATGTGGGAAGAAGTTGAAGGAGAAATGGTCACGAACAGTCATGTAGCTTCAACCTGAAACAAATGTCTTTATAAATATCCAATTAAAGGTCTGAATGACCTCTGCAATTTCCAATTAGGATGGGAATCTTGCACCCTCAAAATTGGTACTAAGGCAAGAAGAATAAACATTCAACTTGCATGGAGAAGCTGTGCTCTCCAATTTGCAAAATGAGAAAAGATCAAAAGCTCTTCTCCTTCTTTGTTCTTGTCTTTTATTAGAGTTCCAAGTCCAACCACTTATACTATGAAATGAGAACTCGACACAGTTCTCGTTTTTCTCTCTCCTTATTTTAGTAGCAATTTTTAGCTCCGTATCAAAAAGGGGTGATACCAATATTACACATTTTCATTTAGTTGTTTTTACCTTCATTTCAAAAAGTGATGCTACTGGTAGCATGCTTATTTTTTTCAGGGCTAAATTTACAACTTTTTTGAAACCCTGTCGATTTTTCTTGTAATAAAAACCATAAATTGACCATGATTTGAAAAATTAGTATTTTCGGTAGCAATCAACTCTTAATCGAGAGCTAAAATTACATCTTGATTGACATTATTACCTTAACAACCGACGTCGTTACAACGAATAAACCAAAATCAATTTCTGACTTAAAAATAAGTGTTACAAATAACATTCATTTCCTTATAGAATTTCATTTTCCTCAATTTTCATTATTTTTTATTTTTAAATAAAAAATTTAACAAATAAAACCTTATGAAAATATTGAAATAAATAAATGAATAAATAAATAAACCTTAAAAAAACATGTCAATGAGAAAAAAATTAAAAAAAAACTAACAAAAACAAAAATTAAATAATCAAAAGTTAAAATTTAAATAATCAAAAATCAAAACATTAAAAAACTAAATAAAAAAGTTAAAAAAAAATATAAAAAACAATAACAAAGAATACAATATAGTAATAACAAAATTAAAACATTAAAAAACTAAATAAAAAAGTTTAAAAAAAATTTTAAAAAAAAAACAATAACAAAGAATACAATATAGTAATAAAAAAATTAAAACGGGGAGGGAGGATGGGAGGCGCGATACTGAGTATCGCGCCGCTCATCCTCTCCCCCCTCCGCCACCCTCCCGCCACCACTAAACCTCCGCCCTCCACTCCACTAAACCTCCGCCCTCCCCTCCACCTACCACTCCACTCACCACTCCACTTACCACTCTACACCCCCTCACGTTTAACTACCCACACCCATTCCTCATGCCCTTTAATTAGTATACTACTTTAGGACTTAGTTTTATATTTAAGTTTGTATTTTTTGTTTTTTGTTTTGTTTTTTTATTATTTAATCTTTAGGTTTTTAAAGTTTGGTTATTTGAGTTTTGATTTTTTAGTTTTAGTTTTTGGTTTTTTATTATTTAATGTTTAGTTTTTTAGAGTTTTTTTTTTTAATTTTTTTTTTGTGTTAGGTGTTTTGTAATATTTTAAAGAGTTTGAATGTGGTTAGTAAAATTAATAATATGGTTTAAGAATATGTGTAAGTTTAATGTTTTTTATATAATGTTATTTTTGTATAGTTTATAAAAATTAAAAATTTTAAAATATTGTTCGATATGTGTTTTTTGGGGTTTGTTTAATTTTTTTTTTAAATATTGTTTTTAAAAGTTTTGTTTTTTTTATTATTATTTTGTTTTGTTTTCAATTATTTTAATTGTGTTTTTTTTTTATTTGTGTGTGTGTTTTTTAAATATTTATATCAATTTTTTTTCAAAATTTGTTTATTAAGATTTTATTAGAGATTAAAGAAAATCAAATGTAATTGCATTCTAAGGAAAAAAAGGTGATATTGGTGGCATCTTTTTACAATCTGGGGGGTGATTTTAGGGTTTTGATTGCAGTGGCACAGATTGTTCAAACAAGGTTTTACACAATATGTGATTTTAACCCTGAATAAAAATGAGCGTGATTCTAGGATATTCTAGGAGAGCCACTTTTTAATTTGGGGGTTGATTTAGGGTTTCGATTTCAACGACGCGTCCGATGGTTACCAAAAAGTTGAAATTTTAGCCCTGAAACGAAACATGGTGCTACCAGTATCACTTATTTTTTATTCAGGGGTTTTTTTATGTTTTTTACGCAAAAATATGAGTTTTGTGGTTAGAGTTCTCGTTCTTTGTATATAGTTCTCGTTTCCTAATATAAGTGGCTGTCCTCCATGGTTCGAATTCCCTCCAAAATCCTCATGCCAACTCGAATTACGGAGAGATTCCAATGAGTGCCACTTGTCCAACAATTCCTAGACTCCATCTTCCATCAATTCGAATGGGGGGAATTGTGGCTTCCATAAATCCCTTGTGCACCCTCTTGGAGGCTTTTTTTAGCCCTAACATGTCATATATGTCATATTTCAGCAATCAGGTCTAATCCTTGTTATAAGTGTCATAGAATCTTCATCATTGTTGTCATAGAAGCTAGGGAATCTAGTCCAAGTCTCACCATACCTCTAAAATGCCTCTTCCTCTTCCATGGGAGTTACTCTTCCACTCAAATTCGAACCTCATTGAGTCATGCTAAGTATAACGCCCTTCTAACTCCCCCAAGAACGTTAGACTCCACCTTGGATTCGAATGGGTGAGAGTAGGATGCCATGTAGCATGGATAATCTTGCTTTGTGTGGGTCCCACACCACCTATGTGCCCTCATGACCAAGTGCCACCTTATTTTCCTATTATAAATATTTATTTATCCCCTTTTAATATATTTTTTTCAAGCTAATGTCCATTTGGGGTTTTATAGCTCCCTTATTCCAAATCTAAATGTTTCCACCCTAACCAAGGGAACTATTAGATTGGTGGAATTTTCCCTTCTAGTGATTTATTTGGATGGGGACATTACAAAAACTATCGTTGACCTATAAATCCCAACTGCTTGGAAAATCGCCACCAGAGCCCCACCAAACTGCCATCGCATCCGAGAGGGATATTTATGAGTGAGTAGTGGTCCAGTTCTCATTCATTAAGGAAAGGTGTGTCCAGCTCGAGGTAGTCCAAGTCCAAGTAATACACACACACACACACACACAACGATTCGTTGGATTCGTGGACTTGTTCTGTGGTGAGTATTATATTTTTAAAACCATTTTGTTGTTGTTGTAATGGTGAATAGAGGATATAGGTACCTGGACGTGTCAAACGGGCTATTTTGAGAGATAAAATACCATTTTTTTTGTGTTGCTTGAAAGCGGTTTTGTTTCTGCGATGTCTAAATTTGAAGCAATAGCAGCTGCTACAGGAATAATTTCCTCTCATGTGCACCTTCAACGAAAATTCCAAAATTTTGAAGAAGATTAAAGACACGACAGTGATTTAGGAGGAGGACTCGATATAGGGAGATAACAAACGCAGATCATACATTCATTCTCCAGTGATGGTGGTGGATCAGAGGGAGGATCTGGGACAATTGAGGTCACCTGGAAGTTGAGGGGTCGTTTGCCCAGGTCCAAGAATAAGTTGAAGCCTCCTGAGACAATGAAAATTCCATGAGACCTCACATTCTGGAGGTGGTCGTAGGCTAAGATATTGGGGAGAACGTTTTGCACTTTGTGCAGTGGAGACAAACGGGGCATTGCGTTATAAGTGGCAATGGCATGGTCCCCAGCTTGATCCTGCGTTTATGTGTCATTATTTTTATGATAGTAGGATAGGACAGGTGGTGATAGCAGCATGGGACGAGTGTGGTGTGTTGTTTTTTTTTAGTTTCATAAATTATTTTTATTTATTTTTAAATTTTGGAAATGAAAATCTCTCTTGGAGGGATTTATGTTCCATCTGAGTGTTACTAGACCAATTAGCAAATTGAAATATTGTATTTAAAAATTTCTTAAATTTAATTTAATTTTATGTTTCAAAATATTGTGTTTAATATTAAATTACACAAAACATTGTAAAACATTTTTAAAAAAACTCTTTCAAAAAGTCAATTAATGCAATTTGACTTTCTATTGAAAAGTATATCCCTACCTTGGCAAGAATAAAATTATTAATGCAATTATTACTAACTTAATTTATAATGTGAAATAATGTTAAAAGTAATTAAATTTGAAATTATTGTGAACCCTAATCCTGTTATGAACTACAAACTGTAGTTACATCTTTCTTAGTTCTTTTTCTTCTGATTCAAAAACACGTTCTATGATGTTGTCACTAGGATCCTAGAATGGGGAGGAAACACATTTCAGAATCGTCGAATCGTGGGGCCTTGAATATGGATAAGTATGGACCCCAATAACCAAGGTCTTGCCATACCTTGACCTGAGTAGCCCAATTATGTACGCAGAGGAGATCCCATGCCTTGATATTTTTTGCGCTCAACACCGGTTTTTGTTTCCACTCATGCTTCTTGTTTTCTCGGTCCATCTTTTCCTGCTTATTAGGAATAAGTTGATTCCTATTATTAGACTCTGAAAAAGATCGATTCCTATTATTAGACTCTGAAAAAGTTGTAGCTCTTGGTGAAAGTTGGTGTGTTTCTTGAGAATCGAGATGATATCATCATTTATTAATAATAAATAATTAATATTTAAAGTTTACTTACATTAATTTAAAATATCATATATATTGATAATAAATTTAGGTTATTAATGTTTTAATAAAGATATTTCAAACTTAAATTAAATTTGGGAAAACTTTAAGGATTTCTAACATTTTCAAAGTTTCAAAACCTTGTCGAATATTTTTTATTTTTAAATTTGCAACCATACAATGTTTGGCATTTTTTTAAAAATTATTCAAATTTCTAAGTTGCAACCATAAAATGTTTGGCTATTTTTTATAAAATTATTCAAAATTTTAAAGACTTTATATATATTTTTGGACTATTTTGGCTATTTTTAGAGTAAAAAAATTATTCAATGGAATTTGGGCTAATCATCTTGAAACAGTTTACCAAAGGGAAACAGTTTACAATATATGTGTCTCTAACTATTGTCCACAACACAAGAAGGGAAACAGTTTACCGAGCAAGCTTAAATCTTGTGTGTGGGGATTCTTCAATCTTTCAACTTTTATAATTATTTCTTAAAGTAATCTTGGAAAAAACACTACTAAAATCAATCTATCTTGTGGGAGTCCTCATTAGAATAAGAAATTTTATAATTATTTCTTAAAGTAGTCTTCACAAAAGCACTACTAAAATCAATATATCTTGTGGGAGTCTCCATTAATATAAGAATCATGGTATATTAAATTTTATGTAATGTTGTAAACCACTTTTCTCAAGTGATGTGGGATTTGAACCTATAACCTCCTAGAAAGAAATACAGATTTACAACAATTAGACCCACTCATATATATCATGTTTTGCTTAAACAATCTCAATATTTGTGGTGTGCCTGACCCTGAATCCAAGGCCATAAACACTAGGAAACCCAAGGGAAGGCTAATTAAGGGTAGTGCGTGATGGAATAAGGTATTTGGGGCTCGGGCAGCATGCCAAAAGCCAATAGATTAAAACATTCAGCCTTATTTGTAAGGTAAATATGTTTTGATTGGTACATTGAATGTGTATGAGTAAAACACGATGGTAAACATATCCAATGTTCTTACGACAGTTAAGGACATGTGCTTAACATATGTGCAAGATAACATGATTGTAAGTATTCATTTGTTGTCATCCCAATGTGTTCTGATTGTCTTTTACATGGGATTATATTATTATTTTGTTAGGTGTGTGCTAAATGTATGGTTAGATAGTGATAATTAACAGCCACATGAACCATAAGTGACATAGAGACACGGGATGTCATCTACAAACTTCAAAATCAGATCCCATGGTTGTCCCCTATAGGCATCATTTAATAGTAAAATTAAATTTCATGACTGCCCTCCCTCCATCGATTAATGTCACCTACCCAAATTTATGAAAATTACTATTTTTATTTGCAAAATACTTTATGTTAAATTTAATTACAAAGTTTTGTAATTATGATCAGTTTTGATCATGGATGAATGTAATTACTGATTATTATTATTTAAATAAATTAATTAGGAGACAAACACCCAAGAGGACTGTTAAATGAGTGTTCACTGACCCACTAGGAGGAATGGAAGCTGTTGGAAGGTATGGGACAGACGGCAGCAATTGCATCACACCACTAGCTGTTGGTTATGGGACAACTACCCCTAAAAATAGGGCATTATCCCCCAGGTGGAGGGAGTGAGCAGGAAGCTCATTTAATGACCCAGTAACATCTGAAAAGGCCTAGGAAGCCTATAAAGGAAAATTCGAATTGAGCAGACATCTCTTGATCAATATTTCTGCAGAATATTTTCCTCATGTGCATCAGGTGATCACTGAGAGATTCGAATAGGGAGGCTAGTGGTGAGTGTAATCTTAAGTCTGCATATTGCTATGAAGAACCATAGATACTGGTGCAGGTCTATTGGGCTGCTAGCTATTGAAGATTCATAAATTAATTGTTACTGCAAGAAGAAGTCCTAATTCCTTAGTTTCTTCCTCCTAGTGGTTCAGTGAACAGGCTCGAGGGTCCTAAGACAGTAATTGACTGTTTTCAGGAATTGGTTGGGTGGAACAGTCTTCTTGGGTTGTTTGTTGCCCTACAGAATTATCTAGGTTCTACAATTTTTCTACTTTATCTCATCTAGTAATTCTGTTCTGTATAGTAATATTTTTTGTTTCTTGTTTTCGAAAGATAATTTAATTCTAGATTGGTTTAAAGTCTGAATGTTAAAAGTTTAATGATGAATTGGAATTGATAAATCAATATCTATATTTTTCCACATGTTGTTTTTGAGCATCATACTCTAGTATAGATACGCAAATTAAGAATAGATTATAAGATAGACAAAGTGCCATTTTGAATTCAATAGATAGATAATAATTTATTTATTTATAAATATTATGTCTTATAGTAAAATAATAGTAAAAGAATTATGTATAATATCTATGTATATATTATAATTGTTTCCTAAGTTATATGAAAAACAAACAATGAATAATTTATTTACAGTTGCATTACAATATGCTTACCATCACGATGCATATAGGAATAGATAGACATTATACATCTTTACATATTATATTATGTTTGCATTTTAATAACATAGCCACAAACAAATGAAGGTAATCATTATATCAAGACTGTACATATTAGTTATCACACAATTTTTCACATTCCAGAGACACACATTGTTTTCATTTATTGTTGTATCCATTCCCTTATTTCTTATAGCTCACACAGATAAGAAACATTTTATTGCTATCAATCATTTCATTCATTAGACAGACGAACTGTAAGAGTCGATTTCCAATCTGAGTTCATTTTTCAACCCTAGCTACAAGTGTCTTTTCCATTTTCCATCGTTCTTACATTTTGGGAGCAAAAATAATCAATGCAACTATGAATCGAAATCCAAGTTTCGGTTTTAGACAATCATTTTAGGGTTTGACCCTATTTTCTTTTCATTCTTTATAAATAAAAGAGATAAACATTTGCAACTATTTGTATTCTATTTTATCACCTACACAGGCATCGAATCAAAGCCAAATTTCTTTTGAAGTTACATTCCATATCTATTTTAAAACAAAACACATAACTAGGGTATGGCCGGTTCGTTCCACTATCAACGATTTTTATGCGATACGATTATCTTATATTACAGAATCAACATCTAATACAAGTTCTTAAACCCTAGAGAAAATCATAATGATAACCTACAGCATTACGTTTCATATCACATACGATTTTTACACGGAAACGTTTAGCAAACATTTTATTGCCGAGAAGGAAATATTATATTCACTAAACGAGCTTCGGCTCCTTTTACCTTTCTTGAAATTTAAACCAAACAGGTCGAGATTCAATGGTTCAAACCAACATAGTTTCCATTTTCATTGAAACGAACTCTACAAAAAACAAATTACAACATGATATTCAAACCAAATTCATAACAGTGAGAATTTCCCAAGCTCAAAGATTGAAACGAGTTTTTAAAACCCTCGACATCAACAAGTTTTACAATGCCCAGATCGAAGGAGTAAGTAACAGGGTGTAAAACCCAAGTGTTACATTTTCAATGAGAGTCACAGCACTAAGCAACTAGCTTTTGATTATTAAACATTGCTTTGAAGTTTCTTCAAATAACAACCACGATGAGTCACGGCAGAACCAACAACATAACCCTTGAAACCTCTTCAACCTTAGCCACAGAGCACCTACGAGGGTTTTTGGAAAGACCCGGAGCTTACCGGTTGAAAGCTTGCCAACCTTGCAGGACCCTTGCTCATTTCTCTACTTCATAACCTACAACTGACATTTAAACGAAGGTTAAAATTTTAGAAGACTGATACCTTTTCAAAATGAAAGTAGAATTATATCAAATGAATCATTATTTCGTTACAGGAATTACTGTTCAATAAAGGAAACATTACCTCTCTGCAAAACTACCAAAGCAGTCCACTTTCACCAATTCAATAATGACTCCATGCTGAAGATGAAACGAGAAACCCTCGGTCCATTTTACACTAGGGAAAATCTTGACTCAAACTAAAAACGACGAGTTCCAGAACTATCAACCCTTGACACCATAAACTTGTTACACAATCTATCAAGACGATGCCATTGAAGAAGGTAGGGATCTGTAACTTTCCCGAACCAGAGGTCTCGAGGTTGAAACCTCATACAGTTTCTAAAACGAAAATTCGGCAGCCTGTCTGCCACACTGCCAAGACCAACGCAACAATAAAAAGCAAACACTCTTTGTCAACCAAGACATCAATCCAATGCTAGGGTTGATCCGACGAACAATACCAATGATGATCAACGATCGAAATTATGCCAACACACTTTGCATTGGGTCAAGCGACCCATGCATTCAATGCACTATCACTTCACATATATGGTAATTCCACAGTGGATCACGCTGGATCATTCTAAACATCCAACTCAGAGGAAGGTTAACTCACAACAATGACACGGTGGTCTCGACATTCACCATTACAATGATATTACCATATGTGGATTGACAACAAACCTTGTCACCCTGACTTTCATGTCAAGCCTTTAATGCAAAATCGAAAGGAAATCCCCACAATAGCTCGATGTTCTTGTCACTTAAATGAACCAACAAATCGCTACCCTGCCAGCATTTATTGCATGTTAGTGTTCTATTCCCAACGTTACATTACAACCCTAATACACGACATTATAACATTATGCTATGGTAAGTCGAATCACAAGTTTCGTATGGGTTCTAAGTTGTGTTTAATATCACATGTTATTGTATCGTTTGACCCACGACAATACACAAATCCATATAGATCAACTTTTCAAATTATTATTTAGTCCCAAGGCTACTATTTGTAGATTTAAATAATAATGTTAGGACTTAGATATTAGTTAATAGGGTAACTATAATCACATTATTGACATGGTCTCGCTTTATGCCATTCTTACAAATAGATACAAAGCCTTGGAAGGGTTATATGTATCACTAGTTCAACATAGTAAGGTTATGGTTATAATAGCCCATACTTAGGAGATTATAGTGTAACCCTTGTAATTCTTTGGTTGTGATTATACAAACTATGATATCAAAGATATAAAAATAATTAGTTTGTATAGGAAACATTCGGTTGATCCAAGGATATAGATATTCAGTTTGAAGAGTGACTAAAAAGCTATGAGTTCTTACCATACTCTCTCATACAAGTATTTAATGACTTTGCGATACATGTATTACATCAATGATGGAAATATAATGACGACATTAAAGCTAGCTAGTCTAGTGACAAAACCATCAATAGAATGACGTACATAGATAATTATATTTAACATTATGGAATTGTAAGACAACATCTGAAAGCTGTAATTATAGCTTTGAAACCCATACATGTTCACTCCTGGTGAGTCGCAACAGAAATTATCACATTCTATTTAATTATGACGCTGAAACTGAACTACACGTACTTTGTTCTTACCTATCGTCTGCACACAGGACATTCAATAAACTTTAGCGTTGCAACTAAGTAAGCTCCAGGGTACCTCGTAGGACACCCTTATGCAGCAAAGTCAAACTGTCAGTATCATCGCAAAGAGAAAGTGTCGCAACTTATTCCCAGTCTGTTTATTCATTGTCATCATGATCATGTTTATTAATTATGTGTTATAAATGTCATTATCTTATTGCTTCTAAACAGAAAATAAAGCATGCTTGGTATTAACAACTGTACAACTAATGTTGTCGTATTCTCAATTATTATTTCCGCAATTATTATTATCATAATTAATGGCGTTATTAAAAATTTTAATTTTTTATGAAATTTTGGGATGTTACATGTGGTATCAAAGCTCAGATTCGAACACTAGGCCTGAAAGAGGTCCAAACACATGCAACATAAAATATTATACAGCAGAAAATTGTACTAATTTGAAATTTTAATTATTATGTTATCCAGAAATCATTTTCAGTTACAGGTATGGAGAACTCAGCTGAACATTTAAGTGACATATTTCAGCCAAACAGTCACAGTTCAGGACAGCACTATGTAGAGGAAGGTCACGGGGAATTAAATAACAGTTCGTCAGAACTATTACGTGCTTTCCATGAATTAAAAGCAGAAATCAAATCTGTGAAACAAGATAATGAGAGGATTCTGCAAGCACAAGAACAACTAAATCAAGTGTTATTTGAACAAAGCCAAATGGAAGAGCAAGAGAAAAATAATGAAGATATTTCCAAAGTTGAGGATCTGCCTCACACTGATAAAAATCAGAACATAAAAACCAGTGAAGTGAAAAATAGCTCAACCTCATCAGGAGATGCTATTGAAGTATGCAAAAGGAAACGTAACTATACCAATGATAGCAGTGAAGGAGATTCCAAACCAAGAAGGAAAAATCATAAGGAATATGAGCAGATTTCTGGAGAATTCAAGAAGATAAGACCTCCAACATTCAATGGAGAAACTGAGAAAGGCGAGACAGCTGAAGCTTGGTTGTCCGGTATGAAGAAATACTTCCAGATCTATAACTATTCAGAGTTCTTAAAGGCAAAAATGGCTATATATAACTTGACCGGAAAAGCGGATATCTAGTGGCAGGACATCAAAAGGGCAAAGGGCATCAAAGATAAATATGTAAGCTGGAGTGCTTTTAAATGATACTTTAAAAAGAAGTACTTGTCTGAATAGTACTATGAAGAAAAATCCAAAGAGTTCTACGATTTGAAGCTAGGAGGTATGAACATGAAGGAAATGAACAGTAAGTTTCTGAACCTACTAAGATACGTACCATACCTTATAGAGGAAAAACCGAAAATTCAAAGGTACTTGAGTTGTTTACCTTTCAGTATTAAGGACAGAATCAAGTATGAAAATCCTAAAACCTTAAAAGAGGCTATGAGAAAGGTAGTTTTCTGTTATGACACAAATCGGAAAAGAGAAGGAATGTCAAACTGGAAAAATCATAAGCCCAACAATTTTGAGTAGAAAAAGAAAAATTTCAGATTTACTGGAAATTCTTGATTTCAAAGGAAAAATTTTCAAAACCGGAATTATCAAGGGAACAATTCTAGAAACAATTCATAGCAGAATTCCACAGCACCCAGAAATGCACCTAATAATGCCAAGACCAGTGAGCCAAAGACACATATCAAATGTTTTGAATGTCAAGGCCCCCATTATGCATCAGAATGCCCCTTAAGGAAGCGGAAGGAAAACAACATCAACTCTATTAAGACTGAACCTACTGTTGGAGACGTGGCAAGGGAAATGCCGAGAATTAATGCAACACTCGACAACAGGCAAGCAGATCATCAAATCTCCATGGTAGAGATTGAAGGTATGATACATGACCATCCTGTTACTATTTTAATAGATCCAGGTGCTAGCTTAAGTTATATATCACCAGACATTGTGGAAAGTCTTAAACTGAAAACTGAAAAGTTTAGTAAATCATGGCTGGTTAGACTAGCAACTGGAACAAAGAGGAAAGTATCAAATTTTATAGAAAATTGTGTTTTGTCCCTAAATCGTTTACAAACGCAAATCAAGTTCAATATTCTACCTTTAGGTTCTTATGATATTATAGTTGGGATGGATTGGTTAGAAGCCCATCATGTCATCCTCAACTGTTATGGAAAAAGTTTTACATGCTTAAATGACGAAGGGAAAACTGTAGAAATAAAAGGCATCCCAAGGAAGGTAACCCTTAGATAGATTTCAGCCATGCAAGTTAAGAGGGCAGCTAGGAAAGGATGCCAAATGTTTGCAGTAAACGTGGTAAATGATGAGTTCATGGATAAAGAGGACAAATTGAAATTAGAAATTCCTGTCCTAAGGGAGTTCAGACATACCTGTCCTAAGGGATTTTAAAGATGTATTTCCTGAGGAGATTCCAGGATTACCTCCCAAAAGAGATTTAGATTTTACCATAGAGTTAATACCAGGAGCAGTACCAAATTTGAAAGCTCCATACAGAATGAACATACTGGAGTTAAATGAATTAAAATCACAGTTGAAGGAACTTATTGAAAAGAAGTATATTAGACCGAGTGTGTCTCCTTGGGGAGCACATGTCATCTTTGTTAAGAAGAAAGACGGAACCTTAAGACTGTGCATAGATTATCACCAGCTTAATAAGATGACGATCAAGAATAGGTATCCATTGCCCTGCATAGATGATCTATTTGATCAGCGGCGTGGAGCAACAGTATTTTCGAAGATTGATCTAAGATCAGGATATCATCAAATACAGGTTAAGGATGAAGATATTTTCAAGACAGCTTTCCAAACTCGGCATGGACATTACGAGTTCGTAGTCATGCCGTTTGGCTTGACTAATACCCCGGCTGTATTTATGTGTCTGATGAATAATATTTTGCATAAATACTTAGACAAGTTTGTTGTTGTGTTTATAGATGACATTTTAGTGTACTCAAAAAGCAAAGAAAAGCATGATGAACATTTACAGATTATCTTACAAGTATTAAGAGATCATCAACTATACGCCAAATTTAGTAAGTGTGACTTCCACAAAGACAAAATTCAGTATGTAGGACACATAATTTCAGCAGAAGGAATCTTGGTTGACCCCGACAAGATAAGGGCCATTAATGACTGGCCGGTTCCTAAATATGTGTCGGATGTAAGATCATTTATGGGCATTACTGGGTATTACAGAAAGTTTATAGAAAGTTTTTCAAAAATTTCCAACCCCATAACTTCCTTGCAGAAGAAAGGGAAGAAATTTGTTTGGGATCAGAAATGTGCCGACGGTTTTAAGAAATTAAAGGAACTACTGATGACAGCACCTATCTTGAGGATAGCAAACCCCAACAAATATTTTGTAGTTTGTACAGACGCATGCAATGACGGACTCGGTGGAGTCTTAACACACAAGGACATGCGATGGCATATGAATCTAGAAAGCTTAAAGTACATGAAAAGAACTACTCTACCTATGATTTAGAGTTATTGGCAGTTATTCATGCCTTAAAAATGTGGTGTCACCACCTTATTGGCAGGAAATTTACATTATTGACAGATAACATGGGTCTAAAATATTTATTAGATCAGACAAACTTGAATGCTAGACAAGCAAGATGGTTGACGTTCTTAAGTGAGTATGATTTCGAAATTCAGCATATTAAAGGGAAGGAGAACACGGTTGCAGATGCCTTGAGTCGTAAGGAAAAATTAAATTTCATTTCAGCAATCAGTACTTATTCAACTAATTTAGAAAATCAGATTCTGGAAAAGAGTGAAACAGATGAAGAATATAGAAAAATGAAGGAAAAGACAGCAAATAACAATTCCGAAAATTGTATGGCAAATTACAGCATGAAGGAAAACGGTTTATCACTGTTTAAAAACAGATTGTATGTACTAGACATACCAGAAATAAAATTTCTGATATTAAATGAGATGCATAAAAGTCACTATTCTGATCATACAGGTTATCAAAAGACTATTACTATGCTGAGAAAAGAATATTATTGGCCCAGAATGAAACATGAAGTAGCAGAGTACATAGCTAAATGTTTGGATTGTCAAAAAGTGAAGGTTGAACACCAACATCCTGTTGGATTGTTGCAACCATTACCAATACCAAGTTGGAAATGGGAAGTGATCAGCATAGATTTTATTACTGGATTACCTAAAAATTAGAAACAACATGATTCTATCATGGTGGTGGTGGACAAACTCAGCAAGGCAGCACATTTCATACCCGTAAAGACTACTCATAAAGCTCCATATATTGTAGAGATCTTTATGAAACAGATTTTTAGACTACATGGAATACCGAAAGTAATAATTTCAGATCGTGACTCGAAGTTTACAGGTAACTTCTGGAGGTCACTGTTTAAAGGGTTGAACACAACTTTAAATTTCAGTACAACATTTCATCCACAGATAGATGGTCGGACAGAAAGAGTAAACCAAGTTTTAGAAGATTTATTAAGAATGTATGTTAAGGATCAGCCTAGTAAGTGGGAAGAATACTTGCACTTAGCAGAATTTGCGTATAATAATCACTATCATGCATCGGCCAGACTTAGTCCTTTTGAAATTCTTTATGGTAGGAAATGTAATACACCTGTTTCGTGGAATGATCCAGTAAATAGAGTTGTTTTAGGACCTGAATTATTGTAGGAGTTCGAACTAATTGTGAAACAGGTGCAAGGACATTTAAAAGCTTCCCAAGATAGGCAAAAGAGTCAAGCATATTCAAAAAGAACTCATAAAGAGTTCCAAGTTGGTGAACATGTATTCCTCAAGGTAAGATCAAAAAAGAGTTCACTGAAATTGGGAAGATGTGCGAAGTTGGCACCCAGGTATTGCAGTCCTTTTGAAATATTGTCTAAGATTGGAGCAGTGGCATACAATTTGGCTTTGCCACCAAACTTTAAAATACATAATGTTTTTCATATATCATTTTTAAATAAATATGTGCACGATACTACTCATGTTGTGAACTGGAATGATGTACAAGTGGGACAAGACAGACATTTTCCAGTGGAACTGGATTGTATCCTCGGAAGGAGGGAAACTATTCTCCGGAATCACAGCATTGGGCAAGTGAAGGTGCAATGGAAGCACCTTAGCCCAAAAGAGGCAACCTGGGATTTGGAGAGTAGTATGCGGGAAGCATACCCAACTCTATTTCAGGAACACTCAAGGAGTGATTAACCAACATCGAGGACGATGTTGAGACTTAAGGGGGGGTGTATGTCACCCACCCAAATTTATGAAAATTACTATTTTATTTGCAAAATATTTTATGTTAAATTTAATTACAAAGATTTGTAATTATGATCAATTTTGATCATGGATGAATGTAATTACTGAATATTATTATTTAAATAAATTAATTAGGAAACAAACACCCAAGAGGACTGTTAAATGAGTGTTCACTGACCCACTAGGAGGAATGGAAGCTGTTGGAAGGTATGGGACAGATGGCAGCAATTGCATCACGCCACTAGCTGTTGGTTATGGGACAACTACCCCTAAAAATAGGGCATTATCCCCCAGGTGGAGGGAGTGAGCAGGCAACTCATTTAATGACCCAGTAACATCTGAAAAGGCCTAGGCAGCCTATAAAGGAAAATTCAAATTGAGCAGGTAGCTCTTAATCAATATTTCTGCAGAATATTTTTCTCATGTGCATCAGGTGATCACTGAGAGATTCGAATAGGGAGGCTAGTGGTGAGTGTAATCTTAAGTCTGCATATTGCTGAGAAGAACCAGAGATACTGGTGCAGGTCTATTGGACTACTAGCTATTGAAGATTCATAAATTAATTGTTACTACAAGAAGAAGTTCTAATTCCTGAGTTTCTTCCTCCTCGTGGTTCAGTGAACAGGCTCGGGGGTCCTAAGACAGTACTTAACTGTTTTCAGGAATTGGTTGGGTGGAACAGTCTTCTTGGGCTATTTTTTCCCTACAAAATTATCCAGGTTCTACAAATTTTCTACTTTATCTCAGCTAGTAATTCTGTTCTATATAGTAGTATTTTATGTTTCCTATTTTCGAAAGAGAATTTAATTCTAGATTGGTTTAAAGTCTGAATGTTAAAAGTTTAATGATGAATTGGAATTGATAAATCAATATTTATATTTTTCCACGTGTTGTTTTTGAGCATCGTACTCTAGTATAGATACGCAAATTAAGAATAGATTATAAGATAGGAAAAGTGCCATTTTGAATTCGATAGATAGATAGATAATAATTTATTTATTTATAAATCTTCTACCTTATAGTAAAAGAATTCTGTATAATATCTATGTATATATTATAATTGTTTCCTGAGTTATATGAAAAACAAACAATGAATAATTTCTTTACAGTTGCATTACAATATGCTTACTATCACTATGCATATAGGAATATATAGAAATTATACATCTTTACATATTATATTATGTTTGCATTTTAATAACATAGCCACAAACAAATGAACGTAATCATTATATCAAGGCTGTACATATTAGTTATCACACAGTTTTTCACATTCCAGAGACACACACTGTTTTCATTTATTGTTGTATCCATTCCCTTATTTCTTATAGCTCACACAGATAAGAAACATTTTATTGCTATCAATCATTTCATTCATTAGACAGACAAACTGTAAGAGTCGATTTCCAATCTGAGTTCATTTTTCAACCCTAGATACAAGTGTCTTTTCCATTTTCCATCGTTCTTACATTTTGGGAGCAAAAATAATCAATGCAACTACGAATCGAAATCCAAGTTTCGGTTTCAGAGAATCATTTTAGGGTTTGACCCTGTTTTCTTTTCATTCTTTATAAATAAAAGAGATAAACATTTGCAACTATTCGTATTCTATTTTATCACCTACATAGGGATCGAATCAAAGCCAAAGTTCTTTTGAAGTTACATTCCATATCTATTTTAAAACAAAACACATAACTAGGGTATGGCCAGTTCATTCTACTATCAACGATTTTAATGCGATACGATTATCTTATATTACAAAATCAACATCTAATACAAGTTCTTAAACCCTAGAGAAAATCATAATGATAACCTACAGCATTATGTTTCATATCACATACGATTTTTACATGGAAACATTTAGTAGACATTTTATTGCCAAGAAGGAAATATTATATTCACTAAATGAGCTTCGGCTCCTTTTAACTTTCTTATAATTTAAACCAAACAGGTCGAGATTCAATGCTTCAAACCAACATAGGTTCCATTTTCATTGAAACGAACTCTACAGAAAACAAATTACAACATGATATTCAAACCAAATTCATAACAGTGAGAATTTCCCAAGCTCAAACATTGAAACGAGTTTTTAAAACCCTTGACGTCAACAAGTTTTACAATGCCCAGATCAAAGGAGTAAGTAACAAGGTGTAAAAACCAAGTGTTACATTTTCATCGAGAGTCACAACACTAATCAAATAGCTTTTGATTATTAAACATTGCTTTGAAGTTTCTTCAAATAACAACCACGATGAGTCATGGCAGAACCAACAACATAACCCTTGAAACCTATTCAACCTTAGCCACAGAGCACCTATGAGGGTTTTTGGAAAGACCCGAAGCTTACCAGTTGAAAGCTTGCCAACCTTGTAGGACCCTTGCTCATTTCTCTACTTCATAACCTGCAACTGGCATTTAAACGAAGGTTAACATTTTAGAAGACTGATACCTTTTCAAAATGAAAGTAGAATTACATCAAATGAATCATTATTTCCTTACAGGAATTACTGTTCGATAAAGGAAACGTTACCTTGCTGCAAAACTACCAAAGCAGTCCACTTTCACCAATTCAACAATGACTCCATGTTGAAGACGAATCGAGAAACCCTTGGCCCATTTTAAACCAGGGCAAATCTTGACTCAAATTAAAAACGAGGAGTTCCAAAACTATCAACCCTTGATACCATAAACTTGTTACACAGTCTATCAAGATGACTCCATTGGAGAAGGTAGGGATCTGTAACCTTCACGAACTAGAGGTCTCGAGGTTGAAACCTCATATAGTTTCTAAAACAAAAATTCGGCAACCTATCGGCCACACTGCCAAGACCAACGCAACAATAAAAAGCAAACACTCTTTGTCAACTAAGACATCAATCCAATGCTAGGGTTTGATTCGACAAACAATACCAATGATGATCAACGATCGAAATTATGCCAACACACTTTGCATTGGGTCAGGCAACCCATGCATTCAATGCACTATCACTTCACATATATGGTAATGCCACAGTGGATCATGCTGGATCGTTCTAAACATCCAACTCGGAGGAAGGTTAACTCACAACAATGACACGGTGGTCTCGGCATTCACCATTACAATGATATCACCATACATGGATTGACAACAAACCTTGTCACCCTGAATTTCGTGTCAAGCCTTTAATGCAAAATCGAAAGGAAATCCCCATGATAGCTCGACGTTCTTGTCACTTATATGAACCACCAAATCGCTACCCTGCCAGCATTTATTGCATGTTAGTGTTCTATTCCCAACGTTGCATTACAACCCTAATACATGACATTATAACATTATGCTATGATAAGTCAAATCACAAGTTTTGTATGGGTTCTAAGTTGTGTTTAATATCACATGTTATTGTATCGTTTGACCCACGACGATACACAAATCCATATAGATCAACTTTCCAAATTGTTATTTAGTCCCAAGGCTACTATTTTTAGATTTAAATAATAATGTTAGGACTTAGATATTAGTTAATAGGGTAACTATAATCACATTATTGACATGGTCTTGCTTTATGCCATTCTTACAAATAGATACAAACCCTTGTAAGGGTTATATGTATCACTAGTTCAACATAGCAAGGTTATGGTTATAATAGCCCATACTTAGGAGATTATAGTGTAACCCTTGTAATTCTTTGGTTGTGATTATACAAACTATGATATCAAAGATATAAAAATAATTAGTTTGTATAGCAAACATTCGTTGGATCCAAGGATATAGATATTCAGTTTGAAGAGTGACTAAAAAGCTATGAGTTCTTACCATACTCTCTCATACAAGTATTTAATGACTTTGCGATACATGTATTACATCAATGATGGAAAGATAATGACGACATTAAAGCTAGCTAGTCCAGTGACAAAACCATCAGCAGAATGACGTACATAGATAATTATATTTAACATTATGGAGTTGTAAGACAACATCTGAGAGCAGTGATTATAGCTTTGAAACGCATGCATGTTCACTCCTGGTGAGTCGCAACAGAAATTATCACATTCTATTTAATTATGACGCTGAAACTGAACTACATGTACTTCGTTCTTACCTGTCATCTGCACATAGGACATTCAATAAGCTTTAGCGTTGCAGCTAAGTAAGCTCCAGGGTACCTTGTAGGACACCCTTATGCAGCAAAGTCAAACTGTCAGTATCATCGCAAAGAGAAAGTGTCGCAACTTATTCCCAGTCTGTTTATTCATTGTCATCATGATCATGTTTATTAATTATGTGTTATAAATGTCATTATCTTATTGCTGCTAAACAGAAAATAAAGCATGCTTAGTATTAACAACTGTACAACTAATGCTGTCGTATTCTCAATTATTATTTCTGCAATTATTATTATCATAATTAATGTTGTTATTAAAAATTTTAAATTTTTATGAAATTTCGGGATGTTACAATTAATCACTAATACAATCAGATTTTATGGTTTTCATCTACATCCTTCTAACACTAAAACAAATCATATCTTGTGGACATCATTTACAGCCGTCTAAACACGTTACAAATTGGATTTTATGGTTGTCATTTACAACCATGTGAGCACATTACAAAACCAAATTTTATGGCTTCCATTTACATTCCTCTAAGCATGAGAGAAATAAAAAATGATGGCTTCCATATACAACCATCTAGCTGTGAGAGAATAGGGAAGTTGGAGAAGATAGATAAGGTTCTTTGCAATTAAGGTTTTATATCACATGAAGGCCATCCACCTACATTCAACTATTAACATAACAATCTATATGACATAGATAAGCATGAGGGTCATCCATCCCGCATTCAACTGTTAACATAACATACATAAACATAAATAGAGATCAAGTTAGCCTATATGGCACATATGCATAACAAAATAAAATAAATAGCAATAAGAAAATATTTATCTCAAAGAATGCAACTGGCTTCAATAGGGCCACGTTCCTCCCAACCATAGACATGGCATGTTTATACATCTCTCATCATGACAGTCACCCTCAAGCTGAGTACATGGTTCCACAAGTATAGGTACTCTCAACCATAGTATTCGTATTTCACTCCCTCATCACTTACTTTCCTTTTTGTCTATAGTACGCGGTGAGTTGCAACTACCCATGCTCACCACGACCTTCAGATATCACCACCCTCATCCAATGGCTTTACATGCTAGACTAGGGATAAATAATGGTCCTTGAGGGAACAAAGGTAAAAAACCATAAACTCTCTGGTAACATCATTGTCTCACACATAACACAAGTCACATTGAGCACCATCGAACCCCACTCACTAACTAGCACAACAAGGAGATATATCATGTATAAATAAATCTCAAGGAGGGAAATTCGAACCCAAGGAGACCAACTCGAATTAGTTAAGGTGTGGTTAGGATTCATTGTGGAGACTTAAATCAAATTGATTGAATGGTGGATTAGCTTAGGATCAGATTCCCTTCTCAGATAAGCAGCATGAGGAGGAGTTACCAAAAACCAAGGAGTGGAGCACAAGGAGGGCACACTAGTCATGAGGGGTGAAAGAGTGGGTCCATTAGGATCATCAATGACCTGTAAGCATGAAAATTGGGAACTCCATCTAGATTTGGGGAGCAAGGGTGCACTTGTGGAGGTGGAGACAAAAATCAAGGAGGTGGAAGCTAAAATCTAGTTGAAAGCTCCTAAATCAAGGGAGAGGGCGCCTTAGAGTAAGTGGGACCCACAAAAGAGTAGCTCTCATCCAAGGAGGGCGCATTCATCAAGTAGGACCCACCAAATCTTCATGAGGGCGCACTATTGCAAAATGGGTCCACTAATCCATGAATAAGGTGCAATAGTAACTCCATAGGCAAAAATAAGCAAGAATAGGGTCCAACAAGTAAATGTTACAAAGAGTAATAACTCCTAGTCCAACCACCTCACAAGTGGAAACCATGTACCACCATTCTTGTTTTTAGTTCATGTTAAGCCACTTAATTTTATTAAACAATAATAATAACAGTAATATCCAAATACATAATCCCAACACCTTGTATAACGATAACAAAACAAAATAATAATTACATACATCCAGAGTTTACAACATTAAAATATTACAATATCTTATAACCAATTATAACTAAAAAAAATTGCATATTTACATCGAAGGCATTCATTCAATGAACACCTTTTCTACCAACTGTAGCAGATCCCTCGTCTATGCAGTGAACCATATTTTGCCACGTGTCCAATTTTTGTCCAAGGGTTTTCAAGTTTACCTGATGTGTTGTCCGGCTTGTTGATTATTCATAGTAAATTTGACATTGGTTTTCATGACTAACGTAGCCACCACATTCATCCACTATAGTGTGTGCTTGAAGTTTTTACCGTCTGGCAAACTTTTACGCTTAGGAAGCCGTTCAATTTCCTTGGGCAAGAAGCGAGGGAAATTTTCATGAAATTGGAATCTCTGAACCCTCCACAGGAATTTTCACGATCTGGAACTTGGCATCTACCAGGAATTTTGCTCTGGCATTCATCTACTTTGGACATCTGGTTTTTATCCTCCGATGGCCATTTAATTGTTTTAGGCAAGAAACGAAGGAAATTTTCGTGAAATCAAAAGCTTTGGAACCCTACATAGAAATTTTGAGATCTGGAACTTGGCATTTAGAACTGCTGGAGTCGGTAGAGCCCAAGTTCCTACCCTCTTTTCAAGGTCCGCACTTCTCCTTTCAGGATGTGTGAAGCGCCCATTTTGGCGAGAGGCATTTGAATTGATTCGAGGTAGGATGTATGGTACTAGAAAGGGAGGGAAGGTTTTGGGGAAGGGAGGTGTTGAGAATGTGAAATTGGGATCGATATGCAGATATAGAGTCAAGACAACAACGACTCCCCAATTTGCATACCAATAGTTCACAAAGTACAACAATGGTAGGAGAAGCAACATCCCCAAGTTGCCTCCCCATGCCTTTGTTTAGTTCTCAAGTCCTAGTGCTTTGAAGGAGGCGGTGAGACTCAGTAATGATGAAAAGCTCATATTCTGAGGCCATGCTCTCAAGGTCAAGGTTGGTATTGAAACCCCCTCTAGATTGCGCAGAAGAAGAACAACTCTGCTCTTTAGATTTTCTCCTATTATACTATTTGAGATTGGTTCATTGTTGAATATTAATGAGTTATTAATGGACTGGAGAGCACCTACTTCTTGTGTCGATTTTCATGTGGACCCATTTGGAAGAAGATGTAGGATTTTCCTTACTCGAGATCAACTGTTTACTTTTAGTATTGCTGGTAAGGACACTGATAAAATGCGATTTTAAGATTGAATTTCTTATCAAAGACATCCAGATTGTACGAATTATCAAGGGAAGTGGGACTAAAGTTATGATGTTACACCTTTGGGTGCCTCCCTTGATATATTACAGAATTGTAGACGATGATATCTATGTGACTCTCCCTTTTCCTTTGTTGGATGATGAGGATCCCTGGATTCGAACCTTGGAATTCACTCCTAACAATTCATTGGGTAGATGCATGGCCTAGAAAATTGATCTTTCTCCTTGCATCGGTGATACAATGAAAAAGGCCATCGACTATTTCAAACATAAAATGTTCCCGATGAAAAACCACCTCCTACTTTGAAAATTGATAACGAGACATATTTGTCCAGCATGAGACTTTTTTTCACCCTACCACACCGCCCCAAAATTCCTTTTGAGACCATGTTCCTTCTGAATTGTCTTGTGCACAAGGGCATTATCAATTTTCAAAGAATAACTCATGAGTTTTACAATTGGTTAGATCCTGGTGTCACACCAACCAAGCTAAGTACCCTAGCACCGAGGCATATGCTTGCCTAAATCTACCCAATTTTTTATTCCCTTGGAAGATCCAGAGCTCTTGAAGGGCCCAAAGATAGTCAACTAAACAATTGAAGTGAGGAGATTGGTTATCACGGATATAAAATCCTATTGTCTTGCTCCAGAGGTGGAATTGTCAAACAAAGTATTAAGGAAATTTAAGAGGTTTGCAAACCGATTACTACGAGTAACTTTCATGGATGATAGCATGCAAGCAATGTCTTCGACGGTGTTAAATGTGTGTATAGCACCTGTTAGTGCTAGGAGTTGTTTCTATACTGCTATAGAAACAAGTCTATCACATATTAGATGTATGATTGGATTTGGAAGATGGATAAACAAGACTGAATGAGAGATGGAGAGGGTAGCAAGCAAACTGCAGATCAATGATACAACATTGGGCATGGAGTCATAAACATTCTGTAGATTGAAGGAAATTGAACTAATTTATTAGATGATGGCAGGTGGAAGAAAAGAGAAGGAAACATAAAGTAGAACATCCATCAAACACAGATCCTCTCGATTAAATGAGCTAGAAAGGTACTTGACAAAACAATGATTGACATGCAAGTTACAACAGATCCTCTGTTGCTCAAGAATCTATTAATCCAATACAACCATTGATCTTCAAATTCTGCAATTTATTCAAGTAAGATGACTAATTAAATGAAAGACAAATAAGTTACCATTCTAGTGAAACAACTCTCATGAATCTTCAATGACATAAAATATTACACGTTAAAATTCCCTCAGGCTTACAAGCAATTTCATACATGCTTCTGCTTCCTAAATCTTTCTTGAGCCTCTAGACTGAACCCTCATACATTCTAATTGCATGAATATATAGAAAAATATAATCCATAAATTGTTACAGATTCCTCAGAATTAAAATTTATCATGAAGCCCAAAATAGGTCACAACTCGAGTTAGATGCCATTGAATCTGGATCTTAATTGACTGCCTATAAATTCTAGTTTTCGACTTCATATCTAGAGCTGACCCTTTGATTGTTGGAACTAAATTTTAACAAATACTAATTTTATGATTCAAGATACAATCTGCCCTTAAAATGCTCTGCCACCTGTGACTGTTAGTTGAATTTAAATCTGGGATTGACCTCTCAAGTATCCAATTTCTTCCTCTATTGCCAAATGTTGGAAAAAATACCCTGCCACTAATACATTCACTATCTTCATATTTTGGAATGCTAGAAATGATTATTCAACTATCCAATTTCTTCCTCTATTGCCAAATGTTGGAAAAAATATCCTGCCACTAATACATTCACTATCTTCATATTTTGGAATGCTAGAAATGATTATTCAACTATCTGCTCATTCTTCTCCTTGAAATATGGAGTTTGTTTTAAACTGTTGATCTTATACCTGTGATGCAAATCCCAGTAGCTCCACTGAATGGACACTTGTGCATTTGGGCACTTATTACTTGATAGTTAATGGGTGCCCTTGATTTACACTTGGGCAGGATAAACACTAACTGATACTCATAAACTTGGCAATAAGCGAATACAACACTTGGAAATTCCTTTCGCTCCAAATTCTATGAAATCACCATCAACAACACCTGAAATTCAGTGAGAATGATTGACATTAAGTTTGAATACAAGAGATGGAAGATGATGCGGCATTCATCATGATGTGGTTTCGTGCTCATCTTGTCATTGTTTGGCATAAGATGGCACTATGCTTGATCACTTCCTTTGTTGTTGTTGGAAAACAGTTAAACATCTGGGACTTACCTTCAATATTCATTTCAAATTTGTTTGATGCTACTTGAAAAACAAATCTTCAAACTGTAACCGAGCCCATTCCATACAAACATCAAAAACCTTAATGTTTTGTATTTGACGAGAGCGTCTCTTAAAATTTCAAAAATATGGTGCCTTGCAGGTATTGTTGATTCCTCTAGTACCATGTTGCCTCCATCAATAATTGGCTTACGATATGCAACACATCAAGCATCAATATATAGTCTTGAGGATGGTGTGTCAATAGCAGAGACGACACCTGAAATTGAACCAAAGAAAGAGGAGTTAAATATATTCTTAGTATCAGAGCCAAACTTCACATGCATAACACGTACTTGAGCTGCAGGGTTAATTCTTCGCAAAGCCGTGATGTTGAAGGTTTTTTTTTATCTGCTCAAGTTATCTACTTAATACAAAACCTAATTAATCATACTTGGCTTTGATACATTCTCCATATCAATAACAATAATGCTTCCATTTGGGATGCAACCAATGCATGTAATTGTTGAACATCATGGCTTCCAATATCATACCAACTTAATGCGTTTTCTCATGATAGTTCAATTAAAGAACCTTCTCACCATAACGAGCACAATAGATGTCTTCTTCATTTCTCACTAAACTACATTGTATTCTCTTTTACAAGATCAAATTTTTAAAGAGTACTATTTAAGGGAACCTGCCACAAGGCCTTTGCAAATCTCATCTCTGATGCAGCGATGACATAATCTATTGCTTCTTGGTTTTGGAATCCTTTGATGGAATACAATTCTACAGTAATTGGGGTTTCTTCTAGAACCCATGAATCTCCCATAATTCCCAGAAGCTCGCCATCCATATTCGACAGCATGAAAGGAACTTCAAATGGAATAAACCAACTATCACACACTTGCTTCCTGTAAATGATTATAACAATTATATCCATGGGATTTCTTAGTATTTTTCAACAGTTGGTGTAAACTTGGCGTTGTTAGACACTGGTGAATTTTATGCGTGGACTCTTGATAATCTCTAACACTTGTCACTCGAGATTTCATTATTTGGAAATACATTAGCACCTTCTCATAATCATCTCCTCCATTGTAGCAAACGATAAATTTGTGCTTCCCTCGACCAGAGTAGAAAAATGAACGAACCATACAATAATAAACAGGATGTGATGATTGTTTCTCATTCTTCGATATCTTTGCTTTGCATAAGTAGTTACCTCTCAACACCATATACCCTTTTGGAGAAAGAGAAGTTTCATTATTTTGTGCAAATGCAAGGAAATATTTTCAAGCCTTCGGACCTGCCATCTTATTCCATCCAAAAATTGAAAATGAAATGAGAAGCAAACACCAGGATGCAATACATATATGACATGGCCGCAAGAACTACTCCACGATGGTAATGAGAATTGAAAAAATGGTCCCTCATGCTACATCTGTCATATTTTCATGCTAAATCCATAAAACCACCTCATGCCAAGAATTGGTGTGGTATAGTAAATGCCTAAACAAAATCTAGGGCCAAACCTTTTTTTATTGAAACCATATCTTCTTTCTAACATTCGGTCTTTGACTTTGGGATACACATGGATACATTGGATGAGTTTTTGACATTAAGAGTAATGAAGAAGAATCATAGATAAATGACTCGACTTTAAACACAACACCCTTTATTTATTCATTTATTCATGGGCATAAAGTAAGGCTTCATGATTTGATTTAAAAGGCATATGGAATGATTAATGTTAAAAAGTTTAAAATGACTTTTGATTATTTCAACAGAAAATAAAAGGAATAAGCCATCCTTTAAATAAAAGCTTAAGCATAAGTCACTTACAATAAAAATTTAAAATGGATCATGCATAAGCAACACGATTTTAGAAAGGAAACCTTGACATTAGACTCAAAAGGCTAAATAAAGTGGACTTCAATATCAAAAAGTTTGAAATTTTTCATAAGATATTAAAAATCCATAAATGAGTTACCTAAGGAAAAAGCTTTTATCAAAATTAGAAACTAAAATTTTAAACAAAATACAATGACTCTTTGGACAAAACTTTGGTGACGGATATTTTGGCAAGTTCAATGCAAAAGTGATGAAAAGCTAAAAATTTTGATGGGGTAAATTTTAGTGTTAACAACACCCATTGTTAAAGAAGTATCATTTGGTTCTACTGCATATAGGACAACGCTTTTTGAGCATGTGAAGCAAATACTTCATAAGGGTTTTAAGCTATGTGGACGTCACTACTTATTTTTTGCGTTCTTTGCAAATCAATCGAGAGACCGTTCTGCATGGTTCTTGTAACGCCCCATATTTTGACTAGGCATGTTTATGAGTTAGACACCTTTCACTTTATTGCTTGTTATCTGTTCGACTCAGCTAGACAGAGTGAACTATATTTATCACTATATTTTCGGCATGATAGACATGATGATATGTTGCAACTGTGCTAATGATGTTAATATATTCATGCAGTTCTTAAGTTATGATTATCATGAGATTATTTTATTTCATAATGACAGTGTATGTTTGACAATCGTCCTGGAAGAAATGTGATATATATGATGTGGTAATTATGCGGTGAACGATTTAATGATTTTATGTGATGAAATAAATGATGCCGACAATATGGATTAGACAATGATAAAATGGAAAATATATGTTTTAGCGTTTTCATTGATGAAATGTAAAATATATGGTGTTGTATGTGGATGCCATCCTATGATGAAATTGATAGAACTGTTATATGCCATGCATACCTGTGATGAAATTGTGACACGAAATAAAATGATGTGGATGGTATGGATCAATTGGTGATCGAATGGAAGTACTAACCTACAGGACACAAGGGCTATGGGATAGCCGAATACTTGATCTGATATATGGATAAGAGCCTATCCATGTAGTGAACCTTAGCAACCGTAACTGATGATACGATGACACAGACCAATAATCTCGATAGCAGCAGAGTATGATTTGATAAGGGCGTAGGCCCAGTATGTTGAGAGGGATGGATGTGTTGCCCACCCTATGTTCCTATGATACCCAAGGTCGTGGGAGGGCCGTGCTGAGACATGCTCCCCATGTAGTTGTGATGACGATGGTCGGATGCCTGCTAGGGGAGGATAGGTCCGATGTACAGCTGACGCTATCGCTCTCAAGTTCTATGTGGTCAGGTCAATGAGTCCGACATCCACTTTTGTACTAGCAGAGGAAGGATAGGGAGGATGTGGCAGTAGGTTAGGATGGGGGGATATGATAGTTATTACTGTTGAGGGTTGGGTATTCCTTGACCCGGAGTTAGTGGTAGTAGGTAGCTTTCCTTGAACCGGAATGATTGATCAAATGTAATAAAAAAAAAATAACGAAATGAAATCCTAAAGGTTAACTGGTAAAGTAACCGATGATGTTTAGAAATGTTATGGTGAATGTATACTTGTTCAGTTTGCATGAAGTATTGTTAGTACTAGTTAGCTGTTATGCATAGGAATTATGATGTATATTTATAGTACATGTACGTCTTGTGCATACGCTGGCCACGCATGCACATTAGGCACATGCACAATAATATTGGTTTACAACCTACTTATCAAGATTTAACAATGTTATAAGTTATCATAGATAACTCAATTAAGTATTTAATAAATAATTTAATTAGTAAAAGATTACCAAGTTCTGGTGTATAAAATAAGTTAATCAGTCGTGTATGTAAACATTGTAATGACAATTAAAATAAGAGTCGTTACTTGTAAGTACCCTCAAATGAAGGTGTCGTCAATATGAAGTATGATAGTTAAATATTAATACTAGAAGAGTGTGCTAGATAATTGTTGAATCATGATTAAATGAACCGTTAAGTATATTTCATTATCTATACATAGAAGTACTATGTTGACACTTATTGATTAAACAAATCAATATTTTAATTACTATCCACAAATTATTTAATTACTATTATTATTAATTATTATTGCTATTATTATTATTTAATCAATAATAAAATAATAATCCCTTTTATAAAAACATGATGGATCGAATAATTTATTAAATAGGTTATTCGTTTAATTAATTGACAAAATCATTCCAAGTAAATAAAAGGGTATGTTTAAAATAAATTATTTAACAATTCCATTACTCGAGAGAAACTTGGATGATTTAAAATAATATATATATAATCCACCTTTTACCTTAAAAAGGGGATGCATTAATGATATGTACTTCCTAAAACTGTGACAGTTAGGGCGGTGGAGTGATAAGGAAGTTTGACTTTATGAAGGAGATGGATTCCTATAAAGGGGGGATTGAACAAAGTAGTAAGGGGGTTATTGTGGGAGAACTGTGAGGATTTTTTTTTTGTGAAAAGGAGGAATGCCGAGGAGGGGGTTAACTCGATGCCGAGGAGGGGGTTAACTCGAAGCTTTGAGGAGGTGGGAAACTCAAAAGAAAATACTGAGGAGGGGGTTAACTCAGCGAAATATGACCATGGAAAGGTTCGATGGAAAGTTGCTGTCGGGATTATCGGTATGTGGGCTTGGGGGCTAGGAAATCCGTTGATTTCCTAGGGTTAGCATGATAATAGTTGATCGGCAGGGTGGACACATCATTTTTGGGTTGCTAAGGTACCTTACAGAATCCACCACGTAAGTCTTCTGATCTCCCTGCAAATCTACGGGCCCAGGTATTTTACTCAGCTAGCTTAAATAAATTGTATTTCCCTTTTATTTTTAGATTATGCAGGAAATAAGAACAGGGTTAGAATGAAAAGCCTTAAGCTTATGTTTATTTAATTTGCACAGACTTATGAACCTTTAGAAACCTAAAACATAGACGGTTGATTCTATTCTTTTAGAAGGCGAACGAAGTAAAAATTTGGTATTTACACATAAATGGATAAATAGAGACCCAATGCCTAGAAAGGGGCACTTCATTTGGTATCAGAGCCGAGGCTCAAACCCTGAGACCCTAGGGCCTAACTACACCTGGAATTATAGCGAAATTACTAGAAAATAGCAAACATATGATGGCTGCAACAAAAGGGGAGATAACTTGAAGAGCCCTTTTTCTGTTTATTTACAAAGCATAACAGAAACAGAACGTGAACGAAAAAAAATAATATAAATACATATATTGAGCAGAAAATTTTGAAATTATGTGTAAATCCAGCATCCTTCACCGAGAAAATTTAACATAAGGTTTTGGAGAAAAGCTAGGAGGCTTCCCGTAAAGTAAATGAACTCCCATACTCCAAATCTATGGCGGATGAGCATATTCTTCCTGCAATATAACAGAAAACTAGGTTAATAAATGTATACATATGTGGAAAAAAAAATGGCTTGAATAGGTGTGATTCGTTTAAAATTCCAATGCACGTGAAATGTAAATACCAGCTCAAATTGCTAAGACGGAGAAAAGAGAATCGTAATTACTAATTAGATGCCCAACAGAATTATCGGGGGTATTTAATGACAAGGTGTAGATATGTTTTATTTTTATGATCTTAAATTAAGTATGTTAGTTCTTGCATAAAAGACAACACGGGCATTGTGAATTTAGGGTTTAGGAAACTATGGTGTATAAACGTTAAAATAAAACTTAAATAGTTATAAAATATTAAAAATCAAGGGTGAATAGTTATTCATCTTATTCAAATATTGGATTTCCTTACCACGAGTTACCAATATATATATAAAATAAAATAAAGCTTCATTTTCTCCCATAAATAGGGTATACTTTTGATGGCACGTGAGGCGGTTTCGCATTGCCCCTCGAATGGTTTGCCATACCGGGTTTTAATATGCGGATGTATCAAAATTTGACACGTGTAATGGCGGTTTTCTTACCGCAACCACCAACCCTCCTTATCTTGCGTGCATGTTGCCAATGCGAAATAGATAGAGAGCCGCCGATATTTATCTAAGGCTCTTGCCACTCTCCAAACAATACGAATTTTACCGTCGTCATCTAGTTACTTGTGCACTTTATTGACTTGTGACTCTGCGAGGGCTTGTGTTTCCTTCCATTTTTTTTTATATATTTATTGCGTCAACTTTGACTGTGGTGTCTTAGAGACCATTTGGCCTGTAATACTTGCTGCTGAGTCTAATCGCAGCGAACCTTATGCAATTGGTGGGAAAGCCCATAATTCCGTGTCCAGAAAAGTCTGTAAAAATTTTCTTCCCCGCTTACCATATATGTTTAATGGAGTCTCGATTTCTGCTCCTCCTAATGAAAAAATGCTTATATCATATAAAACTAAGGAAGAAAGGGCCCCTTCCTGCATGATGATATTATGGCTTCGTGTGATCTGCATTCTATACTTGAAACAAAGGAAGCAGAAAAGCCAGCAGAACCCGAACCTATTGCTGTAGAGCCTCCACCCGAGCCTTCCAATAATAAACCTGTAAAAAAAAAAAAATGCATCAAGCCCTAGTGGTTGAGAAGGTAGTTTCCCGTATAATTGACTTGCGTTGTTGAATAATTTAACAAAAAAAACTGAATTATGCCATACAGTGGATACCTCTGATAAAAGAGATAAGCCAACATTCACACAAACATAGAGATAAACTCTGTCAAGAAATTAAAGGTAATGATAGTTTGAAAAGACAACGCGGAGATAACTGGAACACGGTATTGAAATAGCAGTGGTATTATCTACCTGAGTAAGATCGCGACCAGGACACAATAGTTAAACCTTAAATTCAGTCGAATGGCATATGTAGATTGTGTCACTAATCTGAAAGGTTAAAAAGCATTTTTTCTGAGATGGCTCAGCGCCGGTATTCGTATAAATCCTAAAACGGAGATTTCGTGACTTGGAATAAATTATAATATACAATTTCAAGGAGATCTACGCCGTCACTCACGAGGGTATATTGAAATCTGAGTACTAATGTGGATCACGTAGAGACCCATATGAAGGCAGAAAATAATACTTAATCGTACACACACACAAAAAATTTAGCATTATCTTAAATAACAATGACTTAGATAAATGCGCAATGTAATAAAATGCTTACCTGTACTGAACCCAATGCCATAAGACTGCATCGTTGATAGCATTTACGTATCCATAAGGAAGGGCAGAGCTAGCAAATCTCCTCTCATATGACAGCGCAGAGCAGATAGTGCTGCTGCTGCTGTTGAATGAATATATAGGCCTCTATCCCTGAGGGGAATATGGGGCATCAAACGAAACAATAAACCGAAGACGCTCCAAATCACATACACACTGACCCATCCAGAAATCGTGAAACGAAAGAAAACCATAAGCAGTAATATAAACCATGAAAATGAAAAGACCCACGATCAAAATATCCATGGCCGTGGAAAGAGGAAAAAAAATTGTGATTGCCCGCCTGCCATCGTTGGTTCTCTCGAGACCCAATTCAGTTTTAAGTGTATAAATATAAAAAAAAAGAGAGCAAACCGCATAAACAACAGCTAGGCAAGAAACCTGGAGACGAGGCTGTCCAGTAGGGCCACGGCGTTGGAAACGAGGCCATCCACCATTCGGTCCCATTACCTGAACACGTAATGCTGTTTTACCTTGGTTTCCAAAACAGAAGGTGGATATCTCTGTTTCAGTAAGAAAAATCTAAAGCTATGCCAGGGTTTCACCCTTTTCTATTTCTGCGCAAGTTTGTTTTTCCATTACAGCCTTGGCTCTTCACCCCTACGAGAACCATCTGAAACTGCACACCTTTTGAAGGATTTCTCTGAGTCTGTTAAAATCTCAGCGTTCTATTTCCAGTAGCTTCAGCACCGAACCCTAAACTTTGAGTCGCAGACAAGCCAACCCGGCGCAGATGGCTATCACGGGCTTCCAAGCAAACGTTGCAGCCACCTGCAAGGTTAGCAGATGGGTGCTTAGTCCTGCTCGCATTATTGTCTACTGCACTGTGCTTAGTCCCTCTCGCATTATTCCCTAACTGGGTGTCGAAAAGAGAACTACCTCACCCTTTATAGCATCCCCGAAGGTTGGTTCCACACGGACCATCGGTGGTTTCCTATACCGCTTTATGGGCATGCGGACGAGCTTGGAGCAGGACACGTGGGAGGGTGGTATTCTTACCGCGACCGCCTCTCCCGTTAACTCCCGAGCATGTCGATGGCGCGGGGTCACCGTGAGCCGTCGATTTTCGTCCTCCATCGTCCACGTGCCAAGCCTAAGGAGGGCCCACATATCCTCCATCATTCTAGCGCCAAGACCTAGAGCCGAGGCAAAAGGGCCCATGCACCCTCTATCATCCTAGCGCCAAGGATTAGCGCCTCCCATCCCTTATTATCTATCCGGCCCAGCCCATGCGCTCAATACTAAGAGCATTGCCTGCAACAAGCCGCCAAATTCATGGGAACGACGGCACCGCAATGCACCCAAACGCAAAATTCGGTCCAACAGACTCACCTTCCTTTAACCAGCCACCTGCCAAGCCTAAGAGGAGCTCACGCAAGCCGCACTGGCACCCTTCATCGCATGACTTGGACCTTTCCATCGAAACCCCAGCTCGACTATTCACGTAGCGCTTACATTTAAATTTAATATATATAGAAACATTTTGGAAAATATATATATATATATATATATAGGTTGAAGTGGCTCGGCGAAGTCATATTTACATTTAAATTGTATAATTTATTTATAAATTTTATTTAAATTAATTTATAATTACATTTATAAGTTATATTTATATAAAAAAAAAATTAAATTATAAATTGTATGTGAAAGAGGAAGTCTAAATATTTAAATTTAATATATATATATGTGTGAAGTAAGGGCAAAGTGTTCACATTTTTTTTATTATTCACTAAAAGTAACAATATTTATCCCGATAATGATTTATGTGGTCTCACAACCACTAAGCACTACTTTTGAATAATAAATTGTTTTCTCCACTATATGGTCATTGCCCTTTATCATCAATCCTTATTGGAGGAATATTTAACTTGAGGATTGTATTCATTATGATAGTATAATCATGATATACGGATAAGTTTTATATATAAAAAAAAATACTTATAAATTTAAGTGGATGGGTTCTAGTTTAAGAGTTAATTTAAATGATTATGAATTAAATGAAAGATTTTCTTTTCGAAATTTTGGAATTATGGAGGATTAAGATTTTATAATAAAAATCGTAACTCTCAAGGTAACTATTAATAAACTCTTCAATCATGACATGTAAATAACAATCATAATATCATTGGTCAATATTTAACCCTACACATATAAAGAGGGCATGAAGTAAAACATTAAATGCACTAAATAATAAATAGGTAATATAAGAGGGGGACTATGCTATGAATCTCGAACCTAAGTTTTGGAGGATAAGTGAAATGGCAAGGCGATATACCTTAAGATTGTAATGAAGGAAGAAGTGTTCTAGTTCTATCAGTCAAATATGATGGGAGAGTCCACTTACGTTTAAAAATGCGTTGAATTGTTGAATAAATATACGTTGGTGATCAAATAGTAAGGGGTGATGGTTACCACTATTAGCGACTAGGATAATTGTGTTGCTTCCCATTATGTACAGGATCTACCGGTTATACATATATATCTATGTAAGGGGTGGATCGTCGATAGAAACAAGAGATGCATTAACTAAACCTAATAAGGTAGTAAATGGAGTAAGGACATGGTAGGAAGGTAATAAAGTGGGAGACAATTGAAAGTCAATAACACTTGACCAATAGTCTAAATAACCGTTATAAACCAAGTACTTGGAATTTGTAGTAAGACTATGTTTTAAGGGAAATAGTGCATATCCAATTAGGAGACATGATGGAATTATTTAATGATGAGAACGGGTACCTTTACAAAACTGGCAAGAAGGGAGTAAGATTATATGTGTATCTCATGACTAGCGATAATGTATAGTTGTATGAGGCACCTTGATAGAGGTGGTAGGTCAATATTTAAGGTATGTGGGAATGGATTTCCCTACTGGAAATTTAATTAGTATTAAGATATGGGAGATATCTAAAAAAAAAAAAAAGAGAGAGACCTTTGTCGAGACTTCAACTTATAGTCAAAGAGGCGAAACAAACACTTAATCTGAAAACGAGGAACCGCTAAAATGAGCGTGGCAAGCTGAATGCTAAGACGCTAATTTCACCACATGACAAGATCATTAATGAAAACTACCATAGATTTCAACACGTTGATCCTAACCAACCGTTCCTTGCACATAAGCATAAATATAGACATTTTAAGGAGCACTGCATTAGGTTTTCCTCGTGAGGTAAAATGACAGGGTAGAAACGAATTCCCTTATTTTCTTATAGTACTACTAAGAATGGAAATTTTTATATATCGACTAAGGAGGGAAAGGTTGAGTTTTAATTTAATGAAGTTCCTAGATTGCATTAGTTGCAATGCCATGTAACCTCATCTAGTTCTATTGAATAGGTTTTACATGTTGGATAATTAACATGATTAAGGGTTATGTGAATGAGTGAATTGTTAGGACAACCACATCTACACTTTGCTTGTGTTTAATAAGAGAACTTGGTTAAATAAACATGAAGTGGTATTGGAGCTGCTACTTCCCCACAACAAATTACACAAATATTAATGTGTGTATATAGATAACTTAGTACAAGGTACAACTTAAAGTGAAAACTCGTAAGCCTCTCATAATTATATTTACAAATAAAAGTTTCATTTAAAAATGTAAATAAATGTTATATAAGGGAGAGAGACTTAGAAAATACATTATATATCATTTGGAAAAGATAATGGGTGGAAATAAATTTGTTGGATACAAGGATGGGTATCCTTTTTGCATCATATTATGGAAAACACCATGCACTTAAACAAGGAGGTTGCATATAAAGCTTATTAAAAGACTATTTTCTTGAGGGGGTACATGACTTTAGAATGAAAAGTTAAATGTTGGGGTAACGGTGCAACAAGGTTTTGAGAAAATTTAGGATTAATCCTACCTAATATGGTAATGATCTCGTGTAATAATAAGAGAGTCATAAGAATCCCAACACAGTCCTCAACTTAACTCAACTAAAGCGGTTGTTACGAAGTTCTAGTATGATTGAACATATTAAGTAATCATGTATTCGTTCAACTTGTAGGATTAGACTAAGGTCTTTACAAGTACATAAAGGTTGCTTGAGTGAGTAGGAAGAGTGGTGATGTGCGAAAACAATGGCGTACTGGGATAAATACTAGTAATTACCCTTGCGATGGTAGGGGTGGGAACAAACTAGCTATGAAATTCTTAAGGAATTGAAGAAGTAATGGTTCCCTAACAAATTAGATTGGTTTGAAAAGAGAATAATAAATAAACACAATAACAATTGTATTTTGATAAGAAATAGCCATGAAAACCTTGTAAACGATAATAGTTCCCCTAGTTTAACGATGTTATGATACTTTTGTTATTGTTCATTACCGATACTGAAATAAAAATATGTGACCTTAGGATTTTGAGGACATCAATCTTCTTCCCTAAGCGATGCATGCAAACCTTAAGAGTCCTTGGTAGTCGCATGTTGAGAGGATACAGATTAAAAGTTCTAACGACCTTCAATTTAAATAATTGATCATTTCATGCTAAGTGGATCAATATAAGCTATTGGTGAGGAGTAAACCTCTCTGGATGTTATAACTTGAAGGATGTTACTAAACGGTAAGATGTAAGATACTAAGGTGGATGGCACTTGATTATAACCTTACGGCTGTTAGAGGTTCAATAGAAAGATTAATCTAAATGTTTCTTTAAATTATTAGAATACACATCAGGGGATAAAAGAAGCAAAACCATAGGATAATATCGGCATATTCGGTCAAGTCAAATCTAAGTAAGACAATTATGGCCAACACCTGCTACTTGCAAGAATGAAGAGGTTAGGCATCAAGATTTTCCCTGCATTATTATGACCATAACTTCGGGACGAAGTTTCCTGAAGAGTGGGTGTATGTAACGCCCCATATTTTGACTAGGCATGTTTATGAGTTAGACACCATTCACTTTTGTTATCTGTTCGACTCAGCTAGATAGAGTGAACTATATTTATCACTATATTTTCGGCATGATAGACATGATGATATGTTGCAACTGTGCTAATGATGTTACTATATTCATGCAGTTCTTAAGTTATGATTATCATGAGATTCTTTTATTTCATAATGACAGTGTATGTTTGACAATCGTCCTGGAAGAAATGTGATATATATGATGTGGTAATTATGCGGTGAACGATTTAATGATTTTATGTGATGAAATAAATGATGCCGACAATATGGATCAGACAATGATAAAATGGAAAATATATGTTTTAGCGTTTTCATTGATGAAATGTAAAATATATGGTGTTGTATGTGGATGCCATCCTATGATGAAATTGATAGAACTGTTATATGCCATGCATACCTGTGATGAAATTGTGACATGAAATAAAATGATGTGGATGGTATGGATCAATTGGTGATCGAATGGAAGTACTTGTTATAAAATGTGTATTTTGCGGAATACTAACCTACAGGACACAAGGGCTATGGGATAGCCGAATATTTGATCTGATATATGGATAAGAGCCTATCCATGCAGTGAACCTTAGCAACCGAAACTGATGATACGATGACAAAGACCAATAATCTCGATAGCAGCAGAGTATGATTCGATAAGGGCATAGGCCCAGTATGTTGAGAGGGATGGATGTGTTGCCCACCCTATGTTCCTATGATACCCGAGGTCATGGGAGGGCCGTGCTGAGACACGCTCCCCATGTAGTTGTGATGACGATGGTCGAATGCCTGCTAGGGGAGGATAGGTCCGCTGTACAGCCGACGCTATCACTCTCAAGTTCTATGTGGTCAGGTCGATGAGTCCGACATCCACTTTTGTACTAGCAGAGCAAGGATAGGGAGGATGTGGTAGTAGGTTAGGATGGGAGGATATGATAGTTAGTACTGTTGAGGGTTGGGTATTCCTTGACCCGGAGTTAGTGGTAGTAGGTAGCTTTCCTTGCACCGGAATGATTGATCAAATGTAATAAAAAAAAAATAACGAAATGAAATCCTAAAGGTCAACTGGTAAAGTAACCGATGATGTTTAGAAATGTTATGATGAATGTATACTTGTTCAGTTTGCATGAAGTATTGTTAGTATTAGTTAGCTGTTATGCATAGGAATTATGACGTATGTTTATAGTACATATACGTCTTGTGCATACACTAGCCACGCATGCACATTAGGCACATGCGCAATAATATTGGTTTACAACCTACTTATCAAGATTTAACAATGTTATAAGTTATCATAGATAACTCAATTAAGTATTTAATGAATAATTTAATTAGTAAAAGATTACCAAGTTCTGGTGTATAAAATAAGTTAATCAGTCGTGTATGTAAACATTGTAATGACAATTAAAATAAGAGTCGTCACTTGTAAGTACCCTCAAATGAAGGTGTCGTCAATATGAAGTATGATGGTTAAATATTAATACTAGAAGAGTGTGCTAGATAATTGTTGAATCATGATTAAATGAACCGTTAAGTATATTTCATTATCTATACATAGAAGTACTATGTTGACACTTATTGATTAAACAAATCAATATTTTAATTACTATCCACAAATTATTTAATTACTATTATTATTAATTATTATTGCTATTATTATTATTTAATAAATAATAAAATAATAATCCCTTTTATAAAAACATGATGGATCAAATAATTTATTAAATAGGTTATTCGTTTAATTAATTGACAAAATCATTCCAAGTAAATAAAAGGGTATGTTTAAAATAAATTATTTAACAATTCCATTACTCGAGAGAAACTTGGATGATTTAAAATAATATATATATAATCCACCTTTTACCTTAAAAGGGGGATGAATTAATGATATGTACTTCCTTAAACCATGACAGTTAGGGCGGTGGAGTAATAAGGAAGTTTGACTTTATGAAGGAGGTGGATTCCTATAAAGGGTGGATTGAACAAAGTAGTAAGGGGGTTATTGTGGGAGAACTGTGAGGATTTTTTTTGTGAAAAAGGAGGAATGCCGAGGAGGGGGTTAACTCGATGCCGAGGAGGGGGTTAACTCGAAGCTTTGAGGAGGTGGGAAACTCAAAAGAAAAGACTGAGGAGGGGGTTAACTCAGCGAAATATGACCATGGAAAGGTTCGATGGAAAGTTGCTGTCGGGATTATCGGTCTGTGGACTCAGGGGCTAGGAAATCCGTTGATTTCCTAGGGTCAGCACGATAATAGCTGATTGGCAGGGTGGACACATCATTTTTGGGTTGCTAAGGTACCTTACAGAATCCACCACGTAAGTCTTCTGATCTCCCTACAAATCTACGGGCCCAGGTATTTTACTCAGCTAACTTAAATAAATTGTATTTCCCTTTTATTTTCAGATTATGCAGGAAATAAGAATAGGGTTAGAATGAAAAGCCTTAATCTTATGTTTATTTAATTTGCACAGACTTATGAACCTTTAGAAACCTGAAACATAGACGGTTGATTCTATTCTTTTAGAAGGCGAACGAAGTAAAAAATTGCTATTTACACATAAATGGATAAATAGAGACCCAGTGCCTAGAAAGGGGCACTTCAGTTCTTTGCTCAAGGGAAGGATATTATAGTTTAACCTATTGATATGTTGAGCTACAAATAACCTAAAAGTTGTATTTATGTATATCCAAATTTATATCTCACTGTGTAGCATGTGAGATGAACCTTACAGGTTAGGTATATATTCCTTAGGTTACAACTTACTAGTAAATGATCTTTGTGTCATGATCTTAATACCCTTAGGATCTCGCACTATGAAATTGAAATCAATTATGGAGATGGTGACCCTTATTTGGCCCAACTTTTATGGCATTCAACGTTTTGCATTCCAAGATCAAGCTGCTTTTTATTTTGCTATAAATCTGTCTTTTGTCAAATCTAGAACAACTTGAGACTTTCAAAAACAAATGCTCTTATGTCAAAAAACTATAAGCTCTTTGTGCATTTTCTTTTGTAAGAAAGATTCAAAGATTTTAGAGAGTTTTGTGACACCATTGGGTGACTTTAAGACTTTATGTTTTATGTTTTTTCTACTTCACAATATATTGGATTGATGGATATTCCTACTTATGTTTTGGCAGACGCTCAGAGTTTCATAATCTTAAAGTAAATATTTTATGCTTTTCGTACATCACAATATATTGGATTGATGGATATTCCTACTTATGTTTAGGTAGGTGCTCAAAGTTTCATAATATTAAAGTAAATGTTTTCCAAGAATACTATTTGGAGACCATATTTAGTATTGATTTGTATGGAAAAATGTCAAAGACAAGAGAAGAGGGTGACAATATTGTCTACTTATTTATGTCTCAACTCATGAAGGAAACCTACACTACTATATGCGGGATGAAATTTGTAGATAACTTGCTTTTGGCATTGATGATGAAAGAAATGTTTATATAGAATAACTTAGGACTACTACTTGAGCACAAATACAATTTAGTGTTTAATGACTTGTCTCTTGGATGTTTTTCTTTACTGCCAACTTTTTTTCTCAATTTTAAAATTACACGTGGCATTATGTGAAGTATTTGGATATAACAAAGGGATGGATGAAATATGAAGAACAAAATAAAAATTCAAGGCCAACTTTGTTTAAAAACCAAAATTTAAACTTTTTAAGGGGGTATGATCACGTAAAGTCATGACAAGAATTTACTTTGAAATGCAAGCATAACAAAGATTGATGGTTAACTTGTTCTTGGCACAATGATTCTCTTCTCCTTGCATTGTACATGAAATAGAACTATGTGATTGTCCAATAACATAAGTGACTCTATAATGTTTGTTCCTTCAAATATTTTATTTTGTTGGTACAAAGCTATGAAGACATATAACTATCCAACTACAATCCAATGAGACAAATCCATCCCAAAATGTGAAGAAATGAATTTACAAGTACTCTAGCAAATTATTTTTGTTTTAAAGATCAACCATCACAAGAGTAGAGTTGACAAAGATGAACAACTTGAGTACTATAAGAATATAATTGGCAAAAATGGATCTCAACACATACAACCTTCTTGAACACATCCTAAATATGTCACATTATCATACTGGCATATGTCTATTGTCTACTTGCTATAGAAATCATGATGTATGGAAATTGATTTATAACAATATTCAAAACTACATGTATAATAATATAAGAAAATAAACTCATATCATGCATTTAGCAATTACAAATGTCTCATCTATTGGAAGAATTTCGGTTTAATCCATGCCTTCCCTTATATGTTACTAATGTAAAAACTGTCTCCTTGTTTTGAATTTGGATCTCTTACTTCCAGAATGTATAATATAATTCTAGAGAAATTTGGCCATCAATTGAATTTCCTAATTTTGTAGACATTACAAAAGGAACTGAGTAAATGTTTCTCAAGGTAATCAAAGAAAAAAAATATTATTGAATCTACAACACAATTTACTCAATAACATGTCCAATGATGATTTAGCCACCAATAAAAAATTTAATTCTTTCAATTAATAAATTGCATGACTATATTTTTTGATGTATGATCAAATTTTCAGAATTATGATTTCTCCATGCTCACTATGCAAATTTCAAAATATATGTAATCAACAATGGATACTCATTTATTTCATAAAAATTAGTGACATGCAAAATAATTATATCGAGGATTATCATCGTCCATGTTTTGTAAGACTATAAATAAAATTTTCAAGGGAAAGGCAACTCCAAAAACAATGTAGTATGGATAGATCCTAGCACACATTAAAGGTCCCAATCCTTTTGCCGAAAGTAGAGGATGTAGACATGCATTCTATCTTACAAAAAAAATCCAACACTTCATAAACATATTCTTACAAGTGGCATCACTTTAGGGAAATTAAGCATGGCATGAATTAGAAAACTTAGATTGAGAAATAGAAACATTACCTTTAATTGAATTCAAAGAAGTTATATACTTAATATTACTATCTAGCCTCCACTATCCTTGTAAAATTCATCAAACACAAAACATGTCAAAAAGGTGAAACTAGGAATAAAGGTATATCTATGAACATTTAATATCACTAGCTAGGAGACATAAACTCTACAAATATACATTAAAATAAATTTAGGTACTTTACTTTAAACCTAAACGTATATTATTATAATTGTAATTAGCTACTCAAATTCAAAAGAAATTAGAAATCTAATTATATGATGAAAACAAAAAGAATTGTTAATCCTAGCTTTAATTATGGAAAGCTCCAAATTGTCTTTCATGGCTTCAAACATTGTCCCCTTCTTGGATTTCCAACAATCAAAAGCCAAAGGGTGGGTAGTGGGTTATCCCCATCTTTGCTTGTCAATGATCAAAAGCTAAGATTTTGTAAGTGTCTTTGAATAAGATAATGATTGTGCTATATACTATAGAGGGACATATTTGGAGATATCACAACTACACCATTACCAATTACTAAAGAATCATTGAGCCTTCAAGTCCAAATGAGATATAACTTAATCATAAGGTGGAGAGTTTAAAAGAGAAAAATGATATTATTCTAGAGTCAAAATTTCTAGATCAAAATATAAATTTATTTTTTCAAGCAACCATGAAAAATTAAAATTGTAATAGAACTCCCTTCCTCAGAAAAGAAATTTTAGAATCAGACCAAGAAATTGCAAAATGAGTTAGCATCATATTCATAAAAAACTTCAATTAATCATCATTTATAAAACTCAAAAGAAACCACACAAAAAGCTCTTCATGACATTTGTTTTACTACTCTCTTTTTCACTTTATTGTATCTACTTCTATTTTTTTTTCCCTTTCCACATCCATTTACACCTTATGGAACAATTGCTAATATTATTTATTACTTTACAAAATTATATATTCTCCTTTAAAATGGTATCTCCCATTCTTCTTTAAAATATTCTCTCCTACTCCCCACTTATATTTCATGCTCCTTATTTCACTTTAAAATATTCTGTCCTCGTATCCTCCATTCATGCTCCTTAATGTCAACCTCACATTTAACTTTAGTTAGAATGTAACTTTAAAATATTCTTCATTTAAATGATTCAATAACTTTCCCATAAATCTACTATTTTTAATATTTGATAATCATTTATAATTTTTATAATTCCTAATTGCCGTAGCATTTTTTAACATTTCCAACTTTATCAAAACAAATTTATTATATTAAGTTTTTTTTTTTCAACAACCAAAAAATAACATACTATTAATAGGAGTAAACAGTATAGAGATTACAAAACCAAAAACTCCTACCAGCCTTCACAGAAAAATAGTCCAAAATAAACCTAATCCACAAATATCCAAAATATTACAAGCTCCCACGAAGCAACATAAATCCAAGACACAACATAGTCACTAAAAGTAAAAAACAAATCGCACACAGCCAACCCACCAAGGCCACAAACCAAAACCCAACAAAAACAGAAATACCAGCAAAGTTACCCAGAAATGCCTTTTTAATGATGCACATCCAATGCCCCTTTAATATGTCTCTTCACTTTTTAATACTTTGAAGAGTTATCGCTTCTGAAAGTAGATTACTTATCAAAAAGCCAGCTGTAAACTTCGTATTGTATTGACAGCAACTCATGGAATGGGTAGTGCGTCATACTGCTTTTCTTTTCCTTCCTCTGCAAGCAAAATCACTGTACACATGAATTATCTTTATAGATATTCAACTGTCCACAATGAATTCATATTACAACTTCAAACTGGGTTGCAGTCTCTCCTGGCTCCTGGTATTTCTTTTTGTAATTATGGTGGCAGCAAGTAAATTATTTTTTTATGATGCTCTGTATGCATTACTGCTTAAACGCTACATCTATGTATTTTGTATCTCTCAGAGTTATTGTTTGAATGCACAGTTCTCCAACAAATCTTCTGCTCCTCACGCATGGAGTACTTTTGAGAACAAAGCTGTTACAGTTGTCACCAATAATTTGGGTTTCACAATCGCTTGCATAGCATGCTAAAGGGAGAAGCTTGCAACTACTGAAGGTGAGCTGCTTCACTTTTTTATTTCTTCGCTTCTTTTGGGGTTTGCAATGGGTGTCGTATTAAGAGAAACTGAGATGTTTATTTTGAGAGTGTAATTTTAAGAGAAGAGGTTGGAGCAGTACTATCTATATTGCATGACCCATCTTTTTTACGGTTAAAGCTAAGCATTGAGCTGCAGAGTATTAAATGCGGCTCAGTGTTTAGGGTTTGTTGGATAGGTTACATGTTAAGTTTTGTACAAAGTGCATTCGCTACATGTTATTCATGCATGAGCTACCAGTTATCCATGCACAATTACCAATTAGTTTTGATATTCTATTTTTTTATAATTGTTTATTTTGAATTTGACAGTACACTTGTGTAGTCCTCCTGCAATCTAAAAAAAGCATAGGTGTTAGTCCACACCAAATTCTAAGATATAAACACCTATGGGTGTAATTATAGCAACTTTGTTCTTTTAGTTATTACCTTTTTATTTATCATTTTTTTAATTCAAACAGTTTCAAAATTTGTTGCAGAGATGAGTAACTCTATTATTTTAGTTATTACCTTTCATTTTTATTTATCATTTTTTTTAATTCAAACAGTGTCAAAATTTGTTGTGGAGATGCACTTTCTACAACTCGAATGAGTGAGATGTGGTACTTCTGTCACATTGATTTGGCATATGTAGGTTCAAACAAATATAAAAAAAATTAAAAACCAGGTAGATGTAGGCTCTAGTATTGATTTTGAGAGATATGACACTCAGTTTTTTGGACTAAATGTAATAGACAGTTATATACTTTTTTATTTTAATAGAATATCAAAAGTATGTTTTTTCTCACCAGAAAAAGAAGAAAAGAAAAAAAAAAAAAAAAAAATTAGCTGCATAGTAAAACATATTTATATCAATACATATAGAATTTCAATTTCAAATTCTATTCAAATCAAACTAGAAAATTTTTAGATTTTACTTATTTGGACATCTTAGCTTGCAATTTTAGACTCCACATATTTGAATACTTAACCAATTTGTGCATTGTTGAATGTTAGCCTTTTTAAATATGGATATTTATAATTGTTAAAAATACATATCCATATTTAAAAATAATAACCTTCAAGAATGTTTAAATTGCTCCATTGTAAGTGGAATCTAAATTGCTAGTTTAGATATTCAAATAAATAGATTCTAAAATTTCTCACTTTTGAATTCAGTAGAATTCTAAATTGAAATTGGATAAGTATTTACATAAATGAGCTAATTTGATGTGCATTGAATGTAGTTTGGGTGGTTGGCATGAATGATTGTCACCCTCTAACTGTCTCAATTCCTTTGAAGTGACATGTTGAACCCTTAAATAGGTTTATAGGATGCTCTTGTTGTTGAGCCCAAAATAAACTAATTTGACATTGAATTTCATATTACATATTTTAAATTGGATATATTTTTATAGAACATGAAATTAGGTTAAAAATGCATATTTTCATTTATAGAATTTGAAATATGAATATGCACAATTAGGTTAAAAAACATAATGCTAAAATATCAAAATAAGTGGATTCTAAAATTTGTCAGAATTTGAAATTAAAATTGGATATGTTATGTTTTCAGAACTCACAGAAATCTTACAAATTGATATCAGTTGCTGTTTCCTAAGGTTTATTCTTGAAAATATCCTATATTTGAAATGTGACAGCAGGGGGCTTAATTGCTAAAAGAAAATTGTCATTTCTCTGATATTGTGTTCAAATATGGAGTCAGCTGGGCGTCTGTCTTCCGAGAGGACTCTTAAGCACTATTCGAACTTCCATCAAATTTTATTAGTTGGGGAAGGGGACTTTTCATTTTCGCTAGCTTTGGCCAATGCGTTTGGATCTGCAGAAAACATGGTTACTACCTCTCTTGACAGTAAAGGTCTCAAAACAGTTTCTCAACAAAAATTATGTTTTTCTTTGGTTGTTCTTATCCTATACATTTGCTATTTTTTTCCTTATTCTGCTTCTGTCCTATATTTTTCCCTTTCATGCAGAGAACTTGCGAGAGCTGTATAAATCAGCCCATGAAACACTCTTAAATTTGGAGAAGCTCGGAGCAATGGTACTGCATGGTATTGATGCAACGACAATGGAGACGCACCATGTCATAAGAAAAATGTTGTTCCATAGAATTGTCTTCAATTTTCCCCATGCAGGTTTCCATGGACCGGAAGATGATAAAAGAGTTTTGAAGTAAGTTTCTTAACCCTAACAATTTCCTGTCCCATTAAAATTTATCAAAGTGAAATACAAAAAGAACAATTCAAAATAAAAGGGATATTTTTCATGAGTGGATTGGAGTATGTTGCATAATTCCTGTCGGTGAAATATGTTTTGCTATGCTGGGCAGAAAGCATCGTCACCTGTTGAAGATGTTCTTCACGAACACCAGGACTATGCTTAGCGAAATTGGAGAAATTCATGTTACTCACAAAGAAACTGGGCCGTATAAAAAGTGGGAGTTGGTGAAACAAGCACAAGATTGTGGATTGAATTTGAAAGAATCAGTTCACTTTACAATAGAAGATTATCCTGGCTACACTAACAGAAAAGGATCTGGGAAAAAGGCTGGCCGCACTTTCTTCTTGGGAAAGTGTCGAACTTATAAGTTTATCCTAGGGTAAAAATATCTTTACAACAAGTTCTCTGTGTTTAATATTTCCCTTTACAGGCTTGCATTGGTGCCTAATTTGCTTATACTCTGAAACTATCATTTTGCAGTCCAGGCCTTCTTCACAAAAGGAAATTAATGGCTATGCAAGTTGTACTGTCAAACTTTTCTTCTGAAGACTCTGCAGAAAACTTTGAGACAGCTTATTTGAAATCTGAGTCTGGTGAAACGAGAAAGGCGGATTCAGAGACTTTAATTAACCGCTTGGAGATGCTCCTAGATGTAGAAATCAATACAAATGATGAATTTGCAAGGGAAATGACTGAAGCGCTCCATCAAATGGCACAATCTTGGAGAGTAAAAACAAATATCGCTGAAAAGTTAGATGAAGCCTTAGATGCAATTAACAGAAAACAGAAAAGCCTTACAGATGCTATTATGGATCTTGAATCTGAAAGACGAGCAAGGAAGGTTGCCGAAACAGAAAAGGTTAATTTGCAGAAGTCGTTAAAGAGCTTGCAGGTGAATTTAGATAAGGAACTCAACAAAAATGCTGGATTAAAGAGGGAAAGGGATGAGGCCTTTCTTCAAAGGTTGGTTGGAGAAATCGTTAAAGAGGCCGCCGAAGCAGTAAAAGTTGATTTGGAGAAATCGTTGAACAACTTGAAGCTGGTTTTAAATAAGGAACTCCAAAGAAATAATGAATTAGAGAAGCAAAGAGATACTGCATTTCTTCAAAGGAGGGCTGCCGAAACAGAAAAAATTGATTTGGAGAAGTCGTTGAACCAGTTGAATGTTATTTTAAGCAAAGAACTCCGAAGAAATAATGAATTAGAGAGGCAAAGAGATGCGGCAGTTTTTCAAGGGGAAAAATTTTGCAGAGAAAAAACAAGTATTGCAAAACAATTAGATGAAGCTTTGGCAAAGGATGCAGCTAAGAAAAGACACGCTGGTCGGACAATTTGGGCCGTCTTGTTCATTCTAATTATAATTTATTCAAGTATTGCAAAACTATTAGATGAAGCTTTGGCAAACGATGCAGCTAAGAAAAGAGGCGCTGGTCTGACAATTTGGGCCATCGTGTTCAATCTAATTATAATTTATTTTTGTCGATGAGAACTAGCATGGACAAATGCATAGTTTAGCCTGCCTTCCATCTGCAATTTGTTAGTGTGGTTTTAATAAATTTTTAAACGTTTTTATGCCTTCTATAATGACAACTATTTCTCTGAGTTATTAGTAAGATAAGTATGACTTTTGTAACTTGACCTCTAGGTTCCTGTCATGCTTAGTGCCATGCTATTCTTGTATTCTTTCTGTATTTGAACTTGATGCCTTCTTGAGACATGTCAATGGAGAAGAGTCCTAAACTGAAGAGTGTAGTTTCTGAACACTATTATCGATAAAGGAGAGAAAAGCAGGACTCAAGTGCAGCTCAAATGTTGATATATGGAACTAGAAGACTTTCAAAAACCAGTTTGAATCTTGCATTTAGTTAGAAAAATAAATAATTATCATAGGTGAGAAGAATAGCGGATCCGTCATTAATGTATGTTCTGTGTTTTTTTAAGTTCTTTGGACCTACAGTATTGGCCTTTGCAGCAGTATGACATTTTGCCCTGCATTTAGTTAGAAAAATAAATTATTATCAGAGGTGAGCAGAATAGCGGATCTGTCATTAATTTATGTTCTGTGTTTTTTAGTTCTATGGACCCACAGGATTGGCCTTTGCAGCAGTATGACATTTTGCCCACTTTTCCTGCAGTATAATTCAACATACTTTTGACTGTTGTGATAATATCCGTCTGTGTTATCGTGAATTCAAAATTCTTTCAAATTTAGAAAAGTATGGTTAATTTCAAATTATTTTAAATTTATAAAAAAAATGAGAAATAACTGTGATGCAGTTAGTCCATGTTCTTAAAATATTAAAGAAAATTTGTTTATAAATAAGTTGGAAGTAAAAAATATCATTAATAATAAATTAGATAACAATAAAAAAAACTTGATGAAGAAGCAAAACTGATAACATGATTCCATGATTATATGAGATCTTAAGAATCTAAGATTATATAGGATCCTTACACAATAACAAATTAGATTGTTATATGCCTGGTTATATCTTTTTAATCTGAGTGGATACTATAAAATGAATACATAAATATTAAAATCTATGAAGTCTATCCCATCTATGTTTAAAGAGAGTTGGAATTTAACAATAGAATGAATTTTATAATGTAGGTAGTTTGATTCAAACAGGATATCAAATAGCATGGAAATCTGATTGACGAGTGAAATAGGTATAGGAGTCGAAAAACAAGGCCTGTAAATTTATAGGCTTTGTGGGAATTGAAATTTGAAAATTTCAGATATAAAATCCTCATTTGGAGGAGTTAATTAAACTTAATATGTTTATATATATATATATATATTATTATTTAGATCATTCTAAAATTGAGATAATTGGAGTGACAATGTATTTAAAATAATTAATTAAAAGTAATAAATGGAGTTTTAATTAAATAATTTATAAAGTATAATATTTGTGAGTTTAGTTAAAAAGATAACAAGTTAAATGAACACCAAGCACGTTCATATTAAGATTTAGTTATGGCTTTTGAAGAAACTTAAGTACCCTTGAACCTAGAGATGCATATGAAAAATTGTGACACTTGCCAACATGCATGTATTCACTCGTGTGTACTTTTGTCAAAGTCCTAAAAGTTTGGGGATTGTAAAAGTTTGGGGGTGGCCACATCTTGAGGCATAAAGAGCATAGTAGCATAATTCGAGTACGAATACGAATATGATTCGATACGGAAAAGATACGTAATGAAAATATCTAGTACGTATAAAATACGGAAGTAGCTTGATTATATATAATATTTTTAATCAAATATTCACAAATATACCATAAATATACATAGACATTTATATAATAAAATTTAACATATATTTAAAAAACAAAAATATAAAATCTCAACAACCTCGATATGGAAGTGTGAGAGAGGGCAACTACTTATTTATAGTTATTTTAACAAGTAAGCATGAAATTGAATTGTATTTTTGTTTTATAGTGTTTAAATAATTAATGTTTTTTCTTTCTTTCTTTAAATTGGTTTTAAAAATTTAATTCTCCACTAATAATCCGTATCCATATTACACCTACACCGAATATTTGACGAATTCGAATTTATTCCGAATTTCCGTACACGAAGTACCAATACGACCAAATTATGCTACTATGATAAAGAGCCCATCCTACACCCTAGATCTTGAGACTCGTCACATTTTGGGCTCTTTGAATGAGTCATTTAGGGTCCACGTCTCCAATCCCTAATGTCGTTATGCTTTACTCATAACTACGAGCTCTAAGTATTACGAGTACGAAATATTTCATCTTTCCGACGATTACTCCAGGCCCTTATATTTAATTGATAACTAGAGTAACACTCAAACATATATAATTTGGCCATTGTTATAGGGTTATGATGATACCAGTGCCATAAATAATAGTACTAAGAGTAGACCATCATGTATTCAGAGCTAGCGATATGCTTAAGCACCTATTGGTATTAGTACTATGAATTAGTACAAAGAGCAGAACTATTACATAGTTGATACCATATGATTAGCTATTGCGACGAACTTATGAGGGGAAATCGACACCTTTTTTGGTGATGAAATTAGGTTTTTGAGCTTGGAGTTAACTTAATATTCTCCTCTGCGATTCTAAGTTTTATTTTGATATTTTTATGGACAAATTGTGTGAAAAATAGGATCGTAATTTTCGAGGATGTTACCAAGGTAAATGGACACTTTTGGTGGCGATGTTATGAGGAGAATCAAACACTTTTTCAGGAAAAGAAAAGCTTTATTTTCAAGCAGTGTTATTAAGGGAAATGGACACTTGGGGAAAATCTGACGTTTAATTTTTACATAAAACCGTCTACTTTCGAAGATTTATTTATTAGCCAATCCTCAAATGGTAGGTACTTATCATTTTTTGTTGTTGTAAAAGCTGCAATTTATATTAGTTAAGTAGAAATACAGTAAGAGTTACAGTCATCGGTGGTCTTACCCAGAGGTGCCAAGCGTATCTATCCAAAGTGCTGTTGAGAATTAAAACATTACAATCATGGCGTACAACATTCTATGCATGTCTAAAAGTGGCAAGAAATAAGCCAGATCTGGGTGGAAATGAGGAAAGTTCAAATCCATAGAGGCAAACAACATCCTATACAAAAATGATCATGGTCATAGAGGCATACAGAAGGAAAAAAATAAATCAGAGACATCAAAGAAACCTCTTTATCCAGTTGCTGACGGCATCTCCTCTAGGATAAGGCAGCTATAGGTAGCGTTGTCCTTCCAGGCATTTGCAGAAAACAGAGCATCAGTCCCCGGAGTTGTAGCAGTTGTCCCAGTAGTCATCGTGGCTTTCGCTGGTTGTCGAGTATCGTGAGCCAGTTGCTTGACTAGCAGAGGAGCGGTTTTTCTGGGTATGACAGGCATAGATCTAGCCTGCTCGTTCCGAGTTCTCTTAGCTAGGATAGGGCCTAAGGTGCTGGGTATGGGGAAGGGGGCTTGTGGCCTTTCTTTACCAGACAGAGGATCCCTGTTGCGTGTCCTGGATGAAGAACTGCCACCAAGGTGGTGCATGTCCAGGCCTATCGGAGCAACCAAAGTGCCACGACTGCCACGGGGCGTTTCCGCTCTGACTGCCGACGATGTGGCTCCCGGGGTTGTACTTCCAGAGCGAAGAGCACGGGAGAAGGGCCAAGTGGGAGCATAAGACTCCCAGCTATGCATGTTCTCTAGGGTGCCTAGAGTGGAAGACCAATTGGGCAGAGAGGCACGCAGGGATTATGTGGCATGGCGTGCAGAGGCCCAGTTCGCCTGCATGTCCTTCATCAGTTGCCCCATCATGTTTTTAACAACCAATAAGGGTCGAAAATCTGCTCCGAGTTCCCTAAATCCATGGTGTATGCGATGATTCTTGCTTCCCAATTGTCCAACAACAGGAGAATTGGAATAGAGACCTTGGGGTCGTATCCCTTTCTCATGGGACTCGCCTATGGTGTGTCATTCATCTTCTTGTTTTTGGTCTTGGTCCCCCTGGTTCTTCCCATAGTGGTCATCGCGATGGAGAAGCAGATGCAAGGGTGAGTATGCTAGGAATTGAGAGCACTGAGAACAGGGAGATCAAATAGCTTGGCGTCAAGAACATAAGGATCCTAGAGAGTCACTTGGAAATTGAGATGCACTGTACTGGAAGACGGGAGTCCTGTGCCTAGAGCCATGATCCCAAGCTTCGCAAGCATGAGTTCCAACATCGTGGTATCCAAGGTGGCTGAGACGATGTTGAAGGATAGCAAATTAAATGGCTGAGCTACTTGACATCGCATGGTTAGCGTCAGCAATGGAATGTGTAGTGATCCTTAGGCCAGGTGTCGAATGGATGTGGTCTTGTCCCATCTGCCTTGAGCTGGCACCCGCATCCGGGAGTAGGTACCTATCATTAAGTGGAACGGGATTACTCCTTTTCTTCCATAGTAAACTCTAGGAGAGATTAATTTGAAAGCTAGGGTGGGACATAATGGCCCAATTTGGAATCTGGGACCAAACCTTTTATATCTCGGAAACCTCACCTTTTTCATCATCAATTTTTATGACAAGTGAAGTTAGGCGAGTCAAGACAAATTAGGTCTGTTGGCCAGAAGGACAAAGGCTATATAAAAAATAAAAAATTGTAGTTTCCATGATTTGAAATTCTCATGTTGTGGTCGTGTTCAAATCACAATAAGACTATTCAAGTGAATAGCCAACCAATAGAAAATAGCTCCATTTGGAAAGAATAAATAATATTGAATATAAATTGATGAGAGATGGTTACATTACACTTTGATGGACCATTTAAATATGGTCTTCTGTGCATTTTCAATGGAAAGGTACGTCTCTATCTATTCGATTAATTATATATCAATTTTATTTAATATTTGTTTACTAGTTTTATTTTATTATTTAATTATTTGTTTATTGATATGTTTATGTATTATTTTATTTGTTACATGGCCTTCCTCTTCCGAATACTTTGTCATCAAAGCATTAGTGATGAAGATCACATCTTACTTTGTATATACCTTATAAAATTCATTGATAATTTTAATATACTAAGTAAAACCATGTGCAGTTTCATAAAACCATGCGTAGTTTCATGAATGCTATTCTTTAACTTTTTTTTTACTCTTTTTTCTTTTTTTTTCTCTTGCAGATAATTCTTTTTTCCACTTCTTTTTTGTAATATTTTTTTCTTACTTCTTGTTCTCTTCTTCTTATTTGCAATGGAAATAATTACTTATTTTCTCTTCTTCTTCTTTTTTTCCCTTCTTGATTTACGGTTGTCTTTGAATTTTGCATCGGAATAATATATATATATTATTAACTTGATTTGCTTCAAAGTTGCGACTGAATTTCCTTTGGGATAAAAGCCTACTTTTGGACAAGGTCCTAGATTTTTGGGAAACCCAAAAAGTGATGGCCAAAAGCCAATGTGGATCAAAGATTCTCAATCAGAGAAGCTCTGAGAATGGTTTGTGGCCAAAGGTCGGAATCAATCCCAAAAAGGGGTTCTGATACCAATGTAATATCTGTATCCAGACATTCTCATGTTGTGATCGTGTCCGAATCACAATAAGACTATTCAAGTGAATAGTCAACCAATAGAAAATAACTCCATTTGGAAAGAATAAATAATATTGAATATAAATTGATGAGAGATGATTACATTACAATTTGATGGACCATTTAAATATGGTCTTATGTGCCTTTTCAATGGAAAGGTACATCTCTATCTATTTGATTATTACATATCAATTTTATTTAATATTTGTTTAATTACTTTTCTTTTATTATTTAATTATTTGTTTATTGATATGTTTATATATGATTTTATATGTTACATATAAAGGTATGAATATACTTTTAATATAAATCCCATTATAGTATAAGTCCAAATATACAAAACAAAACAAAACAAAACAAAAATGCAATTAATCTTCAATTCTCAAACATGAGGCTACTTAATTAAATAACAAGTCGTTAATTCTTTTTTAATATTTTATTTTTATGGATAGTTGTCATGCACCTCATTGCATGGGCATCCATGGCTCACGGAAAGGAATGCAGCTCAGGAAGCATGCAACAAGTGTTAAGAGAGAAACAATTCAATCTAAGGATAATCCTTTTAAAATAATTATTAAACATAGTTCAGCTAATGGATTATGCAAGGTATGCGTTTAATACATTTGCAAACAGAGATATTTGACAATGCAGAGATGCCATCTTTGCTTCTTCACCAAATGATTTCATCCATAGCTGGAGATAAAGGGATTACTCACTTAAGGAGTGGAGGAGGAGTTATACTATGAGTGCAACAAAGATCTATGGAGATCCTATACAATAGTGAAAGTTTAAATAATTTGGTTCTCTTTTTTCCTTCTTTTATGCAAATATTTTTTCAGTGAGTTCTGGCTTTGCTATATGTGGAACCCACAAAGGATATGAAGGCTAGAGAAAGGGTAGCACCCACAAAAGTAGTGGAGGTGTCAGACTCTACAGTGTCCTATATTTACTAGAGTGCTACTGGTACAGAGGCAATTCGTTGCTTTCACTGATGCCACTTTGTATCTAGCAAAGGGTGAGGACATAATGATTCTGGGAAAAAGTGAGCTCCACATGATTCTAGATAGGTCCTCAAAATGCAATCCCTGTGTACTTCTAATCTCCACATGAATTGCCTTATTAACAAGCTCTTCTTTCCATATAAAATATTATTAAAGCCATCAAATTTCAACCTTGTTCAACACATTCAATTATGCAATTGTTTGAACATTCAATTTAAGAGGTAAGTTGGACATTATTTTTTCCTTTTGTGCAACAAACACATAAAGACGAAAAAAGTAGAAGGATTTGAAAAACTAAATCCAAGATTAAAGTAGTGAATTTGAAGCACTTTAAAACTTCCACATTTAATTAGCTCATATTTGCCAAGTTGAAGGGTATGAGTTATAACAATAGAATTTAGCTATATTGAAAGGTTTTTTGCATAAATTCGTTTCCATTATAGATGTTTCGTACGAATGTCATAGATCGGTTCTCTATCTGGTCTATCCAAATTTTCTTGATTTGTGATCTATCATCAAATCTATTAAATTGTACCGAGGAAAATTTTAAAATTTCAAATATTAAGCCATTACCCAATTCCAAAAAATATTCAAACTAACCTAAACATGCCAGAAAGATAAAATATCTAGAAAAATGTAACTAATTCAATAATTTTCAAACCATGATATTTCTTCTCTCTCTTTTATTTTTCTTATGCATTTCTAAAACTCTCATCCGTCATTCTAAGAGTAAAAACTAATCTTTTTAGTAGTGTTTTCAAAATTTGTATTGAGAGATCTAATTGTGTTTCTAGTTGCGTGTTATTTTGTGATGCTATGTTGCTGGGCTAGGGTACATTTTAGGTTTGACAATTCACACCTCCATATATATGTTTACACTCTCAAACTAGGTCGACTTCTATATCATAATGTCACTAGGATGATTTATGATGCATAAGCTGTAACAAATAATTTTTAACTACACTAATCTATGTGGCATAAGACTCTACTGGACCAAATAAGGTTTATTTTGTAACTAGTGTCTTTGAAACATCCATTCAACAATGTTTAGATCACAATGCCATGATATCTGATATGTGGTGTTTCAAATGTGAAAGTTGTAGTATTTCAAACGTGAAAGTTGACACTGTGAATGGACCTTGGAGATTGAAGTACAAGGAAGGATTTGAGGAAGCCAATGAAGCACATCTCCCGAGAGTTCACGACAACAAATGGTGGTCTTGACTAATGGCTAGAATTTCCTTTCGTTAGATTCTTTCATTGAAGCAACTGAGCCATCTTGGGATTGTAGCATTTTGATAGGTGTTATATTCAGCTATATTGAATATTCACTACAAAATATTATATAAAAGTATCAATATACTTTTAATATAAATCTCATTATAGTATAAGTCCAAATATAGAAAAAAAAAACACAATTAATCTTCAATTCCCAAACCTGAGCCCACTTAATTAAATAGAAAGTCGTTAATTCTTTTTTAATATTTTATGTTTAAGGATAGTTTCCATGCACCTCATTGCATGGCCATGTGAGGCTCACAGAGAGGAACATAGCTCAAGCAACATGCAGCAGTTGTTAAGAGATAAACAATTCAATCTAAGGCTATTCATTTTAAAATAATTGTTAAACATACTTCGGCTAATGGATTATGAAAGGTCTATGTTTATTACATTTGCACACAGAGAGATTTTCCATTGCATAAAGGCCATCTTTGTTTCTTCGCCAAATGATTTTGTCAATAGATAGAGATGCAGGTGATTACCTGCTTGAGGAGTGGAGGAGGAGTTATGCTATCAACGTAGTGTAGATCTATGGAGATCAATGGAGGTCTAAAAATGATTATGATCCTCTAAATCACACAACCATTGATCGTTAGTATAATCGATGTAGAGTATGATCCTTTAATCACACAACCCTTAACCGTTACTATAAGAAGAGTAGAGTTTAGAATGTTAAAGTTACAACATCATGAGTCATTCTCTAGCTCAATATTGTGTGTCAATATTGGGCCTCGTGTGTCGAGGTAGTGCCTTATAGGATCCTGAGTTGGACTGAGGAAACTTGGAGAAGAATATTGAGTTGGACTCAAGAATGGTTATGTTGCATGTGTTGAGGCAAGTGATTTGTATGTCAAAGTGATGTGTTGTACAGTATTGATAGTCAAGGCTAAGGTCTTGTGTGTCAAGAAAGATCCTCATGTGTTGAGGTCATTCTTTGTATGTCGAAGCATGTATGGTGTGTGATGTAATACTAACCATGGTTGATCTATTCAGTCTCCTCTAGAGATTTGCCACCTCTTGGGTAAATTACTTTAGCATATAACCACTTGGAATGATAGTAGAACAATATGATCACATCATTGGGAAAATATCCTTAATATATTTGATATGATAATTAATTTGGCACATGTGGACCATGCAGATAAGACAAGAGATAAAGATAAGATGTGATACGATATGCACGAATTCAAATTGCACATAAATAATTAATTAAGAGAAGATTCAAATTGTTAAACTTTAGTGATATTAACAAAGAAGACTTCAATTAATCAAAGGTGAACTCAAATTGATCACTATAGTGATGTTAACAAAAAAGAATCAGTTAAGTGAGTTAACTAAGTGATAACAAAGAAGATCTAGTTAACTAAGTGTTATTGCATGACAACACTTATGTTAAACTAAAACATGACACTTATGTTAAACTAAAAGATGACACTTGCATGACAACACTTAAGTTAGCCACCTAACTAAGTGGGAAAGCTTTTAGTTAAGGGGTGAGTTAATCCTAAGAGTCATTTTAGTGAGTTAATGCATTACATGAGAAGTGGGGCACACTTCTTCATGCAAGATTGATGCATCCAAATGGAGGATGAGTTCATCCTGAAGTTAGAAGATAAGAATAGAAGTTGATGCATGGGAAGAATATATAAATATGTTATACAGAACTGATGAATTCAATGTGAAGTGAATTATCTTCCCTCTTGAATGCAATGCGCTTTTCTTTGTACATGATATTATTCCGAGTCTCTCTTCTTTATATTTCTCTTGCTCTGTAATTGCATCGGTGGTGCTTGATGTAAAATACATTCTTTGCTATCTATTAATACACTAAGGAAGGTTTTGCTGGGGTTTTCTCCCTGAAGTCATAGAGGGTTTCACCAAGGTAAATTCAGGTGTAGAATGTGATTGCTTATGTGTATAATCATTATTTCATTTCAAGTATTATTGTACCTCCGAATTAAAGATAAAAAAATCAACATGGTATCAGAGCTCAGGGTGTGAAAGAAGTTCAACAATCAAGCTTGAGCTTACGTAGATGCTGAGTGAGCACAGTACTTGAAGAATTATAGCTTCAATATCAGTAAGATCGGAAGACCTTCTTGAAGGAACTTTGAACTTCAATGCTTGGAAGGCCAGGATCCTGAATATTTTGGAATAGCATGATTTGTATGGATATGTATCTAGTTTTATTGAAGAGCCTACTTCTAATGCAGGGCACATTACATTAAAAAGGAATCAAGCCAAAACAAAGAGAATCATTTATGATTCTTTGAAAGACAAGTTTATGCCCATGATTACTCCATTGAAGACAACAAAAGAATGCTTCAATGCTTTGACAAATATTTATGAGAAGAAGGCGCCCAATCAAAAGAGAGCATTGAAGAACAAGCTTTGAAATATGCAAATGGAAATGGACGAAGATGTGGCTTCCTTCTTCACAAAGATATCTCAAGTAAGAGATCAACTTATGAGAATTGGTGTGATGATCGATGATGATATCTCATTCGGACTGTTGGCGATGGTATTCCATCTTCATGGGAGACATTCTTGTCGGCAGTAAATGGTAGAGAATTTCAACCAAACTTTGAAAGGTTATGGCATGATTGCCTACAAGAAGAAGGGACAATCTAGAGCAAGTATATTTCCTCCAAAGAAGAGAACCTCGCTCTTGCGGCATAGATAAAGAGAGGTAAGAAATCTCACAAGAAATTCTCTCATTAAAAGGAGAATGATTTAAAGAAATTTGATAAGTATAGAGTTAAATGTTTTAATTGCAATAAGAAGGGTCATTATGCAAGAGAATGTCATGCAAAGCAAAGAGGAAATTTCGAGGGTAGGTTTCATGCTTCTACTGCTACAGAAGATGAACCTACAAGAAAGAATCCATTCGATGATCAAGAGATGAGGAAGGAGTACTATCTTGTCTCAACCCTTGTTGGACCCGCTACCACTAGTGCTGAGACATGGCTAGTGGATAGTGGCGCATCCAAGCACATGACTGGATATAGGAGCACTATCACAAATATGAAGGAAAAGATTTTTCCTATAAGGTGGAGCTTGGAGACAACAGAACCTATTCGACCCAAGGTATTGGATCCACTTCTTTTCAAATGGATTGAGGAGATGTACTGCATGTGGATGAAATTATTTTTGTCCCTAGATTGAAGAAGAATCTCGTCTGTTTTGGTTATAGAGGATAAAGGATTCAAACTTATATTTATGGGAAAAAAAGTACTCTATGGCCTAAGCATGAAGACTTGAACTATACATCTGTGATTGGAGTTAGAGAAAGAGGCCTCTACAAAGTTCCTAGAAAACTCATTCAATCCATGGTCCATGACACAGTCAGTCCATGTGAGTTGTGGCATAGAAGGATTGATCATCTCCATTTCAAATCAATACATGGATTGTAGAAGATGGTGAAAGGTATGCCCATGTTTAAATTTGATTTTGATAGTGTTTGTAGAGGTTGTGCTCTTGGAAAGAACATTAAGAAGAGTTTTCCAAGTAGTACCAAAAGATCCAACAAGATCCTTGAATTGATTCATTCTGATCTATGTCGTCCTATGTATGCACCCTCCTTGAGTGGTTCTTTGTATTATATGCTTTTCATAGATGACTTCTCTCGCAAGTCATGGGTTTATTTTCTGAAGGCAAAGAGTGAAACTTTCAACAAGTTTCAAGAGTTTAAAGCACTGGTTGAGAATCAGACTAGAAAGCACATTCATACTTTGAGATATGATAATGGAGGAGAGTTTGAGTCTTGTGACTTCAATTACTTATGTCGAGATGAAGGAATAAAAAGACAGCTAATTGTACCCTACAATCCCAAGCAAAATGGGTTTGTTGAAAGAAAGACAAGAACAATATGTGAGGCTGCAAAATCCATGATGTGTGATCAGGATCTGCCGACATCCTTATGGGCAGAAGCCTCCAGCACTATTGTTTATATTTAGAACAGAAGCCCTCATGATATCCTGGGAAAAAAGACTCCTGATTCTTATCTTTGTATTCTCCAAAAGCGAAGCTAACCCCAACTTGAACTTCAAATTTGTGAAGAACCAACCACTGATCTTGGTTCTCTATGTTGATGACTAGTTCCTTACTGGAGAGGAGCAACATATAGCTCAATGCAAGTGGGAGCTCACTTTTGAGTTCAAAATGAAATACTTAGGTCTTATGCACTATTTTCTTGGTCTAGAAGTTTTGCAAAGGAAAGATGAAATCTTTCTTTCACAAGGAAAGTACACAGTTGTTATAGTTACAAAATCATGAGTCATTCTCTAGGTCAATATTGTGTGTCAAGATTGAGCCTCATGTATCAAGGTAGTGCCTTATAGGAGCATGAGTTGGACTCGGGAAACTTGGAGAAGAATCTTGAGTTGGACTCAAGAATGGTTAAGCTTCATGTGTTGAGGAAAGTGCTTTGTATGTCAAAATGATGATGTTGTCCAATATTGCTAGTCAAGGCTAAGGTCTTGTGTGTCAAGATAGATCCTCATGTGTTGAGGTGGTGCCTCATGTGTTGAGGTGATTCTTTGCATGTCGAAGCATGTATTGTGTGTGATATACTACTAACCATGGTTGATCTATTTAGTCTCCTCTAGAGACTGGACACCTCTAGAGTGAATTACTTTAGCATATAACCACTTGGAACAATAGTAGAAAAATATGATCACATCATTGGGAAAATATCCTTAGTATATTTGATATGATAATTAAGATGGTACATGTGGAACATATAGATAAAACAAGAGATAAATATAAGATGTGATAAGATATGAGAGAATTTGAATTGCACATAAAGAAATAATTAAGAGAGAATTCGAATTGTTAAACTTTAATGATATTAACAAAGAATACTTCATTCAATCAAAGGGGAACTCGAATTGATCACTACCGTGATGTTAACAAGAAAGAATCAATTAAGAGAGTTAACTAAGTGATAACAAAGAATATCTAGTTAACTAAGTGTTATTGCATGACGACACTAATGTTAAACTAAAATAGGACACTTATGTTAAACTAAAAGATGACACTTGAGTTGCGACACTTGCATGATGACACTTAAGTTATCCACCTAACTAAGTGGGAAATCTTTTAGTTAAGGGGCGAGTTCATCTTAAGAATCAATTCAATGAATTAATGCATTGCATGAGAAGTGGGGCACACTTCTTCATGTAAGATTGATGCATCTAGATGGAGGGCGAATTCATCCTGAAGCCAGAAGATAAAAATAGAAGCCGATGCATGAAAAGAATATATAAATATGTTATACAGGATTGATGAATTCAATGTGAAGCGAGTTCTCATCTCTCTTGAACGCAAAGCACTTTTCTTTGTGCTGGATATTATTCCAAGTCTCTCTTCTTTATCTTTCTCTTGCTATGTAATTACATTGGGGGTGCTTGATGTAAAAGACATTCTCTACTATCTATCAATATACTAAGGAAGGTTTTGTTGGGGTTTTCTCCCTCAAGTCATAGAGGGTTTCCCCAAAGTAAATTCATGTTTCGAATGAGATTGCTTATGTGTATGATTGTTATTTGATTTCAAATATTATTATAGATCTGAATTAAAGATAAAAAATTAACATAGAACAGCATAGGGATTCCACTAAAAATACTTCAACAAAAGATGTGTCATCTTTGGTTTTAGTGAAAACGTAGAGGCACTAATTACTAAGCTTCTGGGACTTTGTTGTTTTTTGGAAAGAATAGTGGATCTACTCAAGGGATAATTAATTGGAAGAATATGCTGCTGTTAGGACATAATAGCGGACGTACTGAGTGCAAAGTAATTGGAAGGGAGAACACACGATTTCTTTATATTGGCTAACTACTTATTTTTTGTCTTCCAAATGAACGAATCTAAAATTCCCGTCAAATATATAAATTAATATTGTCATTCTGATTTTTGTCCACCAAATCCACAATCTGAAATACCTAAACCAGATGTTTCTCAAATAGAAGCATTACTTTAAGGACATCCTACTTGATAATTTTTCATCACATTCGTCTCGAAACTTGATTTAAAATTCACTCCTGTTTTTTATCTCGGAAGTTCTATTTACCATGGATGGAAGGAAAGAATGTGAAAGATGTTGATACTGTGCGATTCCATTGAGTTAAATCATGCTGTAACATGAGGGTTTCAAATCTTATTGACCACACATCGAATCCATTTCCTACAAGTGTTAGGTCTCTTTGTTCCCAAAACAAACTGAGAAGCAGGTCGGGTATATTTAACATATGTTGTGGGTTTGTTTACGAAGTTCCAGAATCTTATTCTGCGGAGCTGTAGTGCGCTGGTGAAGATTGTCCCGATTGTTTTCATCTGCCAATTTTCGAGCCTCGTCGCTATCTATAGACTTGTATTCATTGTAATTTATCCACTTTATCTATGGGTTTGGTAGTAGTTTCTTAGATTAAGAATATGTGTGTAGAGGTGGTCTTTTGTCCCATAAACAAGAGGGTCTCATACACCAAATTGATATCTATCTTAGCCGTGATCTTAAAGATAGATTATTATTATTATGATATCCCTCATAGAAAAAATATAATAACCAAAAGCACTTGATCTTTGGATAAAAAAAAGACTAATTGATTTTACAGGCTTTAATTAATGAATTGAGTGTACTATTAAATAAGAACAATGTTGAAGACCTCTATCATAATTTTACCACAATCCTCTCTAATTCCATTAACAACTTCTCTTTCATGGCATCATGTAAAAAGGAAAAATAAGATGACTAACCCCTGGTATTGTAACGTTCCTTTCCATTAATCCAACCAACAGAAGGGGGACATTACTTTGGGGCCTCTAAATTTTTCCCCAAAGACATAATTTGACTTTTAACATATAAATTGTGTGCAAAAACGTAAATAAACAAGCACAAGGAAATAAACTTAATCCACACACACACAAATTCCATATACAAGCATAATCATAACAAGCATTAAATAAAACCATTTCAGATTCAAATGCATGAGAATACTTATCTTTATCCAACGCAAATCCAAGCAACTAGCCGTGATAGAGTGATTTTCCACCCAATCATAGGCACTTTTGTCCATCATATATTTTTTTGTTAAGAGGCCACTAGGGTGAAGGAAACACCAATAGGATTCTCTCTCTCGTCCCACAACCTATTCTTCTCTCAATGCTTAGCCAAATTCTCTTACAGAGCTCTACAGTGGTCTCACTCATCCATCATAGCTTTGGATCCCGCAATACCTTCCCCAAGCAACACCTTTATGGGATCAAGCATGCCCTTCACTGATTCATGGTTTTCTTGGGAGAACCATCTTTCCAGGTGCTTCTAGTGCATGCATAGAATAAGTCCAATCTGATATGTGTTGTTGGAGAACTACCTGTAGCCTCAATTCGTTGCTTCTCAAGCATCACCTATGAGAAACATAACTCAATGGGTAAGAGTTTCTAGATTTCCCAACCTCCTTGGACACAATATATTTAGGTAACAACCATCTTCATGGGAGTGTACCTTCCGAATCGGGTATGCTAAGCCAGGTGAGAGACATAACTCTGCATCTTAATCATCTCTCAGGACAAATTCCATCTTCCTTGTCTAACTGCACCAATCTTGAAGTATTGGATTTAGGTTTAAACCAGTTGACTGGTCACATTCCTGCGGAGTTGTGTAGCAAGAACACTTGGTTCATGGAACTATTTCTGCCTCTTAATCAATTAAGTGGCAGCATTCTTGCTTCCCTCGTCAATTGTACGAACCTTCAACACATCACCTTAAGTAGTAACCAACTCAACGGAGTAGTGCCCATGGAGTTGGGTAAGCTGATGCAGCTCAAGTTGCTTGCCATGGGCCAGAATCAGCTGGTTAGTAGCAACACCACAAACTTGCCCATTCTTACAGCTCTTATTAATTGTTCCAACCTAGTCTTAATAGATTTATCCCACAATAATTTCAAAGGACATTTTCCCTTTTCTATAGGCCACCTCTCTAAAAAAAAAATGTACTACATAAATTTGGGCGGTAATAGATTAACAGGAGAAATACCTCAACACATTGGAAACCTCACTAGTTTATCATCACTTGCTTTAGGCATCAATTCTTTCACAGTGACAGTTCCCTCTTCACTTAAAACGCTTCAAAAGTTGGAGAGGTTATATATGGAAAAAAAAAACCGTTTACAAGGAAACATCCCATGGGAAATTGGGCAACTCAAAAGCTTAGGGCTTTTAGCTCTGTAATCAAATAATCTCTCTGGAAGAATCCCTGATTCTATTGCCCACCTCCAGCAACTCAGATATCTATATCTTGGTATGAACCAATTATCAAGTAATATACCAGCAAATCTAGGAAAATGTGTTAACTTATTAGAACTAGACTTATCATACAACATGCTTAGTGGGCTCATACCTCCTGAAGTTGCAGCTCTTTCAAATTTAGCTTTGTCTTTCAATCTTTCAAATAATTTATTGCATGGACCTATTCCTTTGGAACTAAGTAAGATGACTATGGTTCAAGCTATAGATATTTCTGCAAATCAATTAAACGGTTACATTCCCAATGGGCTTGGAAGCTGCAAAGAACTAAAATACTTGAATATTTCTTGCAACACACTTGAAGGTCTGATTCCAACATCACTCGGCGAACTTCTAAGTCTTCAGGACATGGATTTCTCGTCCAACAATTTGTCAGGGGGAATACCAATGTCATTGGTGAATCTCAAAATGCTCAGCAAATTGAATTTCTCTTTCAACAACTTTTCAGAAGAAGTCCCAAAAAGTGGAGTTTTCAAATATCTTGGTGCCATAGCATTTATGGGAAATCCTAGGATCTGTGGACCTTGGGTAAGTCTACCACCATGCTCTGCTCACAAACAAAAAGGTGTTTCACATCTTAAAAGAGTTATCATACCTATTGTTGTTGTTGTAGTCACTATTGTATTGTGCTTATTTTTGGGATTCTTGTGGAGGCGAAATCATAAGAAGCATATTGCTATAGAGGTTGGGGCATCCTTAAATGTTGGGCATCGAAGAATTTCCTATGGAGAGCTTGTCACTGCAACAAAGGAATTTTTTGATGCCAACTTGTTAGGAGTGGGTAGTTTTGGGAAGGTGTATAAAGAGGTTCTGAATGATAGCACATACATTGCACTGAAACTTCTCAATATAGAAAATGAAGGGGCTCACAAGAGTTTTTACAAGGAGTGCAAAGTATTGAGTAGAGTTAGACACCGGAATTTGATTAGAATCATAACGTGTTATTCATATCATCAAAGCAAAGCTTTGATATTTCCATTAATGTCAAATGGAAGCCTAGAGAAGTGGTTATATACTAAAGATGGAGTTAAAAGTAGTTTGAGTTTGATTCAAAGTTTGAATATAGCAATAGATATTGCACAGGCATGGCATATCTACATCACCATTGTTTCATGCAAGTGATCCATTGTGATCTGAAACCAAACAATGTGCTTATGGGTGAAGATATGACAGCATATTTAATAGACTTTGGCATTGCTACCATATGTTTTGCAAACCCTGAGGATTTATCTCTCACATCCACTCATGCACTTAAGGGATCTGTAGGCTACATTCCTCCAGGTATTATTTGAGATAGATAGCATGTTAGGGAGTGAGTTGAATTTTTTTATTTTATTCAAATTGTGAATGAGAAACCTTTTCATGAGATGTTTGACTATGCAGAGTATGGATTGGCCGGATGTGTCACAACAAAAGGTGATGTTTTAAGCTATGGAGTAGTGCTATTGGAGATGCTCACTAGAAAGAAGCCCACCCACAACATGTTTGTGGAAGGAATTACCTTGGAAAAATGGGTGGCTAGCAGTTTTCCAAACCGAGTTGAAGAAGTGGTTGATAAGATTCTACTGAGGAGGACTAGCACCATCATTGAAGAAGATAAGGAACTCAATTGTCTTAGGCACCTTGTCAGTGTGGGTTTGCTATGTACAAAAGAATCCCCTGAAGGACGTCCTACTATGATTGACATTGTGGGTATGCTACAAAACATCAAAGAGTATTTTTTTGAGAATCAATAGCATTCCAAAGCTTCAATAAAATATAACACATTTGCTAGGCAATACAAGCACTGCTCACAACAACATTGGTGAAGGCCAAAGTTCATCTACATTGTAGTCTTTTATAAGGGAGCAATTATTGTATAATTGGACCATAAAGTAATTCGAGTCCATAGCATTAGTTCCATGTAGGTTGAGACTCATTCCATTCTCCTTCTCTGGGTAGCCTATTTATTTGTCTTATTCCCCTCTCCTCTATGTATGTCCATTGTTGGGTTCATGTGAGTGAAACAAGTAAGGTTACATATGTTGTGAAGAACATATTGGAAATGTCTCTACAACTATAAAATCCCCTTTTCTTATATTAAGAAAATTGTATGCATATATAAATCTTATTACATCTACAATAAAATGCACTACAAATCACTTGTATTTGTGTTGTTCAAACCATATAAATATACCAAGAGATCTAAAAGATTAAAGAGGACGTTAATACTTTTGTTTTTGCAAACAATCATGAAGTTATGAGTTCAAATAAAAACCAAGAATATGTTGATGAAGATGGTGGGCCCCAGAGAAAATTTTAAGGATCCATAATTTTCTCAAAGTGTAGAAACCTTGGCAAATATTATTAATCCTTAAATTTGCATCCATAAAATATTTGGCATTTTTTTGTTGTTAAAATATTCAAATTTCTAAGGACTTTATATAGTTTTTGGACAACTTTTGGTGATTTTTAGAGTAAAAAAAAATTATCCCATAAAATATGGGTGAATAAATTTTGAAAAAAGGGAAAATTCCCGAATCTTTTTTTGGAAAAAAGGATTGAAAAATGGCCCATGGGCTAAATTTCGTCCCTAAAATTTTCCTTAAATGATTCTTTTTATACTTTTTAAATATTCAACATGTTCATTCTTTACACCATTGATTAGAGAGTTAATTTATTTTTTAAACAAAATCAACCAATATAACACAACTACCTTATTCTCAAATTTGCTAGGAATTTTGTACAAAATCAATAAGTATGACACAGCTACCCTAGTCCCATTTTTTTTGGAATTTTAAACAAAATCAATCAGTATGAAACAACTACCTTATTCTCAAAATTGGTTGGAATTTTGAACAAAATCAATCAATATAACATAACTACATTATTCTTGATTTTTCTAGGAATTACATTGGGAAACTGACTTTCATGAACATTTAAGGAATTGAGTTGGACACCTTTCTTTCCCGAGTTTAATATTTAAACTTTGATTTTATTTTTAAGATTTAGAATTTATTATCACACATTTTCAATCATTTACACACAACCAACCATTTTAATTAATATTGATTTTATTTTTTAGATTTAGAATTTATTGTCACACATTTTCAATCATTTACACACAACCAACTATTTTAATTAATATTATTTTGTAATAAGTAAAAGGATTTTATTAAAATACACAATGTTTAAAAAATAATTTCGTGAGGGAGAGAATTTAGAGCCTAAGTAAACTTGTTTTTTTTCCAAACAAGCTAAAAAGTAGATAATGATGTTGTCCAGGGATAATCACTAGAGGGCTCTTAGAAAAAGAAAAAAAACTTGGATTATAGATAATCAATTTACCATAAGTTGTTTTAATTGTGATTAATTACTAATATTTACTTCTAATTAACTTTAAACTCATAAAACAATTTATATCCATTTATTTTATATATATTTAATTATATATATAAATTAACACCCAATAAATTTCGAATGTTTCATGTATGTTTAAATTAAACAAGGTATTAATTATAATTATAATAATAATAAATATATATAAACATAAAATAATTAAAAATTTAAATTTAAATAATTTTAAATAAAATAAATTAATAAGGCTTACTCTAACGCTACTATCCCTCGCAGGCATGAGGGCCACGTGTCTGGTCTGCCTTGCATGAGGGCCACATGCCCGGTCTCGGCGTCTGTTTTAAGACCCGGTTCCCTTCGTGCGGGTGGTCATTTCCTCGCCCAATTTTCCGAGTGAGGTCTTCCATTCTTCCTTGATGACCAAACCTGCTCCAGAGGGACTCTGCAACTGCCAGGACGAGCTTTGCTCCAAGGAATAGCTCCTCCAGACCGCTATAGCTAGTAAGAGCTCCACTCCATCGCATCAAGCTCGACCCGAAGGTATAGTTCTTTGGTTTGTGTTTCTCTTTTTTTTTTTTGTAACTATAATTAATAAAAAAAAAATTGCTTGGATTGGGGTGGTCGCAGCTCCGTTGGGCGCCCTCCACCTCCATTCTTTTGTGCATTCGATAAGGATTTCCCCTCAGTGTCAAGGCCGCGATCCCATGGCCACGCTGACCCATGTCCACGCAGGCCCATGGTCGTGTAGGCTCATGGCCACGCTAGCTTGGTCGGGCTGTGCCCAAGCCGCGAGCCCATGGCTTCCTAGCTGGGCTGCGCCCAGACCGCAGCGCACAACTGCTGGCCGGGCTGCGACCAACCCACAAGCATGTGGCTGTTGGCTGGGCTGCGCCCAAGCCACAAGCTTTTGGCTGCTGGCCGAGTTGCACCCAGGCCGTAGCTCACAACTATTGGTCGGGCTGCGCCCAGGTCGCAAGCCTGTGGCTTCCTAGTCAAGCCGCTCGTGGCTGCAGCCATGGCTTGTCCATGAAAAAATATATTTTTTTAATTTTTTTTCCATATATATATATATATATATATATATATATATATATATATGTATGTATATAATTTATAAATCGAAAATTTTTATTTTTTTTCGTTTAGTTTTGAATTTAAATATTAAATTTCTTTTTTTGTTTTATTTTAAATTAAATTAAATTTAAATTAAAGTTTTTTTTTGTTCATATATATATATATATATATATATATATATATATATATATATATATATATAATTTCTGCTTCACTTAAAAAAAAAATTTGTTTTAATTTAAATTTAATTTTTTTTTGTTCATATATATAAATTTTTGGGTTACATCTATATATAGATTTTTTTTTTTGTTATGGTTTAAAAAAATAAAATTGTTATATATATATATATATAGTTTTCCCTATATTTTTTTCTCATTTTTTTTGTATATAAAGAAATTTAACACTTACTCTATTCCAGTCCGTTCAATGAGTAGGAAGAGAAGAATAAATTTCGCATTTATTACATTATTTATTTATTGTATCATCTTTTGCAGGTGTAAAACTGGACCAAGGCTTCTAGCAAGAAGTTGATCAGCGTTTTGTTTGGTGTCTTTACACATAAGAATTTTCCGATTAATGTCATGGTAATTCTCGTGGTAATTAGCAAATAGCTTACCGCAGTGTAAATTCCCTTTTCTTTTTCTACTGTTCTTTTCACCTATAGTGAGCCCTCTAGTTCCATATTTGGAACCATGGCTCTGATACCATGTGTAAGAACCTAAACCTAGGTTCCTCAATTTATCAATAAAACTCAATCTTTCCTCTGCTTAAATTTTGTGTTTAAATGTATGTTTTAATTTCTAGTTCTGTTTTAATTTCTAGTTCTATTTTAGTTTAAGTTCAAGTACCTGTAAGAAAATAACATTTACATTTACAGGTCTGAAATAAATATATGCACTCTTTATTTATTTATTTTCAACATCTACTAAATTTTCATGTCCAGCAGCATATATGTATGTATATTTGCCAATAATTTCATCTTGTTATAACTTGAAATAGTAAAAATTAACATAGTTGTAAAGCGATTCGTATACATGTATGAAAATTACCTTAAAGATAGCTAGTTGTCCCTTTCTGTTGCTCCTCCTTGCCCTTCTATATGTCCCTGCAACCAAAATTCTTCCCACCAGGAAACTCAACTGGCCAAACCAATCTGGTAATCCTCCCTGCCAACTGGCAAGGACTCGCCGAACACCTAGCTCCAAAATTTTCCTATTGGACCCCCGAGCCCAAACTATAGTGTCCCTTTTAATAAATTTGGGAAAATTGGGAAAAATTGCAATTTTTGGCCAATTCTACCCTTAGACTAGTAATGACTCAAATTCTTCTAAATGGTTCCAAATTATTTCAAATGGGGTCTGAAGGTGTTTGAAGGGTGTCAAGACATAAAAATTAAGTTGATGGATGCTTGGACACTCTCAAAAGACTTCTACAACATTCATTTAAGTTCAGGAGAAAATAGGGAAATTTACTACTAAATTTGAGGTTCAAACCCCCAAGGGTAGGAGACACAAATGGCTTCCCAAATGCAGTATGAACCTCCCAAATTTCATAACAGAGACATGGAATAGTTATAGGACTTCAATGGGCTCCCAAATGCATCATTAATCAGTTCCTAAAGGCTGCTTCAACTCCCATAAATTAGAGATTTGTAAACATGTTTTCACATAGGGGGAAATGCTAGAAAAAATCCACAACTTGCTATGAAATTTGAGATAATTGTTCCAATGAATTGTATAATGTTCATGAGACTTCTTCAATACATTAATGGATCTCCATACAGTAATAAAATCATAGAGGTTGACTGAAAAAAAAATAAAAACTAAGTAACTTCAAGCTCTCACAACAAGATATAGGGGAAAATGGCACCATTCATACATTGTTTGGAATTTTTACATAGTTTTACTTGGAGTTTTGACCTGAGGTTATTCTGAGCATAAAATACAGAGTAAATAAATCAAATTACAAATAAATGGTGCCCCAAATAGCTCCCCAAAGATATCAACATCTCACCAAGTGCGCCCTTCCTCCAAGAGCCAAAATATGAAGAGAAATGTGAGAGAGAGGTGGGAACAAGTTTAAGAAGAGAAGTTCACGAGCAGCCATGTAGCTTCAAACTACAACAAATTACTCCATTGTAGATCCAAATGAAAAGGTTTGAATGGCCTCTCCAATTTCCAATTAGGATGGGAATCTTTCACCCTCGAAATTGGTACTAAGGCAAGTAGAGTAAACACTCCACTAGCATGGACAAGCTATGCTCTCCAATTTGCAAAATGAGAAATGATAACAAATCCCCTCTCCTTCTTTTTTCTTGTCTTTTATAAAATTCCAAATACTTCCATGGTTCGAATTCCTTCCAAAAGCTTCATGCCAACTCGAATTGGGAAGAGATTCCAAAGTGTGCCACTTGTCCAACAATTTCTAGTCTCCATCTTCCACCAATTCGAATGAGGAGGCTCTTTGGCTGCCCTAACTCCCTTGTGTGCCCTCTTGGAGGCTATTTTTAGCCCTGACATGTCATATTTTTCAGATGTCATCCATTAGGTCTTATTCTTGTATAAGTTTCATAGCATCTTCATCATTGTTGTCATAGAAGCCAGGGAATCTAGCCCAAGTGTCTCAATATCTCTAAAATGCCTCTTCCTCTTCCATGGGAGTTCCTCTTCCACTCCAATTCGACCTTCATTGAGTCATGCCAAGTATAATGACCTTCCAACTCCCCCAAGAACATTAGAATCCACCTTGTATTCGAATGGATGAGAATGGGATGCCATGTGGCATGAGGAATATTGCTTTGTGTGGGTCCCACACCACCAATGTGCCTCCATGACCAAGTGCCACCTTATTTTCCTATTGTAAATATTTATTTATCCCTTTTTAATAGATTTATGTCAAGCTAATGTCCATTTGGGGTTTATTATCTCCCTTGGTCAAAATCCAAATGTTTCCATCCCAACCTAGGGAACTAGTAGATTGGTGGAATTTTCCCTTCTAGTATTTATTTGGATGGGGACTTTACAGTTCTCCCCACCCAAGATTGTTTGCTCTCAAGCAATTATAAATTAGGATGCTGCAAAATTTGTTTCTCTTCCCATGTGGCATCCTCACTTGGAAAATATTTCCATTGTACCAAATATTCTCTTATGGTTCTGCTCCTCAATTTCCTTTCTCTTGTGTTCAAAATTTTTTCTGGAAAAAGTATGAGTTGTCCTTCATCATCCAATGGAGGTAGTGTTTATGAAATAGAAATTTTCTGGCCAATAGCCTTCTTAAGGCATTAAACATGAAATACATTGTGTATTTTTCTACCTTCCGAAAGTTCTAACTCATATGATACCTCCCCAACTTTTCAAACTATCTTGTATGGACCATAATACCTTGGTTTGATATTTTCTAATCCTTTCCATTTCAAGGAGGTTTTTTTATATGGCTACAACCTCAAATAAACCAAATCATTCACCTAAAAATTTCTTCCCTCCTATGTTGATCCACATACTAATTTTGTTGATTTTGGGAAACTTGCAAATTGTATTTTAGAAGCTTCAAAGTCTCTTGACTTTCTTCCACCCAATACTTAGATTTTGGGGCTCTACTATCACCAAATATGTACTCAACAAATGTGAGTGCTTCATAACCATAAAGTGCTTTGAAAGGAAACATGCCAATGGACATATGGAAAGTAGTATTGTAGCAAAACTCACCCAAGTGTAGCCATTTAACCCATGCTTTCTGTTGCTAACCTACATAGTTCCTCAAGTACCCCTCCAACCATTGGTTCACTCTTTTTGTTTGGCCATCAGTTTGAGGATTATATCTTGTGCTTGGAGTCAATCGAGTGCCCACCAACTTGAAAATTTCTTTCCAAAAGGCACTCATAAATCTGCTATCTCTATCACTCACAATGTTCTTAGGAAGTCCAAGCAATCTAAAAAATTCTCTAAAGAATAGATCAGCCACTTGTGCAACAATGAAAGATGATGTAATAGCAAAGAAATGAGCAAATTTGGTGAGTCTATCCACCACAACATACGAACAACCCTTACCCAAATATTTGGGCAAACCTGTGATGAAATCCATTGAGATACTTTCCCATTTTTGTTCTAGAATGGGAAATGGTTGCAATAGACCAACAGGATGTGTGTGTTCAACTTTGTTTTGCTGAAATATCTTGGATTCCTTCACATACTTTAGAACATCTTCCTTCAACCCTTTCCAAGAGAACCTTTGCCTTAGTTTCCTATATGTTTTGAAGAAACCAGGATTTCCTGCTAAAGGAGAATCATGAGCTTCCTTCAAAATATTGTGCTTTAGATTCAAACCATGAACCAAGTATATTATGTCCTTATAGTATATTATTTCATTAAAAATCTTGTACCTATCATCTCCTTTTAACCCATCTAACACATCACAAGCAAAACTATCTTTGGCATACTCAACTATTAGCATATTTTTCCAATATTTTGAAATGTCCATAAGGGAAAATGAAGGCCTCCTAGACAATGCATATGCTACAATATTATTCTTCCCTTTTACATATTCAATGTCAAAATCAAAATCTTGGACCCTCTTACCCACTTTTGTTTCCTTTCATTGAGATCCTTTTGTGTGAGAAAATGCTTTAAACTGTTATGATCAGTTTTGACCACAAACTTGTTCCCCACCAGATATTGTCTAAACTTGGCCAAGGTATGCATGATGGCTAACATTTCTTTGTCATATATGGAGTAGAGCTTCTCATGTGGCTTCAATTTTCTGCTCTCAAAAGCTATGGGGTGTTGATTTTGCTTTAGGACCGCCCCTATTCCTTCTCCTGATACATCACATTCCAAAACAAAAGGTTTAGAAAAATCTAGTAATGCAAGTACTAGAAAGCTACTCATTACCTCTTTCATTCTTTGGAAAACCTTTTTATCCTCTTCATCCCATTTGAAAGCATCCTTCTTGGTTGAATCAGTAAGTGGAGTAGTTAATTTGGAGAACCCCTTCACAAACTTCCTATAGTAAGTGCATATTCCAATGAAGCCTCTCAATTCTGTGATGTTTTTCGGTGATGGTCATTCAATAATAGACTTTATTTTCTCCATGTGCACCTTTACTCCATCTTTCCCAATGATATGCCCAAGATACAAAACTTCTTTCAACCCAAATTCACACTTGGACAATTTAGCAAACAATTATTGTTCATGGAAGATTTTCAATACATCTTCTAAATGGTGCAAATGTTCCTCCCATGTCTTACTGTAAATCAAAATATCATCAAAGAAAACCAAAAAAAACTTATGGAGCTTTTGCAAAATATTTTTTTCATGCATGATTGGAATGTGGCTGGAGCATTGGTCAAACAAAAAGGCATGACAAGAAATTCAAAATGGCCATAGTAAAATCAGTTTTCTACACATCCTCCTCCTTCATTCGAATATGATGGTAACCAGATCTGAGATCAATTTTGGAGAAGAATTTTGATCCAAATAGCTCATCCATGAGTTCATCTATTATAGGTATGGGATATCTATTCTTAATTGTCTTCTTGTTTAGAGCTCTAAAATCAATGCACATCCTTAAGGTTCCATCCTTTTTCTTCACCAAAACAACTGAAGAACCATAGGGACTAAAGCTTGGTCTAATGAGTCCCAATTCCAAGAGCTCTTGAATAGAATTCTCGATCTCATCTATGAAATTTTTTGGGTGCCTATATGGTGGTATTTGTATAGTTGAAGTGCCCACCTCCAAAACAATGGTGTTCTCAACTCCTCTGTCAGGTAGCTTTCCAGGCGGAAGGTCTCCAAAAACCCTTTCATATTTCTGTAGTAGTTTCTTTATCTCCCTTGGATGTTCTGCAATATTTATGTTTGGCTTGGGGGAAGTGATGAAACATTCAACATCCCATTCAATATCCCCATTCCTCAATATGGACCTCATACTGTGGGAAGATACCACTTGATTTGGATAGGTGTGCATTCCTCGCACCGCCCTTTGTTTTCCTTCCGAATCTTTGAATTTCATTTCAGGTATTTGATAGTTCACTGTATGTTCCCCTATATAATATAACCATCTCACTCCCAATACCACATTAATATCAACAACATCAACCACATAAAAGATATCAGTAAATGTGTAATTACCTATGGTGAGTTGTAGCTTTGGAATCCATGTTTTACACTCCATAGTATTGTGACCTGGAATGATGACTGTGAACCCATCAAATGGTTCAGTAGGTAACTTTATACTCTCCACCATGGCTTCATCAATGAAGTTATGATTTTCTCCTCCATCTACCAAGACCGAAACAATTTTCCCTTGTACCACTCCTTTGCATCGAATGGTGTGAAAATGAGGCACTCCTGAAAGTACTGCCATTATCCCTTTGTCAGGTGATGGATGATATTCTTCTAATGTACCATATCCCTCTTCCTGGGCTAAAATATTTTCTTCTTCCTCCATACCCCCTTCACACTCATCATCATTAGAAAATACTACAATGAATTGTGCTTTCCCCTTAGCACATTTATGCCCTGGTACCCATGGTTGGAAGCATGTGTAACATAGTTTCTTTCTTCTGAGTTCTTCCTTACTTGGTCCCTCTTACTTATCCTTTCCAAATGAATCTTTTTGTCATGGATTCTTTTCAATTCTGAACTTGGAAGGAATGTTGGGCTTGGGAGGATACTTTGTCTTGGGTAGCACATTTTGAAAATCTCTTGCCAAGTTCATGGCATCTTTTAATGAAGTAGGTTTGTGGGCCTTGACTAAACCCTTCAAAGGTTCAACCAAACCTTTAGTAAAGAGCAATACTAATCTTACCATAGATATATCAGCCACCTTAACTAATATTTTTTGGAATTCCAACATGTACTCATCAGGGGTTCCAATTTGATTCAACTGTGCTAGTTCCTTGAAAGGCATTTCTGGGTATTTTTGCTCAAATATTTCTAATACCCTATTAACAAATTATTCATATTTTTTAACCTAATCATGTCCCAAAGTTTTAATTTCATGGAACCACCAATCATTGGCTTCTCCCTCAATATGAAAAATAGCCATTTTTAGAGCATCCTCTTCGACCATTGGATTCAGCTGAAAATACACATCTAGTTTTTGTATCCAAGTATTTGCAGAACTTTGAGATGAGCCATCAAAGGTAGGAAGGGGAATTTTACCTATGTCATAATTCAATTATTTATTTTGAAAGGGGTTTCTATTACCTCCCCTCATTTTGAGTTTGTTTGAGACAGTAAAGAATTGATCAAATGGTAGGGTCCTTCTACAATCTTCACTCAACTGCTGCCATTCTACTAGAACTTCATTCATGCCATATTGGGTGTTAGGATCTTCTTTGGAATCAAGAAATTTAGGTGTATTAGCTCTTGTTTAGTTCTTAAATTCATGAAGTTGAATATGAGGCCCTGTCTTTGATAAAATAATTTCACTCATTTCCTTCTTTTCCTCGAAAGGAGAACTACTGCCGCCTCCTAATACCAATTTGCTTCCAATTTGACTAGCCAACAATTCGAACCCTTGCATTATCTTCTTTTTAATTTTTTCAAAGAATGGTTTCATTAATTTTCTAAACTTCTCATTATCCTGTATCTCTAAGGTTCCTTTCTCATCCTTAGTCATGGTTACCAAAGAATGCACTTCTTCTCCTGCTTCTTCCCTTTCACCAAAAGTACTTTCAGTTTCAATTTCTAAGGGTGGGGGATGATTTTTCTGACTTATTGTCCTCATGAATGGTCATCCACATCAGGTGCAAGGACCATTCTCTGATACCAATTGTAGTTTCCCTTTTAATAAATTTGGAAAAATTGCAATTTTTGGCCAATTCGACCCTTAGACTAGTAATGACTCAAATGCTTCCAAATGATTTCAAATTGGGTCTGAAGGTGTTTGAAGGGTGTTAAGAAATAAAAATTAATCTTATGGATGCTTGGAAACTCTAAAAATACTTCTGCAACATTCATTTAAGTTCAGGATAAAATAGGGAAATTTACTAGTAAATTTGAGGTTCAAACCCCCAAGGGTAGGAGACACAAATGGATTCCCAAATGTAGTACGAACCTCCAAAATTTAAGAAAAGAGACATGGAATATTTATAGGAATTCAATGGGCTCCCAAATGCATCATTAATCAATTCCTAAAGGCTGCTGCAACTCCCATAAACCAGAGATTTGTAAACATGTTTTCACATAGGGGGAAATGCTAGAAAAACTCCACAACTTTCTATGAAATTTGAGATAATTGTTACAATGACTTGTATAATGTTCATGAGACTTATTGATTACATTAATTTCTCTCCATACATTAATAATATCACATATTTTGATTGAAACAAATTGAAACTAAGTAACTTCAAGCTCTCACAACAAGATATAGGGGAAAATGGCACCATTCATACATAGTTTGGCATTTTTACATAGTTTCACTTGAAGTTTCGACCTGAGATTATTATGAGAATAAAATAAAGAGTAAATACATCATATTACAAATAAATGGGGCCCCAAGATGTCCCCCAAAGAGATCAACATCTCACCAAGTGCGCCCTTCCTCCAAGAGCCAAAACATGAAGAGAAATGTGAGAGAGAGGTGGGAACAAGTTGAAGAAGAGAATATCATGAGCAGCCCTATAGTTTCGACCTGAAACAAATGAATCCATTGTATCTCCAAATCAAAGGTCTTAATTGCCTCTCTAATTTCCAATTAGGATGGGAATCTTTCACCCTCGAAATCGGTACTAAGGCAAGTAGAGTAAACACTCCACTAGCATGGACAATCTATTCTCTCCAATTTGCAAAATGAGAAATGATCAAAAATCCCCTCTCCTTCTTTGTTATTGTCTTTTATAAACTTGCCAATCCTTCCATGGTTCGAATTCATTGCAAAATATTTATGCCAACTAGAATTGGGAAGAGATTCCAAAGTGTGCTAGCTGTCCAACAATTTCTAGTCTCCATCTTCCACCAATTCGAATGAGGAGGTTCTTTGGCTTCCCTAACTCCCTTGTGCACCCTCTTGGAGGCTATTTTTATCCCTAGCATGTCATATTGGTTAGATTTCATCCATCAGATCTAATTCTTGTCATAATTGTCGTAGCATCTTCATCATTGTTGTCATAGAAGCTAGGGAATCTAGCCCAAGTGTCTCAATATATCTAAAATGCCTCTTCCTCTTCCACGGGAGTTACTCTTCTACTCCAATTCGACATTCATTGAGTCATGCCAAGTATAATGACCTTCCAACTCCCCCAAGAATATTAGACTCCACCTTGGATTCAAATGGGTGAGAATGGGATGCCATGTGGCATGAGGAATCTTGCTGTGTATGGGTCCCACACCACCAATGTGCATCCATGACCAAGTGTCACCTTATTTTACTATTGTAAATATTTATTTAGCTCCTTTTAATAGATTTATTTCAAGCTAATGTCCATTTGGATTTTATTATCTCCCTTATTCAAAATCCAAATGTTTCCACCCCAACTTAGGGAACTAGTAGATTGATGGAATTTTCCCTTCTAGTATTTATTTGGATGGGGACATTACACAAATTGAGTACAATCCCAACCAGCTTCCCGTAAATTTTTCCTCCAACACTTCCCCTCTGTTCTCAAATTTTACTCCTCTTCTCCCAAAAAAGAAAAATAAAATCCATTTTCCCTATTCTATTTCCCCCCTTATTCCTCCTTCCGCCAACTTTTCTCCACCATAACTACCCCTATCCCCAAGTCCTTTTCAAGCCCAACACTTGACTCCAAACATTTAATTATATTATTTAATTATGTAATTAATGCTTGGGTTCGTTCACCTACCAACCGCAAGTGTTTCAGATTTACACGTTTTATCCATATTAAGTACTAGTCATCACTCGACTTTACAATTCAATGTTTCATAATTAAATTTATAATTAATTAATCTTTTTATTAAATAACTCCAAAACATATTTTAACACTTGTTTATAAATTGCATATGGTAACTATTTATAATTTACCCTATGTTCTAAATAGCTTCGACATAATCAAAATTATTTAAATAATTATAAATTAAATATTATCCATATATTTTTAATTGATTAATTAACATTGTTTAAGACTTACTTAGCATTAACCGATCAAGTTAATGTTACTCTAATTGACATTACAATTACCATTTATTCAACACTTATCCACAAGTAATTAAATGACATGGTGGAACATATAACTAACATGTTTCATTACTTTAATGATGACCTCAATCAATAACATATCTTAAGCATGATTAATTAACCATTAGTAATTAATCCTACTTAATTTTATCTATTAATTATTGATTAAGTAAAATAGGTAAACAGTGATCATTCACACCCATAAGGAATTCAAGCAATAATTCTATAGATAAATGACATATGCATAGATAAACGATTTATGTAAGCATATCTAATGATTGCCTAAATCATGTAGTTATTTCAACAATATGAAATCACACACATCATTTAAAATCATAAAATTTATTGTTTACTTACACAGGTTTAAACACAGTTTGCAATGTACAACATTTTACCTAACTGTATATTAATAAATTATGAACAATTCATACATTACTAAGTTATGACACATAAATCAATCAAAGGTTATCAACATACATAGTTAACCAAGTCTTCCCTCCTAACTTCATGATACACCTATCTACCTACATCATCTATATAGTTCACAACTAACTTCCACATCCTATCCTTCCTCTACTTGACTACCTTGAAGTGTCACACAATGACCGGCTCCAATTAGAACCCATAAGAGGAAGTATTGAATACATCGACCAAGCCTCCCCAGCAGGAAACCACCAATCATCATCACACACCTTGGGGAGTGCGCTGTAGCACAACCCTCCCATGACTCTGGGTTTCAGGGATAAAGAGTGGGTAAATCCTCCACCCCCCTAATGGAACAAGGGACTATGTCTACACCTACATAATGACTGCATTGCGACTTGTACTCAGTTTGTCATTGTATAACCAATATGGGCAGTTGAGTTTCCTGAAACCCTGTAAGTTAGTCTCCAACATACGATTGAGAATATCATGCAAAATCCTTGACATGTACATATACATTTCATCATTAAGAAACAATAAGAAAATCATTTCTTTTTGCCATGCACCTGGTATCACATTTATCCATTTAACATATAACTTTTAACTTGGTATCCACGTACCCATCATTCAGTAATTTGCATGTAAGAGACATAATTAACATGTGAATATATATCAAAACATGAGTACATATGATAACAGTAACATCACACACACACATATATCTCGGAAAAATAATAGAACCATATGTCCACAGTGCCATCAAACTGACGAAGTCTCACAATCAAGTAAATACAACATATAATAATAGGTCGGGTAGTAATGTCAAAATGGGGCGTTACAAGCAAGAACACTTGGTTGATGGGACTCTATCTTACTCTTAATTAGTTGAGTGGAAACATTCATGCTTCCCTCTTCAATTGTACAAACCTTCATAACATCTCCTTATCGAGTAACCAACTCAATGGAGTAGTGCCCATGGAGTTGGGTAAGTTGATGCAACTCGAGTATCTTGCATTGGGCAATAATCAGCTGGTTAGTAGTAGCACTATGGAATTTCCCATTCTTATAGATTTTATTAATTGTTCCAACCTAGGTGCAATTCACTTATCCTATAATAATTTCAAGGGACATTTGCCCATTTTTATGGACCACTTCTCTACAAAACTATACTACATAAATTTGGGCGCAAAAGGATTAACAGGAGAAATACCTCAACACATTGGAAACCTCACTAGTCTATCATTAATTTCTTTTGGCGTCAATTTTTTAATAGGGCCAGTTCCCTTTTCATTGCTTCAAAAGTTGGAGAGGTTATATATGGTAGAAAATCGTTTAGAAGGAAACATCCCAATGGAAATTGGGCAACTCTAAAGCTTACGACCTCCAACAACTAATTTCTCTTGAAGGATCCCTGATTCTATTGCCGACCTCCAACTACTAAGATATCTATATCTTCATATGAACCAGTTATCTTGAGTAATATACCAGTAGGTCTAGGAAAATGTGTGAACTTATTAGAACTAGACTTATCATACAACATGCTTAGTGCGCCCATACCTCTCGAGGTAGCAAATCATGTAAATTTAGCTTTCTCTTTCAACCTTTCAAACAATTTATCGCATGGATTCATCCCTTTGGAACTAAGCAAGCTGACTATGGTTCAAGCTATAGATATTTTTGCAAATTAGTTAACATGATACATTCCAAGTGGGCGTGGAAGCTGCAAAGGACTAAAATACTTGAATATTTCTTGCAACACACTTGAAGATTTGATTCCAATGCCTCTAAGTGAAATTCTAAGTCTTCAGGACATGGATTTATCGTCCAACAATTTGTCTGGGGGAATACCCATGTCATTGGTGAATCTCAAAATGCTCAACAAATTGAATTTCTCTTTCAACAACTTGTCGGGAGAAGTCCCAAAAGGTGGAGTTTTCAAAAATATTGGCGCCATAGCATTTATGGGAAATACTAGGCTCTATGGACCTTGGGTAAGTCTACCACCATGCTCTGATCACAAATATAAAGGTGTTTCACATCTGAAAAGAGTTATCATACCTATTGTTGTTGTTGCAATCACTATTGTATTGTGTTTATTTTTGGGATTCTCGTGGAGACGAAATCATAAGAATCATATTGCTATAGATGTTGGGGAATCCTTAAATTTTGGGCATCAAATAATTTCCTATGGAGATCTAGTCACAATAGAGGAATTTTCTAACACCAACTTTTTAGGAGTGGGTAGTTTTGGGAAGGTGTATAAAGGATTTCTAAATGATGGCACACACATTGCAGTGAAACTTCTCAATCTCGAAAATGAAGGGGCTTAGAAGAGTTTTGACAAGGAGTGCAAAGTATTGAGTAGAGTTAGACACCAAAATTTGATTAGAATCATAACTTGTTATTCATATAACCAAATCAAAGCTTTGATATTTCTGTTAATGTCAAATTGAATCCTAGAGAAGTGGTTATATCCTGGAAATAAAGTTGCAAGTAGTTTGAGTTTTTATTCAAAGGTTGAATATAGAAATAGAAATTGCACACAACATGACATATCTACATCACCATTGTTTAATGCAAGTGATCCACTGTGATCTCAAATCAAACAATTTTCTTCTAGGTAAAGGTATGACATCATATTTAATAGACTTTGGCATTTCTACCATATTTTTTGCAAAACTTGAGGATTTATCTCTCACATCCACTCATGCACTCAAGGGAAGTGTAGGCTACATTCCTCTAGGTATTATTTGAGATTGATAGCATGTTAGGAAATTCCATGAATTTCTTATTTTAATAAAATTGTGAATGAGGAAACTTTTCATGAGATGCTTGAATGCAGACTATGGCTTGGGTGGATCTGTCACAACAAAAGGTGATGTTTATAGCTATGGAGTAGTGCTACTAGAGATGATCACTTCAATTAAACCCACAAACAACATGTTTGTGGAAGGAATTACATTGGAAAAATGGGTGGCTAGAAGTTTTCCAAACCGAGTTGAAGAAGTGGTTGATAAGATTCTACTGAGGAGGACTAGTACCATCATTGAAGAAGATAAAGAAATCAATTGTCTCAGCAACCTTGTGAGTGTGGTTTTTTGGGATAGAATTCCAAAGTTTCAATCAAATATAACACATTTGCTAGGCAGTACAAGCACTACTCACAACAACATTGGTGAAGGCCAAAGTTGATCTACATTGTAGTCTTTTGTAAGGGAGTAATGATTGTATATAATTGAACCATAAAGTAATTTGAGTCCATAGCATTAGTTCTATGTCGGTTGAGACTCATTACATTCTCCTTATCTAGGTAGCCTATTTATTTGTGTCTTATTCCCCTCTCCTTTATGTATGTCCATTGTTGGCTTCATGTGAGTGTAAAAAATAAAGTTACCTATGCCATGAAGAAAATATTGGAAATGTTTCTACAATTATAAAATCCCCTTTTCTTATATTAGGAAAACTCTATGCATGTATAAATATTATTACATCTACAATAAAATGCACTACAATTCACTTGTGTTTGTGTTGTTCAAACCATATAAATATACCAAGAGATTTAAAATATTAAAGAGCAAGTCAATACTTTTGTTTTTGAAAACAATCATGAAGTTATGAGTTCAAATAAAAACCAAGAACATGTTGATGAAGATGATGCTTTTTATACTTTTTGGATATTCAACATGTTCCTTCTTTACACCATTGATTTGAAGCTATTTGTTTTAAACAAAATCAATCAATATGACACAACAAGCTTATTCTCAATTTTTTTTAGCATTTTGAACAAGATCAATCGATTGAGACAACTAGTCTAATTTGGTTTTTGGAATTTTGAACAAGATCAATCAATATGAAACAACTACATTACTCTCAAAATGTCTAATAATTTTGAACAAGATCAATCAATGTGACATAACTACCTTATTCTTGATTTTTCAAGCAATTATGTTGGGAAACTAACTTTCATGAACCTTTAAGGAATTGAAATGGACACCTTTCTTTCCTATAGAGTTACTTGGTAAAATTCAATAGGGTAATTCTTATCATGAGTTGAATATTTAAATTTTGATTTTATTTTTAAGACTTAAAATTTATTGCCACACACTTTCAATCATTTACACACAACCAACAATTTTAAATAATATTATTTTGTAATAAGTAAAAGGATTTTATTAAAAACACACAATGTTTAAAAAATACTCTTGTGAGGGAGAGAGTTTGGAGCCTTAGTAAACTTTTTTTTTCCAAACAAGCTATAAAATAGATAATGATTTTGTTTAGGGATAACCACATAATGGGAATTGACCTTGCCAAAATATCAAGTGAAATATCCTGTGCAAATATCCTAAAGTCATCCTGACACCTTTGGGCACTGACCTTGTTCAAATATCCTGAAGTCATTAGCCATTGACCTTGTGCAAATATCCTGAAGTCATCTCGACACCTTTGGATTCTTTCAGCATAAGAATTTCCAAGTAATAACACAAACTATCATGCTCCGGTGCCGTATTCAATGCAAAGGACCATTCATTCGGATATATTATATATGCATAGTTTGTTGCATATTGTACAGGTATAGTTTGTGTTTGGATAAATAAATTGGATTTTAAGAATGGCTATCTTTGGAAATATAAATTGGATTTTAAGCATGGTTTTATTTCTATCTTATTGTCTTTTCATAGAATTACAAATGATGCAATATTGGTGTTAATATTGCTCCTTTACCCAATTCTTAGAGGGTTCTAGCTCAATGGAAGAGAGCGTGCCTTACAAGCAGGAGCCTTGGTGATTTGATTCCTCTGTGCCCTAATGATATTGGAATATTGGTATTTCTAATAAAATATTTTTTATGATGATTTATATTAATGGCTATGAGGGGGGTTTCAAACCGTCTTTGTATGTTTCTCTAAGGGGGGTTCCACACCACCTATTTAAGTTGATATGAGGGGGGTTTATAACTTCTTCCATAGGATTCTATAAGGGGGGTTTATAATTACCCTCGTAGGAGTGTATGAGGGCGGTTCAAAACCACCCCCAGAGGTTTGTAAGAGTGATTTTATGGGGAAGTTCAAAACCGTCCCCTTAGGTTTGTAAAAGATACTTTTATGTGGGGTTCAAAACCACCCTTGTAGGTATCTAAGGAGTGGGAGGGGGGCCTGATCTCTTTTACAACTGTCCCTAAAAGCCTAAAGTTTTTAGCGTTGGTTCCTTTGGGGGTTTTTCTGAAGCACGCCCATAGGTTTGTAAGAGATACTTTTAGTGGGGGTTCAAAACCACCCTCATAGGTATCTAGGGGGGGGGGGGATTCAGAACCACCCCCAAAAGTCACTTTTGGGAGTGGTTTTGATCTCCTTTAGAATATCCCCTAAAAGCTCAGACTTTTAGCATTGGTGCCTTTGGGGGAGGTTTTGTCAAGACAGCCTCTAAATCCAAAACTGCCCCCAAAAGTCACTTTTGGAGGCCAAAGACAATTACCCCTATAGGTAAAAAATGTAGTAGTGTTTTCTGCTAACCCACTTGAATAATAAATGCAATTCCATGGTTTACATAGAATACATGTGTAATTATTTGAATGCCCATTCTTAACAATGCCAAAAACCAAATGAAGAAAACATGGAGAAGACAACAAAGACTTACTAGATATGCTTGCTCTGTCTCCAATTGAAAACCTAGAATGTGAGCATGGATAGTGTGTTCATATTATACATCCCATAATAGCATATGTGTACATTATTGTTTCCATTGTAAAATTAGTCACAGCAGATCTAATGAACAAGTAAATCAATCACAACAGATGAACATAGAAAATATGGTGCAAAATTGTGCAAAACATGCAGCAGTGCTCAATATCCCAATAAGGGTGAATAATTACAATACAATACAGTAACAATGAGTGAGCAATTCGAATTGACTAAGAAGGTCATTCGAATTACTGAATGGTGTATCTTGTCTCCAACTAGGAGTCCTCATCATTAATCAATGGTGGTCATCAATGCACAAGAACCAGTCATCCATGTGTCAATTTGAGTCTAACTAAGTGTAACAAGTGTAACTGAAGTGTGTAGCATTGATATAGGGAAAGAGGCTCAGTGGAGGGTGCATGGGAGGCTTAACTGAAGTCATAACAAGTCATCTAGTCAATCTGGAGGTCCAATGGAGTGAAACAGTCAGCCGGCAATGAAACTAGCCTCAAATCAAGGAGAATCAGAGCTAATTGAGTGTAACTGAAGTGGAACTGCAGTGGTAGGTGAAGAAGTGCACCCTTCTCTGGAAGTAGGTGAGAAGTGGGCGCCTTCATGACTAGCAGGGCTAAAGAACTGATGTAAGAAGCTCCCGGGTGCTAGAATAAGGTGGGTAAGGTGCTGGAGGCATCAACCTGGTGACTGGGATGCATGCAAACCCTAGAGTTTGCATGCAAACCCTAATTGCATGCAAGGTCCTGAAAATGATGATGTGGATATCCGAACATCCATAACCAACATCAAAACTTTGTGTTGCAATGCTCCTTAAATTGTTCAATTACTCGAAAGCATCAATGTAAGCAGAGTGATGTCTACAGAGGATCCATGTCCAAGGTCCAAATGCCACATTGTTAGAAACAAATTCTATCCTCGGGACTAGTTTTTTTTGTTTTCGAGGTTTTGAGGTGCATTTATTCAATCATGACCATTGTGGCCTACTTGTGATACCACCATGCTCTCCATTGTAGATTATATTAGCAATATTCATTGTTGAAAACCAGTCATGAGACCAAAACAACCAAATACAAGTCTTACCACCACCACCTAGTGAAAGTCGAGTTTGGAATAAATGAGACATTAGACTACTACCACGTAAATTCTACAAATTGCTTCAAACATATTCATAGTTTCAAACATGTTAATCCTCTAAAAATCACAAATGAACTTACTTGGTGTACATCACCAAACTAGGGCCTCAAATATTCTTGGAGGAGAGTGGTTCAAGGTCGAAAGACAATTCAAAAAAACAACATCCAAGGGAGGCAATGAAGAAGTCATGCTCACAGTGTCCCCTTGCCTGCATTTCACACTAGTATGCTTCTCCTTCATAGTCACCAACTCTTGCAAGGAATAGTGCATCATTGATAGCACACAAGAGATGTAATGTTGGATTGGACAATAGCTGCAAACAGATGAACGATGAGAAGGGTAAAATCCTCTGAGAATTATTTGTCTTCCATATGTTAGCCATGTAGTAAAAATTATGATAGGTGCATTGCTAAAAGGTTTCGAATGCCTTGGCATATGGACAATTTTAGTTACCTATCCTCAAGTTGTGTGCATATGTTCTACTGCATCACATTTAAATTTTAATAATGCAGCATGGTGAGAGTCTGACTATTTTTGGCGTAAAAACCAATGTCCAAGTCGTGCACTTAAGAATTGGCTGAGGGCTCCCTATAGAAAACATGTTTTTCTTCAGTAAATTTTGGTTGTAGAGACAAACTTATAATGAATGAAAAATTTACCACATCATAAACATGAAACCGAGGGTGAGAAATAACCTTCACATCAACCAAATAAATACCGTATGTAACATTTTTCCATGTAGTATCAAATATCATGTAACATCCCAGATTTTCGTAAAAATTTAAAATTTTTGAAAACGGCATTAAATACAAAAATTATAGATGCGGAAATAATAATTGTTTGATTACGACAACTTTAATTAAAAAGTCGTTAGTACTAAACATAATTTAATTTCTGTTTAAGCAACATTATGAAAATGACAACTTTAACACGTAAGTGATGAACATTATTATGGTAATAAATGAACTAACATGTCATAATTGTGATGCGATACTTTTTCTTTGAAAAGATACTGACAGTTTGATTTTTGATGAACAAGGGTGTCCTACGAGGTACCCTAGAGTTTACTTAGCTGCAACGCTAACGCATTTAAATGTTCTATGTGCAGACGATAGGTAAGAGGTTCAATAACTGCATAGTTTAAAAGTAAGTGTGTAATTCAATTCAACGCCAAATAAAAATGTTGTGAATTCTTTTGCGAAAACAAGTATCTTCTGGTATGAAATGTTTAGTGTTGCTTACTAGTTTTTCAACGATGTCTTTCAATTCATTAATGTTGGAAAACAATGATGTCTAGAAGGTATACATGCTATTTAATTTTGTTGTCATAAGCCAATGACGTAGTTCTAGTTTGGCTTTGGTCGTCGTCTTAAGATAACTAATACTTGTATAGTGTTAACATCATAATTGTATCGCAAATCGACAGATGCATTGAATTAAGAGTTAGTGTATGAAGTACATGGCAATGGCATGGTTTTTATGCTAATCACTACTCAATGGTCATGTTGAAAATAAAAAATGCATACTCTTATCTTTTTAGTAGTTGCAATAATGAAAACTATGATTAACATGCTATCCAAATAATTCTTAGAGATTGCTATCCTATGCAATAGTTCTACAATTGCAAACTATTCATAATGTATAAGAGAATTTGCAATATTAATTTTATATGAGATTGGAAATTAATACATGCATAATCTTAAACCTTAAGACCCTAATCGCGACTATAGTCTTAGAACTATAACTATTATACAATGCAACGATAATGTTTTGAGTTTATGAAAGATCAACATATAAGTTTTATCATTGTTATAAATGATACTGGCATTCATTAATGTCAATAGGATGGACGAGTTGACGGTTATTAAAAATGGCATGAGCCTCAAGCTGGTGTAGAGATAGTGTCTCGATCCTGCATTAAAAGCTCTAGATGACAAGGACAGTTAACAATCCATGTAGTATGATATCACAGTAATAGTAACTGTGGAAACCACTGTGTAATGGTTTTTATAAAGAATTCCTCCGAGCTGGCTATTGATCGAACCTCCGTGTGCAACTGTGGCATTACCATGCTTGTGCGCATGAATAAAGAATTAAATGATGTTGCTTGATCATCCCAATGCAACCTTGTTGGCACTCTTATGATCGTCTATTTGAATGAGTTTGGGTTGTTGGATGTAACCCTAGCTTTTTTTTGTCGTTTTGGTTAATGGAGATTGAATGTCGTTCATTGTTACTATTGTTTCGGTCTATGTGGCCGACAGGATGTTGATTTTCAGAGTTAGATGAGAAAGTGGGAGGGTTTCGACCTCACAACCTGTAGAATAGGGTGATAGTTGCAGTCTTCAACTCGCTGCCATGGCGTGTGATAAAATGTAGAGACTGTAGTTTATTTGCTATAATCTTTGTAATTTTTTAGAGTGTCATTTTCTGAGTTTGCAACGAAATATGTCTTACTGCAAAAGGTTTTGGGCAATGGTACCTTGGTCTCATCCAAGACAAGTAACTCATTGGTTTTATATATGTATATAAAGAGCTGGGTCGCCGGACGAAAAAGGGTAAGTGTCTTCTTAACTCAGTAATGTTGCAACGTTCGTTTTTGTAGCTGGATGTGAATAATGTTTTAACCATTGAACGTTTAAATGGCAGGTTATAGTTATCGAAAGGGAAAACTTGAACCAGGGTTTTGGAATGGATGGCAACTCCAATCCTGGTAAGCTATGGGTCTTCAAACCCTCATAGGTGCTCTATCGGTCTTGGTTGATGTGGTCTTTCAACAATGAGTAACCAGTCCTTCCATGCTTCGACGTTTGTCTATCAATTGGGAATCTATGAATATTTTTATGGTTGTAGTGAAAACTTTTCAGGGAACAACCCTCATCTATTTGGCTGATGCTCTGTCTTTTATTTTAGATGTTTTAGTCTCGTCAAGAGGAATTGTAAAACTCGATTTAAGGAGTAGGGATAAACCCTGTGTGGTGTTCACCTTTGGAAAAGTTAAATCAACATGTGCAACGAGGCTTCCATTGTGGAGTTGGGATTTTGTGTTGATTCTAAACTTTGAACAACAACCTGTTGGTTTACGTTATGTGTAGAAAGATGTAGAGCCAAGGCTCGTCTACTGTGGATACCATACTTCGATTATTTGGCAATGAAAATATAATACTTCTTTTTGTACTATTCGTCTGTGTTATATGTTGAGTACTGTAGGTAGATAACAGGACTAAAGAACTAAGCAATAATTTGAATGCTTTGTTGTGGATGATAATGTCTATACGTATTTTCTAGCTGATGCTAAACTCAGTTTTTGGAAAAACGATGAAGTAGTTTCGACTGTTTAGATAAATTCGAAAAGGGTCATGCCCAGGCTCTAGTTTATTTTTCGATTTTACAAAAGAGAACTTACTTGTACACTTCAGAAAGCCTTTAGGAAATTACAAGGGTTATAAACTATGATTTGAACATGTTTGTATAAATCATATCTATGTCTAACTGTTAAAACGATAGTATGGTTCTGGAGTTACTATTTAGGGTTTTAAAAAGTCATAAGTTTTCATGCTGCGAATGATGTCCAAGGTTTGTATTGAAGTGGAAAAATATGATGATCGAAAACAGAGTTAGGGTTTACATTGTTTTTGGGTTTTTTATACTATAGAAATAAATAATTGATACATGAACTCAAACTGAAAAATAATGAAGAATGAAAATATAGGTAAAGATAAGAAAACAAATTATTGTTCAATTCTAACAGCTGTTAAATCATTGTAAAACACTATTATTTGGAAAACATGATATGTATGTTTTCAATTGCATTTGTTTGCTATCTTCATTTAATAGAAATAAGAGGAAATTATATGATTGTGCAGAGATTAAACTATATTTATATTTCATGAATTAACAAAAGAATCCTGTAACACTGTTGATACTATATAGTAAGTTTTTCTATGTTTAGATATAGGACAGAATTATAATCATATAAATAACTGTACTTATCTATCGAATCAATGGCAAATTGCCGATCTTTTCATCTTTACTTAATTTGCTTCTCTACACTAGAGTACGATGCACAAAACAACATGTGGAAAAATGTAGAGATTGGTTTATCAATTCTAGATCATCATTAAACTTTAACATTCAGACTTTTAAACAAAATCAGAGATCAATTCTTCTTCAAAACAGAGGTTACTAAATTTTTACTAACAGAACTATTAACTGAAATAAAGTAGAAACTGTAAAACCTGGATTAATCTGTAGGAAACAAACAGCCCAAGAATACTGTTCCACCCAACCAATTCCTGAAGACAACCAAGTACTTGCCTTAGGACCCCCGGGCCTATTCACTGAACCACCAAGAGGAAGAAACTTAGGAATTTAGGATCTGTTCTTGCAGTAGAAAATAACTATCTAATCTTCAAGAGCTAGTAGTCCAAGGGACATGCTCCAGCACCTCTGGTTCTCCTTATCAAATAGTTTGCAAACTTATGATTGCACTCACAACCAGCCTCCCTATTCGAATCTCTCAGTGATCACCTGATGCACATGAGGAAATATTTATGTAGAAAATATTGTGTCAGAGCTGCCTGCTCAATTCGAATTTGCCTTATGTAGGCTGCCTAGGCCTTTTTTCTTGTTACTGGGTCATTACATGAGCTTCCTGCCCACTCCCACCACTTGGGGGATAATGCCAATATTTTAGGGGTAATTGTCCCATAACCAACAGCTAGTGGTGTGGTGCAATTGCTTCCATCTGTCCCATACCTTCCAACACCTTCCATTCCTCCTAGTGGGTCAGTGAACACTCATTTAACAATACCCTTGGGTGTTTGTCTCCTAATTAATTTATTTAAATAATAATAATCAGTAATTACATTCATCCTTGATCAAAATTGATCATAATTACAAAACTTTGTAATTAAATTTAACATAAAGTATTTTGCAAATAAAATAATAATTTCAGAAATTTGGGTAGGTGACATACACCCCCCCTTAAGTCTCAACATTGTCCTCGATTTTGGTTAATCACTCCTTGAGTGTTCCTGAAACAGAGTTGGGTATGCTGCCTGCATACTACTCTCCAACTCCTAGGTTGCCTCTTCTGGGCTAAGGTGCTTCCATTGCACCTTCACTTGCCCAATGGTGCGATTCCGGAGAATAGTTTTCCTCCTTCCGAGGATATAGTCCGGTTCCACCTGAAAATCTCTGTCTTGTCCCACTTGTACATCATTCCAGTTTACAACATGAGTAGTATCATGTACATATTTCTTTAAAAATGATATATGAAAAACATTATGTATCTTTAAGTTTGGTGGAAAAGCCAGTTGGTATGCCACTGGTCCAACTTTGGACAATATTTCAAAAGGACCACAATACCTGGGTGCCAACTTGGCACAACTTCCCAATTTCAATGAACTCTTTTTTGGTCTTACCTTGAGGAACACATGCTCACCAACCTGGAACTCTTTATGAGTCCTTTTTAAATATGCTTGACTCTTTTGCCTATCTTGGGCAGCTTTTAAATTTCCTTATACCTGTTTCAAAATTAGTTCTAACTCTTGCAATAATTCAGGTCCTAAAACAACTCTATTTACTGGATCATTCCACGAAACAGGTGTATCACATTTCCTACCATAAAGAATTTCAAAAGGACTAAGTCTCGCTGATGCATGATAATGATTATTATAAGTAAATTCTGCTAAGTGTAATTAGTCTTCCCACTTACCAGGCTGATCCTTAACATACATTCTTAATAAATCTTCTAAAAATTGATTTACCCTTTTTGTCTGTCCATCCGTTTGTGAATGAAATGCTGTGCTGAAATTTAAGGTTGTATTCAACCCCTTAAACAGTGACCTCCAAAAGTTTCAGGTAAACTTAGAGTCAAGATCTGAAATTATTACTTTCGGTATCCCATGTAGTCGAAATATCTGTTTCATAAAGATTTCTGCAATGTCTGGAGCTTTATGAGTAGTCTTCACAGGTATAAAATGTGCTGCTTTGCTGAGTTTGTCCACTACCACCATGATAGAGTCATGTTGTTTATGATTTTTAGGTAATCCAGTAATAAAGTCTTGTTGATGCCTCGAAGATTGCAGCATCAAGCAGAAAGGGATTCTCCTCCGTAAACTATCGCAATTAGATTGTCCACCATTTGGTATGGGGAATCCATCTGGTTAGCGGTTCTGGCTACCGTCAGATTTGTTTTCTTTTACATTGGTTATGGCCCGATCCACCGTTCTTTTGATTTTATTATTAAAATGATGTGCAAGTGCCTATGCTAAATTAATCTAAATGCAGAATTTGAAACAGATCTGTATCTAAGACTGAAATCAATCTAATCTATCTCTGCAAGGAGCAAACTGTAAATATGAGCAATGTGCTGAAAGAGATATCTAAAGATCAACAGATAATCATTAAATCACAAAGATACACCTACAGCAAGAGATTAAAGATATAAAAGATATCTTTTAATCCATGTGAAAGAATTCTATTACTCATGTTAAAAGAAACACCATTTGCACAGAAAAAATAGTAATCTCATTCAACACACATAAATAATTCTGAATAGCAAAGAAAGATCTCACAGCAAGATATGAACGCCACAAGAATAATCCAGCAAACATCCAACATCCATTTTCAGGAAAAACAAGTGTATCCCTCAGGCTCTTTATTAGGCAAAATCGCTTCCACGGGGCTAATTACAAAATAGTTCATACAAGTTGAGAAGCTTCTTTTCCCTGCCAAAAAGTCCTTTCTCTTCCTTCTAACCTTCTACTTATATCTTTACAAAGCGCCTCTTGGGCTGACAAGTGTACCCTAATTCTATAACCTCTTCCCTTGGCTTTCATCGCATCATTACCAAGCCTATGGATACGTGGAAGGCTTTACAAATAGGACAAAACTAAGGACCAGCTGTCCTTTTTAGAGTAATTATACAAAGGAAGAATTTCAGCTTTTCGACTGGATTAAAACAAAAATCAGAATGATCTGTCTATTTGGCTGGGGCTTCTGTTTGTTGGCTCAACGATACACCTCCATCAACTGGTGCGCTTGAAGTAACCGGGCCATCTATGCTTTGAATGTATGAATACCATTGGTTGATATCTTTCACGATGAGCTTGCTTCAGGAAGACACTGTTGCCTGGGACGCTATTTCATGCTTACGAAGGTTTGACTTGATCAACGCTTTTCCTTGCATAGCCTCTTTTTCCATTGCATCCAAGAAGTAAATATGTATCGCAGGATGGAAAATGAACTGCTGAAGTTCGTCCTTGGTCAAAACCTCCGTCTTCTTGATATAAGCCAAGTCTTCGTCCAACTCGTTCTACAACTCGAAAATTCGATCATCTTCTTTTGGGAAATCATAAATGGAAAAAGGGATAACCAGATGACACTTTTTGAGCGATTCCCTGAGCGCAAAATATATGGAACAACACTTATGGACCATCCTTTTGATTTCCACGCTTAGTTTGGTACCACAATCTTTAGCAAATTCAAGAATCCCTATATCCACATCCAATTCATCTCTTGAAGGGGCACGTAAGTGCGAAGGGAGCTGAGATTTTCCCTTTTTCCACTTAGATTGCCGCTTCAACTCTTCTACATGATTTGCAAACCTTTCTCGGGTCTTTAGGGATTTGGATTCAATTGTTGTCATCTTTTTAATCATCTCTTTCATGCTCCAAATCTCTTCCGATATCAATACTAGTAGCTGATGGATTTTGATCCGCATATCACATGCTTTTTTGTGAAATGTGGACAAGCTTTGCTGGTCCTCCATTGCCTCCTTGAGCTGTCTTGCTAGTTGTTCCTTTTCTTGGATCAGGCCTTGATATTCATGCTGGTGAAGCTGAATCTGTTGAGCTCTGCTGGCTTCGAGTTCTTCCAATTCAGCTATCCGAGCCTTTAGATTCTCCATCTCACCTTCAGAGAAAGCCAACTGCACCTCTAAGGAGCTCTTATCATTTTCAAGCTGGAGAACTCCTGAATTAAGCACTAGATGCTCTCCAAACAACTGATTGTATTTCTCCTTCAGCTTGTTTGCTTCCAATACCTCCCTCTTTCTGTCATCTTTGATCTTAAGGCATTGCTCCCTGTAATGTTTTATCTTTTCTTTCAAGAAATCAATATTGGCCTTAGTTTCCTTAGCTGATGCCACGGTGCATTGGGCTTGGAAGGTGGGTTCGGCATCAGTTCCTTGGACCAATGTATTTTATGTTATCCACAGCTCACAATCATCCTACTCAGTTTTCTCATTCTTTGTTTTGCCTTGAATTTTCTTTACCCTTCTATCAATGATGGCCCTCTTCTTGAGACTAAAATATACAGTATCTAGATCTGCTATTTTGCGCTGCTTCCTGGGGTTATATGGAGTCAACGCTAAGCTTCCTTAATAGGCACCCTTTTCTTGCATTCCCCCTGGGGTGCATATCAATGGTGGATCAATCTACATATTTGTCGGAGTAGATGGCTCCGGATCGAGAGACTTCTCTGTCTGCTCTCTATCTTTCTCTCCTGCTGGCTCTTCTTGCTGTGTCTGCAATCCATCTGCTTCTTCAGACTCTCCTTGCTGAGCCTGTAATCCATCAACTTTCTCACCCAGGGGACTTTGCTCCTCCTCGGTCTGCTGCTTGGAAGCTTGTTCCTGGGGTACTTGATCTCCTCCTTCTTTCTTGATCCTAGCAGTTTCTTCTAGATGTTCCAACTGGGAGGTTTGGTCATGTTGTTTCCTTGCATCCTCCTCTTGTTGAAGCTTGGAAGCTAGCTCACCTTGAATCTTTGCTTGTTCTTGGGCCTGTTTCTACTTAAGAGCCTGCTCTTGGAGCACCCTATCCTGCTCCAAATCCAATGGATGCTCTCAGGATACTCTGTCCTGCTCCAACTCCAATGGTTCTCCTGATTGTGAGGCCTCTCTTTCTCTTTGGATCAAACCGATAGGTCTAGGGCTTGGGTCTTTCACAACTTTTATATTATGCTGCTTTCCTAGCTCAGTTAGGTTGCGGGCACTCCTGAAAAACTCCTCTTCTCGGTCCACTACATAAGCATACTCAAAGGAGACTTTGAGGTCAAGATAATGTTTGCTTACTGCACCGTTGGGGTCATGTCTCCTGAAAGGGACTGAGCCAAAATGGAAAATTTCTAAGCCTCTAGCGTAATTTTCCCCGTCTCTTGCTCTTGGGAGGCTATAAGCTCCTATGGTGAATGGCATGGGAGGGTACATGCCTTTCCTCCTTTCTGCTAAGAACTTTCTTATGGCACCGGTGCCGAAGAGTTGTCTCACGGCCTCTTTATGAATAACAAATTATGTAACATACCGAGGGAACATAAATGGTTCATGAATCCCTCCACTCATCCTGATGTATGTGCCTTCTGCACTGTGATAATAGTCTCCAAACTGTTCAATAATAGGCATTGCATTCTCCGACATACAATCTGGTTCTTGCACGAAGATGAGCCGGTACAATGGCATGATAAACCTCTCACAGATTATCTTGTAGTGGTTTGCATACTTACTCGCCCATGTACACTGATAAGCTATGAAGAGAGTTGTTTCATTTGGCTTCCATGAGCAACCCAAGTCCAAGAATGAATGCTTGCTTAATAGGCAATTAATTAGGTATGAAGACATGAAGAAATCTGCCTTCTTTTGGGTCAATCCACCTTGAGCTGCTGCTAGCTATGAGGCCAGGCTATCTGAAATTATTTCAGCCCAATTGAAGATGGTGCCTTTTGTGGCTATGTGAAACATCACTGGCACCCATCCAATCTTAAAGATATTGCCATTAGGCATGCCCAAGAGCTTGCTCAACATCAAGACGATGAGCCTGTAAGGGGTTTTTAGGAGATTGCTCTCATATTCATTATTTTGCCTCCTCCTGATTTTCCTATCATTTATAGTCATCTTACGGGCAGTTTCTAGCAAGTCCATTTGATGCTTTGCCATCCATTCATCATCCAAAGAAGCCCTGTGTGAAGGAAATTTGTAGGCAGCAGTGACATGCTCGGGGGGGAAAGAAGCCAGGACCAATCCATTTTTATCAGTCATAAGTCTTGTGTGGGTCCAAATGTTAGGAATCAGCCATCCGACAACTTCAAAACAAGGGAACAGCTCTGGCCGAGTTGTTGCCTTATGCAAATAGGACCTTCTGATGTTGGCATATACTAGAGTGTCCTCTATAGGAACCATTGAATTATCTTCAGCTATGATGAATCTGTATAGATCACCCCATTGAAATTCAGGGGCAACGCTCCCAGGGGACACACCAGTGGTAGCTTGCGTGTCAGCAAACATTGTGACGAGAGAAGTATCCGACAGAATCTCAACCTCTGAGTCTGAGGTCGCTTTTTGTGCTGCCTTTTTTCTGGCTGACTTCCTGGGCATGGTAATCCTGTGGCGAGCAAGGAAATATCACAAAACTTTAGTTTGGACCATTTCCAAACATTGGCGACACTCTAAGACAAAGCCAAAATATGACATTTTCATAAAATAGAGGCTGTCTAAAACAAAAATAATTATCTTCATTTCACATGTAAGCTTAATTCAACAATGTCCCTTCATGCTAAAACAAAGAAAACAAATCAGGACGAAGAGCAAGATCATTTTGGGTCTGCACGATTCATTTTCGGCGTGCAGGCATCTTTAGGATTGTGAAACAAACACTTGCGCGAGTTTTGATGGAGATTTCTGCGCTGGCGCCCAAATTACCTTTTGCGCCGTGCTTGGGATTATGCGCGCACTAAGATTGGCGATCTAGTGGGCGCTGGGGTACCAACTGGAATTCACGCGCTAAGATTTAAACATTACACGTGCATCGGCACCTAAACTTATTCTGGCGCCGAGCAAAAATACATTCCTGCGCTAAGACCTAAAATATTTCACACACTAGCACCATAATTTCGTTTGAGCACCAAAGCTAAACCCATTCGCGTGCTAGCTCACACATTTTCGCATGCGCTGCTTCCTATACTTTTTTTTGCGCTAGCGCTTAACATAATGTAAGCAATATTGTCTATGTGTCAATGTTTAACATTTCATGCGCCGACAGCTTATAGTGGAAGCTACGCTGAAGAGGGATAAGTTCCGTAGCCACAGGCTTTATCGGCTAAGGATCGGTTTAGAACTTCGAGTTTCTAAATCAGCTTAATTGGTTGATTTAACACATCCCCATGGAAGCTTCGGCCGAGTAATGGAAGTTTCAAGCAACCTCGGCATGAATAAAACTTGCTCTTGGTCGAGCAAGGTATCTCGGTACTTACAATATGAAACTTTAATTGCAAGGAGTGAGAAGGGTCGGTCCTTACACACAGAGGATGGTTGGACAGGAGCTTTGCAAACGAGGTGTCGGGATGCTGCAACTTCTACGGGTTTGAGCAAAAACTCTGAGGCTGCTAAAAATACTGCTGGTATGGCTTGACCTCATGACGAGGGCACTTCATATTTTTAGAAACAACGACTTTACTCAAGGAAAAAGACCCCCAAACTATTATGCAACCAAGAAAACATACAAGACTTTCAACATGCAGTCGTGGGGAGCCGCAGGTTTCGCTTGGTGAACGAAACTCTGTGGGAAAAGATAGGAAAGCCGAAAACGCAACAGAGGGGAGAGACTTGTGTGCCTATGAGATGGGGCCGTCTCTGCCCTAGTCTGAAGGCGGTGGCTTCGTATCCTCATAGGGAAAAGAACAACGACTGTCCTACGTCCTTTCTAGCTTCCATGCAAAGTAAAACGGAGGGCGTTTGAGCTATTCAACTATGCGTGGGTGATTTTAACCTACTAATCCAAGAGCAGGATTAGGAAAGAGCCTACCTGTCAGTATGGCGAGCGTTCCAAGACCTCAACTGCTTGCAGTGAATGGCAGCCTCAAACTTCGACGCGAATGGCGAGCGCTCCGAGTGCAAATGACCAAATAAAAACCCAAAACGCCATTGCATGCGTTAAATAGGGGAGAGTTAAATGCTCACGTGCGTTTAAAGTTGGCGGGGTTATGAGCACAGGGCTCGAGAAATTTATCATTAAGAGTGGCACATGGATTTATTAAAGGCCTTACCAACTCTGTCGGTGCATAGGGATCGAGGAGGTCTTTTCGCGCCGAGTATCGATTTCAGCTTTCGTGCCAAGCGGGGAGTGTAATGTTTCACGCTATGTGGCAAGTGCACATTCAAAGATAATATTTGTGATCAAGCGACAATCCCGACGTGAGGATTGTGCTCAGAAAAACGCGCCAGACATGAGTTATCCTGAAAGACGAGCGCGGATTTGCAAGCGGGAAGGATAAGTGCATCTCTAGCGCTTGGGATTCAACCCTATCATCGTAGTTGCACTGGGGAGTGATGCGCTAACTTTTAATTCTTCCGAGGAAGTGAAGTGCAGCTCCAAGATGCGGTGATAATGATAATTCTTGCGCCTCGAGCGATCGAGGAAAATTATCTCTTGCGCTAACGGTGGCCGGCTTATTGCACCAGATAACAGACTTGGGACTTGTCAAAAGGGCGGCTGAATTAGATTCAAGGCCTGCGCTTGACGGAGGACTTGTGGTTTAAGATGCGCCAAAGTCGCGGCAGACTCAAGTCTAGATCTTGCGCTACAGCGGGGAAGCTGAGACTAGAATCTGCGCTAAAGGAAAGGATGACTTTGCCTTAGATAAAATGAGAGACTCTTTTGGAAGCAGGCGATGAAATTCTGATTAGTTAGAGGCAAACCTGAAAGATGAACTAAAAAGCTTGCTACAAAAGTCTTAGAAGGAGGGGCCCCAAATAACTTCATAAAATTTTTCGGGGAAGGGTGTTGCAGCAACAACAATTGGTGAATCGCTAGCGAACACAGATCTCTGAAGACTATCTTGCTTATCCGAAGAATTCATTTTAAAAGTTGTTCACCTCATGTGCAGCAGCCGGCTTAAGCGTTCGAATCTCGGCACAGGAAGAAGTCACATAATCCATTGGTCATTGGGAGAAGGGAGCTTCGATGAAGACATCTTTAAAACTTTCCAAGGGCCAACATATGGGGTTCATTTTAGAAGATTCATCTTTCAGATGACCACTGCTATTGGACTCCACAGGATTTTGCAACAATATCTCATAGACACCATTGCTCTTGTTCCTCATTCCCATTCTGCCTGCATCCATTTAGATGTTCATATATTTGACAGCTTTGTTGTTTGAGCCTTCGATAGATATTTTCTTTAAAATACGGTCCTTGATTTTGGCTCCTCAATCCATAATGCCCATAATTCCCTTTTGTGTGAGTGAGAGATTTTATAGTTTTATCAAGCCTCACACACGGAGAGGAGCCTAGCTTGAGCTAAGTATTTTGGACAGCTTTCTTGACCTGTATGCTTTGCTTTCATCTCAGCCGTGCTTTGATTGAGGCGAGAATCTCTGGAAAATAGACCCCTGATTATAAGCCCTTTTGGGTTTAAATTTGCAGCATGGAGTCATTTCAATACCATATGCCTTCGAGATATGCTACTCTTCCGTGGGTCCAACCACAGCGATCTTCTTGAGATGATTTTAAGTGTGATGGTGGATGGAGCCCGAAGATAGTGGTAAAGATGATCATAGATCGTTGCTATTTAAACAAGGGTTAGTGCGACCAATAGAACAGGATCTTCTTCATTCTGGAGAACAATCAGCAAAGCCCCAAATGCATGGGTAAACTATCTTTCTAAGATACACTTCCAGCTTTATGAGTTGTGCAATTCTCTTGCGAGATATGCCTTCACGAGAGGCCCAATTGCAGGTGACCCAGGGAGACAGATTTGTACAAAATCTCAAAGGCTGAGAGAGAAAGGGAAATTTAGTTGAAACATAGAAAACAGAGACTAAAGTAAAACAAAATAAAACTTTATTTATGTACAGAAAGTCTCATTGAGACTATGCAAAGTATTGCTTCAAGGCGAGGCCATTGAGGGGAAGGGTTACTTCCTCTCCCTGGAGGTCTGTCAGCTTATAAGTGGATGGGCCAAGCTTTGCAGAGATTTGGTAAGGGCCTATCCATAAGTGTTGGAATTTAGTGTGCATCCCCTTGCCCTCGTGATTATGGTCCCATTTCAGGACTAGATCCCCTACTTCAAAACTTCTTTTACCAGATTTCCTTTTATCGAACCATCTTTTGACTATATCTTGGTGATGATGAAATTGGTCTTTAGCTTTCTGACGGGCTTCTTCAAGTTGAAGCAAAGTATTGATCCTAGATTGCAAGACTTGACTACTAGACCCTCGAGAGGATTTGGACAACTCTAAGGATGGAAGCAAGATATTGGGAGGGATAATAGCTTCCTTGCCATAGATGAGGGTGTAGGGGGAAACCCCTAATGCGTTCTTTGGAGTCACCCTATCTGCCCATAAAGCATTTGGGAGAGCTATATGCCAACTTCGTTGGTTTTCTATCACAGTCTTCTTGAGAATTCGGATGAGATTTTTGTTTGAAGATTCAGCTAATCCATTTCCTTGAGGGTAATAATTGGCTGAATAATGCAGCTTAATTCCCCATTCATAGACAAATTCATTTATTTTAAAAGACGAGAAATAGGTGGCATTATCAAATACTAGGGAAATTGGAACCTCAAACCTGGTTATGATGTTCTCTTTCAGGAAACTGATGACTACATCTTTGTTGATTTTGTGCAATGGGATAGCCTCTGTCCATTTGGTGAAGTAGTCGGTGGCTGTGAGGATGTATCGATGTTGAAGAGAAGAATTTGGATTTATCTCTCCAATGACATCTATACCCCATTGCTCGAAAGGTTATGAGATAATAACCGGCTGCAAAGGTCCTACTGCCTTAGGTAATTTCCCAGCACTTCTTTGGCATACATCACAACTCCGTGCATAAGCATGAGCATCTCGGAATAAGGTGGGCCAATAATATCCAGCTCTGAGTATTTTTTGAGTTGTTGTCTCTCCTGAATAATTTCCACCAGCGGGGCCATTATGCAATTCTTTGACAACTTTACTTGCATCCTCCTTTTCTAGACATCTGAGCAAAATTCCATCATAATTTTTTCTGAAAAGTATACTATCAATAATTTGATAAGCTGCTGATTTCAAACAGAGTGCCCTTCTTTGCTTAGAACTCCAGTGTTTTGGTAGATATCCCTACTACAAATAATGCACTAGATCTCTATACCACGATTCAGGAGATGTGAAAATGGGACAAACCTCAACTGAATTCAATTCGGCTTCATTCTTCCAGTGCATCTCTTCATCAATTGGATGCTCTGTAAGCAATTTACACAGGCCTTGTCCCTTGATGATGGTGGCTGGTTTAAATTCTAAATCATATTCTTGAAGAGCCGTGAACCAGTTTCCCCTTCTTTCTCCCAATTCCTTTTGAGCGAAAAGGCATCTGACCGCTGGGTGAGGAACTATAACCTTAGTTCTTCTCTTAAGAATATATGGTCTGAACTGTTTGACCGCTTTGAAGATAGCGTACGCATGTTTTTCAACAACGGGATAGTTCAGTTCAGCACCTTGCAGACCAGTGCTCATAAACGAGATTGGATATTCATTTCCTAACTCTACCTTTTGCGTGAGCACCACGGCGAGTGAGTCATCCAAAGCAAAGGTATACAATATAAAATCTTTGTCAAAATTTGGGCTTCTTAAGGAAGGAGCTTTAGCTATGGCTGCCTTGATGTCTCTGAATGCATCCTTTTCTAAGTCTGTCCACTTGAACTGTATGCTTTGCTTGACCATTTGCTGCAAAGGTTTAATAATTTGCGCGAAATCCGGAACAAATCTTCGGACAAAATTGATAGTACCCATAAACAACTGCATGGATTTCTTGTTATGAGGCATTGGAATTTTATTGATAGCTTGCACTCTTTCTTGATCTATTGATACTCCTCTTTTGGAAATGATATGGCCCAGCAGTTTACCTTCGGGAACAGTGAATACACTCTTCCTGAGATTTAGGGAGATACCATATTTCTGGCAGTGATAAAAAATGTGCTTCAAATGAACAGCATGGTCTTCTCTTTTCTTTGAAAAAACTGTCACATCATCTAGATAGACCATGACACAATGGCCACCCAATCCTCGGAAGGCGATGTCCATTGCCCGCTGGAATGTAGCTCCTAATTTTTTTAGGCCAAAGAGAATTCTTTGGTATGTGAACGTTCCCCATTTAGTGAGGAAAGTAGTCTTAAGACGGTCTTCTTCAGCTACCAATACTTGATTGTAACCGGAGAAGCCATCAAGAAGGGAAAATATCTCAGACCCTGACACCATTTGAAGAATTTGTTCCATTGAAGGGACGGGATAGTTGTCTTTATCTGAAGCTCTGTTTAAATTTCTGAAGTCAACACATAGTCTTATCTCTCTTGACTTCTTTCTCATGGGAACTAAGTTAGCAACCCACTCAGAATGACGGACCTTAAAGACTATTTTAGCGTCTAGTAGCTTCTTCAATTCCTTTTGAATCAGAGGTTCCAGAGTAGGATGCATCCTTCTTAATTGCTACTGAAATGGCTTGACACCCGCTTTCATTGGTATGACATGCTGAATAATGCGGACGTCATATGTTTTTAGATATTCATAAGTCCACGCAAAAACATCCTTATATTGTCGAAATAGTTTGATGAACCTATCTCTTTCTCATGGTGAACAACATTAGCCAAGGTTGACAAACTTTGGTTCAGCATCGGTGCCCAAATTAACTAACTCATGCTGCATTGATGAACTGTTGGTCTTGGTATTTGCTGGCATTTTGAACTTACTCTAAAGATCAAACAGCATTTCAAGTGACCTTACCCCTTTGGGGATGAAATTTCCTTTAGCTGTATCTTTCTTTTGTAAATCAGAATTGTGCTCTTCTTCATCTATCACAGCTTCTTGAAATATGTCTTCGTTTGTTAGAAACTGATAATATGTTCATCATCATCGAAAAATCTGAAGTTTGTGATATTATCAGGGACAGAAGGCCTGAAAATTAATTCAATTGAACACTTGTTATTAGTTGGCACCAATCTAGAAGCGGATGTTGCTAACAAATCAGCTGTAGAATTTTGCAACCTAGGAATAGATTTTATATTGAAAGCATCAAAATGCATAATTAAATCCCATACCTTAGCCTAATAACTCCTCAAATGAGGTGAAAGACAGTGAATGGTATCTCTTACCTGTCTTACAACTATTTCCGAGTCGCCAAACACCTTCAGGTACTTAACATTTAAACCGATAGCTTTCTTTAATCTGTGGACCAAAGCTTCATATCCAGCAGTGTTGTTAGTACAATCGAATTCTAATCTATAGGACAAGAAGTACTTGTTTCTTTCTGGATCCATCAGAACGCAACCGGCTCCGGATCCTTCCAAAGTTTTAGAACCATCAAAGTACAATGTCCAAAAAAAATCGTTTGGTCTAGCTAAGTTAGTATCTTTATGATCTAATTCAGTCACTAAATTAACTATATTACAGTCAATATCATCAATCCGAGAAAAATGAAGGAGATCGGACTGTTTATTTGATTCATGGCCAATAGTTTCAGACTGATAATTACCTGGATCAATTTCTAAAAAATAATTTCCCAAAACTGAGGATGAGAAGGCTACAGCTTCATTCTTTCCTTCTAGTTGAGTTACATTTTGTTTCATGTGTGTTTCTCTCAGAACCTTGGTCTGATTCTGTCTGTTTTGATAAGGCAACCACAAATGGGACCAATCGGTTGCAAAGTACCCGTTCAACTTTGTGGACCAGTCCCTACTTAGGATCAAACCATAGGCTTCGGTAATGTCAACTACCATTATATCAATGAACTGACAAACTCTAGAATCTGCTGACAACCTAATGAGGACATCTTTCATTTCCCCAATAACTTTGACAGCAGTCCTATCTAACTGAATAATCTGGGTAGGGGATGTAATTGGTTGACCGTTGATTTTCTTACAAATAGATAGTGGCATCACATTCGAAGATGCTCCGGAATCCACCAAGAAGTTGTACATGTTGTTATTGAAGATTTCAAAGGTTAAAAGGAACGATAGTGTCTGAGATTTGGATTTTCCGCCGATGCTGGCCTCATTAATTTGAGGGTCTTCTTGAGTGTCTGTTAATGGAGTGTTGGGCTGGGATTGAAGGACATGCAACAACTTGTCTCATTGCTGAGGAAAACTGCACATATCGAATATTGATACATTTGCCTTTACTTTCTTTATATCTTCAATGATGTCATATCCCAAATCACATTCTTTTACAATTTTAGTATGATGGTCTGTCTTATTCAGTGTGACCTTTGGTTGCTGAACTGTTGCATCGATGTTTGGCTGCTTGGCCATTGTTGGGTTGACTTTTGGTTGTGGTGGAATGACTGTTAAATGTCTTCTAGGTAATTATTTTGAAATTTTCGGTTTAGGAATAGTCGAGCTTGGAACTGGATTTACAATGGGACCTTTACTGCGAGTGTTAATGTTTATAGTAGAGACTGGGCTTTCCACAGGATCATCTTCTACCAATTCAGTTAAAGGTACCCAATCCCATAGCACCATGGTAGTGTCTGGAGATTGTTCCTCTATCTCAGGGCTTGGTTCTTCTGGAGGATCGTCTTGATCTAGAATCTGTGAATCTAGCATTTGGTTCATGACTAAACTCATCGAGTTAATCCATTGTGGGCAGCTCTTTTCTGAGTGTGGCTCTTGATGAAATGTGCAAAAATTTTCCATCCCTATTTCATTCAGATTTAAAACAGGAGAAGTATTCATTGGTGGATGAGGTTGATCATTGTCTTCTCTCTTCTTGTAGAATGGTTTGAAATGCTTCCTAGATGTACTAGCTGCTTTATCTTTCTCGAGATCTACAATTTTATTGGACAATTTCTGCATCATCTTAACTACGTTCTCCATGTCTACCGATGACTCTTCTTTATTCCTGGTGAGAATCAAGGTTTTTTTACTAGTTGCTGGTTTTGTCTCTGCATCTAAGGCATGTTTGGCAATGTTGTCTGCTTCTTCTTCCACCTTTCTAGATTCTTCAAAATTTTCTATCAGGGTGGTTTTCTTAGATCTTTTGACAAACATTGCTATTGGCCCTTCAAGAGCTGTTGTATAATATTCAACTAGAGATTCTTCTGTTGGTTTATTTGCTTCGCTAAAATTATTAAAGAGTGTTGTGAACCTTTGGTTAAAGTCTTGAACCTTTTCTTTCTTTTCCATTCTCATGGACAATAATTCTTTCATGAGTGTAGCTATAGTCTTTTGATTTCCATACTTCTTTAAGAAACACGTTTCAAATTCTTCCCAGCTAGAAATTGAGCTAGCTTGTAAGCTAAAATACCAGGAAGAAACTTTTGGCTCAAATGTGTATGGGAAAAGCCTACAAACTACATCTTCATGCTGTACATTTAAAAGATTCAAGGCTAGATAAAAACTCTTAAGATGATCTTCAGCAGAAATGGCTTTTCCTGGGTCGAATTTAGGCAAGACTTTCTCTGGATTTTTAGGCAGATTGTGGAATGGTCGAGCTAGATTTAATGCTCCCCTTGCTCTCCAAGCAGGTACAACCATGTTTCTATGTGGAGAATCAGGTGGAGAATTAGGTGGAGTGTTCTTTGGAGTGACAAGTTCTCCAAGATTTTCTGGGTCTTCAAGATCGAGCTCTTCCAAGGGTTGTGCAATCTCTTCCAAAGCTAAATTTACAAGCTCTTCAAAATTCTGCACAAGAATCAAATCACGGGTAGACTGTCTTTCTTTTATGGGAGTACTTTTCCTAGGGAGAAAATTTACTCCATTTAAACCACCTAGTTGCCTAACATAAGATCATGTATGTCTCCTTAAATATTCTATTTCTGCAAAAGGAACAGCATACAAGACTTCTTGATGTTCAGAATCAGAGATGAGCTTTTCTTAATTTGTTACTTCAAGGTTTGGGCTGTCTGAAATTCCTATTTTAAGCGCTTTTCAGTAACATTTTTGACAATGGGAGATTTTCCTTTATCAGCCATGCACTTTAGGCCCTCCTTCTAGTGCAAAAAATTGTTGATGCCTCGAAGATCGCATCATCAAGCAGAAAGGGATTCTCCCCGGTAAACTATCCCAATTAGATTGTCCATTGTTTGGTATGGGGAATCCGTCTGGTTAGCGGTTCCAGCTACCGTCATATTTGCTTTCTTTTACACCGGTTATGGCCCGATCCACCGTTCTTTTGATTTTATTATTAAAATGATGTGCAAGTGCCTATGCCAATTTCATCTAAATGTAGAATTTGAAACAAATCTAAATCTAAGACTGAAATAAATCTAATCTATCCCTGCAAGGAGCAAACTGTAAATATGAGCAATGTGCTGAAAGAGATATCTAAAGATCAATAGATAACCATTAAATCACAAAGATACACCTACAGCAAGAGATTAAAGATATAAAAGATAGCTTTTAATCCATGTGAAAGAATTCTATTACTCATGTTAAAAGAAACACCATTTGCACAGAAAAAATAGTAAGCCCATTCAACACACAGAAATAATTCTGAACAACAAAGAAAGATCTCACAGCAAGATATGAACGCCACAAGAATAATCCATCAAACATCCAACATCCATTTTCAGGAAAAACAAGTGTATCCCTTAGGCTCTTTATTAGGCAAAATCACTTCCACAGGGCTAATTACAAAATAGTTCGTACAAGCTGAGAAGCTTCTTTTCCCTGCCAAAAAGTCCTTTCTCTTCCTTCTAACCTTCTACTTATATCTTTACAAAGCGTCTCTTGGGATGACAAGTGTACCTTAATACTATAACCTTGTCCCTTAGCTTTCATTGCATCATTACCAAGCCTATGGATACGTGGAAGGTTTTAGAAATAGGACAAAACTAAGGACCAGTTGTCCTTTTTAGAGTAATTATACAAAGGAAGAATTTCAGCTTTTCGACTAGATTAAAACAAAAATCAGAATGATCTGTCTATTTGGCTGGGGCTTCTGTCTGTTGGCTCGACGATACACCTCCATAAACCGGTGTGCTTGAAGTAACCGGGCCATCTATGCTTTGAATGTATGAATACCATTGGTTGATATCTTTCACGATAAGCTTGCTTCGGGAAGACACTGTTGCCTGGGACGCTATTTCATGCTTACGAAGGTCTGACTTGATCAGCGCTTTTCCTTGTGTAGCCTCTTTTGCCATTGCTTCAAGGAAGTAAATATGTATTGTAGGCTGGAAAATGAACTGCTGAAATTCGTCCTTGGTCAAAACCTTCGTCTTCTTGATATAATCCAAGTCTTCGTCCAGCTCATTCTGCAACTCAAAAATTTGGTCATCTTCTTTTGGGAAATCATAAATGGAAGTGGGGATAACCAGATGACACTTGCTGGGCGATTCCTTGAGCACAAAATATATGGAACAACACTTGTGGACCGTCCTTTTGATTTCCAAGCTTAGTTTGATACCACAATCTTTAGCAAATTCAAGAATCCCTATATCCACATCCAATTCATCTCCTGAAGGGGCGCGTAAGTGTGAAGGGAGCTGAGATTTTCCCTCTTTCCACTCAGATTGTCACTTTATCTCTTCTACATGATTTGCAGACCTTTCTCGGGTCTTTAGGGCTTTTGATTCAATTGTTGTCATCTTTTTAATAATCTCTTTCATGCTCCAAATCTCTTCCGAGATCAGTACTAGCAACTGATGGATTTTGATCTGCATATCACATGCTTGTTTGTGAAATGTGGACAAGCTTTGCTGGTCCTCCGCTGCCTCCTTGAGCTGTCTTGCTAGTTGTTCATTTTCTTGGATCAGGCCTTGATATTCATGCTGGTGAAGCTAAATCTGTTGAGCTCTGCTGGCTTCAAGTTCTTCCAATATAGCTATCTGAGCCTTTAGATTCTCTAGCTCACCTTCAGAGAAAGCCAACTGCACCTCTAAGGAGCTCTTATCATTTTCGAGCTGGAGATCTCCTGAATTAAGCACTAGATGCTCTCCTAACAACTGATTGTATTTCCCCTTCAGCTTGTTTGCTTCCAATACCTCCCTCTTTCTGTCATCTTTGATCTTAAGGCATTGCTCCCCGTAATGTTTTATCTTTTCTTTCAAGAACTCAATATTGGCCTTACTTGCCTTAGCTGATTCCATGGTGCATTGGGCTTGGAAGGTGGGGTTGGCATCAGTTCCTTGGACCAATGTCTTTTCTGTTATCCACAGCTCACAATCATCCTCCTCGGTTTTCTCATTCTTTGTTTTGCCTTGAATTTTCTTTACCCTTCTATCAATGATGGCCCTCTTCTTGAGACTAAAATATATAGTATCTAGATCTGCTATTTTGCGCTGCTTCCTGGGGTTATATGGAGCCAGCGCTAAGATTCTTGAATAGGAACCCTTTTCTTGTGTTCCCCCTGGGGTGCATATCAATGGTGGATCAATATCCATATCTTTCGGAGTAGATGGTTCCAAATCGAGAGACTTCTCTGTCTGCTCTTTATCTTTCTCTCTTGCTGGATCTTCTTGCTGTGTCTGCACTCCATCTGCTTCTTCAAAATCTCCTTGCTGAGTCTGTAATCCATCAGCTTTCTCACCCAGGGGCCTTTGCTCCTCCTCAGTCTGCTGCTTGGAAGCTTGTTCCTGGGGTACCTGATCTCCTCCTTCTTTCTGGATCCTGGCAGTTTCTTCTAGATGTTCCAACTGGGAGGTTTGGTCCTGTTGTTTCCTTTCATCCTCCTCTTGTTGAAACTTGGCAGCTGGCTCACCTTGAATCTTTGCTTGCTCTTGGGCCTGTTGCTGCTTAAGAGCCTGCTTTTGTAGCACCCTGTCTTGCTCCAACTCCAATGGCTGGTCTCGGGATACTCTGTCCTGCTCCAACTCCAATGGCTGGTCTCGGGATACTCTGTCCTGCTCCAACTCCAATGGTTCCCCTGATTGTGAGGTTGATGCCTCTCTTTGTCTTTGGATCAAACCGATAGGTCTAGGGCTTGGGTCTTTCACAACTTTTGTATTATACCGCTTTCCTAGCTCAATTAGGTTGCGGGCACTCCTGAAAAACTCCTCTTCTTGGTCCACTGCATGAGCATACTTAAAGGAGACTTTGAGGTCAAGACAATGTTTGCTTACTGCACCGTTGGGGTCATGTCTCCTGAAAGGGACTGAGCTGAAATGGAAAATTTCTAATCCTCTAGCGTAATTTTCCCCGTTTCTTGCTCTTGGGAGGCTGTAAGCTCCTATGGTGAATGGCATGGGAGGGTACATGCCTTTCCTCCTTTATGCTAAGAACTTGCTTATGGCACCGGTGCCAAAGAGTTCTCTCACAACCTCCTTATGAATAACAAATTCTGTAACATACCGAGGGAACATAAATGGTTCATGAGTCCCTCCACTCATCATGATGTATGTGCCTTCCGCACTATGATAATAGTCTCCAAGCTGTTCAATAATAGGCATTGCATTCTCTGACATACAATCTGGTTCTTGCATGAAGATGAGCTGGTACAATGGCATGATAAACCTCTCACAGATCATCTTGTAGTGGTTTGCATACTTACTCACCCATGTACACTGATAAGCTATGAAGGGAGCTATTTCATTTGGCTTCCATGAGCAACCCAAGTTCGGGAATGAATGCTTGCTTAATAGGCAGTCAATTAGGTATGAATACATGAAGAAATATGCCTTCTTTTGGGTCAATCCACCTTGGGCTGCTGCTAACTGTGAGGCCAGGCTATCTGAAATTATTTCATCCCAGTTGAAGATGGTGCCTTTTGTGGCTATGTGAAACATCACTGGCACCCATACAATCTTAAAGATATTACCATTAGGCATGCCGAAGAGCTTGCTCAACATCAAGATGATGAGCCTATAAGGGGTTTTTAGGAGATTGCTCTCATGTTCTTTATTTTGGCTCCTCCTGATTTGCCTATCATTTATAGTCATCTTACGGGTAGTTTCTAGCAAGTCCATTTGATGTTTTTCCATCCATTCATTGTCCAAAGAAGCCCTGTGTGAAGGCAATCTGTAGGCAGCAGTGACATGCTAGGGGGCGAAAGAAGCCAGGACCAATCCATTTTTATCAGTCATAAGCCTTGTGTTGGTCGAAATGTTAGGAATCAACCATCCGACAACTTCAGAACAAGGGAACAGCTTTGGACGAGTTGTTTCCTTATGCAAATAGGACCCTCTGATGTTGGCATATACTAGAGCGTCCTCTATAGGGGCCGTTGAATTATCTTGAGCTATGATGAATCTGTATAGATCACCCCATTGAAATTTAGGGGCGGCGCTCCCAGGGGACACACCAGTGGTAGCTTGCGTGTCAGCAAACATTGTGACGAGAGAAGTATCCGACAGAATCTCAACCTCTAAGTTTGAGGTCGCTTTCTGCGCTGCCTTTTTTCTGGCTTACTTCCTGTGCATGGTAATCCTACGGCGAGCAAGGCAATATCACAAAACTTTAGTTTAGACCATTTCCAAACATTGGCGACACTCTAAGACAAAGCAAAAATATGACATTTTCATAAAATAGAGGTTGTCTAAAACAAACATAATTATCTTCATTTCACATGCAAGCTTAATTCAACAATGTCACTTCATGCTAAAACAAAGACAACAAATCAGGACGAAGAGCAAGATCATTTTGAGTCTGCACGATTCATTTTTGGCGTGCAGGCATCTTTAGGATTGTGAAACAAACACTTGCGTGAGTTTTGATGAAAATTTTTGCACTGGCGCCCAAATTAAGTTTTGCGCTGCGCTTGGGATTATGCGCGTGCTAAGATTGGCGATCTAGTGGGCGCTGGGGTATCAGTTGGAATTCACGCACTAAGATTTAAACGTTACACACGCGTAGGTGCCTAAGCTTATTCAGGCGCTGAGCGAAAATACATTCCTGCGCTAAGAACTAAAATATTTCGCTCGCCAGTGCCATAATTTCGTTTAAGTGCCAAAGCTAAACACATTCGCGTGCTAGCTCACACATTTTCTCATGCGCTGCTTCCTATCCTTACTTTTGCGCTAGCGCTTAACTTAATGTACGCGATATTTTCTATATGTCAATGTTTAACATTTCATGCGCCGACAACTTATAGTGGAAGCTACGCTAAAGAGGGATAAGTTCCGTCGCCGCAGGCTTTATCGGCTAAGGATCGGGTCAGAACTTCGAGTTTCTAAATGGGCTTAACTGGTTGATTTAACACATCTCCATGGAAGCTTCGGCCGAGTAATGGAATTTTCAAGCAACCTCGGCATGAATAAAACTCACTCTTGGTCGAGCAAGGTATCTCGGTACTTGCAGTATGAAACTTTCATTGCAAGGAGCAAGAAGGGTCGGGCCTTACGTGCAGAGGATCGTTGGACAGGAGCTTTGCAAACGAGGCATCTGGATGCTGCGGCGTCTACGGGTTTGAGAAAAAACTCTGAGGCCTCTAAAAATACTACTGGGATGACTCAACCTCATGACCAGGGCACTTCATATTTTTAGAAATAGCGACTTTACTCAAGGAAAAAGACCCCCAAACTATTACACAACCAAGAAAACATACAAGACTTTCAACATGCGGTCGTGGGGAGCCGCAGGTTTCGCTTGGTGAACGAAACTCTATGGGAAAAGCTAGGAAAGCAAAAAATGGAACAGAGGGGAGAGACTTGTGTGCCTGTGAGATGGGGTTGTCTCTGCCCTGGTCTGAATGTGGTGGCTTTGTATCCTCATAGGGAAAATAACAGTGACTATCCTGCATCCTTTCTAGCTTCCATGCAAAGTAAAACGGAGGGCGTTTGAGCTATTCAACTGTGCCTGGGTGATTTTATAATCCAAGAGCAGGATTGGGAAAGAGCCTACCTGTCAGTATGGTGAGCGTTTCGAGGCCTCAACTGCTTGCAGTGAACGACAGCCTCGAACTTCGACGCAAATGGAAAGCGCTTCGAGTGCAAATGACCAAATAAAAACCCAAAACATCATTACATGTGTTAAATAGGGGAGAGTCAAATTCTCACGTACGTTTAAAGTTAGCGGGGTTATGAGCACGGGGCTCGAGAAATTTATCATTAAGAGTGGCACATAGTTTTATTAAAGGCCTTACCAACTCTGTCGATGCACAGGGATTGAGAGGATCTTTTCGCGCCGAGTATCGATTTCAACTTTCGCGCCAAGCAGGGAGCTTAATGTTTTGCACTATGTGGCAAGCGCACGTTTAAAGATAAGCTTTGCGATCAAGCGACAATCCTGGCGTTAGGATTGCGCTCAGAAAAATGCGCCAAACATGAGTTATCCTGAAAGACGAGCGTGGATTTGTAAGCGGGAAGGATAAGCGCATCTCTAGTGCTTAGTATTCGACTCTATCATCATAGTTGTGTTGGGGAGTGATGCGCTAACTTTTAATTCTTCCAAGGAAGTGAAGCGCAGCTCCAAGACGGGGTGATAATGATAATCATTGCACCTCGAGCGACCGAGGAAAATTATCTCTTGCGCTAATGGTGGCCGGCTTATTGCGCCAGCTAACAGACTTGGGACTTGTCAAAAGGGTTGTTGAATTAGAGTCAAGGCATGCGCTTGACGGAGGACTTGTGGTTAAAGATGCGCCAAATTCGTGGCAGACTTAAGTCTAGATCTTGCGCTATAGCGAGGAAGCTGAGACTAGAATTTGCGCTAAAGGAAAGGATGACTTTGCCTTAGATAAAATGAGAGACTCTTTTGGAAGCAGGCGATGAAATTCTGATTAGTTAGAGGAAAACCTGAAAGATGAACTAAAAATCTTTCTACAAAAGTGTTAGGAGGGGCCCCAAATAACTTCAAAAAAAAAATTGGGGAAGGGTGTTGCAGCAACAAGAAGTCTATGCTAATCACTTCCCATTTCCAACTTGGTATCGGTAATGGTTGCAACAATCCAGCAGGGTGTTGGTGTTCAACGTTCACTTTTTGACAATCCAAACATTTAGCTATGTACTCTGCTACTTTATCCTTCATTCTGGGCCAATAGTATTCTTTCCTTAGCATAGTAATGGTCTTTTGATAACCTGCATGACCAGAACAATGACTTTTATGCATCTCATTTAATATCAGAAATTTTATTTCTGGTATGTCTGGTACATACAATCTGTTTTTATACAGTAATAACCCATTTTCTTTCATACTGAAATCTGCCATAAAATTTTCAGAACTGTTGTTTGCTATCCTTTCTTTTATTTTTCTGTATTCTTCATCAGTTTCACTCTTTTCAAGAATCTGATTTTCCAAATTTGTGGAATAAGTGCTAATAGCTGAAATAAAATTCAGTTTTTCCTTATGACTCAAGGCATCTGCGACCTTGTTCTCTTTTCCTTTAATATGCTTAATTTCGAAATCATACTCACTTAAGAAAGTCAACCATCTAGCTTGTCTAGCGTTCAGATTTGTCTGAGCTAATAAATATTTCAGACCCATGTTATCTGTCAATAACATGAATTTTTTGCCAATAAGGTGATGACGCCACATTTTTAAGGCATGAATTACTACCAATAACTCTAAATCATAGGTAGAGTAGTTCTTTTGATGTACTTTCAGCTTTCTAGATTCATATGCCACCGCATGCCCTTCCTGTGTTAGGACTCCACTGAGTCCGTCATTGCATGCGTCTGTACAAACTATAAAATCCTTGTCAGGGTCTGTTATCCTCAAGATAGGTGTTGTAGTCAATAATTCCTTTAATTTCTTAAAACTGTCAGAACATTTCTGATCCCATACAAATTTATTCCCTTTCTTCTGCAAAGAAGTTATGGGGTTGGCAATTCTTGAAAAATTTTCTATCAATTTTTTGTAATATCCAGTAATGCCCATAAATGATCTTACATCCGACACATCCTTATGAACCGGCCAGTCATTAATGGCCCTTATCTTGTCGGGGTCAACTGAGATTCCTTCTTTCGAAATTATGTGTCCTAGATACTGAATGTTGTCTTTGTGGAAGTCACACTTACTAAACTTAGCGTATAGTTGATGATCTCTTAGAACTTGTAAGATAATCCGTAAATGTTCATCATGCTCTTCTTTACTTTTGGAATACACTAAAATGTCGTCCATAAACACAACATCAAACTTGTCTAAGTATTTGTGCAGAATATCATTCATCAAACACATAAATACAGTCGGGGCATTAGTCAGGCCAAATGGCATGACTACGAACTCGTAATGTCCATACCGAGTCCTGAAAACTGTCTTGAAAATATCTTCATCCTTAACCCGCACTTGATGATATCCTGATCTTAGATCAATCTTTGAAAATATCATTGCTCCTCACAGTTGATCAAATAGATCGTCTATGCGGGGCAACGGATACCAATTTTTGATTGTCATCTTATTAAGCTGGCAATAATCTATGCACAATCTTAAGATTCCATCTTTCTTCTTAACAAAGATGACAGGTGCTCCCCAAGAAGACATGCTGGGTCTTATATAATTCTTATCAATCAGTTCCTTCAACTGTGATTTCAATTCGTTTAATTCCAGTATATTCATTCTGTATGGAGCTTTAGAATTTGGTACTGCTCCTGGTATTAACTCGATGGTAAAATCTAAATCTCTTTTAGGAGGTAATCCTAGAATCTCCTAAGGAAATACATCCTTAAATTCCTTTAGGACAGGTATGTCTTCTAATTTCAATTTGTCCTCTTTACTGATAAACTCATCATTTACTACATTTACTGCAAACAACTGACACCCTTTTCTAACTTCCCTCTTAACTTGCATGGCTGAAATTTGTCTAAGGGTTACCTTTCTTGGGATGCCTTTTATTTCTACAGTTTTTCCTTTGTCATTTAAACATGTAAGACTTTTTCCGTAACAGTCCAGAATAACATGATGGGCTTCTAACCAGTCCATTCCGATTATAATATCGTAGGATCCTAAAGGTAAAATATTCAACTTGACTTGCGTTTGTAACTGATTCATGGATAAGGTACAACTTTCTATAAAATCTGATACTTTCCTCTTTGTTCCAGGTGCCAATCTAACTAACCAACATTTACTAAACTTTTCTATTTTCAATTTAAGATTTCCTACAATATATGGTGATATATAACTTAAGCTAGCACCTGGGTCAATTAAAACAGTAATAGGCTGATTTTGTAGCATACCTTCAATCTCTACCATGGAGATTTGGTGATCTGCTTGCCTATTGTCAAGTGCTGCATTAATTCTGGGCATTTCCCTCGGCACATCTCCAACAGTAGGTTCAGTCTAAATAGAGTTGATGTTGTTATCTTTTCACTTCTGCAAGGGACATTCTGATGCATAGTGGGGACCTTGACATTCGAAACATTTGATGGGTTCCTTTTGCTCATTAGTTCTAGTATTATTAGGTGCATTTATGGGTGCTGTAGAATTCTGCTGTTGATTGTTTCTGGAATTATTCCCTTGATAATTTTGATTCTGAAATTTTTTCTTTTGGAAATCAGAATTTCCACTGAACCTGAAATTTTTCTTTTTCAACTCAAAATTGTTGGGCTTATGACTTTTTCAGTTCGACATTCCTTCTCTTTTCCGATTTGTGTCATAACAGAAAAATACCTTTCTTATAGCCTCTTCCAAGGTTTTTGGATTGTCATACTCGATTCTATCCTTAATATTGAAAGGTAGGCAGCTCAAGTATCTTTGAATTTTCGGTTTTTCTTCTATGAGGTATGGTATATATCTTAGTAAGTTCAGAAATTTACTATTCATTTCCTTCATGTTCATACCTCCCAACTTCAAATCGTAGAACTCTTTGGATTTTTCTTCATAGTACTATTCAGATAAATACTTCTTTTTAAAGTATCGTTTAAAAGTACTCCAACTTACATCTTTATATTTGATGCCCTTTACTCTTTTGATGTCCTGCCACCAAATATCCGCTTTTCCGGTCAAGTTATATATAGTCATTTTTGCCTTCAAGGACTCTGAATAGTTATAAATCTGGAAGTATTTCTTCATACCGGACAGCCAAGCTTCAACTGTCTCACCCTTCTCAGTTTCTCCATTGAAAGTTGGAGGTCTAATCTTTTTGAACTCCCCAGAAATCTGCTCATACTCCTTATGATTTTTCCTTTGGGGTTTGAAATCTCCTTCGCTGCTATCACTGGTATAGTTACGTTTCTTTTTACGCACTTCAATAGCATCTCCTAATGAGGTTGAACTGTTGTTCACCTCAATATTTTTCATTTTCTTATTTTTATTAGCATGAGGCAGATCCTCAACTTTGGAGATATCTTCATTATCTCTCTCTTGCTCATTAGTTGGGCACTGTTCAAATAGCACTTGGTTTAATTGTTCTTGTGCTTGCAGAATTCTTTCATTGTCTTGTTTCATAGATCTAATTTCTGCCTTTAATTCATGAAAAGCACGTAACAATTCTGACGAATTGTTATTTAGTTGACCGTGACCTTCTTCTACATAGTGTTGTCCCGAGCTATGGTTGTTTGGCTGAAATCTGTCTTCTACATGATCAGCTGAATTCTCCATACCTGTAGCTTAAAATAATTTCTGAACAATACCATATTAATTAAAATTCAAATTAGTAAAATTTTCTGCAGTATAAAATTTGTCGCTGTATAAAAAATTTTGCTACGTGTTCTTGGACCTTTTTCAGGCCTAGAGTTCGAACATGAGCTATGATACCACATGTAACATCCCATATTTTCGCAAAAATTTAAAACTTTTGAAAACGGAATTAAATACAAAAATTATAGATGCAGAAATAATAATTGTTTGATTATGACAACTTTAATTAAAAATTCATTAGTACTAAACATAATTTAATTTATGTTTAAGCTACATTATGAAAATGACAACTTTAACACATAAGTGACGAACATTATTATGGTAATAAATGAACTAACAGGTCATAATTGTGATGCGATACTTTTTCTTTGAAAAGATACTGACAGTTTGATTTTTGATGAACAAGGGTGTCCTACGAGGTACCCTAAAGTTTACTTAGCTGCAACGCTAATGCATTTGAATGTTCTATGTGCAGACGATAGGTAAGAGGTTAAATAACTGCATAGTTTAAAAGTACGTGTGTAATTTAATTCAACGTCAAATAAAAATGTTGTGAATTCTTTTGCGAAAACAAGTATCTTCAGGTATGAAATGTCTAGTGTTGCTTACTAGTTTTTCAACGTTGTCTTTCAATTCATTAATGTTGGAAAACAATGACGTCTAGAAGATATACATGCTATTTAAGTTTGTTGTCGTAAGCCAATGACGTAGTTCTAGTTTGGCTTTGGTCGTCGTCTTAAGATAACTAATACTTGTATAGTGTTAATGTCGTACATGGCAATGGCATGGTTTTTATGCCATTCACTACTCAATGGTCTTGTTGAAAATAAAAAAATGCATACTCTTATCCTTTTAGTAGTTGCAATAATGAAAACTATGATTAACATGCTATCCAAATAATTCTTAGAGATTGCTATCCTATGCAATAGTTCTACAATTGCAAACTCTTCATAATATATAAGAGAATTTGCAATATTAATTTTATATGAGATTGGAAATTAATACATGGCTAATCTTAAACCTTAAGACCCTAACCGCGACTATAGTCTTATAACTATAACTATTATACAATGCAACGATAATGTTTTGATTTTATGAAAGATCAACATATAAGTTTTATCGTTGTTATAAATGATACTGACATTCATTAATGCCGACAGGATCGACGAGTTGACGGTTATTAAAAATGGCATGAGCCTCGAGCTGGCCTAGAGATAGTGTCTCGATCCTGCATTAAAAGCTCCAGATGACAAGGACTGTTACCAATCAATGTAGTATGATATCACAGTAATAGTAACTATGGCAACCACTGTGTAATGGTTTTTATAAAGAATTCCTCCAAGCTGGTTGTTGATCGAACCTTCGTGTGCAACTGTGGAATTACCATGCGTGTGCGCATGAATAAAGCATTAAATGCTATTGCTTGATCGTCCCAATGCAACCTTGTTGGCACTCTTATGATCGTCGATTTGAATGATTTTGGGTCAGTGGATGTAACCCTAGCTTTTTGTCGTCGTTTTGGTTAATGGAGATTGAATGTCGTTCATTGTTACTATTGTTTCGATCTGTGTGGACGACAAGATGCTAGTTTTCAAAGTTAGATGAGAAAGTGGGAGGGTTTCAACCTCACAACCTATAGAATAGGGTGATAGTTGCAGTCTTCAACTCGCTGCCATGGCGTGTGATAAAATGTAGAGACTGTAGTTTATTTGCTATCATCTTTGTAAGTTTTTACAGTCTTGTTTTTTGAGTTTGCAACGAAATACATCTTCCTACAAAAGGTTTTGGGTAATGGTACCCTGGTATCGTCTAGGACAAGTAACTCGTTGGTTTTAGATATGTATATACAGAGCTAGGTCGCCGGACGAAAAAGGGTAAGTGTCTTCTTAACTCCGTAATGTTGTGACGTTCGTTTTTTTAGCTGGATGTGAATAATGTTTTAACCATTGAACGTTTAAATGGTAGGTAACAGTTATCAAAGGGAAAACTTGAACCAGGGTTTTGGAATGGATGGAAACTCCAATCCTGGTAAGCTCCGGGTCTTCAAACCCTCGTAGGTGCTCTATCGATCTTGGTTGATGTGGTCTTTCAACAATGAGTAACCAGTCCTTCCATGCTTCGATGCTTGTCTATCAATTGGGCATCTATGAAGATTTTTATGGTTGTAGTGAAAACTTTTTAGGGAACAACCCTCGTCTATTTGGTTGATGCTCTGTCTTTTATTTTAGATGTTTTAATCTCATCAAGAGGAATTGTAAAACTCGATTTAAGGAGCAGGGATAAACCCTATGTGGTGTTCACCTTTGGAAAAGTTAAATCGACCTATGCAACGAGGCTTCCATTATGTAGTTGGGATTTTGTGTTGATTCGAAACTTCGAACAACAACCTGTTGGTTTACGTTATCTGTAGAAAGATGTAGAGCTGAGGCTCGTCTACTGTGGATACCATACTTCGATTCTCTGGCAATGAAAATATACTAGTTCTTTTTGTATTATTCATCTGTGTTATATGTTGAGTACTGTAGGTAGATAACAGGACTAAAGAACTAAGCAATAATTTAAATGCTTTGTGGTGGATGATAATGTCTGTACGTATTTTCTAGTTGATGCTAAACTCAATTTTTTGAAAAACGATGAAGTAGTTTCGACTGTTTAGATAAATTCGAAAAGGGCCATGCCCAAGCTCTAGTTTATTTTTTGATTTTACAAAAGAGAACTTACTTGTACACTTCAGAAAGCCTTTAGGAAATTACAAGGGTTATAAACTATGATTTGAACATGTTTGTATAAATCGTATCTATGGCTAACTGTTAAAATGATAGTATGGTTCTAGAGTTATTATTTAGGGTTTTAAAAAGTCATAAGTTTTCATGCTGCGAATGATGTCCAAGGTTTGTATTGAAATGGAAAAATATGATGATCGAAAACAGAGTTAGGGTTTACATTGTTTTTGGGTTTTTGATACTATAGAAATAAATAATTGATACATGAACTCAAACTGGAAAATAATGAAGAATGACAATATAGGTAAAGATAAGAAAACAAATTATTGTTCAATTCTAACAGCTGTTAAATCATTGTAAAACACTATTATTTGGAAAACATGATATGTATGTTTTCAATTGCATTTGTTTGCTATCTTCTTTGAATAGAAATAAGGGGAAATTATATGACTGTGCAGAGACTAAACTATATTTATATTTCATGAATTAACAAAAGAATCCTGTAACACTATTGATACTATATAGTAAGTTTTTCTATGTTTAGATATAGGATAGAATTATAATCATATAAATTACTGTACTTATCTATCAAATCAATGACAAATTGCCGATCTTTTCATCTATACTTAATTTGTTTCTCTACACTAGAGTACGATGCACAAAACAACATGTGGAAAAATGTAGAGACTGGTTTATCAATTCCAAATCATCATTAAACTTTAACATTCAGACTTTTAAACAAAATCAGAGATCAATTCTTCTTCAAAACAGAGGTTGGTAAATTTTTACTAACAAAACTGTTAATTGAAATAAAGTAGAAACTGTAACACCTGGATTAATCTGTAGGAAACAAACAGCCCAAGAAGACTATTCCACCCAACCAATTCCTGAAAATAGCCAAGTACTTGCCTTAGGACCCCCGAGCCTGTTCACTGAACCACCAGGAGGAAGAAACTTAGGAATTTAGGATCTCTTCTTGCAGTAGCAAATAATTGTCTAATCTTCAAGAGCTAGCAGTCCAAGGGACCTGCTCCAGCACCTCTGGTTCTCCTTATCAAATAGTTTGCAGACTTATGATTGCACTCACAACCAGCCTCCCTATTCGAATCTCTCAGTGATCACCGGATGCACATGAGGAAATATTTCTGCAGAAAATACTATGTCAGAGTTGCCTGCTCAATTCAAATTTTCCTTATGTAGGTTGCCTAGGCCTTTTTAGTTGTTACTGGGTCATTAAATGAGCTTCTTTCCCACTCCCACCACCTGGGGGATAATGCCACAATTTTAGGGGTAGTTGTCCCATAACCAACAGCTAGTGGTGTGGTGCAATTGCTGTCATCTGTCTGATACCTTCCAACACCTTCCATTCCTCCTAGTGGGTCAGTGAACACTCATTTAACAGTCCCCTTGGGTGTTTGTCTCCTAATTAATTTATTTAAATAATAATAATCAGTAATTACATTCATCCTTGATCAAAATTGATCATAATTACAAAACTTTGTAATTAAATTTAACATAAAGTATTTTGCTAATAAAACAATAATTTCAGAAATTTGGGTAGGTGACATATCGACATGTGGAAAACAAGAAATTATTACAATCGCTCCAACATCGAAATGGAGAGCTACTGTATGTAGTCTGTGTATAGCACTATAAGTTCATTAATATCACAGGATATTTTTTGTTTTTTTAAAATAGCATATCATGTTATATTATTATACTTGCCAAAGGCATGTATATAGCAATCAGTTTGCATTTTACTTTTAATTAATTTACAAATTTTCACTCTAAATTTTTATATAGTTGTCTATTGTTTTATAAATTTCAATTATTAAATTGATTTTAAAACAAATAAAAAATTATATTTTAAATTTTATAAATTTTATAATTCTTATTTTTGATTGGCTAATCTTATTTTATTATTATTTTTAATTGATTGGCAATCTTGATTTGACTAATAAGCCCCGTTGAGATGTGATTTTTCTAAAATTAAAAATTAAAATTTATAAAAAAAAACTAATTGGGACCGCTGTATAGCTTTTGAGTATATGTAATAATTGTCCAGGTATATAGTAATCAACCATGATCGATTTTTAATATTAATTCACATAATTAAATCTTCGTCCACGGTTAAACTTTGGAGTTTAAAATACTATATTTTTTAACTATTTTTTAAAATTATTTATCTGCTCTATAATTTTTACATGTGTGGCATGACAAATTTTTATTATCTTATTCTTGGAGGCGCTGGTCTAACAAAAATAAAGATTTAAAAAAATACCTATTGGCTGGAGGTAGTTCTGTAATGATGGTCTTTTCTTAGCTTGCCACGCGGAGGTAAACAATGATGGTCCTTTTTAAATGTTCTGGCGTGTTGTCGTACAGTTGACAATAGACAATCAAAATGTAATAAGTTCAAATTTATAGTTACACAATCAAAATGTAAGAGAATTAATTAAATACTAAACTCCATCATCCTTCTTATTATCTTAAGACGTGCTTTAACGCCAGAAAAAAATTTAATAACATATAGTTGCAACTCAGTAACTTAAACACCAGTTAAAAAAATACACAGTTTCAACTCACCATAACGAAGTCTATTCTACGCTCTTCTCAAATTATATCGCTGGACTTGCTACCACGATGTTTTAACAATAATCTAACAAGTATTATTGTTGATATGACGAGAATTCATCTGTCAAAATTAATAAAATAAATCGAAGTAAGATATTATTGCTTTATATAATTTAAAGAAGTAATCGTTTTATGTATATACAATTTATGGTCTACCATATATGCCTAATGTAATTGGTCTCACAAATATGTTAATCGTTATAAAAAATGGGTTTACATTTCCATCTAACTTCATAATACTAATCCGACAAACAAGATTAAATACTAAAGATAGCTATGAGATTGACAATATAGATTTATAAACCGGTAGAATTGTTAATAATTATTAAAATTAATTCATTTTTTATATAACAAGAGTCACCACGTGGCCCTTACATTGTCAATAGATGTTGCTATAAGATGAAACGAGAAGAAGCTAGTAGTAAAGAAAATAGTATTTTGTGTAAGGCTATTAGCAATTGTCTAGCAACATTATTGAAAGTCACTTTTCAAATGATAATACCTATTGTTTTTGCATGGATGCTTTTCTTCTGGGTTTTCCTTTCTATAGATTATGTGTTAGAGTAATACCTATGGACATTGCCAAATATAACACAATAATAGCTATAAAAACTTCAAATTCAACTAAATCCTTAAGCCAAGGAAGATGATTTTAAATGCCATGTAATCTCTAAGTTTAAGGACTTGACAATAAGTGATAAATGTTAACAATCTAACTACAACAAATATTTTTATGGTTTTTAGTTGTGCATGAGTTATGTGTACAAGATCATGTCTCTAATGTGTATAGATTACGTGTCTCACATATATGCATGGGTAAAGCGTGTCTAATCCAAGTAATGGATGATTTTGAGGATTTTTTCTAGCCATTATTCAAACCTTTTTAATAGGGTTGGAGTTGTTGGAATTGGACATATATATTGCTAGGATTGAACAATCCAAGTAGTGGAGTATTTGAGGAAGATGAATCTATTTTTGCAATAAATGAAAAATTAAAATATAATCAAGTATTATATCATTTTCAACAATAAATTTTATCATCTAATCTAATCATTAAATTATTATGAATCTATTAAATTATTATAAATCTTTTAAATTTGAGATAAATTTAAATTTATCCAAAATACAAAGGCAAATCAATGTAAAAACCATATGTCGTTCTAAAATAAAACAAAAAATCATGTTGAGTCCTCCATGTGCAGAACCAGGATTTGTTTTCACGCAACCTACCTCACCTAAGAGTCTCGTGACAAAGGAAAGGAAGCAAATGGATAATGATATTATTTGCTTAATGTTTACTCGTTCCTGAATCCAAATAGTTTTGGGATGAATAATCATTATTTCTACCAAGGTTCAAAGAGAGAGGCTTTAAACGACCCAAGGGGCTTCTCAAGATCAATACTTCTAGCTGGCCTTCAGAGTGTAACTCTTGGCATGTCTGCTTGGAAATGTAAGGACTAAAACCAAATGGAAGTGTTAAATCCTAGGTAGATGCTAAAGGACTTATGGTAGGTATTTATAGATTTATATTCATGCCCTAACATTTTAAAGACAGAACACATAAAGTAAGGAAAATTTTAGTGGTCAAATTTATCCCATGGATTACTTTTCCATATTTTTTCCGAAAAAGATTCACCAATTTGCATTTTTGGAAGTTCTGTTTCGCCCACTAGAATATTATATAAACTGTATAAAATCCTTAAAAATTGAAATATATTTAGAAAACTATCGCCAAATATTTTATAGATGAAATTTTAAGAATTGGTAAGATTCGCCAAAGTTTATACACTTTTAAATAAGTATGGATCCTTAAACTTTTCCCTGCCATAAAAAAGTGTGTATTGAATAATAGAGTCAGTAAGATCCATCTTGCATGATATATCCTAGAAGTGTTCATGAACCAAGCACTTTCCATTCATGCTTCAGTTCATGAACAATACCTTCAGTTCTTAGAAGGAACACATGAACACAAATAGTTACACAGTTAAACTAATAATCATAAAGTGACCAAAAGCATCAGTTCATGAAGTAAGCTCGCACTCTACTTCATTCTTCCTTCGATTGGATAAAGAGAGTAAAGATGCGGTATTCCTTACAACATAATATAAATCGATGCGGTAAATTGAGGCTATCCGTAGTAAAATACAAGTTATAGGAGGGCCTTCTGTAAATCTTCCCATTCGTCTTGTTGGGAAAGGAATAACAAGGGGATCATGTCTAACTCCTCTGAAAAAACGTATATGGGATTTTTGACAATAGATTAAAATAGCAATTGCTCCGAAAAGGTGCAAAGATACGCCAATAGATTGATGTTGGAGGCTGAAATCTCTGAAAAGAGAAAACTAAGAATGAATTGTTATTTTTTTTTAACAATGTGGAATTGTTCAGAGTTTTATAAAAAATATTTGGCAGATCTAGCTATGAATGTATTTATATCTAAGTTCCTATATAAAGGAAGACAAAGAAAACTAGAAATAAACAATTAATGTCTAAGGAAAATACACAGAGTGGTTGATTGTCAATAATGTTGATCTACTTCCACTAAAACGACCTTAACCGAGGGATTGGGTCAATAAAGATCATAAATTGTATTCAATAATTTGACACAACATGTACAAACGTTGCATATGGAAAACATAACATTATTTCTCTTAACAAAATCAAAGTTAATCCTTATCTTCTAGACTAAATCTGTAGAAAATTTCCCATAGCTATGGTCTATTAATGATTAATATTCAAATTGTATTACTATTAAATGATCCCAAATTGGATCAAATGAGCACTGTATAAAAAGAGTTTTCTTTATTTGCTCTTAAAGCTAAAAGTGTAAAATTATACCTTGAACAAAAGACTAAACATGTCTTCAAACATATTAGTATATTTCTTATGTTTCTATACATACCATATATTTTCTTTAAGACATATACATACCATATATTAGTATTTAGGCCCACCCAAACTAAATAGTGTATGTAGGCTCACCCAAACTAAATAGTGTATGTGAAATGAATTTGCTTCTCATTTCTCTTATTTTATTTCTCAAGTAGGGACACTTGCATCTTCAAAACAAACAAAATGATAAAGATTCTCAAAAAAAGATGAAAGCTTCAAACTAAAAAAATGACCTCATGTCAATCCAAAAAATATCATAAAATAACGCAACCCACATCCACATGCAAAGAACCCACATCCACATGCAAAGAATATAACACATACCCAATGCCTCCATATTATTTTGTATTTCTATTTATGCCACCTGTTCTAATAAACTTGAATTTATACAAATTTAGTGGGACATACTATACATTGTTACAATTTTTTTTGAAAGAAATAAGTATCACTTCAATTTAAAAAATAAATTAAAAAATATTATACATTTAAGAAAATGAAGTATTAACCAATTATGGGTTCCAACTCATATATGTGCTGGAAGAAACATGGGAAACAATCAATATAAGAAAGTAAATAAGCAAACTCACATAACCACAAGCAAACAAATATATGTCAAACGCTATATTATATATGTGTAAGTATAATAAAACATAAATTTTAAATAATGCTTATTCTTGAGAACTATTTTATTTATAAGAAGAAATTGAGATAAAAAGATGATTGAAAAAAAACTTCCTGCAAAATTAAAAATTCTATAATACAATATTTCATAGTAGGTCGTATTGGTACTTCGTGTACAGAAATTCGGAATAAATTCGAATTCATCGAATATTCGGTGTAGGTGTAATACGGATACGGATTATTAGTGGAGAATTAAATTTTTAAAACCAATTTAAAGAAAGAAAGAAAAAACATTAATTATTTAAACACTATAAAACAAAAATACAATTCAATTTCATGCTTACTTGTTAAAATAGCTATAAATAAGTAGTTGCCCTCTCTCACACTTCCATATCCGAGGTTGTTGAGATTTTATATTTTTGTTTTTTAAATATATGTTAAATTTTATTATATAAATGTCTATGTATATTTATGGTATAATTGTGAATATTTGATTAAAAATATTATATATAATCAAGCTACTTCCATATTTTATTCGTACTAGATATTTTCATTACATATTTTTTCCGTATCGAATCATATTCGTATCCGTATTCGTACTTGAATTATGCTTCTATGCAATATTTACATCCATACCTGAATATTATGATACATCCAGGCCCTCAATATTATGAGTTATTAATTCTTATCCGTTTTGTCTTCAACAGGAATTCATGCTTTATTTATTCTTTATGCAGACGCATAGTATGTTATGTAATTGAGAAGTAAAAGCATAGTATGTTATGTAATCCAGAAGTAAAAGTCCCATTTCTAGAGAATACAATACATCCACACTTGTAACTGTACAGAAACTCTGTAACTAAAACTATTCCAGACATAACTATTCCAGACATTTATTGTTTATTTTCCTGAAGTAACAAGAGCATACTCTGTTTTTAATCTCTTTCCTCCTTCAGGCATTTCAGTTTGTAACTATAAATAATGGGTTATTTTTCAAGCACGTGACTGTTGTTATTAGTATCTAATATATTTAATTGAAAGTATGCAAGATTGATTTCGGCATTCTCTACTATTCATTGAAAGATATACCTTCCTAACCTAGTTCAAATATAAGTTATTGTATTGAAAAGCATTGCTTATTAAGCATGAAAACAAAATTAAATTTGAACTTGGTTGCTCTGTCTACATTAATATCTGTATGTAACAATATGTAATAGCATAAAAGTAAACCTTCTAACAAAAGAACACATCCATGCTAGTGCATTCACATAACCCTTGTGATCCTGATATAAAAAGAATAGGATAATAAGAAAGAAAATATCCAATAAAATTTAAGAAGGCACAAAATTGAATAGGATAGGATAATAAGAAATAAATACATCCAATAAAATTTAAGAAGCACACAAATGAACATGACAAAATTTGTGCTTGAAACAATATATGTAACCAAAAAAAATGATTCCCAGTTTTAAAAAAGAACATCTCCTTAACCAAGACAAGGCGCATTCTTACTGAAATATTTAGCTTGACATGAACTCCGGGATCAAAATATTTTACTTTTTGCAAGGGTAGAAACACCAAATCGTTCATAATTTACTATCCAATGAGTAAGAACCAAGAGAAACAAAAAAATGAACCAGGAATGGATTCCCACGGTGCAAGAAGAAACAAATTCACATATGGAAAACAATATATATTCTATTTTTGTTGTGGACAATTGGCCTCTTGATTGTTATAATATATGTCTTCCTTATTCCCTTAAGAATCTTAGGCATAGCTAGGAATAATTTCATATTTTCCAAGCTTCCATACAATGTATGACTGTTCGTTCATTTCTTCTTCAACGAAGTAAATTCCTGTGAAGGCCAACTGGTTCCATTCCTCTAGATAGAAATAGGTTAGGTATGGGTAACACAGGAAATCGAGAATCCTCTCAACTTATTTAATGCTATCATTATGTTCACTTTTCCCTATAATAAAAAAATTACAATTTATTTTCTTGATGATGAATGGAGTATTCGCTAACATTTCAAAACTTTGATAAAATGTCTTTGCAATAGATTAGGGCGACTTGCAATTAAACTTGTGTTTTAAGGCCATGAAGCATAGTGGTTTTGATTATATTTTAGTATGTAATCAAACCATAACTATGTAACCGTTCCCTCCTGCAATAAAATCAATATGTGAACACTGCAAAATTTTAGGAAGCAAATTTTAACATCAAAAGTTAGAAATTATTTCTAAATCTAACTTGATATATGTCTCATAAATTTGAAATTAAAATAATTTAAATTAACTAAAAATAAATTTAAAGTATTATGTTACTACAAATTAGGTTTTGGGACATTGTTTTTGTAACTAGGGGAATCAACTATATTGGGGTTGGGCTCGTACTCATGTGACATAGGGTTGATTTTGGTCCGCTACCATTATACATTTAGGCATACCAACACTACCCCACATACTACATATAAGATTTGGTTAAGGTTTGAACTTGCAACATCACAAGGAGTGTCTTAGGATGGTGGTTTTGAATATAAATTTATTACAATTGAGTTTCATCTCAACGAAGCAAACATGTATATATTAGCAACAATTACATTTTAAAATGTGAATGATATTTGTTTATCGGCGTATATCAACCATGGCTACAAATTTAAAAGTGGTTCATATATGTCGATCGACAAATATCAACAACATTTAAAAATGTGGTTTTTGCTAGTTGACAATCGAAGTGCCGAAAATTATTGTTGAGTTTTTATTATTATAATAATTGTTATTATAAATAAATGTGAATTCATATTATTTGATATTAATTCTTATTTTCATAATTATTATTATTATAAAAAATAGAATTATGAAATAATAAAATTTATTAACTTAGAGTAAAATAAGGAAAATAAAATTATTTACTAAATTAAAGTAAATATCTCATGTGGGTTAAAGCAATTGGTAATAAGTAATTGTGATGAAAAGTTGTAAATGGAAGGTCTCGTGTTCAAATACTCATAGGTATTTACTTAATAAAAATTAAATTAAAGTAAATAAAATAGAATTATTTAATTGAAATAAATGAAAGAAAAAAAATAAAATATATAAATTAAAATAAATCAAAAGTTTATTAAATATATATTAAATTTAATTAAAATGTTTATTTAATTGTTTAGTTAATTTAAATTCAAAGCAATTACTATTTTCATGATAATTGTTATTATGAAATGAAAATATATATTAAAAATATTTAAAAGCTATAATTTAATTTATTGAATTTGTTTTTGATAAATGTCCATTACTCTCTTATATTTATTAATATTATTATGAAATAAAATATTTAGTAATATTAATAGATAAGAAATGTAAATATTTTTTTAAAACAATAAATTATAGGAAATAAATTTATATTAAAAATATTTAAATAAATTAGTTAAGTATAAATATAGAAATAACTATAAAATAAACAAACTTAAATTAATATAAATATAAATTCAATTCGATTCAATTGTTTTCTTTCTTCGAATCTTCTTGATTTGCGGGAGTGACCTATGGTTTGAGAAACCACGACCCAAGGGAATCTAAGTCGTCAAAATCACCTGGGGATCGCACTCGGCCTGGACCGCACTAGCCTCAACCTCAACTTGACTGTGTTTTTGGGTGTTGCCTCCCAACTAATCACCCATTAGGGAAATTAAACCCGAGTCGCCTTGCCGACGAGACCCACACCTTAACCAAGTGAGTGAGGCGAATTGTCTCAATTAAATTAAATTGTTAGATAAAAATATTTAAAAAAGATTTAAATATAAATTTCTTTAAATTAAAGCAAATAAGTTAAAGTAGTGAAATTAGAATAAAATAAATTATTAAATGCTTAAAGTAAATAAAAGTAAATAATTTAATTTTAACTAAATTAAGGAAAGTAAAGTAAAGTAATGTAAAGTATTTCAGTGAAATTAATAAAATAATTTAAATTAAATAAATTTAAATTAAAGTATGAAATTTAAATATATTAAAATAAATTTATGTAAATTAATAATGGGGTTGTGTTGAATACACTTGGATATGTTGAGCATGCTTGAATACATTTAATTATGGTTGAACATAGCTGACTATGGTTGATTGTGGTCAACCATGGTTAAGTAAGGTTGACTATGGTTGACCCTAGATGGTCAACCATGGTTGTCCATGGTTGACTATAGTTGTTCATGGTTGGCAATGGTTATTCATAGTTGACCATGGTTTACCATGGTTAACTATGGTTGAGTATGCTTATTCATTGTCGATGATGATTTTCCATGGTTGACTATGATTGTTCATGGTTGACTATGATTAACTATGGTTGAATTTGGATTACCATAGTTTACTTTAGCTGATTTTAGTTAACCATAGTTGTCATTAGTTGACCATAGTTGACCATGTTTGAATTTGGTTGGTCATGGTTGGATATGGTTGACATGGTTGACTATGGTTAACCATGGTTAACTAAGATTGTTCATGGTTTACACTAAATGACCAGGGTTGAATTTAGTTTAACACGATTTACTTTAGTTTTTAACGGTTGACTATGGTGCAACATGGTTGACTATGATTGTTCATGGTTGACTTTAGTTGGATATCGTCAATGATGGTTTAGTATAACTATTAATGGTTGACGATGGTTGTTCATGACCCACCATGGTTGATTATTATTGTTCATAGATCAGCATGGTTGTTCATATTTGGTTGGTTATCATCAATGATGGTTTACTATAGTTATTAATGGTTGACTATGGTTGACGGTGGTTGTTCATGAGTAACTATGATTGATTATGGTTTAATAACCATAATCAATCATAGTCAGTCATCAATGACTATTGTGCAGGAAAAATACCTTATAGTGAGGAGAAGACACTACCAACTTGGGCGAGGTGACAGGTAAATACATTCATTGTCTTGCATTAGTTCCTACAAATGGAAAGAGATCGAGATATCGAAAGATGTACCTTTTTATCGACGGCTGGTCCTAGCTTTCACTTGATCTTCCGCTATAATGAACCTACAACACAAAGTAAACTTTCCTCAATGTATCTTGACTGCAATAAATATGATGAAATTGAAAGCAATTAAACATCAACTATAATAAGATATGAAACCAAATGAATATGCAATCCAATAGACATTCGATTTGGGACGGGAAGGGTATTTCCACCTTTTATTGTCAAAGTAATGTAGATAAGTACAGATATACCTGATCTATCTAGACACTTCTGCAACCGAGTCCTGGGCTCCTACTCTTCACAATGACTTGGGAATTCCTCCAGCGTAACAACAGTTAAAGCATTCCTTCTAGGTCCCTCTCTCATGGATCCTCCTTGTATTTATGGGACAAGGTAGGTAGTTGAATTCGAGAGGGGGTTGAATTGGGAGGTTGGGGAAGTTGCAGAACCAACTTCAACTAATCCCAATTCGTAATCTTAATATATTTTTTGATTTCATCTTAAGGTGTGCGCGGGTTTCATACAACCAGAGTGAGCGCATAGTATGCAACTTTTGTGCTTTACAACAGGCATTTGCAACTTTTTAAGGGTGTGCGCTAGTTGTCCTTGAGCAAAGTAGCATTTAGAACACTGGTTTATTGTGCCAATAGTAGCGCACATGTCATGAAATCAATAGACAACATAAGATTTTCAGCTGAAGAGTGTAGTTCCAGCAATAACTCATCGAGGTCAACCTAGCTCTTCCATCCATAGTGTCCTTTTGTGTGATCGACATAGCAATGTGATCACGGACGAAGAAGTGCAGATTTGACTGATAACAGATGCCCCCTAATGTGTGAGGTTAGAGGGAAACGATGGCCGAAATACATTATAATTCCAAGTCAAAGGAGGAGCAAGAAATCGCAAAACCAAGTCACAAAAGTACCTGAAACAACGATCAAGGTCAGCGAGCAATTACAATCTTGACATCATATAGATGTGTAACATGATACAACATGATCTCCGATACATAACTAGGAGATGTATATAGCATGGCCACTGAAATACAAGCATGGATCCATGTCAAAATAGGAGATCATAGCCATAACAACAAACTGTATCTATGTCTCATGAAAAGCCAAAATAGGTGAGGCTCAGTCTTGCGCAGCTTGGGGGATAACATAAATATGGTGATGCTGTCAGAGTCCCAAGTTCTTCATCCAAACAACCCAAGGTACAAACCCTAACCATGTGAATAAATGAGCTGGAGTCGAACATGGGGGGTATCCTTTGATTACCAGTCATTGATGTATATCGTTAACAAATGTGGGGGCTTCCATCGATAATGATAATGGGGCCCAAGGTACCTAGTACGATCCAACAAGTGTGAATAAGTGGACTTGAATTCGAACACTTGAGGAACCTATCAAATAAGAGACATTGATGTATTGCCATTATTCAACAGCGAGGGAAATTGCCACTGATGACTGCAATCCCTAAGGTACTAACCAAAACTCTAAACTTAATTCCCAGATAAAAATGAGTTGAAGTCGATGGGAAGAAGTCCACTGGAAGGGAGGCCTTAATGCATCCTCCATCATCCAACACGAGGAACACTCAAAAGGTATGAGTTGATGTGAAGTAGGACAAGTAACAAGATGAAACAAACTGACACCAGGATGGCCGACACATGAAGTCAAGGTAAACTGTAGAATGGTCGACATAAGATGTATCCTTGAACAGTGAGCATGACACAAAGTGACTTAGGTTGTTTTCAACATGAAGGGGAAGTGATATAAGCCTGCAATGTAGGAGACATTAACAGACCCTCCATATGATTGGAAGAATAACCAACCAGGGGAGTAAAAAACTCGGAGATCAGGTTCACCCTAAGGCCAAAAACTAAAACCCAACTGAAATGATAGACTCAAATAGGTGTTGTGTTCAAGGATAAGACTGAGTTAACTGCCTTTGAAACTGAAAATATGTGATATAACCTTCACATCCCTTATTCTTTTTGGTAAAATCATGTACGCCTTGTTGTTTTAATGAGTCTAAGAAAGAAAACTCAATAAGCCCAACCATGTAAAAAGTTTAATGAGCCCATGGGAGGAAGAATCAGGACCTTCTTCATTGTTTACAATGTTTGAAGAAGATATAGAAGAATACTCTATAGTACTGATCTCTAGATTTTAATATCGAGCCAAGATCTGTTCTTACTTGTCGGTGTTTTCAATTTTAAGGAGTATGAAAAACTTAAACAACAAATCCATACACCTACCCGTGGATTTTAGTATCGAGCCCGGGTTGGTATATGCTCGCCAGTGTTTTCCTGTTTATAGAGTCTGAAAAACTTAAACAATCCTCTATATACCTTCTCCTGGATTTCACATCGAGCCAGAGTAGGTGAGTGCTCGCTTGGTGTTTTCATGTTTCTAGAGCCTGAAAACCCTAAAGAAGGCTCCAAATGTCCTTTTTCATATAGTTAGTCTCCTCCCCCGAAAAAGTCTAAAACCCTGAAAGAAGAACTCTTCTAGCCACAGATGACTAGAGTATTCCTTTTTCGTACGTAATCCACAAAAGTTCAGAAAAGGGTTAAACTTATACCTAAGCGGATGTACCTTCAATTCCTTTAACGAGCTTGAAGAGAACAAGTATGCTTGGCTATCTTGTTTAGTTTTTAAATAGTCAAAACAAGAGCTTAAAACGACTTAAAGACGGCCTCTAGGATCGTAGGTTCATGACCTGCCAAAGAATAGAATCTCAACAACCAAGTTAGTAACTATCGACAAAGTTTCTCAATGACATAATAATAAAACATTATGGTACCTATATTGGTCTGTCAATAAAGAAACTAAGTCATATCCGGTTTGATACTTTTGAACTTGTAGTGAAAATTTGAAATGTATAGGTTAATTTAATTCACCAAAGTTTATAACTATCAGTGATTAAATAGACCATTTTACAAACAATTTGAAACTATACACCTTTGCAAAAAGTGGGTAAAAATCAAAGTCAACTTTTATATAAATAGTTTCAAAATTAGAAATCAAATATCACAATTGAATTTTTTAGGGCACATTAGAGCAAAACCTTGATCTTCCTCCATTCGTTGCGATCAAACCGGACCACCAATCGATCTTCTACTTCCACCAAGTAAGTTATTTCCTCCCATACTTGCAATTTCATATATTTTTGTCAATTTTCATGGTCAAAATCATTTTCTAGCAATGTTTAAAACGCGTTTCTGCATGTGCGCTACTGAGTGTGAGTAAAAGTAGCGCATTCTACCCAAATGCGTTGGTTTAGTTCAAACACAACAGCGTTCAAGTGTGACTGTGTAGTGCAAACAGTAGCTCACATTGCTGAAAATGAGGTAAATAATAAAAATGACCAACTTTTTACTGTTTGCATGACAAGATGGTTCTCATATGGTGGGAAAGGGAGCATGAGGACATGGATCGAGAAGCATTACAAGATCCATTGACCCTCCATGCGCTTCGAAGATGTGGACTGTAGAAATTTTATAGAACGGTCAATATGCAGGCACAAATACACTTACCTGAGAGGCTTGTCTAATATTGGGATGCCAATGCACTGGTGTTTGATATCCAAGGAGAAATATTGTAACTCACCATAGATGACATTTATTTTATCACAAGTCTCTCGCGTAGGGGAGACTTGGTGAACTTGAAAGGGTCCTCTCGCAATGTGGGTGCTTCGTCCATACAAGAATATGACAATGCCTACTTCCTACCGGGAACTGAGAAATCTGGTAGTCAAATTCTTATCTCAACCATTGCAAGCTTCCCCCTCAAGGTCATCGTGAGTATTCTTAACCGGATGGGAGGGATTTCTACGCAACATCTTTCTTCGAGACACTACATGCATATAGGTATTGAATGCTTGCAAGGAAAAGTATATGATTGGTGTTCAAGTCTTTTGGAGAACATGAAGCTTCAACTCTCGGGATGTAATACTGGGAGGATGAAGAATTTTAGGTACGGAAGCATACTTTGCATCTTTTTCTTTGAAAGGGTGCCTGCTATCAGTTTGGGCATGCCTTCATTCAACCCTCGTGAGCAAATGTTGTCTCGTTGGGGTGAGATCTTCCTCCACCAGGGTGGTGGCGAGAGAAACTTCTGTTACCATGAGGATGATTTCTGGGGTTGGTGGGAATGACATGTGTCATCTCTTGAGCAGTTTCCATATGCATGCATAGACTTCCGCCACGATCCTGAGCTGATACTTCCTCTAGGAGAATCCTAGGGAGATATGGGTATGTTTATGCTTTTGAAAAATTATTTAATTTTTTCCTTTTATATATATGACTTTTATGATAAGTTTGAAGTACTGAAACAAAGTGTCATATGCAAATGTTGGACCAGTACGTCCTGAGGGACACTCTCGTACTTTCGTTAGATCAGTGATAGTGGGTGCAACTATTGCCATGTTGGGAAACATAGAAGGGAAGATGAGTCGGTTGACTCGTGACATTCCGACTTACAGGATCAAGCGGATGCCGCTCGACATGCAGGAGAATGTGGTTGGTGTTCCCCCAGCCTAGATTAGGCTACTGCGTAAAGTATCTAGGATGGTCATTTTCTATAGAGAGGCAACAGAGGAAGATGAGGCCCCTCCTTCTACATAGGAGAAGGATATTCTATGTATATTTTTGAGGCCATCGAGCCCAATTTTGTATCTATGACATGACTCTGTGACAGACTTATGATCCAAAATCATACTATTTTTTTATACGGATTATATATATATAGTATCAGTTATTTACATGCGTGTTATTGTGTTTTATGCATGAATTATTATGTGTGTGAATGATGCAAATGCCAATCTAAAACGTAGTTTGCAAATGAATCAGCTAATGAATTCAAATTCCTCGGAATATTTTGATATGTGATATAATCAAACTATCTCTCAAGTAGATTAACGCGCAAAAACTGACATAGCAAAGTAGGATCTCTAATCTGATAAACACTCATTAACTAAAAAAAACTAACTGCGAGTCGAGACGTACCTCCAAATGGTAAATGCCATGGAACAGAGCATCTCGGAGTAGCTATATGACTGCATTGTATTCAGCCACATTGTTCGTTGTGGGACCTAAACAATCCCCTACCGAAGAAACCAGTTGGCCAGTTGGTGAGTAAATAACCCAAGCAGCTGTGGCCAACTAATGGGTGTGGTGGCTAGCGCCATCAGCAAACCCTATAAAGTGTTAATTCGACAACTGAAACACAAATCAATAGATGCATAAGACGTAACTACAACCATAAACAAAACTAACTCTACAAAATGTATGCCTATAATACATGAAAAAGCATAGGATCCTAACATATTACTTCTTCAGGTAGAGCCCATTTCTAGGCTCCGGCAACTTATTACCTTCATATTATGTTAACTCATATGCACCTTTCTTCAGCACCTTAGAAACTATGTAGGGACTGAGCCACATGGACTTAAACTTGCCAGCCCCTAAAGGTTCCTTGTCCTGATCCCAGAGCAGAACAAGGTCTCATTAGAGAAAAACCCTAGGTCTGACAGACTTATCGTACTGTCCCTTGACTCGGTTCTTATGCGCTTCATTTGCTGTGAGCGCGTCGCGGCACTACTCATCCAGGTGTTCTAAATGCAGCAAACGTTCTTCCAAGACTGAAGTGTCAGGTAAAAGTTGGATAGCCAACTTCAATGAAGGAATCTCGCACTCAACCAGAATGATTGCCTCTATCCCATGTACCAGTTGGAAGGGAGAGAACCCAGTAGCAGTCTTTACATTGGCTCGGTAGGCCCAAAGAGCAGGATATAGTATAATGTGCCAGTTAGTTCTACTAGCATTAACAGTCCTTTGTAAGATGGTCTTCAAAGTTTTGTTGACTTCTTCAACCTGACCATTCGTCTACGGATAAAACAAACAAGGATGTTCCTGCCGAAAACGTAACATGGTATATAGATCGGTCATCATGTTGTTCTGAAAATGACGAACGTGATCAGTCATGATCTCTTTGGGTATACCAAATCTTGCAATGATCTGGTTGAAAATGAAATAAGCAGTCGTTTCTCCATCTGTCTTAATAGTAGGCATTGCCTCGGCCCACTTGGTGAAGTAGTCGATGGAAACAATTATATGATGATGGCCTCCAGCCAAAACTGGATTACAATTCATAAAATCAACCCCCCATTTGGTGAAGGGGCCTGTTGTTATTACAGGATGGAGAGGAGATGCTATGAATATAACTGGCATATTAAATAAATAATAATTGTTAATCATTGAGTAGTTCATTATTAGTGAAAGGTCGTAACCCTTCGTTATGATTGCTCAAGCCTTATAAAGGCCATCTTATTGTAATTTTATAATCATCATCTAATATATTATTCCTATTTATCATTCAATATGAATGTTTGATTCGACTATTAATAGTCCAACCGGATACGGTTGCTGCATTTGGTATTAGAGTCCAGATTCGGCTCCTTCGACCTGAGCTCGGATTCGGCTCCTCCTACTATTGAGCTCGGTTTCGGCTCACCTATCCTCAGTCTCTCTACCCATCTTCCACATCTTCTCTCAACTCTGCATCTCTGCTGCCCTTCCCTCACCCCGCGCTTCCACAATGCTCTCATCCTTCTTCACACCAGCATCCACACCTTACATTGCCATCTCTCCCATGCTTTTCCATCACCTCCAGCAATGACTCATATCACCTCTCCTCTCGTGTTTCCCTCCATCCACGTGCCAACATCCCCCATGATCTTGTTCCCTCTCGCCTCCTTTCTTGACACCATATATGTGATTTCCCTTCTGTAGTTTGCACCTCCCCCTCACCCCTACATACTCCCTCTCTACCATCGTCCTCATACCCTCGCCCTCCACCTATGCCTTCTGGCTTTCCTGCTCCACGCCATACCTACTACTCACATCTTCCATCCTCACGCGCTTCACCACCATCACCTTCAACTCTCGCACTGCTCCCAACCCTACAGCTCCTCGCCTTCCTTCCACCGCTGGCCTCCCCTCCCTCCCATGCTCGCCCCAACAGCCGCCAACCTCCACGCCGTCGCTCGGCCTCCACCTCCACGACCTGCAAAAAACGAAAAACAAAAAACAAACAATATATTATAATAAAATATAATATATTATATTAATTCAAATATATTGTAATATAATATATTTTATTATATAAAAAAAATCTATATACAAAATGTTATATAGTTTATGAAAAAATAAAAATAAATATATTAATATTAATAAATAAATATATTATTATTCAAAATTTCACCTTAAAAGGCCAAAATAGCGTTCCATGGCATCTTATAGTAAGAGTGACGAATTCATAGATCTCCTTGAGGAAATCCTTAAAGACATAGATGAAATAAAGAAAACTATGGATGAAACATTTAAAGTAAATGTAGATGGAGGTGAAAATCACGTAGAAAAAGCCACCACTACAAGAAAAAAGGTCATTGGTGAGGGTCATGCCTGTGATAGACCTTTAAGGGTTGTCACCAATGTCACATATGATGATGGTCCTTAAAACATCATTGTTATAAGTGCTTTTTGAGATGGCCCTTTAAGTTTCGTCACCAAATCCCTTTTCAGGGACACTTTTGGTGAGGGTTGTTAAAGGCCCATTGCCAAGTCTCTCTTTGGTGACACTTCTAGTGACGATCTTTTATTGGCCCTCACCAATACTCTTTTTGGTTACTTTTGGTGACTATAGAAAAATGTTTGTCACCATTGATCATTCTAATGAGATTTTGATGACGCTATGTGACCGTCTCTATATTTTTTGACAAAATATAGTGGTTTAAGACCACTGTTATGGATTCTTTGTCATTATGTGTCCAAGGTCATAGTGGTTAGAGTCAATGAATTTCTTAATGAGTTAGTGTGCCAATGGTATTAGGTGCAATATCACTTATTTTGGGGGGTTAAGTGTGATGGTTATGAGTATAACTTATGTCCATGGGTTAAGTGTGACATTTATGAATATCACTTATTGATTCCACTACTTTTAAATTCAACATTTTTCTACAATTTAGCTGCCATGTTTGCACCATCCAATCTATTCTCATGAGAATAAATGCGAATAACTTTTGAATTGTTTGTTAGGAGTTGCTAAGAATATGAAGCTTATAAGTCCGTCTCCTACTTATTTTCCTTTTCACTTGGCAATTGGCTCAAAATTAATCTCACTTACTTTGTCAGAAATGACGTCAAGGTTGGTGTTTTTGACAGCTTCACTACACCTGACACTATCCATTCTTTGTTCATTAGACACTATAATTTTATTAGTAATTTCTTTCTCACTTGTGTTAACAAGTAAATGCCTTCCATTTTGATAAACATAATAATTTCCATCAAAATGATGTTTACCTATTGTGTCTCCAATTCTTTGCTTTGTTTCTTCAATTTTATTAGTGGCATGGGGCGTATCATTTCCCTCAAGTAATGGGAATTGCTATTTTTTCCTTTGTGTCAACACATGACTCAATCCTCTTACGTTTATCACTAGCAATTTCCCTTTAGATGAAGTTCCACTAGTATGTGTAGGAACCATATTATTTAAGGCATAATCAAGTCGGTTAATTCCAATAATGAACGAGACTAACTTGCTAACTAGCTACGCGAAGGTTCCCCTTCATGGATAGCTTCTTAGAGGGACTATGGTCATTTAGGCCATGGATGTTTGAGACAACAACAGGTATATGATGCCCTTAGATGTTATGGGTTGCACGTGTGCTACACTGATGCATCCAATGGTTTTTTCTCCTTGCTTTGAGAGGATTGGGAAATCTTCTTAGACCATTGCAATTATTGGTGTCCAACAAGGAATTCCTAGTAAGCGTGTGTCATCAGCTCGTGTTGACTATGTCCCTACCATTGTTACACACTGCTCATTGCTCCTACCAATTGAATGATTTGGTGAAGTCTTTAGATCATGTCAACAAAGGTGGCTCGCCGCCTTCGCTGTCATGAGAAGTTTAATGAACCTTATCAGTTAGAGGAAGGAGAATTCATAGCAAGGTTACCATAGGTGAATCTATGGTAGGATCATTAACATGCAAGTATTAGACGATACCCCTTTATGGGCTAGGGGACATTCGCACAACCCATGGTGCATCCAGCTTTGTTGTGGGTGGTGGTGCCTCGCCATTCCATCCACACAATGCGGCTACCTCAATTAGTGGGTCTAGGAGGTTGGATCCCACTAAGATGTGGAGTGGGAAATGACTACGACCCATGTGATTGGCTTTATTGAGGGCGGCGATGCCTCGTTGTTTCATTTGCATGGTGGTGTTTCCTTAATTATGGATCGTGGGAAATCGACTCTCCAATACAAGCTATCAAAAGCCCCCTTCTTCCATGATGAATAATCATCGAGGAGTGTTCAGTGGATGGGTGAAAATGCCATGCAATGCATTGGGTTGACCACCCTAGTACTCCTTATCACCCATCCAACAACTCTTGAATTTTCCCCTTATTTTATTCATTTTCAAATAATGAAGTCCTACATAAAGCCTTGTTTGGCATAACATCTTTATCTCTCAGGTTGATTCCCTACATGTTCAATCGGATGGCTTGGATGCATTTGATGAGGTTCTCATAACAACTCATGATAACAATACTACAATAGCTCATCCAACTACTCCTATTAATTTGACCTCTCCTATCAAACTAGAAGCATGTTTTATGAGTTCCCATGGTCTTGGTGACAGTTAAAAGGTGTTAATTTCTCTTCCTTTTCGAATCACAAAATAATCAAGGAAAACTATTACGAGGCATTGATTAGTTTATGAGATTCCAATAGAGTAGGACATGTATTCCAATAGAGCTACATTAGTTTTGGTGACCACAACCTTCACCTTGAAGAAAGTGTAATTTAATGATTTAACAATGTTTATACCCAAATATCATAGGAGCATTCTAATCTTATTTTCATTGTCCACTTGGAAAAGACACTTGTCACTTAGATGTAAAAACTCCATTAGTAAAATTTTACATCTTGATCCATGCCATAGTTTTGTCCACAAATCCATGTCTTTTCTTATTGAAAATCAAACCATATTTAGGAATATTTTCTACCTTTCTTCCCTCAGAATGTGTCATAATTAATTCTAATTTGGTTGTATGCCAGTAGGTATGATGGAAAGGAAATTGATGAAGGCATGATTCAAGGATTAAGGAGGATCAATTCACTTATGGACGAACAACATGGCACATTAGATGGGGACCTACACACATTAAAGGATGGATAACAACATAAAGGTAAGACAATACAATTGTTGCAAATAAGGCATAAAATGATTGAGATTGGATTTATGGCCCTTGTCAACTTAATAAAACACATTTTACATTATCCACTAGCTACATTTCCCTTTTAAGACTGTAAAAGGGAGGTCTTTCATCATGACACTATTGAGAAATTGAAACTTTTCATTGGTTTATACATGGTTGCATTTTTTGAAATGTTTATCTTTTCAATCTATGCGATGGATTGGGTTTCTATCACATTTGGACATAGCAAGCCTTGTGAAGGATTGCAAGAACCTTATAATATAAGGTGTGGAAGGCCCCTTTTAGGGATTTCATCAGATGTGTTTGAAACTTTTATGTTTGAACTTTATGTGATGTCACCATTGAGACTTATAAGAGATAGGATATTTACCCCTTTGCATGACCATGTCTCCTACATTTGACAAAGTGTCCTCAGACACATAACTTTATTAATGAAGAAGGAAAATTACATCACAGAGATGTGAGGGCTAAATCCCGAAAGATTACCTCACATGGAAAACTCGATGGATTTAAATATCCAAAGAGTAACAACTAAATTACCGTTACCAAAACTAACTAAGGGACACCTCACATAATCACGTGAGTGTGTAGATGCCCTTTTACATTTATTAAACTAAACATCTATTTATTACATTTTTGGATCATAATTCCTAACAATCCCCCCTTTGATCCAAAAATTCTTTTGAACAAATACCAAGTTCATTTCTAAACTTATCAAATTTGACCCTTCCAAGAGATTTTGTAAAAATATCTGCAGTTTGATCTTCTGATGGACAATACTTTGGCTTGATGATTTGTTTGACGACGAGAGCCCGAATGTAATGATACTTAGTATCCACATGCTTTGTTTTTGAATGAAAAACAGGATTTTTGGCTAACTTGATTGCTGACTGATTATCAATAAATAATGAAGTTGCTTCTTTCTGATCAACTTTGAGGTCTTGCAAAATCCTTCTTAACCAAACTATCTCACAAGCAGCTTCCCAAGCTGAAATATATTCTGCTTCTGCTGTAGAATTTGCAATTGTATCCTGCTTTTTACAACTCCATGCCACTGCAGCTGATCCCATATTCATTAAGTAACCTGAAGTAGATGCCCTGTCATCAATATCTCTAGCAAAATCTGCATCTGAATAGCCAACAAGCTTGAAATTTTTGTTTCTTTTAAACTCAAGTCCAAAATCCTTTGTTCCTTGAAGATACCTTAACACCCTTTTTGCTGCATTCCAATGACTTTCTCTAGGTTCCTGCATATATCTGGAAAGTATGCTAACTGCATAAGATAGATCAGGACGAGTATTCAACAAGTAAATCAAACATCCAATTAACTGTCTATATCCAGTGCAATTTACAAGTTCCCCCCCTTCAAACTTAGAAAGTTTTAAATTTTGTTCCATGGGAGTAATCGCTGGTTTACATTCCTCCATTCCAAACTTCTTCAATAATCCAGATATGTACTTAGCTTGAGAAATAAATATACTTCCTTCCTGCTGCTTTACTTCAACTCCAAGATAGTAATGAAGTAAACCCAAGTCTGTCATTTCAAAACCTGTTTGAAGTTCTTTCTTAACCTGAAATATATGATCATTATTGTTACCTGTTATGAGCAAATCATCAACATACATAACCAAGATGACTAAGTTGTTTTCCTGTATTCGAACATACAAAGTATCATCTGACTCACTACGAAGAAAACCAACTTTCTGTAGGTAGGCATCCATTTTTGCATACCAAGCTCTGGGAGCCTGTTTCAATCCATACAATGCCTTAACTAGTTTACAAACTTGATTTTCTTTCCCTGGAACCTCAAAACCAGGAGGTTGAGTCATATAAACATCCTCTTGTAGATCACCGTTTAAAAATGCACTTTTTACATCCATTTGATGCACTTTCCATCCATTTTGTGCAGCTAAAGCTAGCACAATCCTGATAGTATTCCATTTCGCTGTTGGAGCAAAAGTTTCTTCATAATCAATCCCTTCTTTCTGAGCAAAACCCTTTGCCACCAATCTTGCCTTATATTTATCAATATCTCCATTTGCTTTGTACTTAATTCTGTAAACCCACTTACAACCAATGGGTTTAACATCATGTGGGCAATCAACTATTTTCCAAGTCTGATTCTTCATTACTGCATCATACTCACTTTGCATGGCCATTTTCCATTCATCATACTCAACTACTTCATTAAAAGTAGTTGGTTCAACAACTGAAAGAGCAAAATTTTCTGAATCCGTATTAGAACTCCTTGTACCTGTTTTGCCTTTTTCATCAGACTTAACATCCTGAAGTAACTTAGTTGCCCATTTTGGTTTCTTCTTTTCAATGTTAACTTGATTTGAATCATCCAAGTTAACTTGTGAAGAATTCAAAGTATCTTCAACCTGTTCATCATCCTGTACTTCTGAAATGAGATCAAACCATTGTTCATTCCTTGTCTTATTTAAGTGTTGCATCCTTAATTGTTCCTTAGTTACTTTTTCCTCTAAGTGACTAAGTTGTTTATCAACCTCTTCTACACTTAAACTTTCAGTTTCATCAAAAATCACATCCCTGCTAACAATAAACTTTCCATCTGACAGAAGCCTATACCCCTTTTTTTCATGAGAATAACCAATCAATATGCACTTAACACTTCTAGACTCTAACTTCTTTCGTTTTTCTTTTGGGACAAGTGCATAACAAACTGAACCAAAAACTCTCAAATGTTTGACCATAGGTTTGAATCCATACCAAGCCTCAAAAGGAGTTATTCCATCAAGTGATGATGAAGGAGATCTATTCCTCAAATAAACTGCTGTATGAACTGCTTCTGCCCAATAACATGATTTCAACCCTTTGAAAAATAACATTGCTCTAGCCATGCCCAATAAAGTCTGATTCATCCTTTCTGATACTCCATTTTGCTGTGGAGTATAAAAATTGGTCAACTGTCTTTTAATCCCTTTTTCCTGACAATAAGTCAAAAAATGATTTGATGTAAACTCACCACCATTATCAGTTCTCAAAGTAGCAATCTTTTCCTTTGTTGCTGTTTCAACCAAATTTTGAAATGACTGAAACTTTTCAAACACTTCTGATTTTTCCTTCAAAAAATACACCCAAACCATTCTGCTAAAATCATCAATAAACAACAAAAAATATTTACAACCACCAAGTGAAGTTTCCAAAGGACCACAAACATCACTATGAATAAGCTGTAATCTCCTTGTTGCTCTCCAAGTGCTTTTTGAAAAAGCGATCCTTCTCTGTTTGCCATAAATGCAAGCTTCACACTTTGCATTTTCCTTCCGAAAAGTAGGCAACCCCTTTACCATTCCTTGTTTTTGAAGATCTACAAGACTATCAACATTCAAGTGCCCAAAACGAATGTGCCACAAGCGGATAGGTGAAACATCAGTTTCAACTAAACCTGCAAATTCCTTCAAATGTTCCTTTGACCTAGGAATGACTGTTCCCTTCATCCTAAGAAGCTTTCCGTCTTCATAACCTGTCATAACTGTTTTGTATGCATCCTTTGTTGAATTAACAAAAAGGATACCACCTTCCATGAAAACTTGATGTCCTAATTGACGAATGACAACTAAAGACAACAAATTTTTCTTAAATGTAGGCACATACCAAACATTAGAAATCAATCTTTCTCCAATTCCAGGCAGATCAACCTTAACTGTTCCTTTTCCTTGTGGTAAATGAATAGAATCATCTGCAAGAAAAATTGAATTTAAATGACAATCTTCATAACTCCAAAAGAAATCTTTCCTATATGTCATATGCTGAGTAGCCCCTGTATCCATAATCCAAGCATCTTCAAAATCATTTTTGAAACAAGAAGAAGACTGAACAAAATTCACTGATTCCAACTGATGAACTTGAACAAAATCCATTGATTCTGATTGTCCAAGTGCTGTAAAGACATATTCACAATTTTCACTATCGTCTGCATGAGCATAATGTGCCGCTGATGAAGATTCTTTAGATTCTCTTTCTTTGAGAATTTTTTTCAAATGGAACTCTACAGTCTGAAGCATAATGTCCAACTCTATTACAACGAAAACATGTGACCTGTTTATTAGCTTTTCCTCTTCCAGAGACCTGTTGGTTACCTGAACCTCTTCCTCTTCCAGAAAACTGTGACTGTGTACTTTCATAACCTCTTCCTTGATTTCTTCCTCTTCCTCTTCCGCGGCCTCTTCCTCTTCCAAAACCCTGACCACGACCTCTATTTGAAGTTTGAAAAGCTTTCTGATCATGGCCTCTTTGATGATTACCTGGAGATTGTTTGCTAGTACTTGCAACCAAAACATCTTCTCCTGCTTGCTTTGTTTTACCAAAAATCTTTTCATGTGTGGCAAGTAATTCACTTAGTTCATCAAAAGAAACGGTATCCAATTTATTTGTAATTTGTAAAGTTTCCAAAAAATGCTTATATGTCTCAGGCAATCCTGCGATCAAAATAGTCACCATCATGCTGTCCTCAATTTTATCAAAACCAGCTCTTGAAATTTCTTGTCTGATATTTTTTAATCTAGAAATGTACTCCATGACATCACCTCCTGAAGACAATTTTTGTTGAAACAACTTCAATTGAAGATCAATTTTCTTAGCGTCACTTTGAGAATCAAATAAATCTTTCAATGTCTTCCAAGCTGACCATGCATCAGGACTATTTTCAATATGCACATAAATATCATCAGAAACAGTACTGTGAATCAATGCTAAGGCCTTTTCATCTTTTACTTCCCACTTTGCAAGCTGATCATGATTAGTTGGTTTGATAGGTTTAGCATTACAGAAACCCTTCCACAATTCATTGTAAATAAGAGTGCTTTGAATATGACGACTCCAAACTTTATAATTTTTCGATCCTTCCAACTTGTCAGATTCATTAAAAAGACTTATAACTTTAGACATTGTAAAAAAATAATAAACACCTTATAACTCCAGAAGATGTGTATTATGCAAATCTTATAGCTCCAAGCATTAAAGAAAGCACCTTATATCACCACCAACATTAAAAGAAAATTACGCATCAACAAGTGTCACCATGAAAGAAATGCTTGCAAGAAACACCACACACCATGCAAAAGAAAGCTATAGGGGCTTGGCCTTGACCCACTTATAGCCTTAAGAAAAGAATTTGATAGAGCTTCACTTTGCTCTCATCAAACCTTGAGTGAAAATACAAGTACTCCTTATTACACCAACAATGCTCCTTATTACTCCAATGCCCAATAAAAATTTACACCTTATTACTCCAAAAAATAACAAGTCTTTGTAAGTGAATTGGAAAGATACAATATTGTTGAGTGGGAGGTCACAAGATCCAATCCCATCAACTTCAAAAAAAATAACTTCTTCGTTTTTTTTTTTTTAAAGTTTATTTTTCCATTTTTTTTACATAAATATTGAATTAAATTGAAAGTGAAAAAAAAATACGATCTCTCCATGGTTATTTAAAGTTCACAAGCTTTCAATTGTTTACATAATACTCTTACCACATGAGGAATTAAAACACGTCTTTGATTCCAGCAAAGAACAACTCCTCCACAGACTTCTCCACACTCAGGCTTGAACTCCACCACTGCACCGGTACACCAAAAGGAAATCGACCATCCTCCAGACTGGGTTCACGCGCCCTTCTCTCATCCAGGGTTCACGCGCACTGGCTTCTCTTTTCTGCAGATCGCACAGGAACAAAGTGTTCTCACCTCTGCTCTGCTCTCTCCACGAAATGATGGTCTCTGCTCTCCACGAAATAAAGACTAGGTGCGTCTCTCTCTTCCTGAGCGACTCCCTCCACAAGCAACTCGTCTCAGATTTTTCTATTGTTTTGATACTGTAAGGACAGAAACCCTAACAGCCAGGGGCGTTCAAGACTTCCTCCACGAGCAACTCGTCTCTCTCTTCTTCCACAAGCGATTGCATCTCTTAGACACAGCGTTCCGGCACAGCAATGGCGTTCCTCTGTCTTCTCTTCAACGAAGCCACAACAAACACACGTGGCTCTATTGCTAACAGGTTCTGCTGCGAATATGGCAAGCAAACGAAGCTGGGCTGATCGTTTCAACACTTGCTGGTTTGTAGCACGTGATGGTTCTGCTGCGTGGAAGAAAGGCGTTTGGATGGAGGCCCAAAGAGCAGTACAATAGTATGCATGCTAAAACAATGTCATGGAACACTAACAAACAGCTAACCACCGTAATACCAAACCGCTGTTATCAGAAGTTTGCAGCACGTGATCCCAGATCCCAACCGGAGAAATCATTTTAAGGAGGAAATCGACCATCGACCATGAACATCCGATCTTGGCGAATTTGAAGGCGAATAGTGCTCTCACTCTATCAGCAGATCTCCAGCAACGTTAGTGCTCTCACTCTATCAGCAGATCTCCAGCGAATTTGTTCATAATCATCTTTGAGAAGGTTTTAAATTTTACAAACTTGTGCTCGTCGATAAAACATATACTCAAAATTCAAAATTTATGAAGCTTTTATGACACAATGTGTCCATAACATACAACAGCAATGCCAACCCAATATCGGCTATGCTATCTCTCTCACCACAAAATTTTTATATAAATCTATGCTATCTCTCTCACCACAAAATTTTTATATAACCTTGCCTAAAAAAAAAAAATATTTTACTCTCTCTAAGTAAAAAATTCTGCAGAGATTCTTTTTTAGCCCAAAAGAATAGGAAGCAATAACTTACGGTTAAAATTTCGCTATTCCAAAACCTTGAAAGTCACCTTCTTCAAACAATCTTTAGCACCTTCCAACCAGGTTCCAATCAGACCAAGCTTCAACCGCTTTTCAACCGCGTGCTCTGATACCACTTTGACAAAGTGTCCTCAGACACATAACTTTATTAATGAAGAAGGAAAATTACATCACAGAGATGTGAGGGCTAAATCCCCAAAAGATTACCTCACATGGAAAACTCGATGGATTTAAATATCCAAAGAGTAACAACTAAATTACCGTTACCAAAACTAACTAAGGGACACCTCACATAATCACGTGAGTGTGTAGATGCCCTTTTACATTTATTAAACTAAACATCTATTTATTACATTTTTGGATCATAATTCCTAACAACATTACCATGTCCAAGACCCCAATACCACACGACCTAGACACATAGCCCCATGGATACCGGCCATGGAAAGTCATGTGTGATTCCTTGAGGAATTATGCATGGCTATATAAGATGCCTCAATGGTTTCTTTAGAGCCAAAGTCATGGTATTCATCCCTATAATGCCATTCCGAAGGCCCTAAGACACCTTCATAATTCTCAAAGCTGCCTAATGGCACCAACATACTATATCATAGGCCAGTGATACCCTCAATAGGCCATGTGTAGTTTGTGGAGGAGGGATTCTTAAATTTCAAATTAAAGTCCAAAAGTGTACCTTTGAAGGAGACGACCTTCTCAAGTCATGATCCTCCATTAAGGCCATTAGAAGGAGGGTACCTTATGGAAACATATTAGACATTTTAGGGATGGAAATACCACTATGATGATAGATTTGTTGCTATCTCTTGGGAGGGCCATTATAAAATTCATGGAAAGGTTGGCCTAGATCATAGTGGCAGAGATCAAAAGTGGTTTCAATTCCCCAAGGTTCCTTTCTTCATTAAACTTGCTCATGAAGTGAATAACCATGAGAGGATGGAGAAGGAGGGATATAAACCCAATATCCATCTTGGGGGTTCTTTAAGATTGTGTCATGGGTTTTAATGCCAAAAATCCCCTCAATTTTGCTAAATGTGGAACATGCATGATACCCCTTTTAGTAGTTTCTATGTTTTAGACAAAATATCATAATTGCAATGGCCTACCCTCTATATATAGAGATAAGGAAGCATATACATCACATTAGATTGGCCATATCCAAATAAAGATGTCATAATTCGATATTATATTGTCTCACCCTCCCAATGGAATTTTGTGAAGGTTTATGCATAATACACTTGGGGTATCACACATGCCCATAATACACAATTTTTGGCCTCTAGTTTGATATGGTAGTGATTTCAAAGTTCAAAAGAATTGATATGTTTCTTAGGGATAAGGGCATAGTTTGGTGCAAAAACCTAGGTTCTAAGTCCATGTAATCTATCTCTAAGTCTTACATGCCATGTGTGGGGCCTTAAGGCACAACATAGGCCATGCATAGGCAATCTTTGGCATGTAAGTAAGATGTGGTGTTACATTGGAAGATTTAGTATGAAGATTTAGTACACCAAGGATGGTTTTCATGACCCAAGTCGTCTTCCAGGTTTTAGTCCATAACATGTGGATTTTGGGTTCTACATAAGCCATCCATTAGGCACTATCCCATATTTTTCCTGTGAGAGGGATATGGTGGCCATTTTGAGGTTTGTCACATCATGGATGCTTCTTGGTCACTAATCCATGGTTTGATGCCAAAACCCATGTTGTTGGGATAGAAAATTTGTCTGTGGGGCTCATGTTCTTTTCATAGTAACCCACATCATTGCATAAGGCCTTTGTGGAGAATCCTTAGCCTACTTGTGAGATATAGCCACCACGTCGAGTAGGGGCACAATAGGGATGGATCTTGAGGACCATTCCATGGTATAATGAAAAATATAGAACCTTACACTGTATCCTTTTACTATGGAGCTCATGGTCTATGTATGTGGTCCCAAACCACCATATTATCCCTCCACAGGGAATCTTTGTCCTAGAAATGGGATATGGTGCTCATTTTGAAGTTTAGAACACTATATATGGTTCTTGGTGCCCATGATGTGGTTCAATTCCAGAATGTATGGTATTATACCATAATATTTGTCTATGGGGCTCGTGAGACATCCTTGTGTTTGTTGGACACCACAAAGGTACTGCAAAGGGATCTTTGTAATGTGATCATGATATGATGGCCATTTTGAGTTTGGCACATTGCAGATGGTTATCATGAATTTAGACAATGGTCAATGGTTAACTTCACTGTATGACTCATGGTCCATGTGTAGGGCCCCACATATAATTACTTTACCTTACAAGCGCGATATGGTGGTCATTTCAATATTTGAAACATTGAGGATGGTTCTCGTGGCCTAGACCATCGCATTTTAACTATATTTAAGGTCTAATGCCATATTAATTTTCTATGGGGTTGTTGGTCCATGCATGTTAACCTAGGCTAGTATCAAAAAATTTGCTATGGGGTTGTTGATCCATATAGTTGGAGTGTCAGTGATTCTTATTATGCAATTATTGATTTTGTTGAATTTCTTTATCCTTATCAACTTATTTGATTATATAGTTGTCATCAATTTCAGTGTTATGGTTAGTTGGCATGTCCCTCCCCAAGTTAAAAAAAATGTTTCTTGTAAGGACTATGGGTGAGCTTATTAATTTTCCTGTCATATTCATTGTACCCAACCTAGTGCTCTTGTTAATAAAGCTTCTAAATATATATGCATTCCCTCAACTCCAACATTGTGGCTATGTTCATGAAATCCTTCTATCTCAAATTTGCTTATAGATATATCATCTTGGGTGTCCTTGAAAGATGAAAAAAGTCACCAATAGCTAAAATATGCCTTGAGAATCTAAAATTTGACAATGGAAACTAAAAAAACACATGTCCAACATGAAAAGGTATTTGGATCCCTTAGGGATTATTTATGATGCTCTTATTTCATCAAATATCCTCTTTGTGATTAAGACTCATGCGAGCTCTATTTGACCACTCCTAGGAATTGTGAGTTACCATTGGTTTTCCATTTACAAGAGGAGACCAAGTGTTCAGGGGTGTTAGAGGATCAAATGGAGAAGAATGTCCAACAATCTTTTTTGCAATTTAGAGTACACCAGCCTAGATCCAAATCCTAGGCTCTATCAAGCGCTGAGAGGGATCAAATATCCCTCATATTATTACTTTTTACTTTGTATTATTACATTTCCCTCATATTATTACATTTTACTTTTCATTATCACATTTCCCTCATATTATTATTTTTTACTTTTTATTATTACATTTTATTAATGGGTAACAATATCGACAAACACTCGACTCACAAGATCTTCCTCATATTATTACTTTTTACTTTTATTATTACATTTTATTAATGGCCGACAATATCGACAAACACTCGACTCACAAGATCTCCCTAATACTGGGCTGTCGAGTGCCTCTCGGCGCAATCAACAAAAAAAATGGGATGGTAATGTGGCGATGTGTTTTCAAGAATCAAAATTTGTCATTAGATATGTATAGATTGCATAGTTTAGAATTCCACCATTTAGTACTTTTAAAAAAATTTCAATTATATAAATACACATGTTTTTTCCTTCTAATGATTTACTAATAGCTTTCATAGTGTCAAATATATAATCATGATTAGTTGGGATGGGCATGAGAAAGTTTGATTTTAGGGATTAAAATTTGTGACTAGGCACCTATGCTTTAGATAATATATGTTTCCATCATTTATTTTTCTTTGAAATCTTTCTAATGATATAATAGACACACAATTTTGTCTCTTAGTGATTGACATAGACATCTCTTTTTTACACAACTAATCTATGTGAATTAAGTAATCTCTTATGTTTGGTCCTTAAGTTCATGGGTTAAGTGTGTCTCTTGTGTGTCACTTCTGCAATTTAGATATGTCACTTATGTGCATGATCTAGGTGCATAGTTAGATGTGTCACTCATGTGCATGACTTTGGTGTGAGAAAGATTGAAGGTTTGTGGGCTATGTCCCAATCATCTCCATCACTATCATTTTTGTCATTCTATTGTATCTCCACTTTAGTACTACGCTTGGCATCAATGCTGCAAAGGGAGTGCATGCAACATTTTCCATCCTCATCCTCGTCATTTTCATCATCATCCTCATCCTTTTTATCATCATCCTTGTCATCATCATCATCATCATTTTCATCGTCATCATCATCATGATTCTCATCCTCATCATCATTGCTGAGGATTTCAAACTAAAGATGGTTCTCATAGTCCAGGCCATGATCCAAAGTCAAAATACACAGTCTTATGCCATAACATTTTCCTCTATGGATAATGGGTGATGTCCATCTATAGCCTCCACCTTGTTTATGTATTTTCATTGTTCAATGAACCATTATAGTGGTGGAATTATAGCAATTGCTACACATACACTGGGCATTGTTGTTTAAGTTATTGAATAGTTGATGAAAAGTGGCATGTGAATTATTATTAAGTGTCCTAAGGTGTTCCAGGAGGTAAAACATATTAATATAAAGCACAAATTATAATAATCCATAAATCTTCCATACCAACATTGAAATGTAATCTGGCTAAAAACACCATTATACTAAATTCAAAAAACAAAATTCCCAAACTTTGGGCACTAAACTTTGTTAAAATTGATTGCTGGATATTTACGGAAGAAGCCTTGGAGGCTCTTTCATACAATTCCCCTATGTCTCTTGGACATCCATGATTGTAGGACATGTACAAAATAGCGTGGTGAAGAGGCGTTGGAGCTTTTTCGGCAAATGCGACTCACAGGTATGAGACCAAACTCTAATACCTTCACCATAGTTTTGCAAATCAAGTTTTGTTGCAAGTGCCTCTCGATAATCACACCAACACCTAACCTTGACTTTTCATGGGATCCATAAAATGCCATCTTCCAAAAACATTTAAATTTTTATTTTGGTCAAATGAACAAACACTAAACCTCATATAATGAATCATAAATTACTCGCAAGGTCCTTATCGTCTAAGAGAAGCAAAACACAAGGGAGAACATGATAGAAGACAAAGAAAATCCACATAAATAGCATAGTTTGTCGAGGTCCTTCCAATAAATCCTACCTTCATAGCCGAATGTTATATTGTGGAGAATAAATACTAATCTGTCACCGAGAGCCATAATATGTGGGAACACTATGAAGGCACAGTTCAAGTTAAAGGCCCATTGTTTCATGCTAAATGCGACTCACCACTTTTCCTTTGATTTCAATCACATGTTGTTTACAATTATTAATTCCACTAAGTGAATAATATATCTAATGAATGCCCCTCCACTCACAATTAGTGACTTATTGTTCACGTCAACAACTTTGTTTTCCAATATCGCATTGCTAGGAGATTTAGGATCCTTAAACCATGGAAAAATTCTTTTTACTTGAAGCTTTTTGCTTCCTTGTGAGCTCTTTGTATCAATTTGGAAAGATGCCAGTTCATTTGGCCAATTATGAGAGTTGTGTCTCCAATATTTGATTGCAAATTAAATATAACTTCATTGATTATGCGATCTACTTAGATTTTAATCTCGCAAGCAACATGTTAAACTAATTACGAGTATTAAAATGAAATACTTAATCTTATGAAATGTTAGGTGATAGGTTAAGAAACAGTATCATATGCTATGTCAATGTCCCCGTGGACTTTATATGGCATGTTCATGTCTACATGGACTTGACACCTTTGAAAAAAAACAAATTTAAAAATTATCTTTAAAAGAAATTAAAATTATTGGAAATGTATTTCACTCATGAAGGCATGACATTTGACATTTAAGGTAGTACTTGGTTAAGATGTTTTGTAAAGGGTTTAAGAGAAGGAAACATGTTTTCCCGCTGTTGAATTTGGTTTCGGCTTCTCTCAATCGTAGGGCAGATTCAAGGCCTAACATCAACACTTCACACCGTCAGGGGTTTGAATCACATCCATAGACTTTGCGGCACCTGCAAGCTCCTCTCGTTGTCTGTACTCTGGCGGACCTGGGTTTAGGGTAGTGAACATGGTTTTTTACATATAGCTTTTGTCAATGTCGAACCACCATGCTTGCTGTTGCACTACTCTAATAAAAATCACTTTATCAATTGGGAAATCCATCTCCCATACGGCTTGTTTCCCCAAAAAATTTGAAACCAATGAGATAAAAATTATTCCAGGGTCCCATTGCTTGTGTTGCACTCCAACAATTAGAAGTGCTCTCCAATTCATAGTTCCCAGATCCCATTTTCTTGCATGCATTTTTCCAAGCATCATGAATATAAAATATATATCATCAAAGTACATAACAACATAATGAAAATGAACATCAAGAATATGCTTCATCGAAGAATCATGAAAGTGCCTATACCTCCAAGCAAGTAGACCACCATTTTTCAAGTGCATACAAGCATCAAGTAACCAATCAAATCTGCTCCAATGACATAGGTGAGGATCCCATGTCCTATCATGTTGCTCCAAAAGGATGTGATATGCACCAAAATATTCAACCATGTATTCTTTTATCCAAGAAGTGAATGAAGTTCCTCCAACATCAATTGAACTAAGCAAGGAGCAAGGAAAATTATGAGTCTTCAAGTGACTCAAGTGAACATCATAAGTGCATCCAGGAATATATGTATCATCATAAGGTAAAACAATATGCTGCTGCAAATGTAAATGAGGTGTTCTATTTATGTCATCATCAAAAGGAGAGGGAGGAGTTTCATACCCCTCATGTGGCACCATTAGAAAAAAACCTTTCACCCAATTTTCATCCCCAATTGGTGTGGCTGAAAAAGAAGTATGGGTTGAGGAATTATGAACCAACTTTAAATCTTTACAACTCTTACCCATCGAAATATTTAATTCATCTTCTCCATAATTGGCTGGTCCAACTATTGTGAGATCATGTGCCTCCTCCAAGGCGTTGTAGCTCTCCCCATGAGGCAACGCATCATCCATTTGAACAAAGACAAGTGCTTGTTCTTCTTCTTGTTTGAGTGTAGCATATTCAAGCACCTGCATATCAACATGTACCTCATGTTCCACCATTACATGAGGTTCCTCCTTGGCAATTATTTCATCAATTTCCTTCTTTTCCTTGAAAACAAAACCATTTTCCAAGTTGCTTTCAAGTTGACTAATCAACAATTCGAACCCTTGCATTACTTACCTCCACTGGTCTTCAAAGGATGGTTTCAGTAATTTTATAAACTCCTCATTCTCCTCTAAGGTTCCTTTTTTATCCCTAGTCATAGTTTTCTCAAAATGCACTTTTTTTTTCCTTTCTTTTTTTCTTTCCTAGTTCCTCCTCTTCAACAATATTACTTCTGATTCCAATGTATAAGATTGGTCCCTAAATTTTTGTCGTCATAAATATCAGACCACATCAGGTGCCAAGATCATGCTCTGATACCACTGTAATGTCCCTTGTTAGGAATTGTATTAAAATGGCAATTTTCACTTTTTTCCCTAGTTAGACCTTTGATTGGTTTTGAGCTATAGGTCCCCAAATTGCTCCCAAATCTTATGAAAAGGTATATGGATGATGTTAGAACATAAATATGTATTTCAAGGATGCTTTTGGACCTTTAAAATACTTCTGCAAATCCTCTTTCAATTCTGACCAATGTAGGGAACTTTATTAGTAATTTTCCTTTGACTAGTATTGGTCTCTAGGTTTCAAATTAACTCCAAATGCCTTCAAATATTCAAGGAAGGTGTATGAATGATATCAGTACTTGAATATGATGTTTAGGGATGATATATAGCCACCAAAACACCTCTGCAAACTCTCTAAAGATTCTGGACTAAGTATGCAATTTTACTAGTAATTTGGGGTTCAACTCCCCTTGGGGTAAGTACTGAAAATGGCTTCCCAAATGCCTCCAAACCCACTCAAATTTCTGAACAGAGGTAGGGAATGTATGAAGGATGTTATCAAGGTCTCATGTGCACCATTAATTGATTATTATATTGGTAGATTTGTTTGATCAGGAGCTTAGGCCTACGGTGATCTACTGTGACAGTCAGAGTTGCATTCAGCTCTCTGAGAATCTAGTGTTCCATGACAGGTCAAAGCATATTGAGATCAGGTACCATTTCATCCGTGACTACATTCAGAGAGGAGATGTAGAGTTGCAGTACATATCCACTGATAAGCACGTAGCAGATATCCTATCGAAATATTTGGGGAGGGGCAAGTTTGTCTTCTTTAGAGACAAGTTGGGAGTGGTGCAGAACACCTTCCTCGATAAGAGGGAGTGTTAGTTTTTGTACCTAGGAAGTGTATTTCTCTAGTGGCTTTTGCTTAAGTCACTTAAAAGGGGGAAAAGTGACCCTTGCATTAAATGACTTGTGAAAAGCATTTAATGTGACTTTATAACATAAAGTCAATTTTGATAAATTTAAGTGGGTGAGTAAAAATGCATCTATGAGAATTAAATTAAATAATTTATTCTCATCTCAACTTAATCGTCGGATATAATTTAATCTCCACCGTTGGATGAGAAACTCACTTAGGGTTTACTCAAAAAAGAAAAGGGAGGCAAAACATTCCATTATTGTGAAGAGAGAGAGCAGAGAAGAGAAGCTAAGCAAGGGCACGATTTCCAAGGAGATTCTGAGATTGAGTTTCCAACTGCACACAAATCGAGACAACAATAATCTTCAGCATAGCATGAATCTCGAGGCAAGCACAGCTAGCACGCATTTCAAGGGACCGTATAGCAACATTCATTGCTGTCTGTACAACACAGTTTTTGAGGTGTTCAGTTGGGCATATTTCTCAAGGAGAGGCACAAGTTTCTAAACTGAAATTTGTTGCACGCATTTCGAGGAGATAGGCACAGATTTCAAGGGTTCGTACAGTCTGTACGAACTGTACCATTCTGCACAGATTTCGAGATTCTTTCTGCACAAAAAATCGATAAATAGGACAACACGATTTTCAAGGAAAAAGAAAACACATAAATCGAGGTGTACGGATTTCTGTCCTTTCTTTCAGCACGAATTTCGAGGTTTATATTTGCACAGAACCCGAGGCATCTTCAGCACAAAAATCGAGGCAGTCTGTGGGTGCATTTATAGGTGGAGACAAGTTGTATTTTTCACTGTAATGTTGTTCTATAATTTTTGCTGAAGAAATAAAAATCTCTCTCTGACTAGTTTTCCCCGTGGGGGTTTTTCCAGGGCTATTGGCCAAAATTTATGAGTCTGATTTTTTATGGTGTGCATGGCTAAATTATTTTTCTGACTGTTAGAAGTGTATTTACAGTGTGTTTAATTGTCTGCATTTTTTATAAGTAGTTTCCATCCAATGCAAAACCGGCTTCGGAATGAAAAACATTAAAAACGTGACACAAACCAACAAGCTGAGAAACACATAAAATTTACATAAAGCAACATTTAAACTCTGTTGACAGCATCAACATTCGCAGCCTTAATGTTTATGAATTTTCAAACATCCAAGTTTGTTGTTCAAAATGCATCTCCATACAAACCATAGCTGGTGATGAGATTCTCAGTATACTTATCATGCTTAGGCTGATCACACTCGCAAAAATATTTTACATGCAATCCTTCAACAACAGTGCCCAATGAAAACTGCTTTGATGATTTGAGGCAGATGGCATTTATTTCTGACTGCAAAGCCCAATGAATTAAGGCTTTCAAGTTGCACCAAACTGCAGTTCATAACAGAATTTGGAAAGTCCAACATGATCATTCAATATTTCTATGTGCAGTCATACCAACAAAGTGGGATGCTGAATTCTCCAATTCCACCTCCCATTAAAGAAGCCCGTCGAAGAACAAGTCGCAGACCTATTTCCATTAGTTTTTTGCAAGAAACTTAGAAACATTTCCACATTTCCAAATTTTTAAAAGGAGAACATCTAGAAACATGACTCCCAAAATGGATACGTCCAGAGACACGGTATATAAAAAATAATATATATATATATATATAATACAAAATTTTGCAAGAAAATAAAAATAATACACATAAATAACATTTTATAAGGAAAACCAGATCTTTATTAGTTGACATAGATTATTACATGGTGCAAAATCCAAAATTAAATAAGACAAATGTTTTCGATAAGCTGAGACACACGAACGAGCGGGGACACGAGTGGAGAAAACAGAAATGACATATGCAGAAATACTTCCACATGGGGGACCTCACTAGGAATACTATAAAATTAAAAATTTATAATTTAAGATACTACTTTAATCTGTAAGGATAAAAAAATTTAAATATAATTTAAATTTATTATTTATTAAATTATTTATGATAGAAAAAATTAATAATGAATCATGATTTATGAAACAACATTTAATAATTTATTAAAATTTACAAATGGATGTTAGATTGTTAATTTAATAATTTATTAAGTTAAAAAAAATTAAAAAATAAAATACATTACCTGTACCCCATCGTTTCAACTATCCGGCCTGGGCCTTTTGCTGTATTATTGTTAGTATAACAGTACACGAACCGTGTTTAACTGTTATATAACATAGCAACATGCCCGATCGATGGTTGAAAACTTGAAACTGGTAGACAGGTTCACACCCTAACCCGACAGTTAACACTTAACAACGGCACTAACCTCGGTCCGTTCACAAACCAGTTTGGAGTTGGTGGGTATCTTCATATCGATGGACCAGTCCGCCACTTTACATCCACATCCCTCTCTTTATGAAACCCACTTTTGTTTTATTTAATTTTAGCATAAAACTCAATGAACTGTGTTTAATAACTAATTAAATTTGTTCATTATTATTTAATTCGCTGTTTTGACTCATTATGAGGATCCCACACCCTTCAGTCGCTTGGACGGACTCACAAAAGATTAAAAAATTGCTGGAAATGTCCCAAAATTTGCTGAAATGCCCTGGAAATGCGGCCGGCTATACCTTATGGTGTTTCCAAATCTTTAAACACCATACATTATGGCCAGAGGAGTTTCTAGGCTGTTTCATACCTGTTTCGGCATTTCAGTGCGTTTCAGGTACTGGAACGCCACCTGGGCAGGTGTTTCCTGCAACATAGTGCAGCAATTATATGCAATACAGTTTTGTACTTTTGATGTATTTTATAATCAGTAGAGGTAATGACCTAAGTTACCAAGTTACCAAGATAAAGATACAGATTCGGATACGGATCTGGATATGAATTCGTTAGATTTTTTATAATTCAGGATCCGGATAAGGCGGGGAACATACGGCGGGGAAACTACAAGTACAAAAAAATATAAAAATATTTATATAATAAATAAAAATATAGAGTGAAGAATCAAATGTATTTATGAAACAAAAGAGTATAACTATAAGTTATTGCAAAAAAAAAGAGTTGATGTACCATAATTGATAATTTGATGAGTTGTAACCATGATTGATATTGATAATTTTTAAACCATTTTAACATGAACTTGAAGCAGGTCATAATAATGTTTTTGTGAGCCACATCTACATGTCCCTATCAGCAGGGAATAAAGTGGTTTTCTTGAAGGCTATGGCAAGACTACATAACAGTGTAGGTGAAGTGAGTAACAACATAGTACATAAAGATAGATCAGCCTTTGACAACAGACCTTGACGATGAAGATAAATCAAATAAAAACATTGAGAGCAGAACTTGATATTGATATATCAGAGTTCAAGAGCAAATCTTGACATAAGGATAGATCAGACTTGAGCAGGAGTAGGATTTGCATTTTTAGCCATTAGTTGTTTAGGGTTTTTTAAGTTTTTCATTAAAAAACAATTTTTGGGGAATGGGTCATAGAAGTACCGGAAGTTTCAGGATCCGTTTGAAAATTTCAGGAATTGTTTGATTTTTCATAGAATCTGTTTCATAGGACCAGGATACGTTTCCTTCTGCAGGGAATACGTTTCCATGACGTATCCTAGGTGGATCCGATCCGGATATGTATCGGATCCGCTGATCTGCGGATCCTACACACTGGGGTGGTGGATCCAATAACATAGGTAATGACTAATAGTCATCATTGCCTAAATTATCACATCAATGAAACTTACCACTGGCAACTTTTGGTTTGTAAATGCTCTGTTAGATGGCAAGTTTAGTGTAGTGATGGTAAGTTGGATTTCCCTGCTCCAATACTCTGGATGTTGCTCCAATACTCTGGATGTTTCAGATCTTCCCACCAAACTAAAAGGATTGCACAATTATGTAATCTTATGTACATTTTCCACTAATCTGATATAATTTGGATCTTTTTATTAACCAAAATAAATAGTTTACATTCTATGTTTTCTGATCTGAAAGAACATACATCAACTACATGTTATTACTTCTTTGAGGATCCCAAGGAATATGATCAATTACATGTTATTAGACTTATTACTTGGAAGTCAATTGAGCCTTGGTTCGTTGGTGAGGTGATGGAATATGAAGCTGCCCACCACATCTTCATTTCCAGTGTGGTCTCCATCATCTTAATGGCAAGCATTTTGAATGGTTAATGGCAAGCATTTTGAAAGGATAAGGCTAGGTGCCGAATCTGTTGATTATGGATGAATAGTCATCCTTAAGACCTCACACCAGGCACATTATCTCACACTTTATATTAAACAACAAAATTGGAATTTCCTGTCCTTGCAAAGTAGTCTCCACAAAAAATACTCATAAAACATGGATAACTTAGAAATTAAGTGTTTACCTTTTAAGCATAATATGTTAACAAGAACTTGTTACTTAAGAACTAAGGACAGGATAAACAAAACTGAGAGCTAGCAAAATGATGCACAGCTGCTTATTAGTACTAAACCTGAAAGCAAACTAAAATTCACGTCAGCCTGCAAACAAATCAAACCAGCACAGAAATTCTGAAATAACATGGCATTTTAACAGGATAAGTACATTTTGGAACTTGATTCTACCTTACTCGAAGTTCATGCGGTGTGATACTTGAAGGACTAAAGCCTGATTGGAGGGTTAATTTCTTCCCTAAGGTGACACAAAGAAATAGAATTGGCATGCTTAGCAACAGCATGTATAATATCAATTACCAGAAGTTGAATCTAACAAATGATATACCAGTGCCTAAACATATATTTTTTTGTTAAACTTCAAAAGCTAACTGTAAATATCTCCAAATCAACCGCCATGGTTCAACCAAACCACCAAAATTTTGTTAAAATACAGACCCTCATCCTCGTGCTTCCAAGGTATGTTGCAGATCAGTGATTTTCAGCCATTCTCCAAAGATTTTGGGCATAACAGATTAAAATATTAATAATTTTATTCAAGGATGGATTTCAATTATAGGGTGTTAAAGTCGGACATTTTAAAAAAGTCAAAAAGGTATTTTAGAAATACAGGTCATGTCAAATTTCATAGAAGAAAGTGTGTCCATGCCTGACCAAAAACCTTTTCCCCCTTCTGTGTTAATCATAGGTGGCATCATTTCATTAGTGGCTGGACTTTCTAGAGACTAGATCCCCAACAACGGTATGAATCCGTATGATACTATGAGCTTAATTTCTATTGAACTCTTGTAGGCCCTAGCTACAGCCAGCAGAACATTTCCCTTCAGTTGAACCTGCTTGCTTTTCACTGTTACTACCTGTTAATTTAGAAGTATCCTATTTTGCTACCAGTTTCTCTGCCAACTCACTCTAGGAAAAGCTTTATAACTGCTCTGATTTTTTTCACTGCCAACTCACTCTAGGAAAAGCTTTATAACTACTCTGATTGTTTTCACTGATGTCTAAACCATTCATATGATTTCTTTCTTTCTCTGATGCTGTGCTTGGTTTTAACTCTTTGCCCCAGTAAACTAAGACACCAGTGACCAGTTTCTTATCCATATCCACATTTTGTAATACAAACACAGGCCCATAATCTTCTCACTGATCTAGTGAACTATCAACCATCTGAAATATGTTATGAAATATTCCTCAACTTTAGAGATACAACTCAACTGACAATATCATTGCTTTGTGCTTTCGCATGATTTCTAACTACTTGAATTCTCTGTCATGTTTACATGTATATGTGTTTCCTGCATAATCTTTTTCTGACATCTCAGATTCCAATTCTGAAATGAAATTATCTTTTGCGATGATAATCTCTTCATGAGCTATTATAAGACAGTGAACGTGGCCTCCAATTTGAATCCTTCAATAGCAATCTGATAGCTCCATTCTCAATCTGCTCTTAGACATTATTTCTACAGTGAGAGTTAGCATTAATTTCAATCTCTTTCATGCTTGACAAGCTCCATTCTCAATCTGCTGCTTGACAAGCTCTTGAACTCTTATCTCAGTTGTAAAATCTTTTAGTCCAATTAATCCACATTTGAGCTGCACTTTGCCTTCTAAAATCCTGTGTTTGTCTCACCTTTCAACAATAATGGTGTTCTGAAACTGGGCACTTCACTCTAGGGCTCTTCTCTTTTGACATGAATCAAGAAAGAAAAATCAAATCAGCAGGCATCAAATTCATAATAGAGAACGGATCCATAAATAATGTCACTAAAGGCATGGAAGTAGCCCCGAGGCCAAGCTCCATAGGGCATACTTATCTTACAAATAAGTCACTGAAATAGCTCTTTAACAAGAGATTGTTATAGAGCAGCATATAAATGTTTGAAAAACATATTAAATTCGCTATTACAAATTGCAGGAATGGAAGGTAGGCTATACTATACAATCGTCATTGTTACTGCCTTTAATTTTATTTTTACATCTATGAAATAAATATAATGTAAAAACCAAACAAGAAGACACCAACGATGGCATCATTCCTTTCTGCAGATGTTTGGCAATATTTGTTTTTTCTCTGCCTGCTTCTTCCCTTTGATGAAGGGCCTCATCCCTTTGCTTTGTTAATTCGTCATTTTTGTTGAGTTCCTTAATTAAAATCATCTTCAAGTGGTTTAACGATGCCTCCAAATCTGCTTTCTTTGTTTCAGCATTCTCCCTTGCTTGCCTTTCAAATTCAAGCTCCAAAATAGCCTCTTTAAGGCATGCCTCTTTTCTCATAATTTCATCTTCTTTCAAAAGCGCTGCTTCCCTTTGCCTCTTTAATTCTTCATTTTCGTTGAGTTGCTTAATTAAAACCACCTTCAAGTGGTTTAAACATGCCTCCAAATGGGTTTTTTCTGTTTCAGCATCCTTCCTTGCTTGTCTTTCAGATTGAAGCTCGAAAATAGCCTCCTTAAGGATTGTCTCTTTTCTCTTAATTGCATCTTCTTTCAAGTCGAAAGCTTCATCTATTTGTTCACTGATCATTGCTTTTACTCTCCAAGCTTGTGCAATTTGATGGAGGGTGTCAATCCTTTGCCTTGCGAATTCTTTATCCGCAAGCATCTTCAAGCAGTTAAATGAAGTCTCTGCATCGGCCTTCGCTATTTCACCTGCCATCCTCACTTGCCTTTGAGGTTCCAGCGCCAAAATAGCCGTTTTAAAGTTTTCTGCAGAGGCTTCAGAAGAAATGTTTGGCAATACCACTTGTATAGCCATTATTTCACGCTTGTAAAGAAAGTCTGGACTGCAAAATGATAGTTTCAGGGTATAAGAAAAGTATGTAACAATGCTATCTACAAAGGAAAATATCATACAGAGAGCTTGTTCCAGAATATTTTTACCCTAGGACAAACTTATAAGTTCGACACTCTCCCAAGAAGAATGTTCCACCAGCTTTGGGCGGAGCTCCCCTTCTATTGATGTAGCCCGGATAATCCTCTTTCGTAAAGTGAACTGACTCTTGCAAAAGTAATCCACATTCTTCTGCTTGTTTCACTAACTCCCACTTATTGTATGGGTCTTTTTCTTTGTGAGTAACATGAATTTCTCCAATTTCGCTCACCATAGTCCTTGCATTCTTGAAAAACATCTTCAACAGGTGGCGGTGCTTTCTGCGAAGCATGGAGAAACAAATGTGACGAACTATAACATTTGTTCATGCACTTGTGGCTAGATGCTCCAATCTCCAGTCACAAAATAAATCCCGTGATTTTAATCAAAAATTTATATCACTCTGATATATTTTGTTGAAACAGGAAATTATATAAGATATAAGAAGCTTACGTGATAACTGCCGAATCATATTCCTGTCCACAGAATCCTGCATGAGGGAAGTTGTAGATAATTCTATGGAACTTCATCTTTCTTATGATATGGTGCTCCTCCATTGTGGTTGCATCAACACCATGCAATATCAGTGCTCCAAGCCTTTCCAAATTCGAGAGTGTTTCATGTGCTGATTTATAAAACTGTAGCACCTTCTCTGCATCAAGGGCATAAATAGAGAAACTGAAGCATGATACAAAATGTAACCAACGGCAAATATATATAGGATAAGAATAACCAAAAAAATACATAGAAAAATTTGCAGAAATATTTGAGACCTCTACTGTCAAGAGAGGTGGCAACCATATTTTCTGCAGACCCGAATGCATTAGCTAGAACTGAAGAAAAAGAGAAGTCCCCTTCTCCAACTAATAATATCTGATGGAAATTGGAGTAATGCTTGATGCTCCTCTCCAAAACAGGACGTCCCAGTAGATAGCTGGACCCATTACTACGTCGATCATGCATAGCCAAATCCATATCCGAATAGAGGAGAGATTCCACAAAAGATTTCACAATTAAGCCCCTGCAATCCCGAGTCAATTATAAGATAATATAATGCCCTTTGCCAAAAGCAAATCATCCTGAAATGTATATAATCCATTAAAATATTAGACTTCTCGAATTGCCATTATTCCTAGCCCTCAACTCCTACTGAAATTCAACATACAAGCCTTAAAGGCTGAGACCTTAACCTTGGATTCTCTCAATTATAATATCATGTCAATAGGTACCTGATATGTGCTAGAATCCTAGGTTCCTATGTAATAGGACAATGCAACGTATGGCCAAAGTCCTTAGGCTTAAGCACTCTCAATTTTAAGATTGTTCTCTTGCCATCCAAGATGCAAACCGATATACTAAACATGAAATACAACCATACAACCTTAGACAAGCCCTCAATTGTTATTTCAACATGCAACCATTCTAGAGTTTTGACCAGGAATAAACATACTTTCTTTGTTTAGAAGTAGGTCAAGGATCTGAAGAATGATGTTGCCCCTTGTTCCAGCTCTTCTCTCCACTACAAATCGGAAATGAAATGGCCATTAATGCATTTGGTAACAACTCCGGATATTTTCTTAACTAACATATGTTAGACAAACATACCTTAGTTTTCTTGAAAAATATCAAAGAAAAAACTGAAAGCCATTTTTGTCTCTTGCTTCAGCTCCTGTTCCACTACAGTTGAGAAATGAAATGTTCATAACTATTATAATAGCTAATTGATTCTCTTTTCTAACTTTTTATAAATGCTACACATTACTTTCGATATCTAACCAGTTTAGAGCTTTAACAAAAAGTAAACATGCTTTTCTCTGTTCAAAACCATCTCCAACAAACGATATGAAGATAGATAATGTTCCATGTTCTAGATCTTCTTTCCCATCACAAGTGAGAAGTGAAATGATTTATTCTTATTATTTTCATTTCTTCATCATTAATCTACCTTCACATAGATTATAAGCACATTGTTTTCAACCTGCAACTATTTTTTTTAATTAATTAACAAACTTCTTCATCATTAATCTACCTTCACATAGATTATAAGCACATTGTTTTCAACCTGCAACTAATTTTTTTAATTAATTAACAAATTTATCTTACTGGCAAACAAAGGATATGCAGAATGATGTTCTCTCTTGCTCCGCGTTCTCTCCCACTATAGATAAGAAATAAAATGATCATTCATATCATTTCTCTTCTGCATTTTCTATCATTTAACAGATAGAAAATAACAAAAGTTCTGAGGGTTCTCAAAATATAAAGCATAACATGTACCGAACTCATCGATGTACCAAACTCCACTATTATTTGTCTCTATATTTACATTTAGAGACAACCCCTGGCACATGGATCTTGTTGGTGGGGAAGGGATTAGTGAAATTTAAAAAATCATTTGAATGATGAACAATCGATTGGAATAGGAAGCTTAACAGGATGAATTGGAAAACAATGTGAAGGAAAAGGGGAGTAAAATTGATAAGCTTGCATGTAATACCAAGATGAATTATAGCATAATCCTTAGATTTTCTCATGAGACTCAGTCCTTAATTTCTACTGGTTCTAAGCTTATGGAGGATGAAATGGCCCAAAGATAGTCATGGCAATTATAGAGCAACTACTTATCCTGAGTGCCCAGGGACCTAATCAGGACGACCAATACATGGAGGAGAGCCACAATAACCATTGTTTCTATTAATTTACATATTGTTTCATGTATTCACTTATATATTTTTGCTTGGCAAATTTGTTAAGCAATTTAGTTATAATGTTTATAAGAAAATAGTATATCCAACATTATACAAGCAAGCTGTGGAAGAATTTTGTTTTTCAGTTATTCAAATTGTAGATCCATTTTGGGCAATTGAAATTATTTGTAAATCTTTGGCTGATAGTACTTTCATAGCCCTTTAAATATAGAAATCCTTGCCCATTCTTGAAAGAAAAAGATGGATCTATGCTAATTTAAATGCTTAATAAATATACATTAAGAAGGATCTATGTTAATTTAAATGCTTAAAAGATTTTTTGTGATGTGGGTATAGTTGCAATATCAATGTTACCCATGTTAAATTACTTTCTTTTAAGTTGATATCAATTATACTTTTTAAGCCAATATCTAATTTTTTATTTACTCATATTGCGTAAGGTTTTTTTTTATAACAAAAGCGATTAGAATATATTGAAAAAAAAAATTTATTGAGTCTTGGCAATAGCCAAATCTGACTGAATACAATTTGAAAAATATGGAAGTATTTTGAATTTGAGACTTGAACGCTTTTCTGATAGCTGTTCTTATAAGTGCTGATTTCTTCATATGAGACAGAGTTTCACATTGCGTAAGATTGTACGCTACACTATCTTCCCATACTAAAATGTAGAACACATCACTATTCTTAATACAATAAAAATAATATAAACCTATGTTTATTTATATTTTAAGCATCATTAATCTAAAACATATCCTCACCACATTTTTTTCAATATATACTTAGCATGTCAAGAAGATCATCATGATGTTTAATATCACAAACCCATGATTGGCTACTACACTTTACCTCATAGATTATATAGAATTACATTATGGCATTTAAGTTATATATCATTGAGACGTGGGGCCAATGGAATACATCACATGTCCATTACACTTTACCTCATAGATTATATAGAATTACATTACAGCATTTAATATATATATCATTGAGACGTGGGGCCAATGGAATATATCACATGTCCATCACATTACTTGTTGATTATGTAATAGTGATTTATCGTACTAAAGTTTTTGTTATGTAATAAGTGTTTGTTATATTTTTGTTGTGTAACAAGTGTTTGCTATGGCCCTTTTTTTTTTTTGTAAGTTAGCTGTTCTATTATTTCATAGTAGAAAACTGTACATATTAAGAAGTGGAAACTAAACTAGTCTATGGACTACCATAGATAAAGACATTGTTATGGTTATGTTTTTTTATTTTAAATTAAAATAATATAAAACTGTACATATTAAAAAGTGGAAACTAAACTAGTCTATGGACTAGCTATAGATAAAGACAATATTAAAAAGTGGAAACTAAACTAGTCTATGGACTAGCTATAGATAAAGACAATGTTATTGTTATGTTTTTTTATTTTAAATTCTGTTTCCAGTAAAGTCTAAACTAGTATGAAACCTGTAGTAGCTATCTCTAACTATGTCTATCTGGAAATAATAGTGAAATGACAAACAAGAGAGCAATTCTAAAACAATCTTAACTGGGAGTATCGCTATCAAAAATCAAAGTGAGGGGCACTTTAGGACTGGCTACAGCTTTCCTCGGCCAACATCTAATTTCAGGCTTGTAGTGGTCTTGATGATTATGTTCATCTCCATGTCTAATTTCTTGATATGCTCGTGAACCTCATCCAACTACAACAAGACCTCATTGTGCTCCTCGCAAGTGGTCTTCAAGGATTGCCCCAATAGCACCTTCATCTACCAGAAGAGGGCCAGGGTTCTATATTATTTTGTTTCCCGAGATCAAGGTGAACCAACATCCTACACCCATGGCCTCATTTCCTCTACGATTTCATCTTGTCGAACATACTCATGTTCTCTCTTTATCCAAGTTTTCACCCATTCTATCTTCTTTATTGTTGCCGTTGGAGTGTGCTTCCAGTACAATTCCTCGACTTCCTCAACATCTTTCATTGCCCTAGTCTTAAGGCCTTTCCTAACACCCCCTCTACCTCTTTCTTGGTCTAGCCATAGTTCCAAGCATCTCTGGATTAAAACAAAGACGACATTGGAAACCCCAAGTCTTAGCCTTAGCCAGACAAAATCCTCCTAGTTTAGAATCCACAACAAGAAGTATGCATTTTGAAAATGCAACAAAAAAGGAGAGCGTTAAAATACTTATAGAACATGACGATCTCTCTAAGCTACTACATCAACCTCAAATAATATCCAGACCACATGGTTCACATGATGTTTTCCTTCATTTCCCCAAAAACAACATGGTTCATGATGTTTCCCTTCATTTCCCCAAAAGCAACCATAATTTCTATTGTGAAACCATCATGGTGGATTCAATTTGGAGCATCTGCCAACCCCAACTATAAACCAGGGTCCGAAGCTCCATCTCCCCCTCGACATGTCTCATATCACCTCCTTTCTACATGTCCCATGACTCCGTTGTCATCAATCCCATCTTCCACCACCCGTCCCTCATTATTGCCCTGTCATGTCGACCCACCGTTATCGCCTTGGGAAAGTCGTGGTGGCATAGAAACCCCATGTCTCATCCCTGCCACTCCATCAAGGGATTAAGTGTTTGTTATGTTACACAATAGTCTTTTAACACTTTTGTGTCTAATGGAATAAACTTTAAATATTATCTTTAAACGACTTTTCAAAAGGTGAGTGACATATTCTTGTTCACGAATAATTCATTACTGTTATTGTATATAATTTACGTTATAAAATAATATTAGTGAGCATAGAGACGTGAGTGAATGAATAGTTCTAAAGAACATAATATTATATTTTTTAAAAGAGAATCTGTATTTTCCACATACTCATTAATAATAGGAAAATTTCATAACTACATAGGTAAGAAACATATTTCCCCAAAATGAATAGGACTAGCATTTTACTATTCTTTAAAAATTAAATTACTGCTATAAAACTTTACAAATTTGTCATATATAAATATAAACTTGTTAATATGTAGTTGAATATGTGAAAATTTAAAAGGTGGATATTATATAGAATTAAAAAAAAAAAAAACTAACCATATCATATTATGGTGTTCTAATATTCGTTAATGATTATAGTGTGGACAAATTAAAGAAAAAATAATATTTGTTAATTATTATAGTGTGGGTAAATTAAAGAAAAAATAATATTCGTTAATAATTATAGTGTGGGCAAATTAAAGAAAAATTAGATTTTATATTAGATAATGTACAAATTAAGTGGAGCTTCAAATTTTACTTCAATACAAATTAAGGGGTTCAATATCTAGACATACTATAACCATAATAGCATAATTTGAGTACGAATATGATACACATACAAAACAAAAAAATACACTTAATGAAAAAATCTAGTACAAATAAAATACCGAAGTAAAGTGCTTATATATAATATTTTTAATCAAATATTCACAAATATATTATAAATGTACATAGACATTTATATAATAAAATCAAACATATAATTAAAAAAGAAAAATATAAAACCTCATCAACTTAGACCGCAACTAGTTATTTTTGTTTTATAGTGTTTAATAATTAAAGTTTTTTTTTTTAATTGGTTTTCAAAATGTAATTGTTCACTAGTAAGAATCCATGTTTGTATTACACCTACACCAAATATTCGGCAAATTCAAATTTGTTTCGAATTTCCATACACGAAAAACCAATACTGCCCAATTATGCTACTATGACTATAACATTTCATTTTAAATGTTATTTTCTATTTTCTTATATTCTATAAATGCAAAATGTGTTGTATACTTAATGTTACTATTGGACATCATTTGGATGGGGCATTGGACATCATTTGGCTGGGGAGTGAAGGGCATTGTTTTTTATATGGTGAATGTCTTCTTGCAGGTGAAATGGAGGGAAGGAATAACAATTTACATGCATCCATAACTCCAATTTATGGCAAATCGTGGGACAAGGGGGAAGATGAATGGGTAGAACTATGTGCCATTATTCTAGCTCATGGTAAATAATGAGTAAGACATTAACAAAGCACGGAAGATGTGAGGCATGACATTCTCAGAGTTAGTTGGCCTCTCCTCAATAATCATTATGTGAACTAGTGCCATTGTTTTGACAAAGACAAAGCAACAATGCATTTAGCGAAAACCAAACTCTTAATAGAAGAGGAGAACTAGGTGTGCAAGGTTGGCATTTCCTCCTAGTCCCCAATCCATTTTCTAGTTTTCTTGTCTTGGTTTCTCCTTTGTCTCAACCGACTAGGTAAACCCTCAGTTCATTCAAAGAAGATGGTGGTCCAGAGAACAAATGTTCTGTCTCAAGACTTAAAAGGAGGTTACTTTGACTCCGGGACCATCAAGTACCATGTGAATTTTAGCTGGCCAATGAGAATCCATTGAGGCATCACATCACACAGAAAGAATGAAATCAAGTATCCAGGTTGGAGGAGCATGTTTCCCATTAGTAGGTTTGAAATTGACAGTTCGATGGCTAGCAAGAAAGCCACCTCCTCTCCTTAAGTGAGAGGTAAGATGAAGATAAAAGAGGAGGCAAAGGTTGGGCTCAATCGCTCCAAGAGAGGTAGACCTAGGATCAATCCAAGGCCCTTTCAAATAGAGATAAAGGAGAGAACCCATGTTCACTAGGAAGCAATTGTTGTAGCCAATAGGTGCCACCATGCCCACTCTGACTCGATCAAGGAAAGAGTTAACAAACTATAGAGAACAAGGCTAGGAGCATGAGAGGAACATGATAGGGGCTTCATCTTCTAAACAAGTAGACATGGTGGCCCTGTAGTGGATGCTAGATATAGGCTTCTCCATAAGTTGAGACATAAAAGTTTCTAAGATGATGGGAATTTATTGGTTAGTCAAATCACTCATTGCTGAAGAAATGGAGGAAAAAAGTATAATCTCAACTCAGACATCTAGAGGAAGCTTGACTTCGTGGAAGCTAAGTACGATGCCTTAATTTTGGTCTAAGCCTCGAGGCTAGAGTGGTCCAAGAGGATACATAACCTCAAGGAGCATAAACAAAGGTGATGCACATGGAGGACCCTCAACTCTCGCAACCAGATTTCATCATCCCGGACTTTGATTCTAACAATGAAACCTGAAATGGACCCTCACGTCACTAGGTTCTCTTTATTTTTTGTCAATTTGCTTTCTAGTTTGGAGGGGCTCTTTAGACCCTCACAACTTATAGTTTGCAAGCACGAGGTTGAAGCCTATATGGTGATCTTTCTTTTTATATGATGTTTTGTATATATTATGATCATAATTATATTAAGTTTAGGAAATAGATTCTCTTAGCTTTATAATTTTTTGTTTTTGGCCAATGTTTAAAATGTTATTATTAATAATGCTTTTAGTAAATGTATATAATATTTTATAAAATTCTGATTAACTTTATATTAGTAAATGTATAAGATTTATAATGAATAATATTTTATAAAATTGTGATTAGTTTTATACATATATATATTTAATATAATAATATTTTTTTAACTTTAAATTTATTTATTTTTATTTAATAGTATTATATTTAAATTAGTAATTTATTTTTTTAATATATAGCTCTCTCACACATTGTAAGTGAATATTATAAAATTATTCAAACTTCAAGTTTTCTCACTAATGTGTTGAGGGAAATTTTTATGAATTTTTTTATTAAGCATGTTTACAGAAAATTTCATGATGATGGTATATCCAAGAATGCACTTGGGAGTGCTGAAAGTATTCTGCACATTCAAGGATTTTGTGTTTTTTATGTTCTAGATAGATAGAAGCAACTGTATGTTTTTGTCAACATTATTGATCTATTTTGTAGTTATGTTGTTTTTTGAGTTGTCTAGATTATTTAGTATTGCAATATATCTGCTCACAGAATTGTTATCAGACTTGTATGAGTTGTTTTGATGTGATCTGATTTTTTATAGATAATGATGGTGGATGATATGTGGTATTTTCTTATAACTCTTGTCAGTCAAAAGTACTGGATGACTATGTCCTCTTTGATTTCTATGAATAATAAAAATTATGCTTTTTTCTACTTGAAAAAACAAATAAATATCAAAAAATATCAATTTTGTGTAATTTGAATAATTAGAAGAAAAATGCCATCCACTTTGTGACATTTTTATTTTTCTACTTGATCTATTTTAATGTACATACCCTACTTTCTCTATATTTAAAACTGATTTCTCAATAATAAACTCATATTTCAAAAATGAAACTAACTAAAACTAAAAATATATTTTATTCTCCTACTTAATCCTACTTAATCTATTTTAATGTAAATACCTACTTTCTCTATATTTAAAACTAATCTCTCAATAATAAATACATATTTTAAAAAGTGGAACCAACTAAAACTAAGAATATATTTTAAAAACTATGTTAATTACAATCAGTAATTTCAATAAAAAAAATATACATATGCAAAATGTTTCTTTTATATAACTGTTGTAATTAAAATTAAATACTACAAAGATATATAATTGTTTGTTGTAATTGTGTAAGTTGGAATTATACTCGAGGAAAGACACAGCAACTAGACATTTTTCAGTATGTTTAAAATAAATTGCATTCCTTATTTTGAGAACCTGTAATCTAAATTTTTGACTCAATCCGTAGAAGGTGAATCCAATCTAAATTTTTTTAGAAGGAAACTCAATCTGTAGAAGGTGAACCCAAGCAACATTTTGCAAAATTAATTTCATATATATAACCACTGCAAACCCTAAATAAAACAATTGTAAAATTGCTCACCTGGAGCTTCTTCCTTTTGCATTGGATTTTGAAACCCAATCTTGCGATGATCCCAAACCCCTGATGGCAGCGGCAGGTACCCGTGAAAAACACAAGATTTATTGGAAAGCTGTGCATCAAAGCAATAACTGGGAGAGATACCGGCCAGCGTGCAGAAAACCAAAATAAATAGATATTGCAGCGTTCAGAATTGATGGATTAGTTGAAACGCAACATCAAGGAAATACCAAGGAAAGAAGCCACTCTCTTGTTGCTAAGAAGAAATAACAAGGAAAGAGCTCAGTCTGTATTGCCAAGAAGAAATACCAGAAGGGAAAGTGAAGCTAGGCAAAACGACCCACTGGGCCACTACATTGCAGTGGATAATCAGTGAGTACGAAGTATTTCATATCAGCGGGCTGATGACTCAATAGAATTCTTCACAATTTAAAAAGTAAAAGTATTATGGTACGCCGATACCAATTTTATATTATGATGTATGCCATTGCTGGTCCCTGTGCGTACAGTGAAGTGACAAAAGATGTACAGGGGAATATCCATGCAACTCAGAAAAGGCCTTCATTAATCTGTGAATTTAAGGTGGTGTGACAGAATGGAAATATGTTACTGAAACCATAAGTACATTATAGCAATCAAAGTGTATATGTGAAGCAAGCATATGTATGCAATAAACTTTACAGATATTATACATGTGAAGCAAGCATACGTATGTCTACTGGGCAATCTTAAGAAACTTTACAGATATTATACAACGGAAGGAATGATGTGTGATTATGAAGAAAGTATATATGAATGGAAGGAATGAGGTGTGAGCGTGAAGAAAGTATATATGATTGGAACGAATGAGGTGTGAGCGTGAAGAAAGTATATATGAATGGCTATACAATGAGGTGTGAGCGTGAAGAAAGTATATATGAATGACTAAGGCATCTTCAGAATCTTTCAAAGAAAGTATGTGTGAATGGTTATAGAAAGTAATCTTGAGAATATTTAAAAGGGCATTAACAAAGAAAGGAAAAGGTGAAATGAGATATTCATATTATAATTTTTTTAATATTATTTACCATTGTTTTATGAGGAAACGCTTAAAGGAAAATAGTATATGGAAGGAAAAGCACTATGCCTTGATTAGTGGGCCAAAATTTTAAATCTTTCAACAAAGTAATTTTTAATTATATAAGGAACATAATTTATTACTAAGCACATTTACCATACAAGACGAGGAACTCGATATTTAACATCAAGAAATACTCTCGTTTGACTTGTTTGATCTCTCTGACACGGAACTTTAAGGATATGGGATGAAACAATGAGAGATTGATCTCGAGAATGGCTCAAAAATACCTCCAAAGACAAAGGATGGTAAACGATATTAATATTAAAAACTTGACTCACTAAAGATTATCCAACATTACAAAGATACACATTACATAGTATTCTAGCATTCATTGCATAAATAATACTTGTCATGTAAATTAATGAGTTAACATCTTTTTTAGAGATCCATTGCCACATGGACATTCATTTGGTTAGTGGATGACTAAATACCCTCGAATCATTCAAGGTTATGTTAGCTTTTGTGATTACTCTGAAAGTGTTTACACCATGTTTGGAGGTGCTTTATGTGATGTGCAGTACATGGTGTGGAGGGATAATTTTAAGAATCCCCCTCAAATTTATATGTATAATAAATGGGCGAATCTCCCTGATATATAGGAAAATTTGAAGGCTATTTTATCAATAGTATAATATGTATATGGGTACCCGCATGAAGCTGGTACCCAAAAAGACCGCAACAGCAGCGCGTGAGCGGAAAAAACAAAGCGACGTGCACGCGCATTCAAATGCGCGCATGCGTCACTGCTTCGGCAATGTCGAACGTCCATGTGGTTCATCCCACGTGGACAAAAGGGGCGCACACGCGCCTTTGACGCGTACGCACAAAATGGCGCGCACGCCTCAATGGCGCGTGCGCGCCTCTGTTTTTTATTAAATAAACAGAGCTCACGGGTTTGTCATTTTCGACAGACCCGTGAGCCCATTGTCCAACCCACGAGTGCACTGTGCAATCCCGCGAACGCATCTTCGAGCAACCAAATCCTCCTCAACACCAAAAAATCGCCCCTACACCACGGTGCCATCCATTTCTCCATGTAGGTGCTGCTCAAAGCACAAATTTGTGTTTATTTTTGTTTTCCATTTGAATTTGAATTTTAAAAAAAATTTACAATCCATTAAAAAACCAAGGAAATTTAATTGCGGGCCATCTACACCTAACAAGATGTCAGACACACCTGAACCATCCGATGAAACCAATGAAACCCGACCTCCAGAAGACAATATGGGAACCGACAATAAACCGAATGAAAACCCCGAAGATCAATTACACCAAGACTTAAATCAATTAAGGGCACTAAGTAATGAATTGAACAGTACCAAGGAACCCTCTCGGGTTTCCTTGGCTTCATCACTTCAAAACATTATTGAATCAATCAATATTGCACACAGTGATATAACAAACTTGAGCCAATATAGGGCTCGAATGAGGGAACACTACTCCACTGGGTTGCCCAAAGAACAGATAAAAGACCTCAACATCACCAAAGTCCAGTTGTATAGCAAGTTCATAGTTCCCTCGACAGGACAGCCTCTAGTTGTGACGAGGGCTCGGGTTTGCATGGACTGATGCATTTACCAGCCATGGAGAGTTAACTAGAAAAAGAGGTGTTTCATGGTGTTTGATAGGCCCCTGTGCAACAATTTGGAGGTCCCACAGTATTTCCTTTGGAAATTGTGGGCTGAGTTTGAGCTAGGGTACCATGTCAACTATTTTGACATCACTGAGTTTATGGGTGTCGGTCTTGGCTCTATCCAAGATCGACCTCAAGCACACCGCAACCCACTCAGAGGACCTCCTACACCCAAGAGAGAGCAAAACCCCCCTCCTCAGCCACCCGGGTTTGGTAGCGGCCTAGATGAGATTCATGACTCCGTCAGACGTGCCACACATGACTTGCTTAGACATACCAAATTTGTGTCCATGTCTTCCCAGAGCTGGGAGGACATCGATGAGACACAGATAGCTGCACAGTCTATGGGTGGTGGCTGGGACATGCCGGGTACAGGTGGAACCCAGGTGGGGCCTTCTAGTTCTGTTGGAACAACAACACATCGTTGTTCTCATTGTGGTCATTCTTGCCATGGTGATACGCAGCAGCATGCCACAGGGAGCTTCATGGATCAAGTTTGCTATTGTTTTATTTAATGTTCAAGTATTTGTTATATTTTATTTGATATCGTATTGTTTAATATATTTAACTTTGAATTACACATTGTTGACTTTATTTGTTTTAATGTACAGTTATTCGGGGTCGGGTCTCCATCCCCCAAGTGGGAGGACGTCGGTTCCTTTGACCTCGATGGAGCCATGACGGCGGCAGAGGAGATTGTGGCGCCATACACACATGTAACTTCTTTACTTTGAATAATTAAATCCAGTTACGAGTAATTTGTGTTCAGTAATTACAAATTAATTAGCACTGAGTAATTACCATATTATCATCGTATTTTACAGTTGTGCTTATAATATTGTCTAATTTATTTGAGAGCTATAAATTCGTATAATCCCACCAAAAAAAAATGAAACCTTATAAAACATGAAAACCTAAGAAAACTAGAAACATTTGTCCATGTTCACTTTAGGCATCCTAGACCTTTGATGATTATACAAATGGGAGAGAAATTTCCAAAATCTGTCATTCTTACTTGACCAATGATGAGCCCGCGGCTGGGGTTTTGGTGATGCCCGTAGTGTCCTTCATCCTCAAACTACCATCCAATGCTTGCTTGCTCTTCCTGTGCTTGACCAATGCCATGTGTGTTATTGTTGCTTTACCATTTGTCACCATGTCATCCAAGTTATCTTTGCCATGTACTTTCCTTGTCCAAATCATCTTCAAATGACCACAGTATGGGTCATTTGACTCTTGGCTCAATAGGTGTGCCAATGGATCCAATGCCCATCACTTTGTCCACCAAATCAACATTTGTTTCCATGCCCTTATGCCATGTGTTCTTCAAGCTTAAACTTTGAGAATATATTACCATGGTAATTATCACTTTCCCCCGTATTCTACTAATAGGTTCTTTTAATGGTAAAGGTGGTAAAATCACTTATATGATTCTATTAACTTTGTTGCATTAATTGAGTTCACTGAGACGTTGTACTTGTCACTTTGGCATCCACCGAGACCAATAGGAAAGCTATTTATTGCTATGAATTTTCACTGCATTGTGCAAAACTCTAGGGAAAAGAGAATCATAGTGGCCAAGCTTCTAGAAATTCAAGAACCTGATGTTTCTCATGTCCATATTACCCTAGTTTATTATCACGGGATTTCCAATTTATTCTAATACCTGAGACTGAAAGTAATCATACTACTACTCCTAGAACATGCTATTAGGAAAGACATATAAACAACGTAAAACAACTTATCACATGTATTGTCACTAAAGTTTTTGAAAATGATGTAAGGCCCATAAGGAAAAGCGATAATCTTACAAATATAGTCTATGGGGCCTTGTTATTATCTTGATTCAAATACAACTTGGTAAAACATTTGGCATCAAGAATACCCATTTAACTCATTTCACTCAAGATTTCTTTGATTTCAATCAAGTGATATCATTCTGACAACATAGCTATTCAATCAAGAACACATAATTACTCATTCAATGCAAAAGAACATGGCACATTCAAGCTTGTAAGTAAGTTAATCATGAAAAATATTTATCTTTCTTCCTTTTTCTAACAATGAGCACTCTAAAGTGTTTTAAATAACATGCACACTAACTTAACTACTATTTAGCACCTCTTTGCAAATTGAAACAATGAGATGCCATTTTATTTGATGATGTAAATGTTATGGAAATAAAGGGACTCAATATCCTCACTCTAGGGATGCAAATACTTTTCCACTGGGTGAATCAAGCTTGTAGGAAACTACAAATCTATAAGAAGACATCAAAACGTAGGAACTCTTCATCAAGAACCCAAACACATTACATAGGTTTCCAATTCAAATTTGTAAATAGACATGAATTCCATTCGCTTATGAGGCACTGCACAGATTCTCTCTAGGGCCAAAGGAAAATCTCACCTACTCATGGGGATGACTCTAGAAAAGGAAAAGCTCACCATGTCACCTTCTATGCCCTGTCACCTTATTTAATTTTAATTTCATGCCATGCCACCTTCTATCCTTTCAGAATATTGAATATCATCTAACTTGAATATAAATTTATTGCAGTCATGTTTTTTAAGTACCATCGTTGTCATTCTCATTTGCATTGTGTTTAATATTGTTAATATTGTATTTATAAATTTAGTCTAAAAATTGTAGTGTTCGCACAGGTGTCTGCGGGCTCCAACGACTAGCCACCGCCACCGGGGACCAGCAGTTCTCCACGTGCGCAGGTATCGTGTGTATTAAAGCATAAATTTAATTTTAAATACGATGACTTGTCCGTGTATATTTATATTTTTGTATATTAAACTATGAGGTTATAAATGTGATGCAGGTGCGAGCACCTCGGCCTGCTAGTGTCGTTATTCCTCCCTCCCCGACCTTTCGGCCACCCTATATGCCAGTTCTATCCCCTGGGATACATGCCCCATTCCCCAACCCCTTCCATCCATCCCCCCCCCTCCTATATAACACCACAGTTCCATCTAGCTCCCCCATATGTTTCATATCCAGCTCCACCTCCGTATCAGTTTCCCATATTCCCACCCTCCCCCATCCGACCACGGAGCACCACCCATCCACAGTCACCCATCCCTCTACCGCAACACAAACCTCCCCCCCCCCCCACATTCCCCCACCACACTCGCTTCCCCTTCCAGGGTGCCCCGATCCTTACTACAACCAGTTGGGGTTTATAGCCCTAGACATCCATCTCCACTTCGCCCACCCCAGTCCATGACTCCTCTTGCCACCCCCCCCCTTCTTCCACTGTTCCCCCTAGTGGTGTAGCCACCGTCTATGTGGCTACATACTCCCCTTTACCGTCCACCCTAACATCGGAGCAGGCTCTCCAGCCGACTGCTCCATCTGCCAGCCCCTGAAGACCAGTCGATTTTGTTCACAGTGAGATTGACTAGTTTATGAAAATCTCGTTCAATTTTAACAGAAATTACTATATGCATCTAGTTTCAGCATTGATCTGATTGTTCTAAATGTTGCAGGGTGGAATTGCCGAGAGACTAGGATCACGGAGGAGGGAGAGCCCCTCATGACTTACAGTCTTGCATGTAGTGAGTTATCCAAGATTTGAAAACTATTTTTATTTTGAAATTATGTTTAATACTTGTATAATTGCCAAGAAACGTTGACATATTATTGTTGTCATGTCAGGGCTCAGGGGGACGTGCTCAAAGACGCCGCAAGGACCCAGATTCCTCTAGCACGAAGAAGAGGAAGATCGATTTTGGAGATGCACCTGGGATCTCCGAGGGTGGGCAGGAGGATTGAGAGACCCTCCTATGTACACTAGCCATGATGTAGCATTTTCGGCACGAGTTGCCATATTTTGTATAGGGCACCATGGGCCATTTTTTGTATAGGGCACGAGTTGCCTTTTTTTGTACGGGGCACGAGTTGCCATTATATAGACGCTGGGAATGATGTTCCATTTTTCCAAAAAGTGTACATAATTGGATCATTTTTGCATATTAATAGATGGATCTGCACTTGTGTATATGAGTTTGTTTTTTATTATATTTTTGCATACATGATTTTGTCTTCGATAATGATTTTGCCTTTAATGAAAACATGGTTAATGTGTTGAACTACTACTTGCACAAGTTGGCATAGAACCCTTAGTGTTGATAATGTCTTCAATGTTTTGGTAATATTGATGATCACTCTTTGCAATTTAAGTATCTTGGATTTTTTGAGGTTAAGACACATATTGAACATAGTCAACTCAATGGTTCAAGACATCATTTAACCCCATGATCCATGGAAGATTCATTGGAGTCATACAAACCTCGTTGTCATCACCTCAACTATGGTCCCTCTGTTTAGATCCCTCTCCTTAGCAATGCATAAATTATATCTTCTACCTCTACTAAAAACCTTATGGCCTTTCCCTTCAAAACAACCCAAACCCCATTCAACCCCCTCTTTATCATCACCAAGAACCTCCTTCCTAGATATTAAATAATATCTATTACCTTCCACACTAGGGCCCTTTCTATTTTGATTATTTACCTCAAAATACCCATCACTAGAATCAAACCCAATAGGGGATCCCTCAATAAAATAACTGCAACACACATATCCTCGAATTGCCTATCCCCCTTCAATCCTTTCAAAGAGAAAGAAAAACCCTAACAACTATCCCCAAATGAGTATACTATCCCAAAATTTTCAAAATCAAAGGAAGGATATTTCAAACTTAATGCGAAGTCTTTAATAGACTTGCCAAGTTCCTTTTGGCATTAATCTAAGTGAGGATGAGCCTCCATTGAAGGTGATCGGAAGTCCAGAGGAAGACTAAGACACTTCATCGAAACTAGAGCGATGTCATTCATCTTCGAGTATGAATAAAAACAAGGGGACCATTGTTTTAGCATAAGCAAAATCATCTCCCACTTCCAATCATGGGCCAAAATATTCCTCAAAATCCTCTTGATATATGAAAAGAAACCCTAGGTAACTTGTAGTTGATATAAATAAATTAGGAATGTACCCAAGCCTAAGAGCCCATGTTTCCTATAAGTACATCCTTAGAGACAACTCCCCCACCTTTTTACCATGAAATCTTCCAACAAGAGCATGGGAATCCATTCCCACCACCTCATGCATTTTGATATCCTTTCCTAGGACTAGCCTCATAAGAGAGATTTTATGTTTTACACACTTCTTACTCTTCATTTTGACACTACCAACATCATTCACCTACATCTCTTTGTTGGATTCACCTTTATCATTATCAACATGCTTTAAAGAATTGTCTCCTCCATCTCTAACCTTCAACCAACTACCATCCTTTTCCAAAACAATCCTTCCATCCTCTAGATCTATAGGATTCACCCTTGGACTTACTAGGTCCATAACCACTTCATATACAACACCTAAAATAATTTGATTATCCTAAATTAATCCATTTGAAATAGGACCCTCACCACATATATAATGACTAGTCTATCACGATCCACAACTCTCATTTATGGATCATAGTGTTAATTGCATGTTATTTGAATGGTTATTATTTCACAAATTTGTCCTTAAGCAATTACACACAACATATCCTAAATGTTTATGGTTTATTGAATGAATGTTTGCAATCATCTAATCATTTACATTCTAGAAGTTACCAAACCTACGCAAGTGGTTTACTGATTTTATTTCCAGCACATCTTTTTATATTTATATGCTCATGGATCATATGGCAAAACATTTAATTAATTAAGTTTGTGAAGATAAGATTTCAGCCATCTTTATTGAAGTGATTCAAATCACTACAACTTAGTTGGACCCTTAATAGATTGGGTGACACCCTTTTGCAAATATTTTACTCTCTTCCAAGAGGGTCTCATTCAATAATCACTCGTAAACTAATAACTATAACCTTGGCATTATTAGATAATATCATTTGTGGATGATTTTGGGAAATAAGCCAACATGTTTTAATGTGAATTTTGATTCTACAACACATTATGGTTCATTGTTGATTTAAGTTTTGTGAATATCTTTATTTATCCATGAATGATCTTTTATTTTACGCATGAGCAAATATTTATTTTTGAAAGGTGTCTATTTGATTAATTCACTTGCAACTTTATGAATTAAGCACTCGCATGGGACTTTAACTTAATGGAAAACACATCTTAATCTTCAAACAAGTTTGAAATCCTAAGACCTTTTCTCCAACCTTGATCTAGAAGCCTCCCTTGGCCTTTAAAGTAGGCCTAAAACTTGGGAAAATCTTTGCGGAGGTGACAGTGGAAATCATCTTCGGAAGTCGCAATTGTAGCATTAGAGGATTAGGACTTTGCCACTCAGGTGTGAAAACAAGATGTAATAGGATGCACTAGCATTTATGGATGAGAGAGATAGGGAGCGCATGCATGCGCCATCCTCCATTTAATTTCCAATTTAGATGTTTTTTCTAAATTAGCAGTTCATGTTAGGAACCCATGTCAACCCTTCTATTTACTTTGTTAGTATATTCTTGTTCGACGCATATGCTTTGTAAGTCGTCCTGTAGTATTTGTTGATCCATAGTTTGTATTATTGTTGTTGGACGCACATGCTTTGTAAGTCGTCCCGTAGTAATTGTTGATCCATATTTTGTATTGGCCCCATGGTTTGTATTGGCACATGGTATGGCGCCTAGACTTAGTATATAAGTTTGTGTTAAGACCAATGAAGGTACCGTGAATTTATTTGTATTGAGCTTGCTCAAAGGAGGTTGCCCCCCCTCGAAGTGGCCTGCGATCAATATAAAAGTGATTCTGAGTTCTGTTATTTCGTGAGTTTTCATTAATTAATTATTGCAGGTTCTTCACATCTGGTATCAGAGCACTTTCTTGGGCTCGCTGGGTGAAATTTATGCCAAAATGTTTTTTTCGCATCTATTGCAGCTTCGAATCTGGGAATAATCTCTATTCGCTTAACTGTGGGAAGTACTTGGGCATAAGACCTAAAACTCATTGTGAGGAGTACCACAGGAACCCCCAAAGTAGCTGGCCCATTGAGAGGACCTGTCAGCAAAAAGGGCAACGACCCCTACTTGATTGACTAATTCCCACCCGTGAGGTAAACCAAGAGCTGTCGTTTGTGGCAAAGCGCTTATCAGTTTTACCCTGAGCCGTGGAGTGAGGGGTACTACACCCAATACACAAGCCGTCAGACAGCATTGGTGGCCGAGTGAATTCCCTGAACCGATAGGAAGCCGAACGTACCTGGGGTCCATATCTATTTTCAGCTAAAATGTTTCCAATCACTTCTGTGCCGTTTCAGATCCATTCCGAGCCGTTTCAGATCCAGTCGTTTTTTATCCCTTCCACGTCGTTTCAAATCCATCTGTTGCCGATCCCTTCTGCGTCGTTGCAGATCTATCCGTTTTCCGATCCCTTCCGCCACCATTGCAGATCCATTCCTAAAAAAAAAAAAAAATATCCATTTTTTTGCCATATCTCCCTTGTTTTTAACTCTGTTTCCCTTGAAACTTCCCCGGACACCCCTATAACCTCATTCTAACATATTTCATTCCTGAGGAACCTATCCCAAATTCTACTTTCCAAAGCCAGAAATCTCACATTTGTCTATTTTTAGGGTTTGCCATAACTTCTTCAATTTTCACCCACTCGCCTCCAAATTTTGCCACCGTGTTCACTCCCTATTTCTGCTTCTTTGTCCCTCTTTGACAAATTTTCTCATTCTTTCACCCCACTTCTGAAATCCTCATTTTTTGCTTCCCTGTCCATCAGAAAGTTTCCAAAACCTAGTCAAACCCCAATTACCTATTCGAGGTTTTTCCCAAATCCAAATTTCCCTTTACTAAATAAGCTTTTGTTTGTGTTTTTCTATCCATTCCCCCCCCCCCCAAAAAAAAAAAAAATCCTAGTTATTTTTGTCACCCGCACAGGAGCAAAAACCATGGAGGAAGCACTTGCAGCCATCCAAACCAAACTCCAAGATCTGGATGAAAAATTTCTCAGCCTCCATCTTCAGCATTCAGCCATGAATAATAACCAACAGCAAGAATCTTCTGCAGCCAATGGGTTCTCTTCTTCCAACACTTTCCGTGGTCCGAAGCTTGAATTTCCTCGCTTCAATGGTATTGATCCGACTGGATGGATCTATCATGCAGAACAATATTTCAGTCTGCATAATACTTTTGATGTCCAAAAAGTTCCACTTGCATCCTTTCATTTGGAACAGGAAGCCCTTCAATGGTACCATTGGTACATCAAGGCTCTGACGAGCCAAAATGGACAGATTTTTGCCAACTCCTTTTGCAATGATTTGGTCCTAGTGCTTTTGATGACTTCACCGGAGCACTCACTAAACTTCGTCAAATTGGCACTTTGAGAGAGTATCAGACATAATTTGAGAAACTAGCCAACCACACAGAAAGATTGTCTGATGACTTCTACAGGAGTTGTTTGATCAGTGGTCTTAAGGATGAAATCCGCCTAGAGGTCAAAATGTTCTATCCCAACACAATGATAGAAGCCATGGGGTTGGCTAAGTTGGCATAAGACAAGATTGCTGCCCAACAACTGTGAAGCACCTGCAACAATTAATTAATAAGAATATGCGAAATAGCAGAAATGACAAAACTCAGAATCACTTTTATATTGATCACAGGCCACTTCGAGGGGGCAACCTCCTATGAGCAAGTTCAATACAAATAACTTCACGGTGCCTTCATAGGTCTCAACACACACTTATATACTAAGTCTAGGCGCCAATACTATGGGTCAAAACCATGGGCCACTACAAACTATGGATCAACAATACTACGGGCGACTTACAAAGCATATGCGCCAACAACAATAACACAAACTATTGATCAACAAATACTACGGGATGACTTACAAAGCATATGCGTCCAACAACAATATACTAACAAAGTAAAGACATGGGTTCCTAACATCCCCCTCCCCCTTAAAAAAAGCTTTGTCCTCAAAGCTTTAGATGTGGAAATTGTTGTTGAATCTGAAGGAGTGGTTCCCATGTAGCATCCTCTGGTTGCATGCCGTGCCACTGAATTAAGACCTCTGTGATAGAGCGAGAGCGAAGCTAACGAGTGCGCCGATTGAGGATGGCCTCTGGCTCCAAAAGGATGGATCCTTCATTATCCAGTTCGGGTAAAATCATTTGTCCACTAATGTTGGTGCCAAGAACTTTCTTCAGACAAGAGACATGAAAGACTGGATGAATGCGGGAAGAAGGAGGAAGTTTCAATTTATAAGCAACGGACCTAATCTTCTGAAGAATCCGATATGGCCCATAGAACTTTGGAGCGAGCTTATGACGCCCTTTGAGTTTCAGGGAGGATTGCTTGTACGGTTGGAGACGAAGAAAAACCATATCGCCTACTTGAAAAGTGCGCTCAGAACGGTGCTGATCAGCTTGTCGCTTCATGCGATTTCTTGCCATGTGAAGATTGTCCCGCAAAATGTGGAGAATCTGATCGCGGTTTCGAAGGACCATTTCAAATTCCTAAACTGGTGAACTATTGGGGGTGTATGGAAGAAGAAATGGAGGTGCCTGACCATAGACTGCTTCATATGGGGTCATTTTAGAGGCAGTGTGGTAAGAGGTATTGTACCACCATTCAGCGAGAGGGAGGCACTTTGCTCATTGATGTTGTTGTTCAGAGGTGAAGCAACGAAGATAAGTTTCCAAGCATTTATTTATAATTTCAGTCTGACCATCTGTTTGTGGGTGATACCCTGAGCTCATCTTCAGTTTGGTGCCAGTGTGGCGAAATAGTTCTGTCCAAAAATGACTGGTGAAAGTCGCATCACGATCTGAGACAATGGAAGAAGGGATGCCATGAAGACGAAAGATCTGATCCAGGAAACTTTGAGCGACTGAGGAGTCTATATAGGGATGGCTGAGAGCACAAAAATGACTATATTTGGAGAGGCGATCAACCACAACAAGAATCATTGTCTTCCCGCCAGATTTAGGGAGCCCTTCAATGAAATCCATATAAATATCTATCCAAATCCATGTAGGTATGGGCAAGGGTTCGAGCAATCCTGGAAGGAGTGTTGTTTCACCCTTATTGCGCTGGCAGGTATCACATTCGGCCACCATCTGTTGAATTGTCCTTTTCATGCCTTGCCAAAAGAAGTTACGTCATGCCCATTCATACGTTTTGAGGAACCCAGAGTGCCCTGCCGATGGAGAAGCATGGAGTTCATAGAAGACAGCCTGTTGAAGATCTGTGCTCTGGGGAAGCACCAGACGACCCTTGTATCTCAGAGAAGCACCATCCCAAGAGTAATGTGGTACAGCAGAAGGGTTGTTGGTCAAGCGTTGGATGATTTGAGATAAGGAAGAGTCATTGACATAACCCTGTTGAACAAATTGCAACCAATTTGGAAAAGGCATAGAAATAGCTGAAAGAGAACCTTGGGCATCAAATGTGCGAGAAAGAGCATCTGCCACAATATTGTCTTTACCCTTCTTGTAAGTGATCTCATAGTCATAACCCATGAGTTTGCTAACCCATGAGTTTGCTAACCCATGAGTTTGCTAACCCATTTCTGTTGTGCTGGGGAGGAGACACGCTGTTCCAAGAAATATTTCAGACTCTGGTGATCCGTCTTAATGCAAAAATGATTCCCTAATAGGTATGGTCGCCACTTCTGTACTGCATGCAAAATAGCCATCATTTTCTTCTCATAGGTAGAGGCAGCTAAATTCTTACCTGAAAGGGATTTGCTGGTGAACGCAATGGGGTGTTCATCTTTAAGGAGAACAACACCAAGTCCATTGTCACAAGCATCACTCTCAATAGTGAAGGGCTTGGAAAAATAGGGCATAGCTAGAACAGGTGTAGTACACATAGCTTGTTTTAGTTTGTCAAATGCACACTGAACAGCATGTGTCCATGTAAAAGCATCCTTTTTCAATAGAGCAGTTAATGGAGCTGCAATCTTTCCATAATCCTTGACAAACTTGCGGTAGTAGCCAGTCAACCCCAAAAAACCACGAAGGCTCTTGAGTGTCTGAGGATGCGGCCAATTGTTCATGGCATCGATTTTGGCAGGATCCACGCGAACCCCTTGTGCTGAGATAATGTGCCCGAGATACTCAACTTCCTTCTGTCCAAAAACACATTTAGACTGCTTGGCGTGGAGATGATGGTCAAAGAAAAGTTGCATGACAAGATCCAGATGCTGGAGATGTTCATCCCACGTTTTACTGTAGATGAGGATATCATCAAAGAATACCAGAATGAATTTCCGCAAGTAGGGTCGAAATATTTTATTCATTAAGGCCTGGAATGTGGAAGGAGCATTAGTGAGGCCAAAGGGCACGACCAAAAACTCATAATGGCCATCATGTGTGCGGAAAGTTGTTTTAGGGATATCATCCTCTTGAACCCGAATTTGATGATACCCAGAACGAAGATCCAACTTGGAGAAAAAGTGAGCCCCATGAAGCTCATCAAGAAGCTCATCAACAACAGGAATTGGAAACTTATCCTTGATGGTGAGGTGATTAAGTGCTTGGAAGTCAATGCAGAGGCGCCATGACCCATCTTTTTTGCGGACAAGAATAACTGGAGAAGAAAAGGAACTAGTGCTTGGGCGAATAATACATTGCTTCAATAAGTCCCAAACGAGCATTTCAATCTCCATTTTTTGGTGAAATGGGTAGCGATAGGGCCTGATGTTGGGAGGAACACTGCCAGGAAGGAGCTGAATACGATGGTCTTCTGGCCTGGAAGGTGGCAATCCCACTAGTTCAGCAAAGACACTTGTATATCGATCCAGAATTTGTTGTAGATCCAAAGGAGTAGTGGAGACCGCTAATGGTTGCATCTGAATGGAATGGATCTGAGCGATGACACCATGTGAATTCTTCTTGAGGAGTTTTTCCATGTGATGTGAACTGATGATGCTGAGAGAACCTGGTTGTAATCCTGTCAATGTGTGTTTTTGTCCATTGAGGGAAAACTGCATCCAAAGTTCAGCAAAATCCCATAAGATAGGGCCAAGTGTGCGTAGCCATTGAATGCCCAAAACCACATCACATCCGCCTAAGGTCAAGGCAAACATGTCAGAGTGCAAGGTATAATCTCCCATAGAGATATGCACATTTCGACACTTCCCTTTGCAAGGTAAGGTGCCCCCATTGGCAACCATGACTTCAAAGTTGGAGCAAGGATGGATAAAACAATCATCTTGTTTGGCGATCCGAGGGTCAATGAAATTATGAGTGCTACCAGAATCAATGAGTATTGTAAGAGGAAGATTCTTGAAGTAACCCCTGACCCGCATTGTTTGGGGGGTGGTGATTCCAGCTAAAGCATGGAGAGATATCTTTGGCTGGTCATCCTGAGACGGAGGGTCAATAGGAGATTCCTGAATGTCGATCGGAGCATCCATTGTTTCTGGATCTTCGTCACCAATTTCAGAGGCAGGCGGAGAATCCACATCCAAGAGATAGAGCTTTTGCTGAACACATCTATGTCCCCGAGTGAATTTCTCATCACAATTATAGCAAAGCCCCTTTTCTCTGCATGCTTGCATCTCTGTTTCAGACAAACGCTTGATAGGAGTTGGTCGAGGAGCCTGCAGTATATGTGGTCGTGGAGAACCCATATTTCGGAAGAGAACAGAAGTGGGCTTGGAGTGTTGTTGCGCTGCAATCTTGTCTTCTGCCAACTTAGCCAACCTTAGGGCTTCCATCATTGTGTTGGGACAGAACATTTTGACCTCGGAGCGGATGGAATCCTTTAGACCACTGATAAAACAACTCCGGTAAAAGTCATCAGACAATCCTTCAGTGTGGTTGGCTAGTTTCTCAAATTCGGTTTGATACTCTCTCACAGTGCCAATTTGGCGAAGTTTAGTGAGGGCTCCTGTGAAGTCATCAAAAGCACTAGGACCAAATCGTTGTAAAAGGAGCTGGCAAAAGTCTGGCCATTTTGGCTCTTCATGAGCCTTGATGTACCAACAGTACCATTGAAGAGCTTCCTGGTCCAAATGAAAGGATGCAAGCGGAACTTTGTTGACATCAAAAGTATTATGCAGACTGAAATACTGTTCTACATGATAGATCCATCCAATTGGATCAGTACCATTGAAGCGAGGAAAATCAAGCTTCGGACCACGGAAATTGCTGGAAGAAGAGAACCCATTGTCTGATGAAGACTCGGACTGTCGTTTGTTGTTCATAGCTGAATGTTCAAGATGGAGGCCGAGAAATTTTTCATCCAGATCCTGGAGTTTGGCTTGGATGGCTGCAAGTGCGTCTTCCATGGTTTTTGCTCCTGCACGGGTGACAACCATAACCAAGAGTTTTTTCTTTTTTTTAGGTTGACTGGGTAGGAAAACAAAAATAGAAACTGCTTCAGTAAAGGAAAATCTGGACTTGGGAAAAAATCTGAAGGGTAATTGGGTTTTGACTAGGTTTTGGACACTATCGAATAGACAGGGAAGCAAAAATGAGGATTTCAGAAGCGGGGTGAAAGAATGGGAAAATTTGGCAGCGGGGGACAAAGAAGCAGAATTCAGAAAGGAACTCTGTGGTAAAATTTGAAGGTGATTGGGTGAAATCTGAGGAAGTTATGGCAAACCTGAAAAATAGACAAATGTGGGATTTCGGGCTTTGGGAAGGGGAATTGGGGATAGGGTCCTCAAGAATGAAATATGAAGAATGGGATGACAAGGGTTCCCCGAAAATTTCAAGGGAAACAGAGTGAAAACAAGGGAGATATGGAGAAAAAACTAGTTTTTTTTTTTTTTCCAGACTGGAGCGGCTACAACTCGGAAGGGATCTGGAACAGATAAATCTGCAACGGCTGGATCTGAAACGGCGCAACAGTGATCAACAACAGTTCAGCTGAAAATAGATATGGACCCCAGTTATGTGCGGCTTCCTAACAGTTTAGGGGTTTCACTCGGCCACCAATGCTGTTTGACGGCTTGCGTATTGGGGCAGTACCCCTCACTCCACGACTCAGGTAAAACTGATAACCGCTTTGCCACAAACGACAGCTCTTGGTTTACCTCACGGGTGCGAACTAGTCAATCAGGTAGGGGTCGTTGCCCTTTTCGCTGGCAGGTCCTCTCAATGGGCCAGCTACTTCGGGGTTCCTGTGGTACTCTTCACAATGATTTTTAGGGCTTATGCCCAAGTACTTCCCACAGTTAAGCGGATAGGGATTATTCCCAAATCCGAACCTGCAACAGATGCGAAAAAAAATTTGGAAGAAATTTCACCCAGCGAGCTCAAGAAAGTGCTCTGATACCAGATGTGAAGCACCTGCAACAATTAATTAATAAGAATATGCGAAATAGCAGAAATGACAGAACTCAGAATCACTTTTATATTGATCATAGGCCACTTCGAGGGGGCAACCTCCTATGAGCAAGCTCAATACAAATAACTTCACGGTGCCTTCATAGGTCTCAACACACACTTATATACTAAGTCTAGGCGCCAATACTATGGGTCAAAACCATGGACCACTACAAACTATGGATCAACAATACTACGGGTGACTTACAAAGCATATGCACCAACAACAATAACACAAACTATTGATCAACAAGTACTACGGGACGACTTACAAAGCATATGCGTCCAACAACAATATACTAACAAAGTAAAGACATGGGTTCCTAACAACAACACTCCAAACCCACTTTTGTTCCCTTCCGAAATATGGGTTCTCAACGACCTCCCATCCCTCCCGCTCCTCAACTAACTCCTATCAAGCATTTGTCCAAAGCAGAGATGTAGGCACGTAGAGAAAAAGGGCTTTGTTATAATTGTGATGAAAAATTCACTCGGGGACATAGATGTGTTCAACAAAATCTCTATCTCTTGGATGTGGATTCTCCGCCCGCCTCTGAAGTTGGTGAAGAAGCTCCAGATACACCGAATGATCAGGTCGACATTCAGGAGCCACCTATTACTTCCCATCTCAGGAAGACCACCCAGAGATATTTCTCCATGCTTTATCTGGCGTCACCACCCCCCAAACAATGTGGGTTAGGAGTTACTTCAAGAAGCTTCCTCTTACAATACTCATTGATTTTGGTAGCACTCATAACTTCATTGACCCTCAGATCACCAAACATGCTGATTGTTTTGTCCATCCTTGCTCCAACTTTGAAGTCATGGTTGCCAATGGGGGCACCTTACCTTGCAAGGGAAAGTGTCACCATGTGCGTATCTATCTGGAATATTATAACCTGCGCTCTGACATGTTTTCCTTGTACTTAAGTGGATGTGATGTGGTTTTGGGCGTTCAATGGTTACGTGCACTTGGCCCCATCTTATGGGATTTTGCTGAAATTTGGATGCAGTTTTCAGTCAATGGGAAACAACACAAATTTATGGGCTTACAACCAGGGTCTCTTCACATCACCAGTTCACATCGCTTGGAAAAGATCCTAAAGAAGAATTCACATGGTGTCATCGCTCAACTCCATTCCATTTAGATGCACCCACCAACGGTCTCCACTACTTCCTTGGATAGATATGCAGGTGTCTTTGTTGCACCAATGGACTTGTCGCCTTCAAGACACCTTTCCGGTAAGCATTTAGCCGCATTTACATCTCAGTAGGAAATGATGGCTATTTTTCATGCAGTACAGAAGTGGCAGCCATCCCTATTAGGAAATTATTTCTGCATCAAGACTGATCTCCAGAGTTTGGAACATTTTCTGGAACAACGGGTCTCCTCACCAGCGCACCGGAAATGGGTTATCCAACTAATGGGTTATAACTATGCGATCACTTACAAGAAGGGTAAGGATAATATGGTGGCAGATGCTCCTTCTCGCTAATTTGATGACCCAGTTTCTCTTACAGCTATTTGTTTACTTGTTCCAAATTGGTTGCAATCTGTTCAACAGGGCTATCTATTCTATGAACTCCATGGTTCTTCATCAATAGGGTACTCTGGGTTCCTCAAAACCTATGACTAGGAACAATGTACCTTCTTTTGGCAGGGACTGAAAATGAAAATTCACCAGATGGTGGTTGAGTGTGATACTTTCCAGGTCAATAAGGGTGAAACGACACTCCTTTCAGGACTGCTCGAACCCTTTCCCATCCCTACACAGATGTGGATAGTTATTTCTATGGATTTCCTAGAAGCGCTCCAGTGGTACAATACCACATCTAAAAGAACACCATATGAAGCAGTTTATGGACAGGCAGCACCAGTTCTTCTTCCATACACGCTCAACAACTCCCCAGTTCAGGCAATTGACTCGGTTCTTCGAAACCGCGATCAGATTCATCTCATTCTGCAGGACAATCTTCACATGGCAAGAATTCGACTGAAACAACACGCCAATCAGCACCGTTCTGAGCGCACTTTTCACGCAGCTAATATGGTCCTTCTTCATCTACATCCTTCCAAGCAATCCTCCCTGAAACTCAAAAGGCATCAGTGGGTCAGAATGCAACCCGAGGATGTTGCAGGGGAACCACTCCTTCAGATTCTGCATCAATTTCCACATCTAAAGCTTTGAGGACAAAGATTTTTCTAAGGAAGAGGGGGGATGTTAGGAACCCATGTCAACCCTTCTATTTACTTTGTTAGTATATTGTTGTTGCACGCATATGCTTTGTAAGTCGTCCCGTAGTATTTGTTGATCCATAGTTTGTATTATTGTTGTTTAACGCATATGCTTTGTAAGTCGTCCCGTAGTAATTGTTGATCCATATTTTGTATTGTCCCATGGTTTGTATTGGCACATGGTGTTGACCCATGGTATTGGCGCCTAGACTTAGTATATAAGTTTATGTTGAGACCAATGAAGGTACCTTGAAGTTATTTGTATTGAGCTTGCTCAAAGGAGGTTGCCCCCTCAAAGTGGCATGCGATCAATATAAAAGTGATTCTGAGTTCTGTTATTTCTGCTATTTTGTGTGTTTTCATTAATTAATTATTGCAGGTTCTTCACAGTTCAATTCTAATTCTGTATTTTTTGCTTTATTTAGTTTTGCATGCACAGTGAGAGACTGCAGTTCCCTAGGCGCTCATACGTGAGGATTACGGTCTAAGTTAAGGGGGGCAGATCTCTAGGAGGATACATGCTTGCATGCCTCAGATAATCCCAGTACAGGTGCACTTAGTTGTCCCATTTATCCATGCAAACAAGGTGCTCTAGAGTTAGTGTCTTACACTCTTAGGATACCCAAACTCTAGCACTAAACCATCTTCTTCATCCTCACCATCACCATCAACGTCTTCATCATCACCACCATCTTCATCCTCATCATTAAGTCTAACTCTAACCCTAATTCAATTTCTTTCTAAAACTCTAGCCCTAACCCTCACCCAAACCCTAGCACTAAACCATCTTCTTCATTCTCACCATCACCATCACCATCATCATCAATGTCTTCATCATCACCACCATCTTCATCATCATCATTAACTCTAACTCTAACCCTAATTCAATTTCCTTCTATAACTCTAGCCCTAACCCTCACCCAAACCCTAGAACTAAGCCATCTTCTGCATCCTCACCATCACCATCACCATCAACATAACCATCATCATCATGTCTTCATCATCAACACTATCACTATCATCATTGTTAACTCTAACTCTAACCCTAATTGAATTTACTTCTATAACTCTAGCCCTAACCCTCACCTAAACCCTAGCACTAAGCCATCTTCTTCATCCTCACCATCACCATCACCATCATCATCATGTCTTCATCATCATCACCATCTTCATCATCATTGTTAACTCTAACTCTAACCCTAATTCAATTTTCTTCTATAACTATAGCCCTAACCCTCACCCAAACCCTAGCACTAAACCATCTTCTTCATCCTCACCATCACCATCACCATCACCATCAACGTCTTCATCATCACCACCATCTTCATCATCATCATTAACTCTAACTTTAACCCTAATTCAATTTTCTTCTATAACTCTAGCCCTAACCCTCACCCAAACACTAGAATTTAGCCATCTTCTTCATCCTCACCATTACTATCACCATCACCATCACCATCACCATCACCATCATCATCATGTATTCATCATTAGCACCATCTTCATCATCATTGTTAACTCTAACTCTAACCCTAATTCAAGTTCCTTCTATAACTCTAGCCCTAACCCTCACCCAAACCCTAGCACTAAACCATCTTCTTCATCCTCACCATCACCATCAACGTATTCATCATCACCACCATCTTCATCATCATCATTAACTCTACTCTAACCCTAATTCAATTTCCTTCTATAACTCTAGCCCTAACCCTCACCCAAACCCTAGCACTAAGCCATCTTCTTCATCCTCACCATCACCATCATCATCATGTCTTCATCATCAACACCATCTTCATCATCATTGTTAACTCTAACTCTAACCCTAATTCAAGTTCCTTCTATAACTCTAGCCCTAACCCTCACCCAAACCCTAGCAATAAACCATCTTCTTAAACCTCACCATCACCATCACCATCACAATCAACATCTTCATCATCACCACCATCTTCATCATCATCATTAACTCTAACTCTAACCCTAATTCAATTTCCTTCTATAACTCTAGCCCTAACCCTCACCCAAACCCTAGCACTAAGCCATCTTCTTCATCCTCACCATCACCATCACCATCACCATCATCATCATGTCTTCATCATCAGCACCATCTTCATCTTCATTGTTAACTCTAACTCTAACCCTCATTCAAGTTCCTTCTATAACTCTAGCCCTAACCCTCACCCAAACCCTAGCACTAAACCATCTTCTTCATCATCACCATCACCATCACCATCACCATCACCATAAACGTCTTCATCATCGCCACCATCTTCATCATTATCATTAACTCTAACTCTAACCCTAATTCAATTTCCTTCTATAACTATAGCCCTAACCCTCACCCAAACCCTAGCACTAAACCACCTTCTTCATCCTCACCATCACCATCACCAACACCAACATCATCAACGTCTCCATCATCACCACCATCTCCATCATCATCATTAACTCTAACTCTAACCCTAACTCTAACTCTAACTCTAGGTTCCTCATCAACATCTCCATCATCATCATCTTCTCCATCGTCATCATATTCATCACCATCACCATCACCATCACCATCACCATCACCATCACTGTCACCATCACCATCATCATCAACGTCTTCATCATCATCACCATCATCATCATCATACGTGCCCGGTAGTCGATTTTGCAAAGTTGACCCCCGTGTGCAAAAATTGCACACTCCCTCATTGAGCAAAATCCTAGTTTCCTAGATGGACTTACAAGATGGCACCCGAGCCATGGGACCGGAGGAGAGGGGCACCCCTGGCACTATCCCGATGTCCTGAATCCAACGGAGTCGACGATTCGTCGATCGGAGCCACGGTCGTCATTCTATGGCTCGTTCTGTGTCACATCCAAAATCCCTTCGGGGACACCTGCTGGATACCTGCCGGGGGCATAGAAGTCCAACCGTGCAGTAAGACCGAGTTCCGGGGAGTCCTGCAGGTGTGCCTAGGCAGGTTCCGGCTGGGAATGCTAGCTGTAAGTGCCCGACAGACGATTTTGCAGAGATGACCCCATGTGCAAAAATTGCACACTCCCTCATTGAGCAAAACCCTAGTTTCCTAGATGGACTTACAAGATGACACCTGAGACATGGGACCAAAGGAGAGGGGCACCCCTAGCACTATCCCCGACGTCCTGAATCCAACGAATTCAATGGTTCGTCGATCGGATCCACGGTCATCATTCTATGGCTCGTTCTGTCTCGCATCCAAAAGGCCTTCAGGGACACCTCCTGGATACCTGCCGGGGGCATAGAACTCCAACTGTGCAGCAAAACTGGGATCCGGGGAGTCCTGCAGGTGTGTCTAGACAAGTTCCGACTAGGAACACTAGCCGTAAGTAGGAACACTAGCCGTAAGTTCCCGGCGGATGATTTTGCAGAGTTGACCCCAGTGTGCAAAAATTGCACACTCTCTCACTGAGCAAAACCCAGTTTCCTAGATGGACTTACAAGATAGCACCCAGGTCATGGGACCGAAGGAGAGGGGCACCCCTAGCACTATCCCGGTGTCCTAAATCCAACGGAGTCGACAGTTCGTCGATCGGAGCCACAGTCGTCATGCTATGGCTCGTTCCATCTTGAATCCAAAAGGCCTTCAGGGACACCTGCTGGATACCTGTCGGGGGCATAGAAGTCCAACTGTGCAACAAACCGGGTTCCAAGGAGTCCTGCAGGTGTGTCTAGGCAGGTTCCGGCTGGGAACGCTAGCCGTAAGTGCCCGATGGACGATTTTGCAAAGTTGACCCCCGTGTGCAAAAATTGCACACTCCCTCACTGATCAAAACCCTAGTTTCCTAGATGGACTTACAAGTTGGAACCCGGGCCACGGCACAGGACGAGAGGGGCAACACTAGCACTATCCCGATGTCTTGAATCCAATGGAGTCGACGGTTCGTCGATCGGACTCACGGTCGTCATTCTATGGCCTGTTCCATTTCGCATCCAAAAGGCCTCTAAGGACACCTGCTGGATACCTGCCAGGGGCATAGAACTTCAACCGTGCAACAAAATCGGGTTTCGAGAAGTCCTATAGGTGTTTCTAGGGAGGTTCCGGCTGGGAACGCTAGCCGTAATTGCCCGGCGGATGATTTTGCAAAGTTGACCCCAATGTGAAGGCCATCCAAATTTGCTCAACGGGGCCATTTATCGTCCGGAGGCTGCCGGGTATGCGTGGCCACCGTGGAAAGGTCCACAATGGCCATGTGGACCTATGGGAGGCGACGGAATCCAAGTATGCTCGTTGGTTTGGGTTTCGTGGCCCCGGAGCAAATCCTCCAAGTGTCCCTGAATGGCCCCACGGTGCCCGACTAGAATTCCTGTAGCACCCGAACCGTGGCTCGGTTCGTGAATCTGTCAATTCCGGTGGGTCCCGGACGCCGAGTTTCAGCTAGGGGACCCCCCACAGCGTCCCCTGAAGACCCGGAAGCTGTGCCAACGAGTCATCTCCGGAGCTAGGGTTTTTCTCAGTGAGGGCCATTCCAAATTTGCTTAAGGGGGCCATTTCTCGTTCGAAGGCCCCCGGGTGTGTGTGGCCACCGTGGACAGGTCCACAATGGCCACGTGGACTTGTGGGAGGAGATGGAATCCAATTCCGCTTGCCGGTTTGGGTTCCGTGGCCCCGGGGCAAATCCTCCAAGTGTCCCTGAATGGCCCCGGGGTGCCCGACTAGAATGCCCGTAGCACCTGAACCGTGGCTCGATTCATGAATCTGTCAATTCCAGTGGGTCCGAGACGCCGGGTTTCAGCTAGGAGACCCCCCACAGCATCCCTCGAAAGCCCGGAAGCGGTGCCAACAAGCCATCTCTGGAGCTAGGGTTTTGCTCAGTGAGGGCCATTCCAAATTTGCTCAAGGGGGCCATTTCTCGTCTAGAGGCCCCTGGGCATGCGTGGACACCGTGGACAGGTCCACAATGGCCACATGGACCTGTGGGAGGCAATGAAATCCAATTCCGCTCGCTGGTTTGGGTTCCGTGGCCCCGGGACAAATCCTCCAAGTGTCCTTGAATGGCCCCGGGGTGCTCGACTAGAATGCCCGTAGCATCTGAACCGTGGCTTGGTTCGAGAATCCATCGATTCCGGTGGGTTCGGGACGCCGGGTTTCAGCTAGGGGCCCCCCACAACGTCCTCCGAAGACCCGAAAACGGTGCCAACGATCAAGTTTGTGAAGTGATACACCACTGAACCTGGTCTGTAATCCATGAATACATGCCCATTAGTCTTTCTTGACTTCCCATCTAGTGTAAGATATCCCCCCTTAACCACCATCGAGCCAGTAGGAAATTCAATTCCTTCATCGTCGATTAATTATCTGTAGAGGGTTTGCTTACCTTCGATGCACCGTGCCAACCAATAATCCACACCCCATTCATTGTCTTTCGGTGCAACAACTGCATATATGTGTCCTGGTTGTACAAGATCTGAGATATGGTCGTAGTCTGTCGAAATTGCTGACTGACGCTCCTCTAACTGGGTTGTTTCAACAACTGTACGTTGGTCTACTGCAAGTGACACATGATCCCATTCATCAACCCAGTCCATGCATTCGCATTCATCCCATTTGTCATTGTTGCAAGGGCTGCAAAAGCATGCAAGCTTTCGCGTCCATATTTCAAACAAGTGGTTGTTTGAGCTTCGAACTGAATGAAATCCACGTGTACCTTGTACTATGCCACAAATATAGGAACGCGATCGATCTATCTATGTCAAACCTCATCTCTTCCCTTCGTAGTGCGGTCTTGATGCATGCACCGACCCCATCATGCTCACCTTTGTCATGCCCGGTCTCAAAATAGTTCCAGATATGCGGCACATTATAAGTCTTTTGAAAAGTACTCATCCATTGGAATAATCGAGCATTTTTGAATTGGACCGCACAACCATACGACCATATCCAATGCTGATCCATCTGTATATCTCTCTCCTTCAACTGGTCATAGAAAATTCGAAAAAAATGTTGCACATAATGCAGATCATGGGTTTTATCATCACTTATGTAAAAGTTTGTCTCCTTCAGTATTATCCTCTTGTCATTGCTTCTCTCTGGCCCATGCCTATACATAATATGTACCATGATGTTGACTTGGTTTTAATGGTAGTATTGACTTTGGATTTCATTTTGTGGCTGAAGGGTGTAATTTTCTGCAAAATCCACAATTGACACTATGGTTCCAACGTGAAATGTGTCCCTGCATTTTCTGTACTGCTCATCTTGCCATCACGCTACATGCACATGTTGAACATACTGCTCGGTTTTCTCGTAGAATTCTGTCAAGAAGTCACATACCGGTACCTGTTACCATGGAAACAAGGGAAATATTACAATGTGGCCTTTGGAAAAATGTATATGCCATAAATTGAACGTGTAATATGAAAAATATGCAATATTCATTTGTACTTGTGACTTCACCAATGCAATCTTTTTACTTTCTCTGACACTGTCTAATTGATAGGTCACGTACTTGAAGCTTTGCATCTCCACGCCCATCATGCCAAATTTGTTCTCCTTGATTTCATGAATGCAACGGTTCAAAAGAGAAAACCCACTACACCTAGAACATGTCCCATATAGACACGATTTTTCATAATACTTTTGTCCTTCGGGCCTTGGACACATGATGTTGTGGATAAAGTATCTTGATGCATTCGGTGGTAGTATGGATTCATTGCAACCTTGCACAATGTTAGTATGCAAATCACAAAATATATGTTTATATGTGTCATAATAATATTCATATTCTACGTGGTATCTACAACAACATGTGTTCCAATCAGTGCATATACGAACGTACCATGGTTTGCATTTCTCAAAGGACCTTTGGCCCAGGTTCAATTGTGTGTGCTCGTTCCTGAATCTCTCATAGAGTTCAATCTGTGTGGTGTCAAGGAAGTGTTTAACATGGGGCTCACGTTCAGTAGAACCTTTTCTCAATTTTAGCACGTCTCTTTGGTTTGATGAAGGTCTAGTATGATCATGCCAAAACTTTTGTACTAACTCCTTAACATCATCAATTAGCTTCTTACCTGCATGAGGCAACCTACCAAAAAAATCCCAACAATCGTTTCCACCCGGAGTGTCAAGATTTTCTCTTATAATAGAGTACTTTTTAATAGTTTTTCTATTTAATTTGAGTATGTGAGAAGTGTGTGATAGCATGCGACATTGCCTTGTGGACTTGCTTACAACTGATTCCGCTAAAACACGACGAGTCGCACAAATATATTTTGTACGAGACGTCTTCCCAATCGCATTAAATGCAAATTGGAGATTTCTAACAATATGATTGTTGGCCTATGAACTTTTAACCATCTTTATGCCCAAAATTCTCCTAACAACAACTAAATAACGTGACTTTAACAAACATAGCAATAATTGACATTTACCTGCATCACCTTTGGATTCAAAATATTCTTTGACAATTTTGTTGCATTGCCATTCGATAGTGCGTTTTGGAAACTTTCCTTCAAGCCCCGACATAGCACTCTCGTCCACATGAATACGTCTAGGAGTTCTTCTTCTTTCACTGGACAGTCAAGGTAGGGAGGGTGGACATGAGAAATGAATACCGAAGCTTGTTTGTTGTGGTGCTTCGTTCATAGATTAGGCCATAATGGGAGTGTGGTCGACATGGTTGTGGTCTTCTTGGGGAGATTGCAAATTAAGAAAGGCTTGTATGTCCATCTCTACACATGCAACATCTCCCAAAATTCTTGTGTCGTGAGGAACTTCAGAATGACTCGTTGATGGATTGTTGGTTGGAGATTGTGTTGATGTTGTAATTTGAGTTGGGTCCATTGGACGTGACCGCTTTACCCGTGGTTCTGAACAAGAGGTTGTCGTGTCAACAATGATGTTAGGATCAGTGGTAGGATCTGGGGCAATGATTAGACCATGTCTCAATCTTTCCATTCCCAACCTGGCCTTTTCTCTTAAGTCATTGACCTTTTCAATGGGCAGATTCCTTCTATTTTTTTTTTTTGCGTTTCGTGAGTTTCCCATCTCCAAAAGTCTCTTTAACACAACTATCATGCCTACCCTTGCAAAAGAAACAACAAATAATATATTAGTGCCATTATACAATGAACCTGACACATTCCAACATAGCTTACCACTTTACAAATTAACATATACAACTACAAACTATGTTGGTTTATTTGTGTTCGAATAAACATCATTATCCCTTACAATTCCAATCAATATAGATGATGGCTGGTCAAGTGTAGAGAGGAGAAACTAGTGTCTTTCCTAGCCATGAATTCATAAAAATTATGGTAGTAACACCCTACAACAGAGATGGCTAGAGATGCCTTGGGAATAGTTTGATAGTTTTTCTACATCAAATAAGGTAACTTTAATTAGTTGCATTTTTTGCTTTCTCCCTTAATGTTATCAATTCTAAATTTTGCACCTAGTTTGATTGCTTTGTCTTCATAGTGGAATGGTATATCCTTCCATTTGAGGCAACGTCCTTTACCATCATAAATTACTAGGTTATATAACACCTTAAGGAGTTGAAGAAACAACAACAAAATATTTGCTTATCTATAAACCTTGAGATGATAGAATGTGATTTTGAGTTTAAAATACCCATGGTTGAATTCAACAATGCATCACAATAGAATGAACGTATACCTTGTTTTGTGCAAAACCTTAAGGAGGATGCAAAGGTTTCTAACAAGGATCATGGTCTTGGGAAGGGTGATTAGGGGGAATATAATTTGACCTTTCAAAATGCAATATCTAGGGTGGGGAGGTGTTGGAGAGTGGGGAACTAGGGACTATACCAACAATCATCATGTTGAATAGAGCATGAAGTGGGAAAGTCTTGGTTTTTGGCAAAAAAAAACATTATTAAAGGTGAGGGGATATTGTAAGGATGGTAAATATGGATGAATATTATCATATTTGGATTCATAGAGAAAGGAAAGGTGCATATACTTACAGATATCCTCATTCCATACAATGGTATTGAATAGGAGATGAGACAGTTTAGGTTTTGTGGATGAGTTGAAGTGATATTTTTAGTTATGTTTAGTGAGTGTGTAGTATTTTTTGCTAGCATAATATGAGGTGAAAAGAACAAAATTAACTTGGGAACTAATTACACAATGAGGAGGTTGCATACTTCATCTTGTCTAGTGTTCATATGAGTTTTTTTAGATGTGAACTTAGGAAATCTTCTTGTCAAATTCATTGTTGTCTATGCATGGATATTGTTGTGGGCATATGATAAAAACAAAAAGGCATGGGCTCATCTCAAATCTTGTGAATGAAAAGACTTATTTACAATTCACCATACCTCTATAGAAATGATCTCCACTTACAATGGAAACTGGTAGCTTGAATGAATCCACTAGATTCCAAGGGTGATTTTGTGTCCAATAGATCAAAGAGTGTCCAAAATATCAATGAGTGTGAGCCAATAAGAAACCTGTGAGAGCTTGAAACCCGCGGAAGAAGTGAAACCCGTGTTTTTGGTGGAATTCCCGGGAAACAGAGAACTTTATTTTTTTAACTAGTAACAGGGTCACGCACGCGTGTTTTTCATGCGCACGCGCCCATGTATAAGGCTTACACCATTTATTCCCCAACATTTACACCATTTAATGCCAAACCTTCCCCCACTTCGAAAATATTTGCATAAATTGGACTCAGTGATAAGTTTGAAGGGTGGGTCTTAATTTTTATTGGAAGGGCTTACTCTTTGACACATTTGATCATTTATGGTTGTCTATGCGCCTTGACCCAATTGACATTGTAAGGTGAGGATGTCCATGCATAATAATCCTTATTTATGACTATGCGATGAGGATTTAAATGGAAGAGGATGTAAAGACATGTTATTTTTATACGTATTTTGATGGTGAGTGTCGAAGAGAAACGTGGTGATAAACCACAATTCCTAAGCCAAAAATTGTTTTTTTAAATTTTATTAATAAGCATTGTGGTACTTTGGTCCAAACATTTTTTCTAACTCATTGTTTCTCCATATTGTGTGCCTACTGCCACCTCTCTATATCAATGCATAAAATCAACCTCTACTTGGTTTGTGGTTATAGTTGTATGCCATTATTTGTAGTTGCATGCCATTGAGTGTTGTTTAGAGTTTTCGTGAGTCTGTGACATTCATGCAATAAATGAAGTCTTGCAGAGGAGGATTCATCAAAGAGGCAATTTGAATTTCATTTTGACAAAAAACATATTTTGTAAAGATCAAATGCCATGAATGCATCCTCAGCCTACCATGCAAGACCGTGGATATGTTGAAAAGCATTGAACGTCATCGAAGAATGAAAATAGGTTCCTCGAGATCTTATTGAAGCATATTGAGCTCAATTGAATTCCACCTGGGCCTTAATTGAAAATTCTAGACCTCACGCGTCATCAATAACACATAGAATCCATGACACTATCCCTCTACAAGGAGCCTCCTCCTCCTCCTCCTCCTCCTCATCATCATAATCATCTTCGTCACCGTCAGCATCATCATCATCATCCTCATCATCATCATCATCGTCATTGTCATCGTCATCATCCTAGTCATCATCATCATCTCCATCATCATCATCATCATTATCACCCACTTCCTCATCATCATCCTCCTCCTCCTCCTCATCATCATCTTGGCCATCATCTTCATCATCAACATCGTCATCATCAACATCATCATCATCCATCATCTTCATCATCATCATCATTGATAATGACGATGATGACGAAGATGATGATGATGATGATGATGATGAAGATGATGGATTATGATGAAGATGAGTACGAATATGAAGATGATGATGTTGATGATGATGAATATGATGATGATGATCATCATCATTGTTATCACCCACTTGATCATCATCATCCTCATCCTCATCCCCATCATCATCATCGTCATCATCATCATCATCATCATCTTGGTCATCATCTTCATCATCATCATCATCATCATCATCATCATCATCTCCATCATCATCATCGTCATCATAACCCTGTTCCTCATCATCATTAACATCATCATCATTGTCATCAGCATCATCATCATCATCATCATCTTTGTCATCATCATCATTTTCAATCATCATAATCGTCATCAACATCATCATCATCTTCGTCATCATCATCTTCTTCATCATCATCATTGATGATGATGATGATGACAAGGATGATGATGATGATGATGATGATGATGATGAAGATGATGGATGATGATGAAGATGAGTACGAAGATGAAGATGATGAAGATGAGTACGAAGATGAAGATGATGATGTTGATGATGAGGAATATGATGATCATCATCATCCTCATCCTCATCATCATCATCATCATAATCATCATCTTCATCATCATCGTCATCATCCTCGTCATCATCATCATCTCCATCATCATCATCATCATCATCATTATCACCCACTTCCTCGTCATCATCCCCATCCTCACCATTATCATCATCATCATCGCCATCGTCATCATCATCATAAACATCATCATCATCGTCATCATCATCATCAACGTCATCATCATCATCTTCATCATCATCCATCATCTTCGTCGTCATCATCATCATCATCATCATTATCAATGATGATGATGAAGAAGATGGTGGATGATGATGAAGATGAGTACGAAGATGAAGATGATGATGTTGATGATGACAAATATGATCACCATCACCATCATCATCGTTATCACCCACTTGCTCATCATCATCCTCATCATCATCCTCATCCCCATCATCATCATCATCATCGTCGTCATCATCATCATCATCATCATCTTGGTCATCGTATTCATCATCAACATCATCATCATCGTCATTATCATCATCATCATCATCATCATCATCATCATCTCCATTGTCATCTTCGTTGTCATAACCCTATTCCTCATCATCATCATCATCATCATCATCATCATCATCGTCGTCAACATCATCATCATCTTCATCATCATCATATTCTTCATCATCATCATCTTCTTCATCATCATCATCTTCTTCATCATCATCATTGATGATGATGGTGATGACAAAGATGATGATGATGATGATTATGAAGATGATGGATGATGATGAAGATGAGTACGAAGATGAAGATGATGATGCTGATGATGAGGAATATGATGATGATGATCATCCTCATCCTCATCATCATCATCATCATCATCATCATCCTCGTCATCATCATCATCTCCATCATCATCATCATCATCGTTATCACCCACTTCCTCGTCATCATCCCCATCCTCATCCTCATCCTCATCATCATCGTCATCATCATCATCATTTCACCCAATTCCTCATCATCATCCTCATCCTCAACCTCATCCTCATCCTCATCCCCATCATCATCATCATCATCATCATCATCTTCATCATCAACATCATCATCATCGTCATCATCATCATCATCATCATCGTCGTCGTCATCCCCTTGTTCCTCATCATCATCATCATCAACATCATCATCAACATCATCATCATTTTCATCATCATCATCATCATCATCTTCTTCTTCGTCATCATCATCATTTTCAATCGCCATCATCATCATCATTGATAATGATGATGATGACGAAGATGATGATGATGATGAAGATGATGGATGATGATGGAGATGAGTACGAAGATGAAGATGATGATGCTGATGATGACGAATATGATCATCATCATCATCCTCATCATCATCATCATCATCATCTTCGCCATCATTAGCATCATCATCATCATCCTCACTCTCATCATCAACATCGTCGTCATCATCCCCATCCTCCTCCACATCATCATAATCATATAAATTTAATTTAATTCAATTTAAACATTACTAATTATTAAAATATATATAATTTATAAAATTATTTAATCACTATGACAAATTTCAAACTTTATTAAAAACAATGTGCACTTGCCACTGTGCGCGTATGCGCCATTGTGTGCGTACACGCTATTTAAATACACGCGCACGCGCCAGTTTAATTTTTAAATTTTGGGAGGTAATTCGTTTCCCACCAGGGATAATTTTAGGGGCGAAATTTAGCCCATGGGCTATTTTTCAATGTTTTTTTCAAAAAAAAGATTCATCAATTTGCATTTTTTGAAGCCCTGTTTCGCCCAATTTTGATGGGGTAAAATTTTTTCACTCTAAAAATCGCCAGATTTTTATATAAACTATATAAAATCCTTAGAAATTGAAATATTTTTACAAGAATATCGCCAAATACTTTATAGTTGAAATTTTAAGAATTGGTAAGATTCGCCAAGGTTTATACACTTTTAAATAAGTATGGATCCTTAAAAAATTTCCTGTTTCCCACCAACGTGGTGGATGACTTGGCTGCTATGGTTTTAGGTTCGAGTTGCCAAAATACATATAATAATATAAAAAATACATCTTATTCTATAACTTCTTCTATTTCGAGCATGATTCTATGTATGCTACACTTGTCCACTGCTAATGAAATTGCACACACTTGTAGAACTATGTGTGCAGATTCCAAATATGTAATTTTTTATTAAATCTATTATTTGTTCCTATTTTTTAGTTAATTTCAATTGCACTAACGTCAATCTTACACAAAAAGTAGGTTATTTCTTTCGTCTATAGCTTTTTATTGGCTCACCTATTTTGAAAACGGAAAAGAACCCGCACAAGTACACACAAAAACCTACATCCTAAAAAAAAATGTTGATTGATTATGTTAAGACCATGATATCGGGGGCTAACGCTTGGCCTAGTCATTTTAGGGATGGGCTGACTTCCTTAATTAAAAAATAAATAAATATGGAAAAATAGCGCCACACTAGAACGACATGTTATCTATGACTGTATATAATTTTTTTAACAAAAATCCACCATTTGAATACCGAACCAAGGGGCTAACGCAAACATATTCATTATGTTTTCTTAAAAAAATAACATACCAACCTTAGGAGAACCCCGTTTTTTGGGAGTTATACTTAATTTCCATAAATCATATTTATATATTCCGGAAGGTAATCCGATTGTCTACAGTTGATCTTCTTGCGCCATATTCCAAAAGTTGTGTATGTAGCTCTAATATTGCTTTTTGACGTTCAGATTTCTGTTTTTCCAGAAGTCCATTACGACTAATGCGTCATGAGTGGCCAGCATTAGCTTGCACCAGCACATATATAAGTTTTTGGCTAATCTTTCATTTTATTATAGAATCTTGTAAAATTTTAGCGAATCTTTGACTAAATTATAAGATATTGTAAAATCTTGGTGAATATTTCATTAAATTATAAAATATTGTAAAAACTTGGTGAATCTTTCATCGAATTATAAAACCTTGTAACATCTTGGTGAATATTTTTCCAGGAAGACTCAACTTTTGGTTCTGCAGATTACTAAGGTAGTGTAATAGAAGAGCATATACCAGAGCTCAAGTCTAGACTCTCTCGACTCCTAAACTCTCGAATGAACAAATGCATGAATGAGGAGAGCAGGGATTTATTTATACATTTCACAAGTAGTATTCGGTCACTCATGACTAAAGGTGTCAGTGAAACACAACTACACTAACCAGATTCGGGGAAAGTGGGGAATCCACTTTTTACCTTGTCCCTTAATGGTCCAACGAACATGTGGGGACCTAAATCTTGACAGACCAACAAACTAATATATTTGAACACTTTACACTGTGGAGTGATTATGGCACCCATGAACCATTATTACAATGTGGAGTCTTATCGAGACCCACAACCTTAATATTCTCAATTAGCTTATTTTCCAACCTCCCATTTTTTAGTTACCCTCTAAGAAAAGAATAACCTTCCTTCTCTTTATAGATATGAATACCACTTTTTCCTTTCTTTTGTTGACAATCAAAATCTGAATTATGTCATTTGATTTAAAAAATTTAGAGTTAGTTAGAAACTTGCAAGGGTTATTAAAAATAAGAACATACACTAACATGAATAGAAAGAACATCAATGTATCATCACACATATCATTATAACTACTTTGTTAAAGACTAGACTTTTCCTTAGATAAACTAAGGTGGTGTCTATATCCATGTCCTTGAAATTTTCAAAAGCATGCAAAATGTTGTAGAATTGGCTTAGCACCGTCATTAAATGCAAAAGACAAGATATCAAATAGAAGAATGTCTACACCTCAAGTCAAACATGCCTTGTACGTATTATATATAATCGCGATGGAAATCAAGTATCGTGTTCCAACTAAATCATATATTCATCACACATAACTAGATCCATTTCTGGATGATGATAGAAATTACACATCAAAACAAATCACCAAAACAAATTTTACTTTTGAATAACCCTTACAAAAAACAAAATTCCGTAAAACAAATACCAAACCCAACAAATTTAGGTTACAAAAAAAAATGACGAACTTGGCAATATGAAGAATAAAATATACCAGTCACGAGCTTCTTGATACAAATAAAAGAATCTACCAAAATGCTTTGGACAACTCTACAGGAAGATAGTGCCAAAATAATTACCATTTCACTGTAGCCCCACCATTATAATCAATGTGCATTCATTTATATTACAAATGTCCCAAACATCAAGAATAACAAACAAAAAATATGAACATACACACTTTCATGAATGCCTCAGGTCCAATAATAATTGTAAAGCAAGATCCTAATAAAAGCATATTTTAAACAATTGGGTAAAATTTAGTTTAAATATATAAAAACCATGTGGAATCTCTCCATCCGGTGTAGCAACCACTAACAACGTATCAATGCCATTCGATGGTTTAAACACGACAAGGCATAAAATAAATCATATATTCTGAGCTCTATAATGCTTTCATGAAACTAATACTCATGGATATATCAAAACCCTAACAACACCGAATGATCCCTAAGAATCAAGAGCATCGTAGAATTCAACAGGCCTTTAAAAACATCCATGATAAAAAGCATGATAAAAGGCAAATTTACAGTATCATAATCTAGTGTGGTTGCGGATAAAAAGCATATCGCGTTAATTATTGGATAAAAAGCATGATGCGAGTCCGTATTCTCTAATAAATTGCATGTGCAGTATGCCCCTTCAAAACCCGCGATTTCAGTAATGGAGATGTTGCATGAAGATTAAAATATCGAGAAAAATAAGAATGAAAAGTGGAATCACATAAAACGGAACCTTCACCCTGCAAGTGCAATCAAATGTGAGTGAACCATGAATCACTACAGCCGTTATATAGAAAAAAAATTGGCCCCGATTTGCCCTTGTTGGCACCCCAACAACTCCCCTTTGATTTTGCAAATAAAGTGGCCCCCATGAGAATTTTGTAAATACTTGCTTTTGATCTTATCTTGCATGATTTGTGAGTTTATTTCATGACTTTCTTCCTTTGATTCCTACTCTCTGCTATGCTTGACTTGGTTTTCATGAAATTAAGAATGGGTGGTTTGACTGATCATTGTCCATTTGATTTTTTGGTTTTTGGCTAATTAAAGATGCTTGCGTATACCTCTTGATCTTATTCGAGTCACTTTTATGCTTGGGTTCCTTTTAATTATATTTCATTTTGTAATGATATCATGAAATCTTGACCTTTTATACACTTAATGAATCAAATGATCATTTTGACGGATTAACATGATTAATGATTTTGACTCACGTTTAGGAGAAATGCGTATTAATAAAGGAAATCAAACTATTAGATTTGAATTTGAGTAATTTATCATATTTATGTGTTTAGTTATTTTTAAGCTTTTAATTCTTCATGATAACTTTGCCTTTTATTTAATTTCCTAACTTTAGGCAAAATTAAAATGATGTAATGAAAAGCTTATTTGTTTTTCATTTTACATGAATATTACTGAAATTATTGATCATAAAATAATGAAACGCTATCATAAATTTCTTAACTTTTTGATTATTTCTTATGCTAGCTTGATTATTTTCATTCATTGGTTCCCTTTGGTGATTGACTAATTTTACCAAACTTCTATTTCATATAAAAGGGAGAAAAGGTATCTTTTTGTTTTGGTTTCCACGTACCCAAATTTTGTCATCCAAAGTCACTTTATTTATTTACATTTATCTTTTCCCTGGGATAATGTAGACATGAATAAACAAAAGTTAAAAAGTTAAAATATGACGATTCATAAATATATTAATCAACATTTGTAGGAATTCCTTTTGGGTAAAACATAATGCATGGTAAGATTATAAACGGCAGGGAGATCATAATTTCGAATTCCTTTAAAAGTAATACCATGACATCTAATTTTTTTGACAATACCATGACATCTAATATGAACACTGATTTTGTTTGACGAGTCAATTTTGAGAACATATGTCATGCCATGAATGCGCTGAGCTAAAGTATTAATGGTGATTGCATATAATCATAACATTGTGGAATATTATATCTATTGGAAGCATAAGAGAAAGCAAATGAGAATGCCGAGAGTTTGATGAGAATAAACGAAGGAGAATGAACGAGTTTAACTAACGAGAAGTGTACGAAAGCAAAGAAAATTTATGCATGAATCTTTCATTATTCATAAAAGGTGGACTTATCATATTATTCTCAATATTTTGAAACGTAAAAGGTTAATGAGATCCGTAGCATTTGAGAAATCCATGTATCAATAATTTTATAAAAATCCTTTTATGGATCAAGGTTTATGTTAACGTGTCATTGTTTTGCAAGGATTAAAATAAGAATACTTTTGAGCCAAACTCATCTAATCGGGAGAGGATAACGCAGAGAATTTTGCAGCACGGTTGATAACTTCTGGGGTTGTTCACTCACTATCAACAAGCTTCCGAATTCACTGTTCCAAGTTACCAAAAGTTATTAAGTCTCCGAGATTGCGTGGCAGAGTAAAACTGATCTAACTATGAATGATTCTAGATGCCTGCTGATCTCAGTTTAGAGCGGACAATTGTTTCCTGAATCACTCCATTGGGAGAAGCCCAACAAATTGCAGATAATCCGCAGTGTGAATTGAAAGATTAAATGGTTCTCCAAGATTCGCTAGGGTGAAAGGGGATTCACGGAGATCTCTGCAAGTGGCTCGCCATGTGCACTTCATTGCATTACGATAGAGAGGGAATATAGTTACAACAGATCACAAAGATTACAATGATCGCCTCCATGTTCGTTATAGCAATATTTTTATTACTGCAGTTGCGAATTTATCAAAACAAACCTTGCAATTACCTGAGCGGAAGCACAGTAAAATAATGGCAAGCAGATTTATTACCACCAGTTCATTACAGTGGTGCGATAACGATTTCTTCGAGATAGAAAAATATTTGGTCAATCAGTGAAGTAAAAGGGAAAATTCTTTTACCTTTATATTTTTCAGATAAATCGTTTATTGATTTGCTGTATTTGTGAATCTGTGTTTATCTTCTCTTGATGAATAAGTTTTCGCACAGGGTAAATTGTTTTATCTTGTATGTGCAGGCGTAATATCGCGCAAGACTTGATGGAAGGCAGCTCACCATACAACGAGAATACTGATTCATCTCCTTAATACCATGAAAGCAAAAGGAGTTTTTATTTTTCAATAATGGATGCAGGCTTATAGATAACGATGTATTGAAATCAGAGCATGCTTGCGATCGTTGAAGAAAATCCGGATACTGTTGCTGTTTGCACCAATCATACTTGAGATCACAGAGATATTCTTTACGAAGGAGCTGGAATGAATAACAAATTTGGAACACGTAAGATGGAGGGCGTTTTTCTCCGAATTTATTTCAGCGATTTGAAGACACCCCGTGGCCTATAAGACAGAAGCGATTCAATTGTAGAGGGGGGGTTTCTCAGCAGAATAGACAGGACTTTGTTATTCTCAAGTTCTGTTTCTGTTTATAAAAATTTTATGTTTATAGATAGGAGGGGAGACGCTGCCAGAGGGGAGAGAGCTCTGCAGTTTTTGAAGGTCTTTACCGGGGAACTGTAGGATATTCATTTTTCTGTAATGTTTATTCCAGAAGAAGAATCAGTAATCTTCTCTGCTACTCTTTCTGGATATCGATGGAAGCCTTGTGTTGTTTCTACCTAGGCATAATTTGAGACCAGAGATTAGTGATTGTGCAATCATCTTCGTACTTGATTGGGATCTGTAAGATTTTATTTTTTACAGTTGAATAAAAGTTAGCTGAGACATCTTATGCTCTTTTATAAAATAATATTCTTTACTCAATTGATATGTTAGATGACTGCAAATTTGATGTGTAAACAATATGTAAAAGGTTATTTTTAATTGATATGTTAGATGACTGCAAATTTGATGTGTAAACAATATGTAAAAGGTTATTTTTAATCTTATGATATTGATAACATTTAATTGTTTATTTAAACTTTGTTTTAAATAAACCACTAAACTGAAATTATTCTTTTACATGTCAAAACTTTCAAGTTTGCTCCTGATCAGGATAGTTGAGTTTTCGATTTTATTTTGTAATTGAACCTATGGGGTTTTTAGGAGCTACTAAACTGTTGTTTACAGTTTAGGAGCTACTAAATTTTCCATGTTTCAGTTTTATTTAATTGCATCATAGATTAAGTTAACTTGCATCTTAGGGTTTTAGTTATATTTTTAGGAATTTAGACAACTAGATTGAGAGACTCCCTTTCTGGGGAGCACATCACACAGGCAGCAGGGCCTTTAGTCCTGTGAGAGTTAGCTATTTCAAACACATCGGAAGCTGCTGTAAGCAACCTGTGTGGGCTATCTCTCCTTCGTTAGCCTCGGTCACAAAATCGGGCTGACAACCCTCTAATCCTTAAAGTCGAGGGCTCAAAGAAGGTATCAACATTAAATTGACTAAAAATCCGGGCGAATGCAACCATATGCCTGAATTACGGGGAAAATGGAGGATGAAATAACCCTTGGGAGCCTCCATTACTAAAAATTAGCCCGACGAAAGAATGATTCCACTGTAAAGAGGCGAAAAATAGATTGGAGGGAGATTTTTCTGGGGCGATTTTTTTTTATAGTTTCCTCATTAATATATGGGAGGCTATTAATTTTGGATTTATTTATTTTCTAATTTAAATACTGTTGAATATATTTCAACTAAAAAAACCCTTTCCATATAAGAAAATAGCCAACCAAATTTCTATAACCCCCTTAATTTAGCCCCTAAAATTATCCATAATGGTGTTGCCTACCCTTGGTTGTATCTTAGTGGACATACACATTCAAGATAGCTTACTCATGGATTGACTTCATGCTTATGTGGCACACTTCATTAGGAGGTTATAATCTTATATGCCATGGTAACATTCTTCATGAGTCACACATGGAGAGTCTGGTTGCTTGCTTGGGAGAAATTCTCATTTGAAGTATTGGGGCATTTAGTCCTAATAGCATGGGGTCACTCAGTTGCTTACATGGAGGCTTATACTTACCTTGAAGATGCTTGGGTTGAATGTTCATGGATGTGTGGTGTATCCATAGGAGTGCATGGCCTATGAAGTAGCATTCGACCTTTGGAGGTAGAGTGTTGGACCTTCTCTCGTGGAGCACTTACCTTGGAATACTTGCTTGATGGGCGTGTGTACCTTCAAAATTGACATGTATCACCTTAGAGTTGGAGCTCTTCACATGTGGATCCATATGGTGATTAATAGATATTGTCTACTTTAATATTGTTGGCCTCCCTCGCCTATTCTATAGAGAAGAGTGTCTTCATTTTCATTATATGTCACACTAATCATTCACATCATTATGTCTTAGAGACATGAACTACAAACATGTGTCTTTCATATGTAGATCTTCTTCATTGTACTTTCAACTCTTGTCTAGTGCACTAGGTTCTTTTATTGATGCAAAGAAGAAATTTGGGATAGGATTTGCCCTAAGAAGAGAAGAAGAGATAGCCTTTCGAAGGAACATTGGAAAAAAAGGAGCATTAATTCTTGTGGTTCTTGTGAAACAAAACGACAAGTTTGTAAAACCTCAGGATTGCTGGAAGAAGATAGTGGAAACTATCTTGCTTTGTCCTGTACATTTGTGTATGCAAGTACCAAACAAGACTTGCCAATGTGCATGCCATCTCATTGTAAATCTTTGGCTGAGTGACCTACATTAGTTGGGAGTGATTTCTAACAAGAAATGAGATGGTTACTAGGTTTGACAATGGGACTTGTCATGCTAGCTTGTTGTGGTTTCCTTAACTAATATTTGGAGAGCATTGGAAAGCCCTAGCTTGTGATGAGCTTCAAGGACTATATTCTACCAACTTGGAATAAGTTGTTAGTATGTGTTCGTAACTTCATTGTGTTTTGTTGTCCTGTGAAATGTGTTTTGCTGTCCAAACTTTGGGTACTTTAGGATCTGCTTTTCGGTGTATAATCTCATCGTGAATGAATAGTTTCTATGTATAATCTCATCGTGAATGAATAGTTTCTAAGGTTGTTTGGTATGTAGGTTTATAATCAACAACAAGCTCATGTTTTAAATGATTTTCGGTGTATAATCCCATCGTGAATGAATAGTTTCTAAGGTTGTTTGGTATGTAGGTTTATAATCAACAACACGCTCATGTTTTAAATGATTTGACAAGCATATAATAGATGGACAAATTTATGGTTGTGATAAATCTGTTGTAGTTAAATAGTTTTCAAATCATTTATATGTTAGGATTTGTTGCCTAAGGCTAGAAAAATATTTCACTTAAAGTAAAATTGCTCAATATTTATTTCCGTGGACTGTCTTATGTATTTGGATGGATAAAACTTAAATATACAATGTTGTAATTTACATTTCAGATTTGGCCACCAAGGCTGAAAATTCACATGAAATAAATATGAAGAACTTCAAGGTTTAGGTGAAATTTTTGAATTTGCATTAAGAGAGGATTCTTGAGATTTTCACAAAACTTTAAGCAAATCTCCCCATTTTTAGGGGACAACATCCATGGAAGAGGTTTCTAGCGTCCTTGGGAATGTCCCCTTCCAAACAAAGACTTTCCTTATAGTTCCAAAATCTCCAGAGAGGTTCTTGTCCTACCCTACATTAAACTCTATTGGGACACACAAGATTTGAGGAGCTTATAATAAAAAAAGTATTGTTTAATAGAGATTTCCTATAACTATTTTTTGAACAGATTTTTGATGGGGGTGTATTCGTGAACACACAATAATAGTGCAGATTACTTGTGTTGTTTGTTTCCCAAAATTCATGAATATGTGTAAATTGCAATTATGTTAAACCGGCACATTTCAGGATTTCCCACATAGACCTACATATCCTCTCTTACACCCTTAAAAAATATTGAATTTGGAGTAGTTAAATGTAAAATCTTCAAAAATGGCGTGCCACTTCAAGAAATGGAAAGAGCAAAATTTTTAGGCAACGATAGTTTTCCACAACACAAGTGCATGGCACAGTCCCGTGCAAAGCATGGATATGTCATATGATATTTCTATTCAACTGAGCATAGGTGCATTGGAGAAATAGATTTTATTTTAAGACATGTTATCAAGGCACATTGACATGTATGAAAATGGATTAACAAAGGGAGTAAAATTTTGACAAATAAACAGAAATGTAAAAGGACATTGCCACTCAACACCTTACCATATACAAAATTCTAGTAAAACTAATTTGAAAAGAACTTATTGCAATATAAAACTACTGGGAAATTAAATTTATCTCTGTCTCATATATTTTAGGACCAAGAAAACTAGAATAAATACTAACCGTTTATTAATGTGTGAAAGAGAAACATCTATGAATAACATGATTTTCCATAATTGTTGAATAATTCATGCTTGCTTCATAAAAGATAAAATAGACTTACCACACACTAGTTTATTTTATGTGTACTCAACAGACCTCTAGAGCGCACAACCCCTCTAAGACCAACCATCATTAACCTACTAAAGAGTGCTGAATGGTGGAGATTATAGAAATAGAATAATATAAAATAATAATGTATGATATGGTGGAGTTTATAAAATTAGCATGCAATGCTTTAAATTTGTGAAAAACATTCAATCTAGATGTAATAGGAAAATACCCACAACACATTTTCCAATCTCCATGCCAAAATGCACAGTTAAAATTGGATAACATTATAATAAAACTTTACATTCTCCAAAAAGGTAATGCTTAATTATTAAAACAGGTGAAATTGGATAACATAAAACTTTGCATTCTCCAAAGAGGTACTGCTTAATTATTAAAATTTGGACCATAATGTCCAATAATATACTAGCCTTGAACTCACAAATATTAAACTATATGGTTATAGTGGAGGCTTGTGCATAAAAGGCAATTAGAGTTGGCCAGGAGCAGGCCAGATTTGTATCCACCGAGACCACATATTCAATTGAGGTAACGATACATATGAAGATAAAATATGAATTTTGGTTCATCTAAAAAATGCAACAACCCAAAATCATGGATTAATTAAGACTAATGTACATAAGATACATCTGGACTCTACCTTCCATTTACATTTGCAAATGGTGGTGAACTGGGAACATGGAGAATATGGTTCGACGATAGATACCACATGTTATTTTAGCCCATATCACTCACATTTAATGGATGCCATGGAATTTCACCTTGGCTTCTCACTATCTTTAACTCCAGTAAGAAGCCTAGCACTGCAACATGAACATATATATTCAAAACCTTCACTCTTAGCGTATTCCTGCACACATTTGAATAGATTATCATACTTGGTTTTAAAAAAGGATGGACATGTGTCAAAATAATTATAAAAAAACAACAAATATTGTTTTATTTTTAGAATATTTACGCCCTAGGCGTTTCACTGTGGAGAAGCATAACCATCCACGTCATTTAGATTCCTCGCTCTATGAGCGAATGGAATCTTGCCACATGGATGGTTATGCCTCTTGCCGCGGCGAGCTCCCTGCCCCCTGCTGCAGCCGTTGTCTCCGCCGCCTGCTGCCTCATTCGGCCGCCCACCTCGTCGACCTCCTCCGCCTCCTCTCTGCGCGAGCTCCCTCCTGCCCTGCTCTCTCCCGCGACCTCCCTCCTGCCTCTCTCCCCCGTCGCCTCCCCTGTCGCCTGCTGCCTCCTCCCTCCTTATTATTCTTTTGTTCCTCCTGCAACGAAGGCTTGAGATTGTCCAGCAGCAAAGCTGCTAGATTGTATGACGATTCGCCACTCTCATCACAGGACTAACCTAAAAGAAAACATACTAATAATTTGTGGATCCGACAACTAAAGAAATCTTGAACCTATTCACATTTGTAAATCCGTTTCAGGGAACTCCAAGTATCTCCGATTGCTTATTTAGAATTTACCCAAACTATCAGCGATGTCGTAGCAACTGTTTGGCACGATGCTAATTAGGTTTTTGGACAGGAATGGCCATATTAGCTCCAGCATTGACTTGATGAGCTTCAGCTCCCTTACTCATTGGCTGGTTAGAGGCAGCTTCTATGTCGTCCACCTGTTTTGATATGTAGAATTGGAAAGCACTTCCGAGCAATTTTTATCAGTTGAGATCATGCTATCCTTCAATTTTCCCCACAGAACAGCGTATTGCGATCATAACTCCACCCAACAAACCTGAACAAAAACACGAGCTATTTCCTTGGTGGAAAGAAAGAAAGGCAAACTTACAGAGTAGACTGTAGCGAGAAGGTTGATGTCCCATCCTAATGCCCACTAGGAAGTGTCACGTACGACAGCTACGCTGAGAACGGCAGCCTGTAATGTTCCCAGAAAACATATTAAAGTGGCAAGGGATTGAGCAGAATATTTCTTCAGAACTGCAGTCTGCACATTCAAAATCATTCCTTTGTATAATGTCTTCAGCATTGCTCCAGCTACGCACACGATCGTTCCCACTATCTTGGCTTGACTGCGTAACTTTTTGATATTCACGCTCTCAATCCTACACAAATGCGGTTTTCAGATTAAGATTTATGATTAAGGCCATAAAGAAAGAGTTGATAGACAACAAGTATCCTCTATGATATATGATTTGGAGATAACAATGTGATTTGATTACCTGAAGAGGAGAGCCATCACGAAAGTCATAGCAGGGAGAACATTGCTCAATGCACACGCATATGTCGGAGAAGTTAATTTCAAACCCAGGTAGTAGACATTCTGGTTGATTACAGGACTGCAAACATGCATTCAGAATATTTCATATTTAAATTCAAATAATCGCCAACCATTTTCATGGACGCAATCAGATATAGAATGGAATGGATGAGACTGTGAAGAGAAGCAGTACGCATGAAATAAGACATACCCTAACAAACCCGGTACAAAAATCTGGCAGAATGCGAAAAGAGTGAGCTTGGGCTGTACCTTCCTGCAATGCATTGTAAGTTAGTTAACACACGAGCTCATTACCCGAAGGCTGAATGCATAGATTGCTAGGAGAGAATAGCTTTACCTTTCAATGAAAAGGCAAAAGGAGCGGGCACAATCGTAGCAGCGGCGTGCCTGTACACTACAAGCACAAAGTGGTTCATCCCTCAAAACTTCAACCACCAGGATGGAACAACACATACCTGTGCAAGATAAAGTTACAGGATTAATGATACCATTGGTACACAGCTCGGTAGGCTACAGTTTCTTTAGTCGAGCGCATCATACAAAATCTCCTTCTGATATTTGGAAATGACATTAGCTCGCAATTATACTAGACAGTGTTCTTTATCGCTCTGCTCCAGAAATAGACCGGGTAGTGCGCCTTGAGAGCCCTATGGAGCGTCCTTCAACGACGGCTCAGGGAATTCCCCTTCTGGAGGAAGCATATCTGTTTGTCCTCCGTGAACTTCTTCCCTCTCTCTCTACTATGCCCACACGCAGAGAGAGCACAGAATATGAAACTGACAACCCTGTCGATGCTCCGTCTACCTTGGGCTGCTTTGCAAGCCACCTGAAATCTCCCAGATTAATAATTTTTCTCTTATTCAAAACTAGTTCCACCATTTCGTCCAATTCCCTGAACATCATAGCAAGATGGACAACCCTGTCGATGCTCCGTCTACCTTGGGCTGCTCTGCAAGCCACCTGAAATCTCCCACGTTAAGAATTTTTCCCTTATTCAAACGTAGTTCCACCATTTCGTCCAATTCCCTGAACATCATAGCAAGGTGATCTTCATCTTTTTTTTTTCCTGAAGAGAACGCAGATATCTCTGGTTAAATGGGAAGGCTCTGAAGCTGCGCTAGGGTTTCACCTTTTTCTATTCTCTGCACAAATTATTCTCTGCGCTGAGAAATATTACCGCATCTCTCCAGTCAACCAGGTTTGATCCGGAAGGGCCTTCACGCGCGCAGGGGGCTGAACTGCTCTTGTAGGAAGGCGCCCTGAGGATCGACGGTGGGGAGAGGGCCTGCATGCAGCCCGCGTGGCTAGCATGCAGCCCAGGGCCCTCGTGATTCCCTTCCAGCCGGGTGAATTAAATTAGATTAAGTGGAGAGAAGGAATCCTTATAAGCGACAGTTGTCCGGCTACATATCATTCCAGATGTGTTGGTGTTTCAAAAGCCCATTTACCTGAAGGGGATTGGTATTGTCCCGAGTGTGTTGTGAAACAAAGCAGCAAATGACTTGAGGCATTGAGTGGTGGAGCCGAGATATTGGGTTTTGATCCACATGGACGTGTATACTTCTCTGCCTGCGGTTACTTGTTAGTGTAAGTTAAACTTCGGATGGCTTGAATTACTGGTCTTCTGATACTTTTTTGGTATGCATATCTAACTGAAGTTCTTTATGATTATGATGCCTTTATATTATTAGACTGCTTTCACGGAAGAAACTAATTGTATTAAAATACATCATTCATACATGGTGGTTGATGGGGTGATGACTTATTTCCGAATGACAGGATTCAATTATTTCTGGAGCAGATTCTGTGCGATCATAGACCCCAGAATCATTTGTATCGTGGCATTAGTAGTCCAGTTTGATAAAACAGCCGACGTAAACAACTTTTTACTGTGTGCTCTTCCCAATACTTTTGTAAATATAATATCAATCATGAGCAATTCATTCAAACCAAGTAATAAGACTTATAAAAGTAAAAATAATGAAAACTAGAGGAGCGTTGTAAAAGATAAAAGGATTGGAAAATTAAGTAAAAGAATCTCCCTTCTGGTTAATGAAACGTCTTTTGATCTGTCGTTGTAGATTTGCCCACGATTTCTGACAACCCGGTGAGATCCATTTCCTTCGCAGTTGTATATTCATCATCTCACAAAGAATCGAGACCTAGTGTTGCTGTTGAATTAGCCAGGGCTCAAATTACTTCACATTACGTGGGATCTTCCCCAAAAAGCGATGAACTGGTGCGTTTTTTTGCTCGACAATCTGTTGAAAATTCGGAGATATGGGATCTGAATAGTAAATATTATCCAGCGGATGAATGAAACACACTCCACACCCCACGATCCGGTTGTGATCGATCTGGCAAGTTACGGCTTCTTTGAATATCATGATATGGTGAGTTGCTCCTTGGAATGATGTGCAGGTTAACAGAAGAGAATCCTTATTTTTCTCAGTCTCCACGAAGCATCCTCAATTTTCTTGATAGAATCCCGGTTCTAAAACCATCTTTCACGAGATGATCTGACGGTGAAGCAACACCGAGCCATATTACTCCTTCCTTTTAATTTATTATCGTGGCAGCATTATCCTATGACAGTTTGGGCTTATATGATCTTGGCAAATATGACCTTGTATAGATCTGAGGCTTAATTCTATCCTTCTATCTCGCATGTTTTCAGATTTGTCATAAGAAGCTATCCACGTGAACGTCAATCTGCAAAAATTACAAAATATTATAACACTGTTTAATTAAGACAATGCAAAATATCGATGTGATCGGTGGAATAATGCTCTTGGTTGGCAATCTTATTCAACGCTTCAATGGCATTATTTATGTATATTCTGCATACACTTTTCTCCCATGTTGACTTCCGTGGAATTCTGCTAATATGACATTAATCTCAGATTCTCCTGCCGTGCAATATCCCAATGGCAACGTTTGCCAATTATATATCTTTCCCTTTATCAGGACTTTAGAGACATTTCAATATTCCACATTCGTAGCAATCTTCTGGTTCTGAATGGAAGCTTTCAATGGAGCCAATAATTTATAGCTTGCCAGGCTGGATGGTTTCATTCCTTAAATTGTATGCACTTTCTTTTGGTTTGATAGAGCTTTAAATTTTCGTTTTAGTATAGTTCTAAGGATGGATGTTTTATTTCAAGATGCCTTTTGGGCACATCATGTTTGGAGCTAGTTGTAGGCTTGTCACATTTTAGGAGAAAAATCTTTATACCATTTTTTTCTATTGTTAATGATGCATAAGAAAGTAGATTTAGAATTACAGTGATTTTGAGACCAATTTGTATAGTGATTTTGAGACCAATTTGTATTGGATTTTATTTAATTCAAGGCATGTCTTTCAACTATATTGTTACAAGTCAGATTCTTCCTTTGATTGAACTACAACTCACAAGTATTACAATAGAAATGATACATTGAAGGTTTTGAAGATATTTATAATAATATACAGAATGCTATAGTACAATGCCGGGATATGCCAATCCGTTATGGTGATGCGCCAAAGCATAAAATGGGCACAATCGATCCATCATGGCTTACAAAAGTAGATAATTCTTCTGATAAATGTTCATCAGAATTATCTACTATATCTGTCTCGTAGTCTTTTGTTCAACGGGATCAGAAGACGGGATGCCCCCAAGAGGATATAAGCCTAAAAAAAGTGCCATCTCGGAAATTTGAGGCTCTCCAGCGTCATGATGCAACGGCACAGAAAGAAGATTATGAAATGCTTGTCATGGATCAGAGTAATGATAATACTCAGTTAGCAAGTTCTGAAGGTTCTTTGGAAATAACATCATTGAATGATCTAAAAGGACATCAGAAAGGTCCAGGTGCTCATTGTAGTCTTGGATTTACTAAAAGCAGTGCATTACAATAAGAACTAATTACTGAAACGGATGCTAGTAGTGCAGTTGTGCAAGTGAAACAAGTAAAGCAATCTGATATGAGCACTGGCTTTAAAGCTGACCGAAAGCATTTTAATAGCAATCCTTCAAATAGGGAAGTGACCTTCCATCCAAATGCATATATCAATCAGTATGTTTTAGGTGATATGGCTGCATCAACAGCTGTAAATTTAGCAGTCAAAGGTGCTCAACTTCGAGTCAATGTACGGGAAACAAATTATGTTGCGCATTCCTGTCTGTCATTTCATAAAATACAAAATATGTCATTAGACCAAAACACTAGGAGACCATAACTACATGAAAGATAAAAAACAAAAAAATACAAATCTTTCACAAGGCAACTAAAAAAATGTAAATTTTTCTGTAGAGTTGTTGGAGAACTGAATACCAATGCACACATGATTTAATGCCTAACAAATTACATACTAATCTGAAGAACACACTTTCCTCCAACTCTTAAAACTGACAATTGGGATACAGGTCACCCCCTTATGCTCTTCAACTTCCAACACAAAGATGTAACAAGCTCCTCCAAAGATACCAATGCTTCAAGACTTGGCAACTACTCTACGCTATAACAGCTAACAAGGTTCAAAATTTATAGTTTTGAAAGAGGACTTGACCACTCTATTTTCCTCAATTGAGTACATCCTCTCAATTTTAGTGTTGTAAGTGCATCCAATAGTGTTCCAACCTCCATCAAATGTACACAACCATGGATTTCTAGATGTTGAAGGTTGGGGAGAATAATTTCGCTTTCTCCTTCGACCATCTTAAATGACAACTAATGTAACGAACAATAATGGATTGTTAATATGATCAGTTGATTCAATCATCCAAGGGAATCCAACAAAGATTTCAATTTGTGGCAGTGCTCCAAGCTCAAATAGGGGAAAGGCTTCTCTACAAATTCTTCAAATTCGATTTCAAGCAAAGAAGCTAAATAACTACGACAAACTATGTATAAGTTATGATTAGGAGCACTCTTAGCAAGCAACTTACAAAAATCCAAAAGAATGGGAGTAGTACAAAAGTAGGGAATATGATTTGATAAATATTCCTTGGTAGCTGAAGTAAAAGTTTAATAGCTTCTTCTACACACGTGTGATCACTTTCCACTAGATAAAGCATTAACATAACCAAAACTAAAGGCACTCTTGATCCTACAAGCTAAAAGACTTGCATATGTTTTGAAGAAGGGATTGACTTTGCATCCATATTCAAAAACTCTTTTACTTGGGAACATACTTTATCCTATAATGTTTTTTTTGTACCATTTCTGGCACAAACCAACCTAATGCTAGCTACTAAATCACTTACAAGCTGCCATAAATGTCAAAGTGCTATACTTTGCATGCAACCAACCAACTGAAGTGTTGCATCATTGGTAACATTATAGACTGCCAAAGTATGCTCCCTTTGCAGTCGTTTTCCACAGTATATGAGGCATTGCTCCCTTTGCAATGTATTAATCTCTTTATAGGTCCACAATATTTCTCATGCAAGCAATGAGCAGACAATGGATAAATATGTCCAACTTCAAGCAAATAGCCTGATATTTACAAAATGGATAGATTCATATGGTGTTTCCTAGCTTAGCCCTAAGAGTATGGAGAGCTACCCACAAGCAGGGTATGATTTATCCTTGGAAATGCAGAAGCAGAACCTCTCTAAGAGGGTCAATGTGCCAAAATAAATTAAGTTAAGAGCTAATGCGTAAAGGAGATTCATATTCCACCTATGGATCTACACAAATAGCCATGATTTTTTCACATAAATCCATGATTTGTCTCCAAAAATATAACGAGGTGAATGTGTGATACACCCAGATTAGACTTGGAATGTATTTAATCAAAATTATGCAAATGATGTAAATATGCTAGTATGGATTCCTAGTGCGGAGCTCAAGGCCAAGGCCCGACTAGGGAATGGCTAGGCATGTATGATGTATATGTTTTTATTTGTACCATACGGTTGGCTTATCATGCCAATTTGAAATGTATGTAAATATCATGTTGGAAAATAATAAAATGGTCCAAGATGGTTGTGTAAAGAGCACTATAGGCGCTATGATTCCACCGGGGAGGAAGAGGAAAGAGGGCCTATGGGGAAACTAAATTATATGTTGCAAAGTGTCAACCTTAGAACAATCTAAAATTCTCCCATGTGCTTTAGTTGAGCCAATTACTTTTAACTTGACTATTAAACCCAATCATTGAATGCATATGTGAGGTTGGTGGGAAAAGTCACTTCATGCAGTTATTGAGGCATGGGGGTTGTGGCAATTATGTCATATTCTAGGAATCCTTTATTCAATGGGTAGAAGTTATGTCAATTATCTTTTCACCATCATCTCATATCCCTTGGAGTCAGCACTCTTTTGATCATTCTCTCATGTAGGCTTCTACACTACGTAGAGTATTCCATTGTTGTTCATGACCATTTTTTACCAAATTGTGTATAACCCAAAAATTCGAATTTGGATACAGAGCTACATTTTGAAGGGGGAATAGATGGTTATAGGTGAGCACAGAGGTTGGGCAAGCTAGGAACCTTTACCCATTGAGTTATGCTACTTTTGGATGCTTGATAAGCCATGGATTAATGTTGTAGGAGGTTCTCCAATAGCATACAACATGCTAGACTCTTACTGCAGACACTAGTAAGCACTGTAAGGGTTGGGTTTCTTGAGGGAACTATGAATCAATGAAGGGAAATGTTTTCCTTGTGTTGTGTAGGGAATTTGTAAGGAGTGCCATGGTTGTGATGGCTTAGTGAGATCCCTGTAGAGCCCTAGATGAGATTTGGATAAGCATAGTAAGCATAATGGGTTGCGGGATGAGTGAGAGAATCCCTTGCTTTTTACTTCTTTATGCTGGCATGTTCCACATGCTTGATCTTATATAGCCATCTAGAATTCACTACTAATTTCCCATATGGTCTTGGAACTATTGAGTATGTTTTATATTCTTTGCATGTGTGTGGGGGGGGGGAGGTGCGTCTTTGACCGCGCACCTGATGATCCCCTCCATCTAGTGCTCTACCGTATGCATTGAGCACTTCGCGAAGTGCTAACTTAGGGGGTGTTATAGGGGGGCATATCGACGCCCTCCTCTTTTCGCAAAGCAAACATCATAAAATGGGTGTTAGCCCATTTCTGATATGAGCGAAGCAAGTTCGAAATTCTTTGGGCTATTTTTGGGCTCTTTCTAAAAATATGTAATTTAATCCCAACTAAGGGATTGGAGTCTATTTTCTAATCTTGGTTAACGGATTAGAGTTTTGGATGTTGGAGAATACCTATATTTGTATTGTGAGTGGTTAATAATCAATATGAGAAAATAAGAGGTGTGGCTCTAAGTTTTGTTGGTTTTTTCGGTTAAGGGTTTCCAGGGTAAATATCTATATATTATGTGTGAATGTTGTGGTATAATATTTTTTTTTGCTTAAAATAATATGTATGCTTTGCTTCTCTCCATAGGTTTAAAACTTACAGGCACTATGTCCCATTCATAAATCTTCATGGTGGAGGTGTACTCCACCACCATGGAATCCCTCCAAACCTCCTAGTTTGCTACCTCTTGAAATCGAGAAGGCTTGAAATATATGTTGTTTCTCATTAATGTAATGCAATTTGGAAACTTCTTCAAAGGTATACTCTCCTTAAATGTGCTCCCAAGAGCCTCAACCTATTCTTGAGCATTCCTCGATGTTGAAGTGGTCATCAAGGTCTACTGACAGAACTGGTAGGATCTGGTGGCTCATCCTCTACACCTGAAGGTTGTTGCCCCAAGTTGAAAGTCACTAGAGACCTTGGTTCAACCTTCAAAGCTCCTACTCCTCATCCTACGTCATTGGAATAGACTCATGAGACTTCCTAGATGCAAAATGTTCCTCAAACCATACATCCTTGCTTATGACTATCTTTCTCTACTCTGGAATAGGCTTTTGAAGTCTTACTAAAACCAAAGGATAAACTCTTTATGTTGGCAGGCTCCAACTTGGTTATCTTCCATTGGTATATGGATATAAACTAGACAACTAAAGATTATACATTATTGTGTTGTCTGTGAACAAGTTGGTTTCACTCCAATGAATACCTCCTCTTGTGTATTGTCCTCCAAGATCCTATGAGGACACCTTTTGTATATGTAGATTGATGTGTTGCTCGCTTCTTCCCATAGAAACATTGATAAATATTGGTCATGAATCATAATCTTAGAAACTCCTATGATGGATTGGTTCTTTTTCTTTGCAACCATGTTCTACTATGGGTTGTGTGGAACAATCATCTCCCTCTTGATTCATGTATCCTTGCAGAAACCATTGAACTCCTTGGAGGTATACTCATCCCCATTGTTTGATCTCAAAACTTTGATCTCCTTTCCTATCTGGTTTTCAACTAGAGCTTTGATACCCTAAAACTTAGTAAAGACCTCATCCTTGGTCTTTAGGAAGTAGATACAAGTTTTATAAGAGAAGTCATCAATGAAGGACACATAGTGCATACTTCCCAAAGTTGATGTTGTTAACATCGATCCACATACATCTAAATGCACTAGATCTAGAATGCCCTTAGACCTATGCTCACTTCTCAGGAAAATACACTTGGCATGCTTGCTAAACATGCATACTAAATGTTGAATTCTAGAATACCTATGACTATCTCCCTCAAAATAGGTAGCACACTATGATGCAGGTGCACCATCCTCTTATGCCACAACTCACACAAGTTCTCTGTGTTATGAACTAGGGCTAAAATAGAAACCAAGGTTGTAGATAAATAAGGGTTTCTTAATTTACAAATATCATTTCATATCTGTGAACATAGGACTCAATGGAATTCTCTCAATGGAATTCTTCGCAGTTAAAAAAGTTAAAGTATTATCGTACACCAATACCAATTCTATATTATAATTTATGACATTGCTTGTCGTTGTGCGTAAAATTAAATGACAAAAGATGTAAAGGGGAATACATATGCATTGTAATCCATGCAACTTAGAACATGCAGGTATCATGAAAAGGCCTTCATTAAGTTAAGGTGGTGTGACAAAATGGAAATATGGAACTATAAGCAAGAACAAAAACCATAAGTATATTATACAAATGAAAGTGTATATGTGAAGCAACGATATGTTTGCCTATTGGGAAATCGTAAGAATTTTTACAGCTATTATACCAAGGAAGGAATGATGTTTAAATGTGGAGAAAGTACATATGAATGGCTATGGAAAGTAATCTTCAGCCTTTCAAGGGAATTAACCATGAAAGGAAAGGAAAGTTGAGGTGAAGTGAGGTGTTTACAATATAATTATTTTAATATTAATTTTTATCAATAATCAAATTTGATTTTAAAAAATGTAGTATGAAAAAGAGAGAATAGATACAAAGGTATAAGATTGGAGTTTGTCAATGATTTATAAGAAAGATGGGATTGTTATAGCTAAAAATATACATATCTAATCATGGATAACTCTTGAAATAGCTATGAATTAAACTCTTCTATATAAATCTATATGTTCACACTATCTGATGTTAATAAAGAACTCGATCTGGCGATGATGAAATTTCAGAAAGAAAAGTGATCAACAATTAATGAGGCCATTCACGCTTAAATATTGGATGACTGATATAGATCTAATCTAACGATGGATATTCATTTCAGACACCAAAACAATGGAATGGATAACAATATATATCAGCCCGAAATGCATTTAAGCATGGCACGTGTCAACAAATTATTGTACTACACCATTAATAAGAAATTAAGGGATTTTGTAGTCCCACCTTGAATAATGGGAATAAGAAATTAAGGGTTTTTGTAGTCCCACCTTGAATAATGGGAGATGACATGTCTTACATGTACACAAATCAATAATGGACACTTGTTTCATTGTACAATATAATTAATGTTCCATTCTTTTAATTCAAGTGTTAGCTAATTAGACCACAATTAGACTAACACTTTGAATTTCACTCACAGGGTTGATTGTTCTCATTATTAGGGTCAAAACCAATGGCACAAGTCTTCCCGCCAACAAAAATCACACTAAATGAAATAAATTTATTTATGTCACAATTTGAGAATTCCATCTTAGTTAATGTCTTATAACTTATCAACTACTTGATAAAAACTCATAATTTATGGAAACCCTAGGCTTTTCTGAAAGACTCGAAAGTTCTAAAGTCCATTTTCCTGCTCACTTTTGGAGATAATTCCACAAAGATTTGGTTCCTTTAATAGATTTTTAAAGATACAAGTGGACAGGTAGTTTCCTACCTATTCAAGATCCATTGATAAATAAAGGAATATGTTGAATCGGTTTATAAAGGAGGTTAGTCGTACCATTTAAGGGTTTCTTTTTAAGAAGTTCTTGTGTAACTATTGACATTTGTGTTTAAAATTGAAGAACAAGGGAAATCATCTTGGATATACAATCCTTATGATGAGGAGTTTAAAGTATTTTATTTTATTTGGATGTTTTAACCTTGCGTGGAACTGATTAATCTATACAACATAGGTTGAGTGATGCGAAGATTCCAAATTGGAAAGGACATTTAAAAAACAAATCAATTATTACAAAGAAAGAGGAAGAAATATCACATAGACTAATTAAAGAGTAAAACAAAGGCATTATTTTTGGAAAACAACTCATATAGGATGAAGATTATTGATTTTAAAACTATAGATTTTAAAACTAAGAGAAATCAAAGTCAATGGAAACATGACAATTGACATCAACGAACTTTTGTATGTAATCTCATCAAAACAACATTTTTGTTCTATTTGGATAATGAGATTCAATTCAAATGGTCTACTTTTTGGCATAAAAATAGCATACCCTAAGTGAATGAAAGTTAGATTCGGGGATTATTTAGTCCAATATGACCGTCAAAGATAGGGAAAATAAAGGGAGAATTGGAGAGAATATCTAGTTGCTAGTTTGGATGAAAGTTATGATGGTTTTGTAAAGACAATTCTTGCAGAGTTTGGAAATGAAAAGAGGATTCATCCCTCTATTATTTTAAAGAAGTTTGTTGGAAAGTCATGGTCTTATAAATTCTTGACTATGTTCAAAGTTTCATCATGTATTGGATTTCTAAGTCTTTTTGAAGTTCACTTGGTGTATGCTTAGTCATTAATGATATATATTATTTTATGATGCTATATCAATAGAGTTTAAAATAAAAAAAGATGATCAGTGCATTCTATAGTGAATGTTTTCATAGTGATCTAGTATATTTTAGTATTTTTTCTCACCAATCTAGTATTTAGTACTTCATTGTACATAAGATTGAAGTATTGATTTCTTATATATTCTTGAAGCATGTTAAGAATAGTTGTCGCATCACAATATCAGGTTGATGTTTGCAAAATATTCTACTAAAATTATTAGTGCCTTGGACTACCTTCCTCTATCGATATTTTGGATTTATATTTGTTCTAATTCAATTATTACTTATTAATATTTGAGATAACCTCTTTATTTCTACCATCCCCTTGAAGCTTGATATCTTAGAATGTAGGGTAAAAGTTCCCTCCTGGATTTAAAAAACTATGTATTTTTATCTCTTAATTCATGTCTTACTTTTATTTGACTTTCCTATTTGATTTTCATACTCAATGAACATGTTAAATATTTATGGGTGAGGGTTAGCCCCTCTGGCTGTTGTTTTTTCATGTTAGCTTAAAGCAAGTTAATGCAGATGCATTGGCATAGTTCCTTAGTAGCTAGGAACATCTCAAGGAACGACACGGAGAATGGTCTCTTTTAACATTTGACATTAAGAAAAAATGACTACTACATCTCAGTAAACATGTATTCTAAGTTGAACCTCAATTCTAGATTGTAGAAGAGATTTGACACTCTTGTCATCTATATAATTGTATATGTTAAACCAATAAGTATTGTAATCTATTACCAATTGTTTTGCATGTGCATTTGTACATCTAAGCATGCACATTTGTACATAATATGTGTGTGTGTGTGTGTGTGTGTGTGTGTGTGTGTGTGCGTGCGTGTGTATATATATATATATATAGGGTACCTAGAGAGATACCTAAGAGGATGAATCAATGTAATGTGGTCATAATCATGGAATAAGGCTCACTTCATAGTTGGTGGTAATAAATAGGCCTAGTTGGTAGTAAAATGGAATCATGTAATAATGAGGGGTAGTTGTCATCTACCCCTAGGAATGAGAAAGTATATATATGCATGAGTAGCATTGTATTTGATATGTTAATGATTGTATTCTGACAAGCATGGCTTGTGGACTAACTCCTTTCATGAATAATTGATGGCATTACCCTACCTTAAGAGTTTTCTCTATATCTTTTTGTTTATTATTGTGTAGAAGTATTTGGTTATTTTGAAGATAAGGTTTACATTTTATCTTTTATCTACATATGTTTACTACAAGTGGTATCAAAGCTCTTTCTTGGGAAAAAAGTGGAACATTTTTTCTTTCTTTATGAAAATTTTTAAGGAAAAAACATGACCGCAAAACTCAAATTAATTTTTGAAATATTCTATAGAATCCAAGGAAACTAATGGCAGCTCTCAGGTCCTCTCAAAAAATACCTAATTAAAAAAAAATGTTCAAATCAGAGTTTGGGAAGTGACAATATCATTGATTGGACCAAGAGTAGCAAGGTGCTTTACAACCTAGTATGGAGATGTTGTCATGTAACACAACATAACATAAGGTACATGACAAAAAATCTATTCAATGACATATGTCAGCTTAATTTTAAATTTTGCACAAAATCTCAAGGAATTAAAACCGACATAGATCTATCTTAAACCCAAATATATCATGCACCAAGAAGGATCAAATTTTTTGAGGTGCAATTTTTTTATGTTAAATTTTTTACACATCAAGAAAATAATTTACACCTAAAGAGAAAAATACACACCTCAAGAAATATGATCCCTCTCTATGCTTGATAGATCTGGGTTTAATATGGAACTATGTTGATATAAAATCAACTACTCCAGGGTTTTTTCGATGACCACTGCAAACATTGCAAAGTAGATGTCTTTTGACAAAGTGCTATCATTGTAGCCAGGCCAATGTCAGTTGAAGCAAAGTGATCATGGTGTTTCCTAGTTGAGATCATAATAACAATTATGATCAATAACAAGGGATTTATGGTCATTTCAAATTCACTTCCCTAAACCCCTAGACACATAAAGGAGATCCATTGAAATGTAAGTTATCTATTCAAGACCCTAGTTTTAGTTGGAGGTGTTTTTTCCAAGAAAGATGTTTTTACTGGAAAAGATGATGGTATTATTAAAGAATTCATAAAGGGTTTTAAGAAAATAAATCCACTCGCAGGGAGAATGTATCTATCTTAATCTAAGGGATGATGTTTCCATATGGTGGAAGTTAGTGGACACTTAGGCAATATTGAAAATTCTAGATGCAACTTATGAAACATTTTTGGACATGTGGCCCTTATGCTGTAAAGAAGGATGGAGAGATTTGTAATGGTCTATGTTCATGTGAGAACTACCTATTACAAGCTCAAGGATATATTTAGTAGAAGAATTCCATTATTTCTACTAACCCTAGTTGCAAAAATAATTTCAACAATGTAGGCTTGGCTAAAATATTGTAGGTATCCACAAAGAATATTCAAAGCACACAGGTTGAGGGCGAGAATGTTATGATTTTACTAAGATTTGAAGCTTACCATAAAAATATATGTTTTGCATCAAAATTCCATGCTATAGATATGGATGATGTGGATATTATTCTTGTATATCCTTGGATGAACTCAATTGATATGGTTAATATCAATGGTCAAAGAAGCTTATGAAGCTTCGGTACAAGAAAAAGAAAAAACACACTACAATATTATTTTCTTACTAAACAACAAGGACCCAAGGTGGCACATCAAGCAAGCACCACAAGGAAACTAATAGTAGTACCGGCATACACATCATATGAAGAATACTAGGATGAATCAAAAGAGTATCCCATAGAATCACTTAAAGGAGAGATCCAAGAAGGGCATGGTAAAAAGGAAGAAGAATATACAAAGTTGCATTCCTCAAAGGAGCCATTTGTTGAAGGATCAAAGCAGGAAAAAAAAACTAAGGTTGTAAATGACCACCCACACCACCCATCGAAACAGTGATCATAAAGGGAAGGTTGGGATCTTCAAAAAACTTGATGTGGACCTATAGGGAATCAAAACAACATTCAATATAGAGTCACAAGGTGGAATAAAATAAATGAATGGGGATATCAAAATAATACAAAGAAAACATGATGCTAAATTAGGAGAAACCATACTCAATATCGACATGACTAGGAAAAAATGGGACCCCGTGTCCATGTTTCATTAGAATTGATGGATGCTCTTGTGTGGTAAAAGTTGACTGCATTTCTTGATATATCCTATTGTATGGATTATACAATGTTTAAAGGATGAAACATGAGAAAAGGGATGGAATGTAATGTACCTATGGAGGTATTTAGGGAGGATAAATCATGTATTATTAGGTACCTATGGAGGCACCTAAAGGGAATAATTAATGTAACATGGCCATGATCATGGAATAAGGCTCACTAAATAGTTAAAGGTAATAATATAATAATGAGGGGTAATTGACATAGACCTTATGAATACTCATGAGAATGTATATATATGCATATATATAATTGTCTTGGACATCTTGAGGATTGCATTGTGACGAGCATGACTTGCAGAGTGATTCCTTTCATAAGGAGTAATTGATGGTGTTACCCTTCCTTAAATCATTTATTTATATTATTGTGGGGGAGTATTTGGTTATTCTGAAGTTAAGGGCTATATTTTGTCTTTTGTCTAGCAAGGTTTTCTACAACCACAACTTATAAGATAAACAATCACTCACATAGTGTAGTGAAGGAATAGGAAACATCTATGGTAATTATTAGCCTTTGTATTCCCTAAAATATATATTGATTATATCATCATACATCATGATATTGATAGTAATCTAAATGAGGAAATGGTTACAACTACCTCAACAACTATGTCAGTTGAGTTGATTGGTGATAGTATTTAAACTAGCCCAACATGTGACATGTCAACTACTCAATATAAGACATACATAACCAATCTATCTGTGGATATGACCATGACATCAACATGAAAATGATATAACTACAATATCTTCCTCAACATTAAAATTTTCTTTGTTATAAAGAGAGAAAATGTAAAAATAATAAAGTGCTCAATCTTTCAAAATTTACCCAAGTATCAAAATTAAAAAATGTTTACCAATATTACACAAACTCTTTTTTTTCCAAGAAAAAAAAAACATAGCTTCGATTCAAGTATAAGAGAAGATACATTCTTCGGGTTCCTTATCACAAGCCACAAGATTAAAAATCCTTCAAGATGGAAAAAATAGGGTCCCTACAAAAATTTACAAAGATAATAACAACACAAAGCATTGGCCTTTTCAAAAATAGACTCACAACCACTACTAAGCATCCATCATGGGATGAAGCATAACCAGATGAAAGTACTCAAATAATTATAGACCATATATATTATGTTCCCACATGACACCATTGCGAAATTATTCCACATACATGACCTCCTCATGCAGTTGCAATGCTTTTTTGGAAAGAGAGCCTACCTCTACATTATGTTCTCGATACACATGATCAATTTCGATCTGATAAAGGAAACAATGACATAGCTATTTCATATGAGTAGGCAGATGGAATAAGATGAGGTCCATGATATTCTATTCAACCCTCACCCACTGAATAGTGAGAGCATAATCTCCATACACTTGGAGGCGATTTAACCAGAGATCCAATACTAGTGTGGCCAAATAGAATAACGCCAACAACTCATCTTAAATGTTGGAGCCTACCCCCATGAAACCTTTTCCTTTGAACATGAGGGAGTTTGAGATATAAATAATCATGAATCTAATTCCACATCACATGTACTCACCCTGGAAGGCTCCGTAAAAAGGAACTACATGCCCATTTTTTTGTTAACATTGAGATATCCTACCTTCTGCACTCGAGATGAATTTACCAACATATTGTTGCTTTGGAACAGAGAAATAACATGTGTAGAGAGATTGAAAGGGGTCCAACTATTACCGTAAAAAATGGCCACATTCCTTTCCATCCATATTCCCCATAATGTGAGAAATGGTAAAGGACAGAGCGACTTAAGTTCCCAATGAGAATTTGTTTTTTAAAAAATAGTCAATTGTGGTAGGCTTTTCCCACAGTATCTACAATTTAAAATCTCTTTTAATTCCTCCTAGAATTTCTTGGAGAAGCCATAAACAACAAAGAGATGCTCGTTGGTTTTCTCATCTTTCCTACAAAGTAAACAAATACCTAGGCCATGTGTATGTTTTTATGCATTCTATTCCAAGTAAGAGCTCATTTATTCATCACCAACCAAAGAAAGAGTACACTTTTGGGGGGGCGGGGTGGTGGGGGGAAGGATCTTCCATTTTTTCCACCTCCAAAGAGACTCTTTATTATTCCCCGCAAAGTGGATAGATACCTCAAACGAACCGACTAGTTCCCCCCCAAATGATTATAACTCCAAACTAATTCATCCTCTTCCTTAGAGAGGAGAATGTGAGATCTAGATAGCTCAGCTACATAACCATCCCACAACTTATCCCAATTCCCATGTAATCCAATGTCCCTGAAATTTAACCACCTGTATCTCCACAAAGTCGATTATCAAAGGGTTGGCCACCCTTTTAAGATAACCAAACCCTCTCTCCAATAAGGCAAAGGATTGTTCCTAAAACACATTCGAGATGAGGGTATCTTGGGTCTGCAATAAATGTGTGTTGGTGTGGGATATTTTCACAATGAATCTTGTGTAAGGAAAATGTCAAGAAATTCAAGAATAGATATCAATAATTCACTAACGGCCAAATATTCGAGTTATGGAAGCTATGGATGGAATATCTTTTTATAGATAGAGATCAATGTCCATTGCTATGGATATAGGTACAAACCCTACTAGTATGTCAAAGGAAGATTGGGAAAAGCTGGAGAGAAAATCTAGAACCACAATTCGACTCATCCTCTCGGATTTAGTGTTGTTGAATGTCTCCAAACAAGACAGTGAAAATAATCTTTGCAATAAGTTGGGGAATTTGTATCATTCAAAGTCCCTAGTAAATAATTTAATTCTTCACAATATGTTGTTTTAGCTTAGGATGGAGAATGGTGACAATGCAGAAAATCATCTAAATGGATTGAATACCATGGTAAGTCAAATAGACTCTTTGATATTAAGATGTAGTAAGAATATAGGTGCATTACCTTGGTATGTTATTTGTCTGAATCTTGGTATAATCTAGTTGTAGCAATTGGTAGCGCCATTGAATCCACATTAAAGTTTGAGGATGCAGTTGCATCCTTGTTATCAAAGTAAATGAGGAGAAAATACATGGAGGGTTTGACCATGGATGTTTTAATAGTGAGAGGTCATTTTGAAGAGAGGAAAAATAGGTTTTCTAGGGCTAGATCTAAATCTAGAGGTAGATTTAATTTTTTAGGAAAACTTGAAAATAAATGTTGAAATTGTGGTAAAGTTGGGCATTATAAGAAAAATTGCAAATCTAAGAGTGTTGATAAGGGTAAGGGATATGATGATTTACATTCCGCATAAATGAAACCTAGCATCTTTGCAACCCATTTTTGTTGTTCTTTTGAAGATAATCATTGCTCCAAGAAGTAATTAGACTATCTTAATATGTTCTTACCTTGAAATGTCTTCCTATTAAGTAAGGGAATCATTTATTAATTGCATGCAGTATGGCAAACATTTCCTTTTCATAAATTGGTTTGAACAAGTTTTTTTCTTTAAGTTGGCAACTTTCAAAGGCAATGGACCTTTCTTCTTGCATTAAAAATGCACCAATGACATGCCCTGAGGATTCTTCAAGGTTTTAGAAATTGGCCATTCCATAATAGCCTTGATTTTGTTAGGGTCCACTTTAACACCTTCATGAGATACAATGTGACCTAAATATTCACTTCCTAAACCCCAAAGGAAGACTTAGAAGGCTTGGCATATAATTGGTGCTCTTATAGTAGTTTTAATACTCTGAAAACATGTTGTACATGCTCTTCCCAAGATTTTATATAGATTAGTATATCATCAAAAAATACTAACACAATTTTTTTAAAGAAGGGTTGAAAAATATAATTCATCAAGCTTTGAAACATCGAAGGTACATTGGTAAGGCCAACTAACATCACTAAAAAATCATAATGATCTTCATGTGGTCTGAAGGTTGTTTTTGGAATGTCTTATTTCTTCATTCTAATTTGATGATATCCAAATGGAGATCCAACTTGGTAAAGAAAATTGCTCCCTGTAATTCATCTAATAATTCATCAATGGTAGGAATAGGAAACTCATCTTATTAATCTCTCTATAATTTGGACACATACGCCATGAACCTTTGGTTTTATGAACCATCACCATTGGTACAAAAAAATCACTTTGGCTAAGTTGAATGATGCATGCATCTGACATTTGAATGTTTCCTGCATCTAACATTTGAATGATGCATGTATCTAACATTTCTTGAACCATATTTTCAAACTCAAACTTGTGCATATGGGTACATGTAGGGTCTAATGTTAGGTGGTACACTTCCTGGTTGCAAGTGAATAACATGATCATGCTCTCGAGTAGAAGGAATACTTTTAGGAATCTCTCCAAATACCTTGGAATGATTGTCAATGACTTGTTAGAGATCCACTAGAATAGAGGGTATATATTATTGAACATCTTGTGAGCACAATTATGCAATTACTCCATTGTGCCTCTTTTTTTTATCAATTGTGTCATGTTGTTAGAGCTTATCACTTTAGAGGATTTCCTTCGAATACCTCTAAGTTTAATTTCCATTCCTTCTGAAGGGAATCTCATGAAAAGATCCTAAAATTTAAAATCCACTATTCCCAATTATTGTAGCCATTGGAACCCTAGTACAACATCATCACCACCCATTTGGATTGCAATCATTGGAATATCCAATAAATACTCCCCCATAGTAAGATTAATACTATGTCACTTCCCTAAGCAATTTAAGGTACCTACATCTACAATCATTACTTGGAATTATAGTGTTCAATATAAAAATAAATTGAGAAGCTTAGCCAATTTGAAATAAGGAAGTTATGGGTACTACCATAATCAGTCAACACTGTTATATTTTTATTTTGATATATCTTTATATCCCGAGAGTTTGAGGAGTGATAATTCCATCCAATGCATGGCGGGATATGGTTGGAGTAGTATCTTCTAGATATACCTCTTGAGACTGTTCTAGTTATGGATCTTCCTCCTCTTCATAATCTATGCAAAATAATTTCTTCTCACTACAATTATGCCCCTTACTGTATTTGTTGTCATTGATAAAAATAAAGTCCATTTTCTCTTATTTCCTCCACTTGTTGAGGATTCAACCTTGTATGTTGAGTGAGGTTGGAGGAGCAAACATTTTTTTCTCTATAGGTGTTAGGATGAACTCTTCTACTAGCCGTAATTTTACTTTCAACTTCCCTTTCCAAACTAAAAAAATTCTCCAATGGTTTAGGGTCAAAGAGACGTACGTCGTGTTGAGTGCTCTCTTTTAAAGTACCCATAAAGAGATCCAACAAATTATCCTCTGGAATGTTCTTCACACTGAGACTCAACTCCTTAAACTGTTTACTCTGCTTTGTAACTAGACCTTTTTGCTTGATATTTATCAATTGAATAAAGAAAGTGTTTATCATAATATCCTCATAATAATAATAATTTTAAGGCTCACACCCAAGCTAGACACCAATTTGGTGTATGAGACCCCTTTTTTATGGGACCCCCCTCTACACGTGCTCTAGACAACAATTTAACTACTAAAGTCTACAGATATGTACATACCCTACCCCCCTTCACATTTGAACCTATAACCTCATAGGAGGATACACATGTTCTTAATAGTTAGGCCCACTCAAGCTCTACATTCTATCAATTCATTCATAAATATAGACCAAGAGATATTAGAGTCCATTTTACAGTTACAAATCCTTTGGTACCATACAAATTGATCAGGTTCTAAATACAAGGATACAATAGTTACCTTTTGTAAAGTTGGCACTTGGTGTAGATAAAATAATTTATCCATCTAGAATATCCATTTCATTGGATCATTTCCACTAAACTTTCTCATATTAATATTGGAATGAAGTATTTCCTTGGGTTTGATTTGAATCCATGATTATGTTATGAATGATAAAATGTCGAGGACTCGAACCTCTTGTTCTCCAAGTATTTATCGTTTTTCTCAATTTATGATTGGGACAAGTCCCTCTTGTTCCCCTTATCCTCTTATTAAGGAGATAAATTATGAAGAAATATATGTCTCATCTTGTTGGACATTTGGTTGTCATTGATGTCAATATTAGTAAAAGGACATTGAAGTGGTCTATCAATGTCAACTTAGTAAAACAACATGAATACATGAATCCATAAAGTGGACAATAAGAAAGCAATGAAGAGGTCCCTTGATGAAGACATGAAGCACCTTAAAGATGCCTAATTTGTATACCCTATCTTTGAAGTAATTTTAGTTGTATATATATAGCTCAAATTGGAGTGTAATTTGCATGGTTGGAAATCTTGTTCTGATACCTTTCCAACGGTATATGGAAATCTCTCTAATTCCATAGGAACGAGAAGATATGAAAGAATTTGTGAATATAACCCAACCAAAATGTTAGATCGGCCCTGCCATGATATTATACAATGTTATGTCATCCTAGAAAGTGATCTAAGACTTGTATAAATAAGTGGAGCTCCCTCCTCATTGGATTATCCATTCGAACAAGTATGGAGCTCTGAAAAGGTGCACAATTCCAAGGGGAAGATGAATTTCCAGGGGTACTTAAAGATAATTTCTTAGGCTTTATTGAAGATGTTCTTGAAGATGTTTTGAAGGCTATGGAGGTGCACCTTGTAAAGAGGAAGAGATGCTTTCTTATTAAGGAAGAAAGTAGGAAATGATATGGATGCACAAAAGTCAGGATTATCTTGCGAAGTGTGGTGTGTGAAAGTGTGACAGTAGTGAATATTTTTGAGTCCCCAACGTTGAGTGTGCGGATTTGAGTGCGCAGAGTTGAGTGCACAAAGAAGAGTGTGCAATAGAGTGCATAGTGCCAAGTGTGCATAGAAAATAATGTAGAATATTGCATACATCAGAATGTGAAAGTATGCAGAGGAAAGTGCACAAATCAAAGTGCGACAAAGGAACACATTTACTAGCCTATATCTCAAACTATATCTATCATAAGGGAGGCAGGAAGGGGAAAGGACGAGAGATTTTGGTCTCTTACATGTTGGTTCCTGAAGACAGCAAGTTGGTGTTTGCGCAGAGGATTGGTGTCCTCACAGGTTGGTGCCTGACAACAAGTTGGTGCTTGCACAAAGGATTGGTGTCCTCAAAGGTTGGTTCCTGACAACAAGTTGGTGCTTGCATAGAGTATTGGTGTCCTCACAGGTTGGTTCTTGAAGAGAACAAGTTGGTGCTTGTGCAAAGGATTGGTGTCCTCATAGTAATTTGGTGCTTACACAAGGGATTGGTGTCCCTATCATACTGGTGTCTACAAAATTTGTGAGTGGGTGCTCACACCTTTATTGGAGATTGGTGTCTCCCAGCAATTTATGTAATCAAAGATTCTATCTATATAAAGTTTCTTTATCAATACTCCACGCATAATGTTTTTCTATGTTGATAATTTCTTTGGTATTGTTGTATGATTTATGAAGTGGAAAATTATATATAAATATTAAGATTGCGCATGATACTGATTCACCCCCCCCTCTCAATATCAATTGGAGTTCAACACATTTCATTTAGAATTACGCCCTTCATAACTTCAAGATCCTCTTTACTAGCTATTATTTAATCCATCATTTTCAACTCACTTTATATTTTTTTGTGCTTACCAATTAAGTGTGTCATTGATTTATCATTCAATTCCTTAACATTAGTCTTCAAATTGGGTAGTTGGTTACACATTTCTTCATTTTATTCAAGAGTCATGGTTGAGCTCTCTAAATATTTAATTAGTGAATTATTGTTCGCAAACCCCCTTTCCATGAGAGGACAAAATGATATTTATCCATAATTCTCCTCTATTTCATCTTTATCACACCCTTTGAATAACCCAAAAATAGATATTTCAATCAAAATTTATGCCAATTTCAAATTAGCATTCCTTTAGAAACCATGGTTTGTAGGTTGTCTTGGTAGCCAACCTTGCTCCTGACTTATTTATGAAAACTCAACCCCTTAGAGTCTGAAATTTCGTCCTGTAGGAGATTAGTATGTCTTCACTGCAATCCACTGGTTTGACCCAATTCCAATGTGCCAAGATAAATTTATGGTAACTTTCCCAAAACATGTTAATTTTGTCCCTTTCAAGAGAGCGAAATTGTATAGTCTACCACATGTTTGAATTTCCTTCTCTACTTATGAAATCGTTACCACAAACAATATGATCTTCCCTCTCTTTGATGCATTAGGTGGCACTCAATTTGGAGTCCTCAAGCTTCATATATAATAGTTCTATCTAGAACACTTATTTGAACTAATTTTTGGACTAGTTAAAAGCCTTCACTTCCATAAACCATAACTCCAAACTTATAATGAAACATGACCTGGAATTTTTACCATAGATACTTTGCTCTTTCTTTTGAGTCTCCTCCAAATTTCACTATATGAAAAAACTATTGAACTTATGTTTATACTGAGAGAGTAGGGGTTGAATCAATATATATTATCACTATATTGAAACCACAAAAAAAATATTTATATATGCATTCAGTCTCCAAACTACTATTATAGATTTTGTAAGCACCAACTTACTGAGACACCAACCCGCTAAATTAAGCACCAACTCAACAATATGTAGGCACCAACCTATTGGAGATACCAATCTCCTCAACTAAGCCCCAACTCAACAATATGTAGGAGCCAACCTACTAGAAACACCAATCTCCTCCACTAAGCACCAACTCAATAATATGTAGGCACCAACCTATTGAAGAATTAGGTACAAAAATGCTAACATAATCACCTCAAAGATTACCTCATTATAAGTAGCTTCAAATATGCTTCATAAATTACCTCAAACATGCTCCATAATATGCTTCAAATTTTCCTGAGCTCTACTCCATAATATGCTCCAAATCTGCTTCATAACATGGATCATATATACTCCATAATTTGTTACAAATCTATCTCATAGCCTGCCTCATATCTACTCCACAATCTGCTTCAAATCTGCTTCATAACCTACCTCATATCTGCTTTACAATTAACCTCAATTCTAGTCCATAATTTTTCGTAATATCATCTTCAACCAGTTTCAAAATCCAACATGGTCAACTTCTACATGAGTCTCATCCATAGAAAAACCCTTAGAAAATATTCCAAGATCACATCTTAAAGCAAACTATAAAAGACTCTTCCCAGCAGTGAAAGTTTCCAGCAGTGAAATTTCTCAGTAGTGAAAGTTCTATCCAAGAAGAATAGATCACATCTTCAATCCTTCCTCTTCCATAAGTGTGTCTCCTCCTCCTTTGAGAATCCTATAAAACCTTTAGAAACACTTCAATAAAGACATCTTGAAATACCCTAGAAAATTCTCAAGAGAACATCTTCAAAAGACTCCTTACAAGTGCTCCTTCTCTCTCTTCTCTCTTTCTCTTAGAATTTCACACTTCTTAAGAGAGGATCTCAATTGATGAGTGATGATGCAACAGATGTAGTGATCCTCTTATTTATACCTTTCCTAGTGAACTCCTAGGAGATCCCTCTTCTTCTAGGGATGACCTCTTTCTAAGGAGCGACAAGGGGGTGTTTACCCCTCATTCCCCTTTCTTTCTTTACAAGATGGGCACATACCTTATCTTCAATTTCTTCAAGTCCAATCAAACCCTCCCTTTATCAAGGGCTTGGTTATGTTTCCTCCTCATTATTGCAAGGTGTTCTCCTTTTCTGACAAAGTGTTCCCATTATGTGGTTTCTTCATATTTATTTGGTTTTCTTGCCTCCAAAAAGTGGTCAAGTGGTATCTTCACTTGGACATCATAGTTAGGTTTCCTCCTCATTATTTCAAGGTGTCCTCCTTTTCCTGCAAGGTGGTACCATTGTGTGGCTTCTTCATATTTCTTTGGTTTGCTTGCCTCTACAAGGGGGTAAGGGGGGTGCACATCATTATCTTCATTTTTCCATCATCATTTTCAGCAATTTTCCTCTATCCTTGACATCGATGACAACTATATCTTCAACAATATTCATCTTGAATATCAACTGTCTCCCCTTGTCTTTGATCACTTCTATTTCTCACATGATCACTTCTTGCAGAGAATTCCTCCCTCCCTGAGAGGGAGTGTTAAAGTTACAACATTATGAGTCATTCTCCAAGTCAATATTGTGTGCCAATATTGAGCCTCATGTGTTGAGGTAGTGTCTTATAGGAGCCTGAGTTGGACTAAGGAAACTTGGAGAACAACCTTGAGTTGGACTCAAGAATGAATAAGCCTCATGTGTTGAGGTAAGTGATTTGTATGTCAAAGTGATGGTGTTATACAATCTTCCTTTTCAAGGCTAAGGTCTTGTGTGTCAAGAAAGATCATCATATGTTGACATGGTGCCTCATGTGTTGAGGTAATTCTTTGCATGTTGAAGCATGAATGGTTTGTGATGTACTACTAACGATGGTTGAGATATCAAGTATCCTCTAGAGACTGGCCACCTCTAGAGTGAATTACTTTAGCGTATGACCACTTAGAACGATAGTAGAACAAGATGATCACATCATTGGAAAAATATCCTTAGTATATTTGATATGATAATTAATTAAGCTGGCACATGTGGACCATGCAAATAAGACAAGAGATAAATATAATATGTGATAAGATAAGAGAGAATTCGATTTGATCACTATAGTAATGATAAAGGCTTCAGTTAAATAAGAAAAAACTCAAATTGTTAAACTTCAAATATGTTAATAAAAAATACTTCAGTCGATTAAAGGAGAAATCAAATTGTTCACTTGAATGATGTTAACAAGAAAGACTTTAGTTAAAAATGTTAACTAAGTGATAACAAAGAAGATCTAGTTAACTAAGTGTTTGCATGATGACACTTGAGTTGTGACACTTGAGTTGCGACACTTGCATGACGACACTTGAGTTAAACTAAAAGATGACACTTGAGTTGTGACACTTGAGTTATGGAACTTGCATGAAAACACTTATGTTATCCACCTAACTAAGTGATCTAGCATCCAATTGAAGGGAGAGTTCATCCTACAGTCAGAAGACAGAGTTAAAGCCAATGCATGAGAAGTATGGCGCACTTTTCCATGTAGGATTGATGCAACCAATGTTAGAGTGAATTCTCTTAAAGACAATTCTTGCATGTGACCAAGATAAGTAAATTGGTTGAGTGGAGATTATTATTCTAATTTCTCTTCTTGTCTATCTTTCTTGCTATGTAATTGCACCAGGGGTACTTGATATTTTATCTATGATATTGCACCAGGGGTGCTTGATGTAATCTTCTCATTATGAAGCAAGCATTCTCTGCTATCTATCAATAATATAATAAGGAAGATTTTGCTGGGGTTTTCTCCCTCATGTTATAGAGGGTTTCCCCAGGGTAAATTTGTGTGTCGAATGTGAATGCTTATGATCATTATTGTTTATTGATTTCAAGTACTAGTGTAATTCCACAATCAAAGAAAAAAAATTAACACATTGGAAGAAGTAAATGTTGAAGAAATGGATGTTGTGGATAAAAATAAGACTTGGGGTCTAGTTGAGTTTCCAACTAGAAGAAAATATATTTATAGCAAATGGGTGTTTAAGAAGAAGTGGAATGCAAAAGGTAAGGTGGAAGTGTACAAAGATTTCATAGTAGCTAAGGGATATTATCGGGTGGAGGGAATTGATTTTGGTGATATTTTTCTTATGTTGCTAATTTAACTGCTATTAGATTTATTTTGTCTATTTTTGTTGCTTTTGATCTTGAGATAAAGCAGATGTATGTAAAGACAACATTTCTACATGGTAATTTGGAAGAAGCAATATACCGACAAAAACTAGATTTGCAGTGAAGAGAAGGAATGAGTTGGTTTGCAAGCTAAAGAAGTCCATGTATGGATTAAAACAATCATCAAGAATGTGGTATCAAAAATTTAATACTTAATATATATTGGTACTTGGTTTATCAAAAAGCAAAGATGATCATTGTATGTATTCCAAGCAGGCTGACAATCATTTTATTTATGTGATCTAGTATGTTGATGATATGTTGTTGATTGGAAACAACAATTAAATCATCAAGAATGTTAAATATCAGTTTTCTTCTAAGTTTGATATGAGAGATCTTAGTGTTTCAAATTTTATTTTGGACATGGAAATTAAAAGAAATTCGACTAATAAATTAGAGAAAATATATTGAGACGGTGTTGTTGAGGTTTAATATGCAAGAATGTAAACCAATAAAGGTCCCCCTTCATGTAAGTGCAAAGTTATATGCATATTAATGTTCCAAGACTTGAGAAGAGGTAGAAGACATGCCATGTGTTCTCTATACTATGGTTTGTACTAGACCAAATATTTCCCATCTAGTGGAAGTTTTGAGTATGTATATGTCAAAACTGAGAAAGCATCATTAGACACCAGTAAGTAGGGTCTTCATATATTTGTGTGGCACTTCAGCCTATGTAATCAGCTAGTGCCAAGGAAGGCCTGGACCTCACAGGGATATACATATACAAGGTTTTGTTGATGTAGACTATGCTAGAGATCTTGACTGTATAAAATATACAAGTGATTATGTTTTTAACTTAATTGGTGAAGCAATCAGTTGGATGAGTAAGAGACAGGGTGTAGTTGCATTATCAATTAAAAAAGCATAATACATGATAACTACTCATGGAAATAAGTAATCCATATGGTTGAAAAAATTGTGTTTGGGTATTGGTTTTGTTTAGAACGTAGTGAGAATGTGTTGTGATAGCTCAAGTGCAATTTTTTTGGCAAAATACCTCGCTTATCATTCCAAGACAAAGCATATTGATTGTTCAATACCATTTTGTTAGAGACATGGTTGAGCAGGACAAAGTACTTTTGATGAAGGTTGATACCTTGGAGAATGTTGTAAATTCATTGACAAAGTATGATAGTACTAGAAAGTTCTCTTGGTGTAGAGAATCAATATGCATTGTTTCCCTTAGCAACTAATTTCATGAATGCTTCCCCTTTGACCACCCATTTCAAAGAATACACATAGGAGAATTTTGGACATGTGTTGTACTCTTTGTATGTTTCCAAAGCAAGGAGATCCATGGGGGATGATTATCCCCCTTCAACTAGGGGGCATGAGGATCCAAAAACCCCCCTACGATAAAAAAAATTGGATCCGTTTTGGGTCCATTTTGAGTTGTTTTCAACCCATGGCTTTGCGGCCCATTAAACTAAGTCCTATTAAGGAATTGGGGTTATAAACTAAGCCAATTAATGAATTGATGTTGCAATCTAATCCAGGTTAATTGATTAGGGCTTTGGATGCTATAATATTGGTAGTGAATAGACTTTCAAGAATGTTGGTTTTCTTGGTTTTGGGTTTTCAGAATAAATTTTTGGAATGTGTGTGTGTAGCCATTCTTAATTCTCGTGTTTTACATTCTATGTGCTTTTCTAATACAGGTGTATCAAAACCCTTCATGTTTTAGATTCTATTTGGTTGTACTTTTCTTAAGATTCATGTTTTATTAAATATAAAAAGAATCTGTTGATATCTTTGTTGTTAATTGTTATTCACGTAGCCTAAATGTGCGACAATTTTAACCATTCCCGATGGCTTTTTTTGGCACAAATTCGACGGAATCCATCAAAAATTTTGAAGGAAAATTCTTAAAATTCCAAATAACAGTGTTTAAATTCCCAAAAATATAGGTGCATGGGGTTTTTTGAGGATGTTGTCCATTTATGAATTCATAATCATGATTTGAACAACACAAATTCATATTTATTAAAAAAACATCGTCAAATTTTGACCAAAAACTCGTCGGGAAGTCAAAATCACCGCGTTTTAGACTTCTTCATTGTTATTTACATATATTTTTAGAGTAATGTACTATTTTCCTTCAAACATTGATTGATTATATCATTAACGACAATTTTCTTGTCACTAAGTAAGTAAATGCCACATATCAAACATTGACTTACTACTAGTATTGACCCATCTAACTCTGGTTCTACACAACGCCAAGAGGGATCAAATTTGTGAACCTTCCACAATGATGCATGCAATCTTATTTTTTATTTTTTATTTTTATTTTTTTTATGGGACAGACGGACACTTCCCCTCCACCTGGGCTATATAAATGTGCCTTCTCGGCGCAAAGATAAATTTAACGTGGACAAAAAACTTTTAGTTTTATTGTGCAGTGTTTAATCATCAATCTCACTCTACAATTTATTATACTCAAACAGATCATGGTTAAGAGGGACCAAATATTGAAGTTTCTCTAATATCCCAGAGGTGGGAATAGTTTTATAAATAATAAAAACAAATCTAACCATGTTTTTAAACAATAACCACATATAAACCTTGGAAATCCCAGCCACTTGATGATTGCTTCACTTGGGAAGCCGCTTTAATCTGACAACTAATATGAAAACCACGTGTCAGGCCCATCCTTAATATTGGTTAGGAGAACGATATTCCAAGCAACAAGTAGAACTGTCACCGTGGAGGATAGGAGGATAGGAGGATTTTTAGGGTCTTGAGCCCCCTCGCAGGGATGGTACCTGGGTCTCCATCAGGTCAGCCATAAGGCCCCATCGTTGACTCTTACCCTCAAACCCATGTGAATTTATAGTTATACATAAACAATAGTTCGTAAGACATTTTTTTATTCTTATTTTAACCCAATTGGAAGTTGGTATAACTAGATTAAATCTATTTAAAATTACGAAATAAGAAATTCAATTATTTTACATTCAAAATGATTTTCATTTTAAATATTTCATCATATTTCTCATACTTTTAACGAATTCTATAACTCTCATTTTAGGTTAAAAGGTAATAATAATTTAAATCTTAAGTTGGTGTAACTAGATTAAATCTATTTAAAATTAAGAAATAAGAAATATTCAATTTTTTTACATTCAAAATTATTTTCATTTTAAATATTTCATCATGTTTCTCATACTTGGCTAACGAATTTTCTAAGTCAAAAAGGTAATAATAATTTAAATTTTCATAATTTAATTATGAAAATTTTAATGTTTTGACAAATTTCTTAATTAAAGATTAAATATTAAGTATAGAATTTTAAATTATGTGTATAAATATTTTGTACTACTTCTCTGTGTTGGACCTTATGTTTTCACCATAAAATTTATAAGTCCACATCTGAACTTTATAAGTTCAAACCTAAATTGAGAGAGAGAAAGAGAGACTATGGACACCTCCTCACTAAGAAATCAAATTCCAAGGAAGTCCCTTATTGAGTCTCATACAATCCATTTAATGTCTTGCTACTGTATATGTTCATCGTATTTTTAATCTCATATGGTCCATCTGACATCTCGCTCCATTGAATATGTTATTATAATTATGTTGATAAGCATTTCCTTTATGAGATTTGCTTCCTCATCTATGTGCACAAATTCATCATCTACCGCTTTAATAGAGAGCCTCCATCTTATTGAATTTTATCGTTTTGTAAGTCTTCCTCTATGCTAAGTTGACTGTACATTTGTATTTTTATTGTTGGTTTTCCTACACACAACATCAACAAAGGCAAAGGTGATGCAATGTGACTATGGAACACTATTCTCCTAGTAATAATTTAACTACGCTTTTGTATTTCAATAGCTACTTTAGCAAAATTTTCAACTATGGGAGAATATAGGAGGTTAGAGACAAAGATGCATGTATTTTTGGTTTAGGATAGAGGTTAAGGTTTATGATACTCCATGGCTTATGACAAGTCAAGCTTTGCAAAACCCCATGGTTTAAAGCTACGTGACTTCAAATCCTATGCAGGGAAAAGAGAAAAGTAATAGATTGTTGAGACTAATTCATAGGACATGGCATTGGCCTGGTCTAGGGATGCATGGGGCATATCACTCATGACCTAGTGCATGATTATGATATCATTACTTGCCACAATTTATTTGCTTGTTTATGCAAGCATGGGCAATATGGTTTACATCATGCCTTGGGGTATTAAAGTCTCACGAATTACATTAAACAATGTTAATATAACCCTCATGTCATTATCACGGAAAATTGTAATTACCTTCTCCTATGTTCTTCAATTGATATTTTCCATTATAATTAATAATAATGTGAATTCAATCATTCTACATGGATGGATGACTAAAACAATATTTTATATTCTTCTAAAAAAGGCACTGAATGATCAATAATGAATATAATATCAAGCAAATCATCTCTCCAACCTTTATACAACTATCAAGTAAGCTATTATGAATTCTTATTATTATAGATCAAAATATAAGTAACACCAATCAATTTATTGTGTCTTTTTTATTAATGTAGGTATAGGGACAATACCTCACTATCTAAATAATGAAGAATGATACAAAACAAAATCAATATCCAAACTTAGAGAATTGTGAGGTTCTTAATTTGTCTAGATTCTAGACACCATCCAATATTTATTCAGAATACATTAACAAAAAAAACCATTCCCTAATGCTAGCAACCAATTCTATTTTGGCTTTAAAAAATTCCCCCATCTCTATTGATTTTGAAACCAACCCAATAGGTTACTTCACGTCATAATCCATCATAATAGGACAAATACATATATTTTCTCACTGATATACTATTTATAATTCATATATCCCATAATGATTACTTGAGTACAATGGACATGTATATAAATACGTGTAGAGAGAGTGATAAGTCATGTCCTTTGGAAAATGCATGACTTATCATTATTACGACATTGATAATAATTGCCTAATGACTATTATTACATAAGAGTTCATAATATTTAATTAGTACAGAGTGGTAATATACCCTGGTGACAGAAAAGGGATACCTTTAGTCCACCTTTAGGGTGGTAGCAACAAAGAAGTTGAATTATACAAAATGATGGAGAAATTAAGTCAAAGGACAATTACCAAATACCCTTTACTCTTTTGACCCTTTATAGCCCCAACAAAAGAATAAGCTCTTCAAGATACCATAAAACCCTCTCCTTCTAAGACTGAGAAAGAAGAGAAAAGAAAAGTTAAAGAAGAAGTAGTCAAGAAGTCTACTAAAGAACTAGAGTAAAAAGGAAGATAGAAGAATAAGCAACCAAAAAATATGCTAAGCAAGAGGCTATACAAAGAGAGTCAAAAGAAGCAACAAATAGGACTATAGAAGAGGAGTTGAAGAGAATAGCAGAGATAGCAAAATAGGATATAGAGGAGGGGGAAAGAAGAACAATAGAGACAACAAAAAAGGTAGCAGAGGAAGCAATAAGGAGGGCTGGAGAGGAGAAGGGAAAATAAACTAAGGACGAAACAAAAAAAGAAGGAGGATTAAAGTCTTGGAGCAAAGAGGGCTATAATCGAGGAGTTATAGGGAAAGATAAATGGTAAAGCCAATAACATCCCTATAGAGTCAAACATGGCATAAGTAGTTGTGGGTTCCTCTCACACTAGCCTATATACCTCGTCTCCCTCCAAATATTCTAACCTACTTTATATAGCCTTACAAGTAAAAATTCCGAGTACAACTAGTGCTAGTTTCTCATAGAATCCTAACTCTCTACCATCCTGGCTTGATATTGTGTAACCCCTTTATTTATTTGACCTGGCTTAAAAAAGGGAATCTAAGGTATATTACAAGTTTTTACCTAACCCATACAACAACAGAGTTTACAACAATGCATGTTTTATAATCCTTCTGCACACTTTTTAAATTGACAATAGAAAAAATAGGCTTCCTCCATTTCTTAATTCACTTTTATGTTTTCTTTACATTTCCCACTTTCTTTGTAGCGAAAATTCCTTGCTTCTGGGAGTGCCATCTTCGCATACTAGCAACACCCTAAACCAACAATGCAATTTATTATGTGCTTAGTAGGTCTACCAATCTCCAACCTTTCCTCCAAATAATTAACCCACCCCTAACCACTTGATGAAATCATCAACTCCATGCTATTGTCTTTCTCTGTTAGACGGAATACACCTACACCATGTTTTACTTCCATCTTCATACAATACACATGTTGCACCCTAAGAGCTCAACTTGGTTTTATCATCAAACACTGGAAATGCACCTACAAAGTTCGTCAATACTCCACATATGCTACACTCTTGCTTTCATCCCTTGCATAAGTATATACTTTAGTTTTTTTACCTATGCACCCTGCTCTCATTTGCTATTTTCTAACTAATTTCTTTGATCTAGGACTAGTAAAGTGACCGAAATCAAAGTTTTCAACCACAAAATTGATTTAGTTGGGGATCCATCCCCTCTACTACTTTCAAAAGAATGCAACTTCAAAGTGGTTCTTCATCAACCCAAAGCCCCTTGCTCAACCACCCCATTTTTTCAGTTGGATTGAATTCCTTTACAATTCCAATAACTTATCCTACAACAACTACTTATCCATTAGATCAATTGGTACCTATCATAAATATTGGTCCATATAAGGTAGAGCACTTGCAAATCCAACCCTCCACAAGTACAACAATCAAAGATGCCCCAAGAAATCCTTTGGATTTGACCTCATTCACTATGATGGACAATATATACATGTCTTTTGCTTTAATGATTTTCCAAATTCCTTTTATGGTCAAATCCACCTTGGAGAGGTGTAAATTGTCTCCAACAACAAAATCAAAGGTAGTAGAAACAAACTACATTCATTTGAACAATGTATGGGAGCTATTTTTGGTTGTCACATCCATAATGGAGAATTGTTTGGAGGATATTCTCACAATTCATTTGCATAACTTCCACTTCAAAACAATTATTGAAATCAAATTTACAACCATCAATTCCATGGTTGACATTGTTGGTGTGGGAAGTTCCACTTCACCTACATCCACTATATACAGAAGAGATAGATTAGAAATTGTCAGGAAAAATATTAGTTCGAAGGACATGTCAACCTATAACATCAATGTCACCTTATGAGGATAGCATTGCCATTCTAAAAGTAGGGAAGTTGCTTAATTGCATTATATAGAACCCCCCCCATCCTCATAATCATGGGAGGTCGTGTAATTGAATTCAATGGAAGGACTTTAAGAACCATCTCCAATACCAACTTTCTTATAAACTCAACTATTGAAGAAACACATCAACCTAAAACATGGTTTCATGAAAAGGATTTTACTACTACTTCCCCATCGAGTAGAAACTACAATGCTTCTTCTAGTTATCTTGATAAAACCAAAATAATTGTCGAGCTTAATAGTATGTGTTCCTATAAGAAAGTAGATTGGATTGTACCTCGTGCTAATATAACAAATAATAACTTAGATTATTTATATATCCTCAAATTCCATTTTCTAGTTGACAAAAACAATTGCTCAAAAAACAAACATGTGGCATGCACAAAATGCAATGTTGACTTCCCTAAATGTGACTACATGATATACTTAGATTTAAACTACCAGACCACATTGACTACCTGTTACACCCAAAATATACTAATCATTAGATTCAGTGTATACATACCTGAAGTCATTTGGACTAAGTGCTTTCATTTGGGAGGATTAGCACTCAATCCTGCAAACTTTTGAGAGGTCGTCGCAGGTTGCACATTAGCAACATGCGATGTCGCAACTTGCTCCACTGCAGGGTGCGACGAGGTCTATTAATGGAAAAAAATAGCCTATTCGAGATCCTTCTCGAAACTTACCCATTTAGGGGCTTATCCCTGACCTCCAGGAGAGCTGGTACTCGACCCCTAACTCTTTGGGAAGATCCCCTATCTCTCTCCTACCATCTCTCAACCTATCCTATCCATACCCTGTCCCCTTAGTCCTATATAAGTGAAGCTCACTCCCATTCCAAGGGGAGGAAGGCTATGGTATCTACATGCTGGTGAAATCTCTCTTAAAGCATCCCCATTCACCTATTGGAGAGCTCATACTTCCTTGGAAGGACATGGCAATTGGCTTGGTCGGAGAAGGGCTACTGCGTTAAGTCTTTGGTTGTAGTTCTATATCTCTATCATGTACTCCTCTATTTACAGTAATACAAATGCTTTCCACCAATATTGTTCTTATGTGCAATGATATTGTGTAGTTTACCTACTTAACTGTTTACTTAGATCGCTTATTGTATAGATGTCTTTTACTGGTTTCTCTTGTTTCTGTGTCATGACAGGTCTTGCAGCTTGGATCTGACGATCGTGGGACATGAAGCAACATTCAGGAGAAAGGATTGCGTAATAGAAAGGTAAGACATCTAGTACTTGGTCCTTAAGTAGATCTAGGAAATGCACTTGTAGTTTGTTTTATTTGTTCTAGACTCACATTGACCTAGGGAGATCCTGCTTGCGTTCGCTCTAGTGGATTATCCGGTAACAAATCTGGCGACCATACTGGGGAGTAGTGTTTGTTTTGTTTAGTAGTCATTAATCTGAGAGTCATTTTCAGTTGGTTACTTGACACAAGCCTCTTTTATCATTTTTGCCATTTACTTCTTAGGATTGATTTCACTATCAGATCTTCGCATTGAAGATTCTGATCTTCTTCCTCTGAGTTTGTACAACTCATTTTCAAGCCTGTTTTTGGTTCATTGTTGAGGGATCTGGTTCATTTTTTAATCTAGACCTCGCCTGTCGCACCTGGGAAGTGGAAACAGAGCGACACTGTGTCATTCTGAGCTTCTGGTCTTCACCTGTTAGTCACCCGTCGCATCCTTTACATTAGTATGCTGCGACATCGTCGCACCTCCCGTGAAGGTAGACTGCAACGTCGCACTGTGCGTGAAGACAAAGTGCGCCGATCTGTCAAAAGTTGTCATACTAGCATCCTTTCCCTCATCTGACAGTTTGAAACTTGGTCTGATGTATGAACTCCCTCTGTGCTGTAATATCCAGACAAAAACCCCATTTTCGATTTGTGTGTTGAGCGTTTGGTTTCATTTGGATTGACTTTGGGTTCCGTCTTGGACAAGTTTGAAATCGGTAGTGGTGGACACTCTTATCTCCTCCACCTTCATCCATTCACTCTTGCATTCCCTTCCTTCCATCCCTGATCTGATCATTGCATTGGATCAACCTCCAGACCTCATTTACATTTGTTTTGAGCTTTGCTTGCTTAGTTTGCTTGCTACTGCTTGATTTTGAGTTAAGTGTGTTTTTCAACTTGGTTGAGTGCTTGTCTTTTCTTGATTTTTTTGAATGTATGAGTGCTGCAAGTAGTGTTTTCTTTTCAGTCATTTAAATCTGAGAGCAGAGTTTTTATCAAGTTTATTCTTTGATGCATCCATCGAAAAGTTTAGAAATGTTTCTTTCCCATTGTTTCTCAAAAAATTATTGAAGAAAGATTGTTGTGCATTGGAAAATTCTGGTTTATGTTTTGGAAAAAATGAACGAATGTATGATCTATTGTGTTTTTCTCGAATTATGAATCACTCATTTTCTTGAAAGGCTCAAAGCACGCTTCGAATTTTGCAAAATCAATTCCATGCTAAGGAAAGATAGATGCATTTTTAATTCTTGTTGCTCTTAGATCATTGAAATTGAAATTGAAAAGCTTGCATTTCTCATTTCAGAATCCTCTCTTTTCATCACTTAGTGTCATTTTACTTTGAAAAGAAGAAGAAAAGAAAAAAGTTGTTTTGATTTGGTTTAGTTGTGTTGTGTACTTTTGTGTTTCATTGAAAAGGAAAAGAATACTTTCATTGTCAAATTTGTTTGCATTGGGAATTGTGTTGCATTGAGTTTTGTTTTGGCAATACCATTGGAAAAAAAGCTTTCTCCTTCCCATAGCTAGAATTCATTGAAAGAAAAGAGTATTTCGTGCATGTAGTCAGGGCTTTCATTCTGCTTCCGATTATGTACTCACCTCGTGCATTCACCTAACCATCCAAGATAAAATTAACGGTAGAACTAGGTAAAAATTTTAGCAACTTGTGTGTAAGTTAGAGACGTGTTCCAGCGTCGTTAAGCATGGCAGCTGTCGTTATTTTCCAGCACTGTAGTTCGGGGGTATTGTAGTCTTCCACGTACATCAGTATATTGAGCTCCTTCACGTACCCACCAAGTACCATAATACGTACTTGGCGTATATCGAAGGGTGTATCACGTACTCGACACGTATATCAGAAGGTCTTGTGCCAACGGCTGTGCATTAGACAGCACCACTACGGATTTGAGCTCCCACGTACCTTGTGTATATCGAGAGACACCATTAGGATTCCTGAAACCAACCGAGTTAACCATTTGGTCGTCTTGGCAAAGCAATACACCGAGAACAGCACTCGAGGAGATTAGCATGCATGTAATGTCCAGGTAATCGGGTATGCAGGCAAGGGTACGGTCCCAATCCTCCTTGTCATGTCATATTGTTGGACCCTGCAGTATATCACGGTTTGCAATGCCTTGATAATACCGCGAGGTTCCAGACTTTTGAATCCACTCTGTCACATAAGTTTGCTTTTTGCCTTAGTTTGAGTAGATTTTTTCTGGACTGCTTTTCTTTTAGCATACCCTTAGGAGAAACGTTGTTTCATCCTTTCTGGCTGATTTTCCTGATACTCTGGAAGATTTTCCCTGGAGAAGGTCCTGTAGGATCTTGAACTTATCACCCGAATATCCCATTAATACGGAGGTTATTTCGAGGGTAAGAATGGATCAGCGTAATGCGGTCGTAGTTACTGAAGTAGGGAACCCCACTTTGAATTTTGGCGGACTTTTGTTTCCACCAGATTCACCTACCTCTCATCCCCCGCAGGATGAAGGAGCAAAAACCCCCACTTCACAAAGCCTTTCTCCCGTCATTTTAGGAGAACCTGGATCATTCGAATGGATAAATCGACCCCAGGACGACCCTACAACAGCTGTTGGTCCTTCAGCAGCTTACTGGACATCTTCTACAGACCACCCAGTGGCTCATTTTGCCATCTCATCCCCACCTAACTGGACTAGTCCAGAGTTCTCTAGGCCTTACTATAGGCCTGACCCTGCTGATATTTTTGGCCCCATCCATGAACATTTGGAACAGTTACGTGTTAAAGGTGATGAGCTTCGAAGACAAAGTCTCGAACGACACTCTGAAGAGTTCCATAATCGTCATTTCCAAATAAGATTTTACGACGGAAACATCCTAGTTCATTCGATATCTTTCGGATCACCTGAACCACCCCCCCACGTGACCACTAATGAGACTGGTCAACCCTCACAAGAGTCCAGTCCCACACCTCAAGTGAACCAACCGGTGGAAGGACAACAGTCCAATACACCCGTCACTACCACAGTTACTTTACCAGTTCCTCCCCCACCTCAAAATTCGAGGGGAGGGTATTTCGTTCCCCCGAGTTACCTTATTGGTAATGTTATTACTACGGTAGCTAGTCAACAACCTACGTTGGTTCACCCTTTGAAAAGTGGTCAGCCTGCTGTGGTTGGGGGGCAACCCCTGTTTCCTAACCAGAACATAGGCGGCGAAAACCCCAACGGGCCTTCCGTTGGACCGTCCCAACCCACTAGACTGTCCACCACGGGATTATCTCATGTTGGAGGTCCGTCAAATATAACTCAACCCTCATGGAGTCAAGCGTATCCAGGTTCTGTTAACCTTGTGCCGGGCCAACCTAATCCCAGAAATGCGCCATACGGGGTACCTTATCTTGGGAATCCATACACTCTATGGGGGGTAACAACCTGCATTGCACCACGGACCCCAACCGATCATCCCTCAAGTAACACCATCCCCGATCGGCCCTCCCCCACCTCCTGCTGGGCGGCGGGCCCCCACCTAACATTGGTGGAGGACCACCTCATTTTACATACAACATCCTTCACCCCTCAGGCGGTGGCGAAAATAGTCCACCTCCCCCTCCCGACTGAGGCGATGGGGGACCACCTTATCATGGTGGAAGAGGACATTTCCCTTCAGGCGGCGAAGGTGGTCCACCACCCCCTCCAGGCGGAGGCGGTGGCGGACCTCATTACCATGGTAGTGGCGGTGGTGGTGGAGACCCCCATCCTTCCGGGAGCGGAGGCGGTGGGGGCCCCCATCCTTCTGGCGGTGGAGGTGGTCCACCACCTCCTCTAGGCGGAGGCGGTGGTGGGCCACCTTATTACGGTTATGGACCCCCACCTCCTCTCGGTAGTGGCGGCGGACCTCCTCCCCCTCCTGATGGTGGAGGAGGACCCCCGCCTTATTGGAATGGACCACCTTATGGTGGCAGACCTCCTTACGATCCGGGTGGCACACCCCCCTACGGTCAGTTTCATCCTGGTACACCTCACGATCAGTTTAGTCCTTACACGCCTTATCCGTATTATCAATACGCGCAGCCTAACCCATAGCTGCCCTTTCTGGCTACTCTAGACTTACCTAACCTATCCCGGTTAACCAACGATCCTATTTATCACGAATCTAACTGGCTGCCAATTCCGGTGAAACTTTCGTCTGATATCCCCAAGTTTGAAGGGAAGCCAAGTGAAGACCCCAAGAACCACGTGATGACATACCACTTATGGTGTTCATCTAATTCCTTAATGGATGATTCAATTCGTCTTAGATTGTTTCAAAGGACCCTCACTGGTTCGGCTGCCAAGTGGTACATCGAGTTGCCACCGCACTTTTTTTCTTGATTTGGGCTCTCTTGCTATGAATTTTTTGATGCACTTCCAGCTTCCTATACGGTATGAGACTGGTACTGAGCTTTTAACCTCGCTCCGTTAGAATACCGCCACTCACACTTCAGATCATATCCACGAGTGGCGAAGGAGACAACGTCTCATTAAAGCTCCTATTCCAGATCAGCTCCTAACATACTGGTTTACAAAATCGCTCATTCCCACCATAGCAAAAGATGTTGCCATGAGAGGTGCTGACACCGAAGAATAAGCCATCACGAGTGCCCATCTACTAGACCTAGTCTACACTCAATCTCGCACTCTGTTCAATATTCTACCTGACGCACCCCGTGATGTTAATCATCCCACGAAACCGCATAAGGGACCCAAAACTGATGGAATCATTGGTTCCCTTAACACCCAGCCTACTGCTAGCACTATTGGATCATCCAACCTAGCTCAAGCTGGACACAGCACCACCACGTCAACCACTCCAGCTGTAACTGAAGAGGTGAATTCTATTCAATTAGCTTCATCTCAGAAGTTTAATGGCAAGAAGAAGAACAAAGGGAAACCCAAAAAGTCTTCTGCCCAACAAGAACCGAAGAGCACTCCTGACGATACCAAGCAGAAAAGGAAATTGAAGTATCCTTACTTACTGTGTGGAGATGACCATTTCTCCAAAGAGTGTCCCCATAGAGACGAAGTGCAAAAGTTTCTTAGGGGTAAACTGACTCCCACAGTCCTCAACGATCCGTTTCCTGCTCAAAACCAACAGATGATTGCTCAAACCCCCCCAGCCCAGGGGGAACCATCCAATACCGCACATGTTCTCATGTTGTGTAACGAGACGATCAATTTGAATACTCACTCGCGATCTTACGAATCGGTCCCTTCGAAGGAATCCACTGGAAGTAATACTGAAAAACCTTCTGACTCCTTAACTTATGTCACTGTACCATCGACTTCTCTCACCATTGAGAACCCCTCCTTAGATTCGATATTGCGTCCGCCCAAGAATACGATTCGAAATTTGTTTTCAATCCTAATGCTCGAGCGGCACAAAATTACAATACTGATGTGACAGAACTTCAAAGTCTCCAAGGGAAGGCGACTTATTTATGATGTTTTGTTTGTAATTTCACGGAGAAGACTCATGGGTATATGAGACTGCTCAAGAAGGACGTCCTGTTCATTTGGGATGACCAAGCTCAAAAATCCTTCGACAATATCAAACATGCCATCACGCATGCCCCCGTGCTCCAATCGCTTAATTATTATCGAGATTACATCCTATATCTCGCTGCTTCTGCTACCACTATCGCCATGGTTTTGGTACAGGAGGATCAAAACGCCCAAGAACATGTAATATACTATGCAAGTAAGGGTCTAGCTGATGCTGAAACTAGATATTCACATGTCGAAAAACTTTCTTTCGCGGCAGTCATTGCCGTCCAAAAGTTCCGGCACTACATCTTGCTCTACACCACCACTATCATTGCCGACTCGAACCCCATGTACCACGTACTGACACGTCAGGTGCTTGGGGGAAAGTATTCACACTAGATCATGATACTGCAAGAATTCGACCTTCTTTTCGAGAAAGCCAAATCTAAGAAGTCTTTGGTGTTTGCCGAGCTCATTTGCGACCTTCCCCATCCCAATGCAGAAGTTGAGCACAATGACTCCTTTCCGGATGAATCATTGTTTCTCATCGGTACAACTGATCTGTGGTATGGAGATATCTTGTTGTATCTTCAAACCCAACGCTTCAATCCTCAATTTTCTTGTGACGATCGTCGTAAGATACGTCACCATGCAAAGTATTATTTGATTATCAATGATACTTTGTATCGTCGTGGCGTCGACTCAATTCTTCGACGTTGTCTCACTCACGATGAGGATGAACGCGTTCTAAATGACTGTCATGCTGGGGCATGTGGCGGTCACCTCTCTGGGATGGCTACATCCCAGAATATTTTACGCGCAGGATATTTCTGGCCTACTATCTTCAAAGATTGTATTGAGGCCATAAAAAATGTCCTCCTTGCCAACACTTCCATACGAAGAAGCGCACTCATCCCACCCCATTACATCCGGTTATTGCCGTTGGCCCATTTGCAAAATGGGGCATTGATTTTATGCATTGTAAGCCTACCTTGTAATCCTACCTCGGTCGGGGGGCATAGTTACATCATCGTAGCTGTGGATTACTTCACAAAGTGGGCCGAAGCTATGCCTACATACCAAAATGACAACAAAACTACCACACTCTTCATGTTCAATCATGTAATAGCGCGGTTTGGAATTCCTCAAGCAATTGTTACCGATCATGGTTCTCATTTTCAGAACCATATGGTGGATGAATTGAGCGACAGTCACCATGAAAATTCAACACCCTACTACCCGCAATCCAATGGACAGGTCGAGGCCATTAACAAGGTCTTGAAAACTATGGTCCAAAGGATGGTAGGGACACATAAGTCCAATTAGCACAACATGCTCTTTTCAGCGTTATGGGCCTACCGAAATTCTGTCAAAACTGCCACAAGCTTCACTCCTTTCCAATTGGTATATGGATTGGAGGTTGTTCTGCCAATAGAGTGTGAAATTCCGTCTCTACAACTCGCTGTTGAACTTCTTCCTAACACTACCGCTGAGGAAGAACGTCTCTTGCACTTAGCAAAACTTAACGAGTCTCACCGAGATGCCGCTCTCACTAATGAAGCGCACAAGAAACACATCAAGGCCCAATATGATAAGTCAGTTGAACCTCGTATCTTTAACGAGGGAGACCTGGTCCTCACTTATGACCAGAATCACGACAAACTAGGAGCAAGGAAGTTCGAGTCCATGTGGCATGGACCTCACGTTATAAAACGTGTGTTGGAAAAAGGTGCTTACGAGCTTGAAGATTATGACGGAATCTCTTTGGGTGAACCTCGCAATGGGCTTTACCTGAAGAGATACTAAGCTTGATCTCTTATGCATAGACTTGCTTGTATATACTGTACATGGTGTGTTTTTGTGTTTTTTGTGTGGTGTGATGCATTTCTTTTCGAGTGTCTTTCGATCTTGTTTCCACTTCTTATACCATGTTCTGTCTGCGTGTGCATATGGAAACGTGCTATGGATTCGCGAACGATGCCAGCTGGCATACCCGTAACCTCGCTTCGGCAGCCTGGGTACTATATTCCCCAATAGGTGAGCTCATTTCGCTCAGGAGGAAGTTTCCTAGGGTTTGCGACCAACAATGCTGCAGAATATCAGGCAGTAATCGGAACCCTAGCTAACGCCATTTCCTTGGGTATGGACCACATTATCATCCACATGGATTCTCAATTAGTGGTTTCCCATCTTGACCGGGTCTTTGTCATCCGTGATCCCACCTTACTCCGTCTCTTCAGATGAGTACGTCTCCTAGAAAGGTCATTTGAATCCGTTCAATACCTGTACATTCCACGGGAGTTAAACACAGTTGCTGACTCGATGCCCAACTTCATTTTGGATTGGTACATCGCACACACATAATACTCATAATATGTAAAAGCATTCACAACATGTAAATACAATGTATAAAAGCAAACATATAAACAAGATCACATCACTAATCATTTTAAAAACACGTAATGTATAAATCATCGATAATGTCTGTATATATAAATCGCTCAAAAAGTACTGTTGGTACAAAATCCGAAGCACAATGGCTTTCAGTGAGTCTCTACAAAAATCTGAAGCATCGTAGCTTTCAGTAGTACAAAATCTGAGGCATCTAAGCTCTCAGTATAAGTATATTAGTGTCATCAGGCCTAACACCTGACTCATACACCCCTAGATCGAACAGCCCGTTGTTGCTGGGTGAGAAAGCAGTCCACGGTCCGAGCCACCTTGTGGAGTAAGACGTTGAAGCACACAGACACTCCAACCCCAAATCTCTACATGGGCCTCGGTAAGTCATCGATAACTGGCTCTGGTACCTCCACAGTCAGCTCGGATAGGTTCCTGTACACCTCCTCCATCTCCTCGATGGTAGCATGAGCACCTGCAGGAACGACTGCCTCCCCGCCTCTGTCTCTCCTCGCCAGAAGGGAGAGACCCACTGGTCGCACGGGGCCCACATCTGCACACACATATTACATACTTGTCAGCACTACATCAAAAAAATGATATAATATACAAAACTAAAAAATACAAGGGTTTTGTTCTCACCTATATCACCCCATGCTGCACCCTCTGGCAGCGCCAAGTCAGGATCCTCTCGAAATTCCGTGCTGCTGTATGGAAAGTACTCGACCATAAGTAACTATCCCTCTAGCTAGCTAAAAAAATCGGGACCAACGCTAATGATGGGCCCACCACCATGACGGGTCATGACCTCAGCCATCTGAGCATATGGGGATCCCTGGGCTCCCTGTCATCAAGTACCAACTGCAGACATAGAAGAGGAATCCACTCCAAGAGGAACGATACGATGATCGATCCATATCCAAACTGCTTGAGCTCCCCGCGCCGACACTTGGTTAGCTGAGCTCGGATGTTGGCGAGGAGACCCTCGCACTAGTTGAAAACCTTGGGAGACATACAGTCTTCCGCATACAACATCTGGGTCTGAGTAGCCGTGTGTGGGGCTTGGCTACCCACCACCCTAGTAATGGTAAGCAATATGGTCCGCATTGGACGACTCACCACATCCCTGATGAGTATCTTCCCACTGGAAGGACGAGAAGTAGCAATGCAGTGCTGTGACACCATGTCCTCAACTATACGGTCACTGGCCCGTGTCCCAGTGAGTTGTACAGAGTCCCCTCTTCGAGACAAACCGGTCAGAAAGTAGATATCCTCAATGTCAATCGTGAGGATATGCTCACCTATCACAAAGTATTGTTAGGCCGCATCCCAACTTTGGAGCATGTGTGTCAAAAGCGGGATCTGGGCTCTCATCCCCTGTATCTCAAAGAACTTGAGTAACCCGCAGTTTCTCAAAGCATCCACACATTGTGGATCATTCGCGGCTTGTTCATCTTCTACTTCATGTTCTCTCTCTCGCCACTCCAATACCATTTTTGCTTGCTAGTAACCTGCCAAAAGATACATTTAAACCCTGTTAGGTCCTCCCTCAACTTTCACAAACTCATTTTTTATGTTTGGGATTTGGATTTCCGTCGTCGCACCGTACATTCAGGTACAGGGCGACGTCGTCGCAGGTTTCGTTTTTGAGACTTGTGATGACTCGGCCTTGTCGCAGGTCCTGAAAAGGCCATTTGCGACAAGCCGAGGGCGTATTTGGCCCTCCATAACACCATCAAAAACCCAAAAAATGGACAAGAAATCAAAAACTAAACCACTAGAAAGTTGCAGGATGAGATTTAGGCCTACCTGGTCCAGATGGCTAGTGAAATGGCGGATCGTAGCTCCCGAAATCGGCAAAGGAAGTTTTGGCTCCAAATTGGTACTTCTCCACCCAAATTGGCAATTTAAACAATGAAATCTATTTTTGGCCCATATTTCTATTTATAAATAGAATGGAATATTCCTTTTCAAATATTTTGATGCTTTTTGGGCCATTTACTATAGTTTCGATCGTTTGTCATTATATTTGGGGCTATTTGACACTTTCTCTAGTGTACAGGAGTCGTAAAATGGTCTTTTGTGCCGTTTCTCACATTACCAAAGGTAACTACAGTTATGAACACCCCTTTTCAATGTTTTGTCATGATTATTTTTGGTTAATCGTAATTATTGCATGAGGATGAGTTCACTCTTCGTTTGTTCTCGTACTCACCCAACCATGAGAACAAGTACCGAGTTATGATTTATCATTTTTTCGGGCTCGTTAAACTTCCACAAAAAAGGACACCCCCCGAAGTCTACCGTTAAGCTCTTTTCAGGCTCTCGAAAAACGAAAAGATTGCCAAGCAAACTTGTCGCGTTCACGCTTGTCAAAGTATTTGAATGGTCGTCTTCCCGGTGATAGTTTACCCCTTTTTCGGACCAGGAGGCACTAATTACGAAAAAGGAATACTCCAGCCAATCGTGACTGGAAGAGTCCTCTCCCGCGTTGTTTTACCATTTTTCGGGCGATGAGGCTAACTTTACGAAAAAGGACCGTTGGAGTCTTCTTTAGTTCTTTTCAGACTCTCTAAATATGAAATGACGACTGAGTTTACCTTCTATGGACTCGTTAAATTTTCACATTGAAGGGCCCGTCATGGGACGAACCCCTCCTATCCCAGGTTCGGAAAATATTTGGGATTGGACTCATCTATGAGATGAGCTATACCGAGCATCTGGTTACCCTCATCAAGCTCGTAAAAAACACATGAGGCACTCATCATTCATGATAGGGAAAAAGGAAAGTGTTTGTGTTACATACCTTAGTGGCAGTATATAGTCGTTCTTGAACATGGCACTCATCTGCATTTGCATACAGTACTTGGGTCATCTGTTTGTTTATGAGTCCCCGCTTACTTTCTGAGTCCTGTTACTCCTTTGAGTCATTCGGAGAAAGCTTCCATCATCAGTTGCATTAGAATTTTGAGTCATTCTCGTTATGTCAATACTGCCAAGTCATGTCATGCCCATGTTCAAGAACATGTCCACTATCTTTCATCTACAGTCAATACACATGTCATCATGCTGTTGTTACTTTGAGTCAGTCTTACATGTTATTGTACCATCCGATCCACTCTACACATCTTTTGTTGTGTTTCGTGTCGATTGATGGGGGATTCATCATGGCCCTCCTTCAACGGGTTCATCCTTGTCGACTTCAACTCATGATCTGAGGATTGAATCTAAAAACCAACCAAGTACCTTGGCCCTACATGCCTCAATGGCAGGTTATCTTGCTTTCATCATGAGTTTACATCATTGACTCTTGATTGAAATATTTCATCTTACGTTTGACTTCAAATAATGTATTCACGCTCGATGATATGTATTGTGATACCTTGGGAATCATTGACATTAATGGTGATCTCCCTCGCACTTGTTAACGGTTTACATCAATGACTGGTAATCAAGTGGTTTCTACCATGTTCGACATCAAGACATTTGTAATAACATGGATAGATTCGTATCATTGTGAGTTCAGCTTGAAGACCCTGGGGAGTCATGTTTTACCCAGGTTGCGATGGAGTTTGTATTGAGTCATATTACACAGATCCACTTTTGTATTGGTTTTGGCTGTGTTATCATCTCATCATGGATCTACGCTTGTGTCTAGTATCCATGATTTTGTTCAGTCATTCATTACTACCATGGATCTGCAATGTATTGGTCGGCAGCCATGTTGTACTTCATGTGAGAATGTTCGTTCAGAGTCAGTTGTACTGCATCAGTGTCCTTCGTCTGTCGAGCCTATTGCCATTATTTATTTCAAAGCACTTCACATGTACATCCTTAACAGCTTCATGCTTTGGTGGGCATTTTGTTACACCCAAAATCTACTCATCCTTAGATTCAGTGTATACATCCCTGAAGTCATCTGGACTAAGTACTTTCATTTGGGAGGATTAGCACTCAATCCTGCAAACTTTTGAGAGGCCGTCGCAGGTTTCACATTAGCAACATGCGACGTCGCAGCTTGCTCCACTGCAGGGTGCGACGAGGTCTGTTATGGGCAAAAATAGCCTATTCGAAATCCTTCTCGAAACTTACCCATTTAGGGGCTTATCCCTGACCTCCAGGAGAGATGGTACTCAACCCCTAACTCTTTGGGAAGATCCCCTATCTCTCTCCTACCATCTCTCAACCTATCCTATCCATACCCTATCCCCTTAGTCCTATATAAGTGAAGCTCACTCCCATTCCAAGGGGAGGAAGGCTATGGTATCTACATGCTGGTGAAATCTCTCTTAAAGCATCCCCATTCACCTATTGGAGAGCTCATACTTCCTTGGAAGGACATGGCAATTGGCTTGGTCGGAGAAGGGCTATTGCGTTAAGTCTTTGGTTGTAGTTCTAAATCTCTATCATGTACTCCTCTATTTACAGTAATACAAATGCTTTCCACCAATATTGTTCTTATGTGCAATGATATTGTGTGGTTTACCTGCTTAATTGTTTACTTAGATCGCTTATTGTATAGATGTCTTTCACTGGTTTCTCTTGTTTCTGTGTCTTGACAGGTCTTACAGCTTGGATCTGACGATCGTGGGACATGAAGCAACATTCAGGAGAAAGGATTGCATAATAGAAAGGTAAGACATCTAATACTTGGTCCTTAAGTAGATCTAGGAAATGCACTTGTAGTCTATTTTATTTGTTCTAGACTCACATTGAGCTAGGGAGATCCTTCTCGCGTCCGCTCGAGTGGATTGTCCGGTAACACTACCTAAGCCACTTCACTATTTTGATGATGTTGCATCTCAACTCATGGGTATCACATATAAATATTTCCCCTACTTTCCTCTAAACCATACAACATCAAATAAATCATTACCAAGGTTGCATGCCACCATTTCCTTTTCACATTATCAATCAAGATAGAGACTTTCAATGGTGTTGAGTTGCTGAAATAAATCATCATCAAGTTAAAGGAACTACCATATGCATATTCATGCAAGCTTGTCCTCGAAGAAATCCGAAAACTTGGGTGCCTTGACAAACCAATTGCAAGAAAACTATAACCTTTACTCTTCCATCCAAAATTTCTCCAGAATGCTTTCCCATTGCAACAACTATGTTTTTTGATGTTGATACTAATGTATTTTGTAGCAACAAAACTTCTCCCTATGGTATTTTAATTTATAACTCCTGGAATGCATTAAAAGGACAAGCACAAACATTATTGATATACTTGGTACATTGTAAATATATGTTGAATAGAAACCAAAATAAAATAGTTGCACAAATTAAATTTATGACTTTTAAAAAAAACCTATGTACCATTGACAATAGCCTCGATTTGATTTAAATAATTTCATTCAATGAAAGGCACATTGCTATGAGCTGATACTCATTAATTTTTCCTTCAACTCATTTTCCATGATTTGGTAAGTGACTAGTAATGGAGGTTTCTCACCTTTATTTGGTTATCTATGTATTGTTAGTATACTCTTGCTTTGCTTTCCATATGTTAAGTTCGATGTACATGCCATTGCACCTCATAGGGAAATTGCTATAGCAAAGTGACTTAACAATTACCCTACAACTATATATGGTTAATAGGGTAATTATAACTTATATCATGGTATAATGCACAATCATGTATTGACTTATTGTGAGCTTAACTCCTAGATAAAAAAATTGTTTTGGGCACATGATACACCATTGGAAACTTCTCAACAAGATTTACAAAGAAAACATGACATTTATCATGATACAAGTCATAATTATTATATTTTGTTATGCTTAATGCATCACCTTTTATGTGCATGAGTGCATCACTCATGTGGTATGAACAACAAGTCCACACATAATCAACACTCAAGTGCACGAGTGTATGAATGCATCACTTATGTGTGTGTGATACTATATTGCTTATGTATACGCCTAACCCATACACCCACATAAGCAACACACACACGTACATAAACAACATACTTGCACACCCATGCAAGTGCACTCACATACTTAAGTGACACATACACACATGAGAAATGCAATTTCTAAGAAGTGATATATGGGGCCATTGCCATCTATTAATTAATCCCATGAGATGAGACGTGATGCCTCTACTTATTATAATATGTAGCATAAATGAAAATTTTAGAAGGTGAAAATACTAAAAGCTAGAAGTATAGTCAAGTGCACAAGTTGGAAATACATGATCAACTTCTCATGACCATAACTCCTACATACAAACTTAAATTTGAGCACACAATAGTGTGTTAACAAGCCCACAATGAGTAGAACATCACAAGATGAAAAAGAAAAAAAGATGCAAAGTAGATAGAGTGGACACATGAGGGATGCAAAGTGGATGCATGAGAGAAGCAAAGCCGATGCAACAAGGACATAGGAAAGATGCACACAAAAGACAAGCAAGACACAAAACAATAAAAACCAATACCAAAAGAGAGTTCACATAAGCTCGAATGCAAATTAGGACATTTTCCTACACTCTTCTTGTGTCTTTTACTTTGTAGCCACTGTTTGTGGAAGCAAACCTCAATGTTATAACATATATGTTCATATGTCTTGGGGTCGTCTACCTTTGTGGTCATGCTTATTAGTATAAGGATCATGGTATATTGAGACTTATATATTGTTGCAACAACCAATCCTCATAACCAATGTGGGATAGGAGGAAAATTATAGTCATATACACAAATTCCAAAAGACCGAAAGATAAGTGTATTCCAATTTCAGTAATCTTGTTTTATTCACACATACATTGACTATGCAAATAAGGAAGAGAGATCAAGTAAGCAACCAAAATTAACCCGCAACCAATCAACCATTATCCATGATCTTTGTAGACAATCTCAATGGCATTAGGATCATCATATATTAAGGCTTATATAGGGTAGAAGTTTTCACTACTTTATTTTTTTTAATATCATGTTATTTGGTATCTTTACATCTCAAATTTATAATAATAATAATAATATAACAACAAGAAGAAGAAGAAGCAATTGTTCAACAATCCATTATATTTCTCCTACACTACAAGCTTTCTACAAACTCATATTGTAAAATTGTCTCACCATACTTATCAAGTTCTTCCATTAAGTGACAATCCTTACCATATAGTCAAGGTTCCATATCAATCAAAGTTCCACCACCATATAGACTTCCATATCATGGACCTAAAATTTATGCAACTTCATTTAATTACTTTTAATAATATTTACCATTTTCCATAAATCTAGGTGTCTATAAAGTACATTAAATTATTTTTTCATCATTTTCATATTTTGTTTTAGAAAAAAAATGAATATAACCAATTACTACTGTAATTAAAAAATAATAACTAATATTATTTTGTAAAATATAAAGTATGAATATATCCATTTTTAAATTCATATTTTATGAAAAATTATGAATATAATTTAAAAATAATAACAATAACCAAAATTATTTTATAAAAAATGATGTAGGATTTGTATGAGAAATCCAAGTTAAGGAGGAATTAATGAAGCTGGGACAGATTACTTTGGAGCATATTTATAGGGAACATAACATACAGGCGGACCTTCTTTCTAAAATGGCTCTGGATGCTGCTGAGGACTACATAGTGTGGGAGGAATTCTTAGAGAATCAGTGTGTTGATTCTGGCAGCTTTTACTACTTGGAATGAACCTGTGTTTTTTTATTACAAGTTTTAAGTTTTCCTATTTTTGTAAATGTGTTTAAAGCTATATGTTGTGCCAAGGACCTTTGGTCTGTTTTTGGCTTTGGATGTATAATTTATTTTCTGAAAAATACTCTCTTGAGGGAGGCTGAATATTAGATACTGATATACTGATCATCATGTACTATTTGATTCAAGGTTGAATATCAATAGTATGCTTTTTTCACAGAAAAAAAATTATGGCTGAGAAATATATATGCAACTTTATATATTTCTTCATATTTATGTGAATTTATATTTTATGAGAAATGATAGGTGTTTTTAGTCGTTGCCTTAAGCAAGACTATTGTTTCCATCTTTTTTCTATTATTTTTATGTAGGTATTTTTAATATTTTTAAAAGTGTAAAGTGTTATTAATGTTTTAGTTATTTTTTGTATTTTTATATTTATTTTAATTTTAATAGGATTGTTTATTTTATTGGTCCTATATTATGGAAATAGAGATCGGATAAATAGGGAAAAAAATTAAAAATAATTTTATGGAAATTTTCAAAAAAGTTCTTTTTGTATGCCCTGATTTGGAAGTTTTTATTTTTTTATTTTTTACTAATTTGAAAGATCGAGCATGTCTTTACTCATAGAACCCACCTACTCACCATTTAGTTTACCAAAACCTTGAACTTCAATCCATAGCTGACTATTTAGTTATTTGTTGCTTCCGTTCTTTGCTTACAATGTCTTTGGCCTTTAACAGTAAGAATCTCCAAACATTGAGGTTTTTTTCTTTGTATTTATGGTTATGGCATGCTGGTTTTTTTTTAACACATTTTCTTGCCATTAGAGTAAACAATTCCACATGCATGTGCTTCAAAACTTCATAATCATGCATTTCACACAGATCTCTGGTGTAACCAAGTCTCACATTGCACAACTCAACATTTTACAAATATATTAATAACATCATTTTACAGAGATACTAATAACATCCATACTTTCTATAATAGTTTTATGTTTCCTACTACAACGTTCCAACTTTAGTTTGCATGGAATATTGTACAAGCTATTCAAAGACTGCTCTTATTTTCAATGGCTCTTTGTTTATTATTAAATTTTTTTAATTCTGAATTTTATTGATTTTTTTTTCACATTTAATGTTTTAAAATCTGTAAAGTGCAATTAAAGTTTTAGTTAATTTTAATATTTTTTTAATTTTTATTTGATTATTTTTTTAATTTTTATTGGATATTGGATTTTTACAAAAGTTAATTAGTGCCATATCATAGAAATAAAGGTTAAATAAATTTAAAAACTCAATTATGTATAGAAACTTCATAGAAATAAAGGTTAAATAAATTAAAAAACTCAATTATAGAAACTTCATAAACTAGAGAAATTTCTATTTTTTAAAAGTTAAATAAGAAAGTTTCTTTTTTTGTTTTTTTCATAGTTTTATTCCATAATCTACAATAAATAAAATTTGGAAAACTTGCCTAGTTTTTTGTTTCTTCCCATGTTGAATACCAATGGATTGGTCTCTCTAAGATTGGAAGATTAAACAACATTTTCATTTATTCCTTCCAACAATTTCTGGCTTTTGTTTGGCTATCATAGTTTTGTAGACTACAAGCTTCAGCAAGGGTTCCGATTTTCCAAAGTTTCTTACTCTTGTTTGGCTATCATATATTTGTAGACCACAAGCTTTAGAAAGGGTTCCAAACTTTAGAACTAAGCTTTTATGCCAAATGGCCTGATACAGTGCTTCTATTCCATTTCATCCTCAATCCATGGGAACAGTATAACAACACTATCATCTTCACACAGAGCGTTGAACTTCCTTCCAACAACCTGCTCACCATTCAATCTGTTAGAATAATAATGAAGAAATACTTATGTTAGTATATTGTTATGTTGTTAGTGTACGTATAGTTCCAGATCCACTATTGTAGGAGTCTGTTGGAGGCTCTCTAAGCCTATATATCTGTAACTATTGTCTATGAATAATCAAGCTGTGTTGAGCATAGTCTCACCTTCAGTCTATAGTATGTTGTGCATGCTTTGTTGCTCTCTGATTACTTAATTTTAATAATAATGAAGAAATACTTATGTTAGTATATTGTTATGCTGTTAATGTACGTGTAGTTCCAGATCCACTATTGTAGGAGTCTGTTGGAGGCTCTCTAAACCTATATATCTAAGCCTATATATTTGTAACTATTATCTATGAATAATCAAGTTGTGTTGAGCATAGTCTCACCTTCAGTCTATAGTATGTTGTGCATGCTTTGTTGCTCTCTGATTACTTAATTTGGTATCAGAGCCATTGAGCCTGAGTGAGTGCTTGACTGGCCTGTTGTCGTGAATGCCCATTGTGGCTGGCTGTGATTGCCTGGAGATCTGTGGATGCTGAGAAGCCCTTGAAGACTGTGAGAAGAGCCCTTTCGTGGCCTGTTGTGGGAGCCAGCTATTGCTGTGATTATTTGTGAGAGAGATACTGTTTGCTGAAGATCGCTGCTGATCATTGTTTGCTGGAGATCACAATTTAGAGTCGCTGTTGTGAGAGAGTCACCTTCTGTTGTGAGAGAGACGTTGTGCTAGGATCGTGAGGAAGATGCGGCTGATAACTCTGGCGAGGATTCCGTTCAGTCAGCAAACGCGGATCTGTGAAGTTGATTGCCAACATTAAATTACTGCCCAAATCATTGGAGAGAACCAGAGATCACTGAGGAGGAGCCGCCAAAGAGGATTCAGATCGCTGCTGCATATGATCACCGCTGATATCATTGAGAGATTGCTACCATAGACCGAGATCGCTGCAGCTGCCATTCAATCACTGTTGAATATCACTTGAAGACTTATGAGCATGGAACAACGATCCGTCTCTTGCATTTCTAGAACTCTCTGGATCTACTGAAAACAGAATCGTGAGGAGAAAGACGTCCAGATTTGCCCAAATCGCTGCCAACGGTCTGCCCAATCGCTTCCAAGGGAAAGACGACCAGAGGGAGAAATCGCTCAGAGTGCAGGAGGTTGAGCTTCGAGCTAGCAGAGGAGGCGCGGTACCCCTTCACGACCGCGAGCCACGAGTCTGCTAGGGCGCGGTACTTTAGTACTGGCCTTGACGAGACTGCCGAGTGTATGTTGCCTATTCGAGGGCGGTACTGCATTGCATGGCTACTGCAGAAAGTTAACCAGTCAGCGTTGATGGTAATTATTCTATTGAAGATGGACTTCCTCATGAGACTTGCTTTTGAAAGCATCTTTGCAGATGAAGAAGAAGATGTGAAGATTCCATTGGAGCAAGAGCAGATTATTGGAGATATGGAGAATGTAACTACCTTGGATGAGATGCCCATCGATATTGTCCCCTCGGTCTCCACTATTACATTCGCTGAAGCGCCAGATTTTCAAAATGCAGCGACTAGTGTACCTGCTAATGTCACTGTTGGAATTTCCAGGCTTAATGATCAATCAACCTTTGATGACAAGGTTTGGGATTATGAGTTAGAGTGCATACGTGTTGATTCTTGTGTGAATGATTCGTCCATCAGAAAAGTGGCCAACACAAGTGACAAGATACCTCATGAAAGAATTTCTGCTAGTGTTTATTTGTCTATTGTTGGTGTGGACAAATCAATTGAAATGATTAAGAAGATTTCTTCTGACCGATGTTTGCTGATCAAACTCATTGATTCCAATCACAAACAATTGTTCTCAATTGAGAATAGTTTTTTTTATCATGGTTATCTGCACGATTCAGAGAAGGAGCTGCACAATTCAGAGGGGGAGCTACAAATCATGCAAGCATATTTGCTGAAAGCCCATTTCTCCATTAAGAGGGAATGTTAGAATAATAATGAAGAAATACTTATGTTAGTATATTGTTATGCTATTAGTGTATGTGTAGTTCCAGATCCACTATTGTAGGAGTCTGTTGGAGGCTCTCTAAGCCTATATATCTGTAACTATTATCTATGAATAATCAAGCTGTGTTGAGCATAGTCTCACCTTCAGTCTATAGTATGATGTGCATGCCTTGTTGCTCTCTGATTACTTAATTCAATCTACTAAAACCTTGAACTTCAATCCATAGCTGGCCATTTAGTTATTTGCTGCTTCGGTTCTTTGCTTACAACGTCTTTGGCCTTTAACTATAAGAATCTCCAAACATTGATCTCTCTTTGTTTTTCTTTGTATTTATGGTTATTGCATGCTGGTTTTCTGCACATTTTCTTGCCATTAGAGCCAGCAATTCCACATGCATGTGCTTCAAAACTTGGATCTGATTGATTGGTTGAAAGTAGATTGGTGTGAGATTTAAAGAAAGACCCTCTTCCTCCTTCCAAGCTTTCATGGAAAAAAAGGTTGTTATGAAAAGACTAGTTTTCAACATTCATTAGCTAAATTAAAAATGTATTGATGTTTGCACTTGAGGATGCGAGTCCTAGTGCTTTCTTTCATTTTGAAAAATTCCATTTTCGAGCACACAATTTAACGAGTATGGAAGAGTGCAATTTTTCAGCGGTCCACGAATTCTCTGCACATGAAAAACTTAACTTATATGTAAAATTTAAAATATTCAAGTTTCAATACATTTGATTTGATGAGAGTACGTGGGTGTTTTTCTAACGGACTATTTTCAGCTCATTTGGAATCAAAAAATTAGTCCTCTTTCATATTACAACGAAATTACAGCGTTTTTATTCATATATATAGTATCAGTTGGGAAATGGTTGAAAAAAAAAATCATATTACCAAACCATATATATCTATATGTAGATCAATTGGGAAATGGCTGAAAAAAAAATCATATTTCCAAACCATATGTATCTATATGCAGTATCAATTGGGAAATGGCTGAAACAAAAATCATATTTCCCAACCATATGTATCTCTACGCAGGATTTTTTTTTTTCAATTTCAATATTTTGTTTTAGTATTTTTCAAATACAGAAACTTTGCTACTCACAAGTCACAACCCTTCAACCCTTGTTTTAATTGTAATTGAAAAAGGATTATTCAAAACCAATATGCCAACAAATATCTTTGAAACAATCACATTATTGCTCCACCCAGATGGGCCGATGGAGTCACTGAAGTTCTCATAATCGTCCCGTCTAGCGGTGGAAAGCAAAATTCTGCCCCTCCCAGATAGGCCGATGGAGTCACTGTAGTTCTTGGAATCGTCCCGTCTAATGGTGGAAAGCAAAATTCCAGATTGGAACAAAGGCGAAATTCGACTGAGTTTGGAGGCCAATGGGGCAAAAAAAATCCGGTTAGACTTTGGTTTCTCAGAAGCAAGATTTGGAGAGAATAGAGCAGAGTCGCTCTCAACAATCAAAATGGCCTTACCTCGAGTTGCATTCCATTACTATTCCAACACAGCGCTCTATAAAGTTTATTCCAATAGCACCTAGTTAATACTCTGCAAAATAAATTTCATGGGTTCCATGGATAGATTTCAGGGTTTTTGAAGTTTCTTGGATTGTATGGTTTCAATTGATCCGATGGATCTGAGATTTTATGGTTCTTGTTATAATGGTAGAATTGTCTCAGACTAATTGCTAACTTCAGACTATTTTACCAATATATTTAATAATTGGAGCAAGTTAAAAGTAGACAAGTTCATTTTTTTACGTGATTATTTTCTTCAGGGCCTCTGGGGAAAGGCCTGATCATTTTTATTTTGAAATTCAGAAGATAAATGGGTTAATATCTATAAGGGCAAAATTATATGCTCATTGATGTACAAATCAGTAACCTCCTGGCGATTAGGTATTGGAACGCTTCTGAAGACGACTGTATTTAATACAATGCATAATTGTTGCCATTCAGAGACCCCGAAACCCCCTTGCACATGGTGGGATCATCAAAATAGGTATGTTTCGCATAAATATCATCAAAATGCATACGGGCACTTCTCTGGCTATATACACGGTTAGTCCACATCGCACTTAGCCTCTGGCTGTATTAACGGTTACAGTCCATATCCCACTTACCCTCGTTTTGTGGGAAAGAAAGGAATTAATGCAGCTGCTATATCATTAAGATCATGGGGGGTAGTAAGGTTTATCCACATGGTCGGTGCGATCATGTGGCACCTAACCAGTGTTCAAGTATTAATTCTGTTATGCAATGCAATAACCACTGGAAATTTGCCTCGCATCAATTCACTTAACAGATGGGGGTCGACGGTGTTTTGGTAGTAGATTATTCTTCCTGTACAGAGGACATTTGGTGGGAGCTCGAAGTCAGGGATGTTGTCACCATGACAAAATCAGAGTGTCAACTAAGCAGTATTTGCAATGCCAACATGAGCTTGTGCTACTTGCTCTGTCATGGCGACAATAGAAGAGTTAAAACCAGCAACTGATGATGGCATTTTTTAGTTTCACTGCGAATATGGATACACACATGGGAAGCATTGGCTGCCAGCTCCAATCACATTCAATGGACCTTCATGGTAACAAAGGCCATCAATCTGAAAATTTTCTGGTAATAGAGCATATGAATGTAAAATGTTGCCAATGTAAAATGTTGGGAACACCGGTGGAATACTTTCATGGTTATTACTTTGAGGATCTTCATAACTAGAATTTATAGACCTGCAGAGGTATCAAAGAATCACTTTAAGCAGCACTGAGGCAGCTTGCCAGTCAACCTAAGTGTCTGCAGTAACCAGGTACAGTCAGTCCGCCTTTATTTCTCTCTCTTTTTCTTCCACGAAATTCCTGTTTCTGTGTATCATGTTGTCCATCCTTGATCTCTGCTCAGGCTTCTCTATGGGTGCTATAGTATCTTTCATTTTTTGAAGAGAGCCGACTGACTGAAATGCTTGTTATGCTGTCTCGTTTGCTCCAATTTTTATATTAACAATGTCCTGAGTTAATGTAGAGAGTCAATTGTGACATGGTAACTTGTTGGGGTTAACTAGAGTCTAACTGTCCCTCCATTTAGTACTTACCTTAGCTCTTAGATACCAGGGGAGTATCCCCACACTTTTTTAGCCACCCTTCTCTCCAGTCCTGAATCTTATCCTGTCAAAAGGGCTGCTGAGAGTCTGCGCATTGATTGCTTCCCCAGCTCGTTAGTATTACCCCTGTTACAACTGTATATAATCCTTTCCATCTGGTCACATTTAGAATGAGTTTTATATCCCCTTCTGTGACATTTCAGGCAGAGCCTCAATCAATCATTGACGGTGGCAAAAATATAGCTCATTTTGAGAATATTTCCACTGAGATAGAACAGTCTTTTGACTCTCCCAAATTGAAAACAGAGGCTTTAAGAAAAGGGGATAAAAAAGGGGAGCGACAGATGCAGGACAGGCTTCAAGCTCTCATACAGTAGCATCCCCTGACAATGATACGAACCGTTACACCAAAACGCCAAGGTGTTAGTGAAGGCCACCCACTAGGATCTTAACATCCCACCACGCTTTGCAGTCCAGACTCTGAGTTGGATGTGCGCCCGTACGGTGGTGTCCCCTTTGAACCATACGAGCCCCGGACGAACACTGCAATGCTGACGTTGCCACCCGCTCCGTGACTTGAACCTGGGTGGAGGCTCTGATACCAAATGATACCTGGCTCTGATACCATATGTGAGACACCTACAACAATTAATTAATGAAAATACACGAGATAGTAGTAAGAACATAACTCAGAATCACTTTATTGATCACAGGCCACTTCGAGGGGGAAACCTCCTTTGAGCAAGATCAATACAAATAACTTCACAGTACCTTCGGTGGCCTCAACACACACTTATATACTAAGTCTATGCCCAATACTATGGGTCAATACCATGGGTTAATACAAACTATGGATCAACAAATACTACAGGACGACTTACAAAGCATATGCGTCCAATAACAATATACTAACAAAGTAAAGAGAAGGGTTGACACGGGTTCCTAACATCCCCTCCCTTAGAAAAAGCTTTGTCCTCAAAGCTTTAGATGTGGAAATTGATGCGGAATCTGAAGGAGTGGTTCCCCTGTAGCATCCTCGGGTTGCATTTCGTGCCACTGAATTAATGCCTCTGTGATAGAGTGAGAGAGAAGTTGACGCCTTTTGAGTTTCAGAGAAGATTGCTTGGAAGGCTGTAGACTAAGAAGAACCATATCAGTTGCATGAAAATGGCACTCAGAACGGTGCTGATCGGCGTGTTGTTTCAGTCGAATTCTTGCCATGTGAAGATTGTCCTGTAGAATGAGAAGAATCTGATCGCGGTTTCGAAGGACTGAGTCAATTGTTTGAACTAGGAAACTGCTGAGGGTGTATGGAAGAAGAACTGGAGGTGCCTGTCCATAGATTGCTTCATATGGTGTCATTTTAGATGTGGTATTGTATCACCAGAGCACTTCAAGGGAATCCATAGAAATAGCTGTCCAAATCTGTGTAGGGATGAGCAGGGTTCGAGCAGTCCCGAAAGGAGTGTCGTTTCACCCTTGTTGACCTGGCAAGTATCACAGTCAGCCACCATATGTTGAATTGTCATTTTTAGTCCCTACCAAAAAAAGTTACATTGTTCTCGGTCATACCTTTTGAGGAACCAAGGGTGCCCTGCCGATGGAAAAACATGGAGTTCATAGAAGAGATAGCCCTGTTGATCAGATTGCAACCAATGTGGAACAAGCAGAGAAATAGCTGTAAGAGAAATTGGGTCATCAAGTGTGCGAGAAGGAGCATCTGCCACCAGATTGTCCTTACCCTTCTTGTAAGTGATCGCATAGGCAGAACCCATGAGTTGGATAACCCATTTCAGGTGTGCTGGGGAGGAGACCCGTTGTTCCAGAAAATTTTCTAGACTCTGGAGATCAGTCTTGATGCAGAAATAATTCCTTAATAGGGATGGCTGCCACTTCTGTACTGCATGCAAAATAGCCATCAGTTCCTTCTGAGATGTAGATGCGGCTAAATTCTTACCGAAAAGGTCTCTTGAAGGCAGCAAGCCCTCTAGTTCAGCAAAGACACCTGCATATCTATCCAGGGAAGTAGTGGAGACTATTGATGGGTGCATCTGAATGTAATGGAGCTGAGCGATGACACCATGTGAATTCTTCTTAAGGATCTTTTCCAGGCGATGTGAACTGATGATGCGAAGAGACCCTAGTTGTAAGCCCGTAAATTTGTGTTGTTTCCCATTGACTGAAAACTACATCCGAAGTTCAGCAAAATCCCATAAAATGGGGCCAAGAGTGCATAACCATTGAACGCCCAAAACCACATCACATCCACCTAAGGACAAGGCAAACATGTCAGAGCGCAAGTTATAATCTTCCAGAGAGATACGCACATTGTGACACTTCCCCTTGCAAGGTAAGGTGCCCCCATTGGCAACCATGACTTCAACGTTGGAGCAAGGATGGACAAAACAATCAGTCTGTTTGGAAATCTGAGGGTCAATGAAGTTATGAGTGCTACCAGAATCAATGAGTATGGTAAGAGGGAGCTTCTTGAAGTAACCCCTGACCCGCATTGTTTGTGGGGTGGTGACGCCGGTTACAACATGGAAAGAGATCTCTGGTGGGTCGTCCTGAGATGGGGGTTCAACAGACGGGTGCTGAATGTCGACCTGATCATCTATTGTATCTGGAATTTCTTCACTAAGTTCAGAGGCAGGCAGAGAATCCACATCCAAGAGATAGAGCTTTTGCTCAACACATCTATGTCCCCGAGTGAATTTCTCATCACAATTATGACAAAGCCCTTTTTCTCGGCGTGCCCGCATCTCTGGTTCAGACAAATGCTTGATAGGGGTTGGTTGAGGAGCTGGCGTGATGGGAGGTTGTTGGGAACCCATATTTTTGAAGGGAACAAATGTGGGTTTGGAGCGTTGTTGGGCTACGATATTGTCCTTTGCCAACTTAGCCAACCCTAGGACTTCCATCATTGTGTTGGGACAGAACATTTTGACCTCTGAGCGGATTTCATCCTTGAGACCACTGATAAAAGAACTCCTGTAGAATTCATCAGACAATCCTTCTGTGTGATTGGCCAGTTTCTCAAATTCTCTCTGATACTCTCTCACTGTGTCAATTTGGCGAAGTTTAGTGAGTGCTCCTGTGAAGTCATTAAAAGCACTAGGACCAAATCGTTGCAAAAGGAGTTGGCAAAAATCCGTCCAATTTGGCTCGTGATGAGCTTTGATGTACCAACGGTACCATTGAAGGGCTTCCTATTCCAAATGAAAGGATGCAAGTGGAACTTTCTGGACATCAAAAGTATTATGCAAACTGAAATATTGTTCTACCCGGTATATCCATCCAGTCGGTTCAGTACCATTGAAGCGAGGAAAATCAAGCTTCGGCCCACGAAATGTGTTGGAAGAAGAAAACCAAGTGGCTGCAAAAGATTCTGGCTGTCGGTTATTGTTCATGGTTGAATGCTGAAGATGGAGGCTGTGAAATTTTTCATCCAAATCTTGGAGTTTGGTTTCGATCGCTGCAAGTGCTTCCTCCATGGTTTTTTCTCTTGCGTAGGTGACAACCATAACCAGGAGGTTTTTTTTTTTGAGTGGATAGATAAACAAAAACAGAAACTGTTTTAGTAAAGGAAAAGCTGGATTTGGGAAAAAATTTGATGGGTAATTTGGGTTTGACTAGGTTTTGGACACTTTCAAAAGGGACAAGGAAGCAGAAAAGGGGGATTTCATAAGCAGGGTGAAAGAATGAGAAAATTTGGCAGAAATGGAAAAGAAGCAGAAATATGAAATGAAGACTGGTAAAATTTGAAGGCGATTGGATGAAAATCGAAAAAGTTATGGCAAACCCTAAAAATAGACAAATGTGAAATTTATGGCGTTGGGAAGTGGAATTTGGGATAGGGTTCTCAAGAATAAAATATGCAGAATGGGATTGCAGGGGTGTCAGGAAAGTTTCAAGGGAAACGGAGTTAAAACAAGGGAGATATGGTGGAAAAACAGGTTTTTTTTTTTATAATCAGAATGGATCTGCACCGACGCGGAAGGGATTGGCAATAGATGGATCTGCAATAGCGCGGAAGTGATCGGCAACAGATGGATCTGCAACGGCGCAGAAATGATCGGCAACAGATGGATCTACAACGATGCGAAAGTGACCGGCAACAGTTCTGGGCAGAGGAAATCTACGATTTATCAGCTGAAAATAGATATAGACCCCTGGTATGCTCGGCTTCCTAACGATTCAGGGGATTCACTCGGCCACCAATGCTGTCTGACGACTTGCGTATTGGGGCAGTACCCCTCACTCCACGGCTCAGGTAAAACTGATAACCGCTTTGCCACAAATTACAGCTCTTGGTTTACCTCGCAGGTGGAAACTGTTGATTAGGTTGTCATTGATGCCAACATTGTCTGGTCATTGATGCCAACTATTAAGTCTTGGTGTCCCTTGTGGAGCCCCTGAGGGTTAGTGTTTGCTTAGTGTTTGTCTGTGTCAGAGGAGACCTTTTGACCTTGTCCAAGCCCAAGCTTCAAGCCCTTGGAGGCCTTGGAACAATGCCAAAAGCCCTGGCTACCCATTAACTTGGTTAAGTGACCCCTATACCCTAGAATGTGTCCTTGATGTGTTGCAATAGGCCAAATGACCCTTTCAGTGGTCATTTATGTTTTAATAAGCTCAGGGCACCCTAGGTCCTTGAAGGAATGGCAAAAGGATTTCCCAGAGGATGGTCAAAATTGTCAAGAAAATTCTTGAACCCACACCTTGATGGTCATGGGGTTCTTGGTGGCTAATAGAACACACCCATACATATGTTAACTACAAAAGCCCTAATTACCCTTTGACGTGGTTATGTTGCCCTTAATAAGAATTCATTAAGTTCTAGTGTCACCCATAATCCCTAATCTTTGCTAAACACACTAATAATTAAATATTTTAATAATTAAAGTATTAATAGAATATTTTAAAAAATTAAATAAATAAATAAAATAAAAAGGGAGCCCTAATAAAAGTTTTTTTTAAATAATCTAAATTAAAATTAAAATTAAAAACCTTTTAACCAATCCTAATCATTATTAAATATCATTAAATGAACTTAAAAATTTTAAGGAAATAATTAACATTTTAATTCAATTTTTAATTAAATTTAAAATTTACTTCTCCTTAACTCAAAGTCAATTACTTTTAAATTAAAATCCAACATAGGTCGGCTTCAATTTAAATCATATATATGTAAGCCAACTCATTTGAATGAAATTTAAAAAAAAAAAACGCGGGTGAACAAAACTCGGTTTTACGAAGGACTGAGAAATTCCGTGGTAATTTTCTGTGGCGAGAGAGGAATTAATTCCCATTGGTTTTGGTTATCTCTGTTGTGGCGAGAGTTCGTAATATAATCTGCGATGTGTTTTCTGGTTATCTCAGCCATTACTACAGGGAGTCCGAGTTCGTAATATAATCTGCGATGTGTTTTCTGGTTATCTCAGCCATTACTACAGGGAGTCCGAGTTCGTGAGCTTGATTGATTGGGTTCCAGTCTCTCGCTTTGACAGCTTGATTGATTATCTTCTCTCAATCGACGAATGTAGAAAGGAGTGAGGGTTATCTGCTCCCCGCGAGAGGTTTCAGGCTGGCCGGTGGTCTTTTCTGCCCATTCAATTTCGAGGAGGAAGGGTTTATGCTCGCGAAGGAGAGAAGCTATTGTCTGGTTTTTGCTCTTACGATTTGACCGGCAGATATGAAGAATTCGGTGGTTTCAAGCGCAGAATTGGTTGATAATTGAAGGCAAATCTCAGTCCCTACAACGCAAAAGGTTTTCGAGGAACAGGGTTTCCAATCTTCTCCCTTTTCTGTGTTCTCTGCATCTCTCCATACGTCGGAATTGAAAGAAGAACTCACCGAGGAAACGTAAATACAGCTGGGGAAGACATTGTTACTGTCAACACTTCGAAAATAATTACGAAAATGTTGTAACTGTAGGTGTAACTTTAACACCTCGAAAACAGTTACAGGTATTTGCCCGGGACACCACAGTTGTTTTACATTGCATGGCAGAAGGTTAGTTTGGATGGATTTCAGGTCTCAAATGAGATAACAATTGCAGATGGTTTAGATTGAACGGATTTCTTTGTCTTCAAGGGTTCCTCGGATGAAAAACATTGTAAAAGTTATTTGTATAGTAAGTGTTATTTGTATTTGCATCGGATTACAGATTCAAATGAAATAATGTTGTTGTTGCTGGTTATCACCGATGATACCGATGTGGTGATCAAAAAGAGAAGCGGATCGGTGTACTGAATACTAATGTACTGCCCAATACTGAATACTAGTGTACTACCGAATTTTATTAATTATTTATTTTCAGGTTTACAGCTTCAAAAATACTGTACAGAAACCATGATGTGTTTATGAGCAGACAAGTATGAACAGAGATGCAGCCCTAGAAGTTGACATGCAAGTGATGATGACAGCCCTAGTCTATGAGGAGTGTGATCAGTCCAAGGCTGAGTTATCCTAATAACTTGGCAGTGTTGAAGCACTTGTGTTGATAAACAGTCTAGCAGCAGTATTGTGGGACAGGTTGATGACTATGAGTAGTAATTAAAGTTGAGGACATTTGCTGAATGAGCAGACTGTGGGAATGAGCAGAAACAGGGCATGAGCAGAAGTATTTCAGTGATTAATATGTGATGGTTATGGCAGAGAGAAAACTTGGATACACAGGGATGCTTTGGCAGTGAATGGTGTGCACAAGCAGATACAGAGATTGGTATGTGACAGATTTACAGGTTGTGTAATTTGGTACAAAGTGTGTCAGTGTGAAGGTTGACGTGGAAATAAACAGTGAACAAAGGTTATAAGCAGCAGAGAGGACAGGGTTTATTGGTTAACAGGTCCACAGGTTCAGCAATCATATTTTTCTACAGGGTGGTAGGGTGGTGCTAGGGCTCACAATCTTTTGAGCTGAGCTGTTGCAGCAGCTTGTCAGTTGTGGCTGACGAAGCCTAGGGGTTGTAGCCCCTTCCAGTTGTAGCTGGAGAAGTTGTATTAAATTTGAAACCCCAGTTGTTGCTGGGTCAAATTTTATTATAAAAGGCTTCCGTGGTTTTACCCCCAGGACTTGGGTTTCCACGTAAAAAAAATCTTGTGTACTGTGCATCTTGTTTTATTGCTGATGATTTACTGCTATGATTGGTGATTAGCAACTTGCTTTCAGTTAAAAATTTTAATTGTTAATTAGCAAATACTGATTCACCCCCCTCTCAGTATTTCAACAATTGGTATCAGAGCGGGTTCCTTCAAGAACAGTCTAATCACTGGAAGGAAATTATGGGCAAGTTTGCCAGGAACAGTAAAAATGGAATACCCATGTTTGATGGGACTGGCTATACCTTTTGGAGTATACGAATGAAATCCTTTCTGCTAGCACAAGGAGTACAGGTATGGAAAATAGTTGAAAATGGATATAAAGTACCAACACCCCCACCAACAGATCCAGATGACTTAGTTCGTTATGATACAAATTCAAAAGCCACGAATCATATTTCAAGTGCATTGGATGAATCAGTCTTCATCAAAGTCATGCATTGTACATCTGCTAAGGAAATGTGGGACAAACTCAAGACCATCTATGAAGGGAACAAAAAGGTCAAAGAAGCCAAACTCCAAACCTACAGAGGACAATTCAAACATCTAAAGATGAAGGATGACGAGAATATTGCAACCTACTTTCTTCGATTTGATGAACTTGTAAATACTATCAGAGGCCTGGGTGAAACGGTTGAAGAATCAGTTGTTGTTCAAAAGATACTAAGAACGCTACCCAACAGATTCAATCCTAAAATCTCAGCCTTGGAAGAAAGGACGGATTTGGATACTATGACAGTAGACCAGCTACATGGGACACTTGTGGCTTATGAAATGAGATTAGAAGATGAAGACTCACCTAGAAAAGAAGCAGCCTTTAAAGTTTCCTCCAAGCAAGCAATGAAAGACAAACAAGCCAAGAAGGACAATTCAGAAATAAAATCCAAATCCAAGACAGCATACCACTTCAACTGCAGTGATGATTCAGATGATGAGGAGATAGCAAACTTCGTAAGAAAGCTCAAAAGAGACACAGGTAAGTACAAAGGTAAGTTACCTCTTAAGTGTTTTTCATGTGGTAAAATAGGTCACTTTGCTTCAAAATGTCCCTATGCGAAAGACTCTGATAGTGATGGCAGTTTTAAGAAACACAAGAAATACAGGAACTTCAAAGGAAAGAAAAATGGAAGGTTTGCAAAGAAGAAAAGTTTCTACTCTAAAAGAAACTCCAGCTCATCAGATGAAGATTCTGACAATGACTCAGATAGTGAGAGTGATTCAGACAGTGACAGTGACAACGAATCAAAAAGGGTACTCTTCATGGCTGTCGATTCAAAAGACTCAGATGAGATCACCGAAAACAAAGAAGAATCCAATTCAGAAGGTGAAGTAGACCTGGAGGAAGAATTGATAAGTGCTTTGAAAGAACTAAGAAGAGAAAGGAAAAAGAACAAACTATTTAAAGAGGAGATACAGATGTTACGGGAAAGACCTCAGATATCTGAAGAAGCAGATCAACTCATTCAAAGTCTAACTATTCAACTAGAAGAAGCCAAAAGAATTCAAGACAATCTCAGAAAACAACTAGAAGAAAGTATGAATGAAGGTGAGAAACTAATGGGGGAGATAGTGACTCTAAGAACTCAACTACAAAAGAAAAATGTGAGTCAAGGCTATGACAACAGTTCCAAGATACTTGATCAGATCATCAATAATCAAAAGCCATATCTCGACAGAACAGGTCTTGGTTATAAGAAGCACAATGATGAAGGTTCAAGCTCCAAGACAGCAGAGGATAAACCAGAAGCTATCAAAGACTCCGTCATCCAGGAAGTACCCATATATCAGCCAAAACAACAACCAGAACAGGCTCCAAGTGAAAATCAACAGGTTAACACGACAATACCTCTAAGAAGACCATTTCAACCTAGACAATCAACCTCAGAATGGACTCCAGTTGAAAATCGAAGTTTCAGATGGGCAACACCTCCAAGAAGACCATTTGTTCCCAGGTATGAATATGCATTTTATGGTTATTGTTTTTCTTGCGGAATATTTGGGCATAAAGCAATGTATTGTACAAAAGGAAGATATGCAGAAAACAGAAACAGGTATGAAAATTCTAGATGGCAACGAAACAACAACAACAATTTTTCTCCCTTGGATTCTGAAGTCGAATGTCAGAAATGCAACAACTTTGGGCACACAGCCAAAAATTGCAGAATGACAATCCCTCCTACAGGCATTAAACAAGTATCAACCAATCAAACAGGTGACCAGGAAAAGGTATGGATCAGACAGAAGAAGAACCTGAATGTTCATGAATGTGGGATAGCTCTTCAAGCTCAAGCCCGAACTAGTAGCAACAAATGGTATGTTGACAGTGGTTGTTCTAGGCATATGACTGGTAACAAAGATGCTTTCATGTTTCTTGAAAAAGATAAAGGATCTGTCTCTTTTGGGAACAATAAATCAGCAAAAGTTGTTGGAAAAGGGACAGTAAATCTTGGCGGCAAAGATACAGTAGCAGAAAATGTGTTGTTTGTCGACAGTATGAAGCATAATCTGTTGAGTGTCAGCCAGATGTGTGATCAAGGACATGAACTTACATTCAACTCAAAGTCTTGCAAAATAAGAAAAGAAGGATCAGGAAAGTTAGTTGCCACTGCTACCAGGACTCCAAACAACATATATGTTCTGGACGAAATCACGGAAGAGAAATGTCACCTAGCAAAAGAAGATGAAAATTGGTTATGGCATAGAAGAATGGGACACGTACATTTTGATAATCTGGTCATGATCAGCAAGAAGCTAGCCATAAGGAACATGCCACAGATTACCAAGCCTACTAATACTATCTGCAAGCACTGTCAGCATGGGAAACTTACGAAAGCAAATTTCAAGACAAAAGAGTACTCTTCTACAAAACCCTTAGAGCTTGTTCACATTGATCTATGTGGGCCAACCAAGAATAAAGGATTGGATGGTGAAGAATACTTCATGCTGCTCATTGATGACTACTCCAGGATGACATGGGTCTGCCTTCTTAACAGGAAATCAGAAGCCTTTGAATGCTTCAAGATCTTTAAAGAACAGGTTGAAAATGAAACAGGTAAACGAATCAAGTGTCTCAGATCTGATAATGGCGGAGAATTCACATCAAATGAATTCTATCAGTATTGTGAAGAAAATGGTATAAAAAGACAATTGTCAGTTGCCAGAACACCTCAGCAGAATGGAGTAGCAGAAAGGAAGAACAGATCAGTGTTAGAAATGGCCAGAACTATGTTGAATGAAGCTAAACTAAGCGACAAATTTTGGGCTCAAGCAGTACATACAACAGTCCACATTATGAACAGAGGATTGCTCAGAAGCAACACTGATAAAACTCCTTATGAGTTATGGACGGGAAGAATAGCTAATGTTCAACACTTCAGAGTGTTCGGAAGCAGGTGCTACATCAGAAGAGATGACAAGAAGATTAGAAAATTCGAATCTCGTGCAGACGAAGGAATATTTGTTGGGTACTCCTCCACAAGAAAGGCCTACAAGTGTTACAACCTGAGATTAGGTAAGATAGTGGAAAGCATCAATGTAAAGATTGATGAATCGAGCTTGCCAAAATGTCAGGAAGACTCAAAAGACCATGAAGAAGAAGATGATGATGATGAAGTAGAAGAAGAAGAACAGAGAAAAATTCAACCAACAGTTACACAGGATCAACAATTACATGATCAACAACAAGAACAACAAAAATCTCCTAAGAATTGGTATCAAAAGAATCATCCACAGGAATTGATTATTGGTGACAAAAATGCCGGCATAGAAACCAGAAAAGATCGAAGACAAGTCCGAAGACCAGAACAAGTACATTTCTCACTACTATCTACAGTTGAGCCGCGTAACTTTGCGGAAGCCAGTACAAATGAACATTGGGTCAAAGCCATGGGAGAAGAACTTGATCAAATCGAGAAAAATGAAACTTGGGAACTAGTTCCCAGACCCAAGGACAAAAATGTGATTGGCACAAAATGGATTTTCAGAAATAAGCTGAATGAAGATGGACAGGTAATCAGAAACAAGGCAAGATTGGTTTGCAAAGGATATGCTCAAATCGAAGGGATAGACTTTGAAGAAACATTTGCTCCAGTAGCTAGAATGGAAGCTATAAGAATGATATTGGCCCATGCTTGTGCTAAAAACATCAAAGTATATCAAATGGATGTCAAATCAGCCTTTTTGAATGGCAAACTAGAAGAAGAAGTCTACATTGAACAACCAGAAGGATTCCAACTATCAGCAAACAAGGACTATGTATGTAGATTAAAAAGAGCCCTATATGGGTTAAAGCAAGCTCCTAGAGCTTGGTACTCCAGATTGGACAGTTACTTGCAAAAACAAGGTTTCAAAAGGGGAACTGTAGATAGTAATATGTATATCAAGACTGATCATGACAGCATAATTATTGTTGAAGTGTATGTTGATGATATTATCTTTGGTAGTGATGATGATACTTTGAGCCAACAATTTGCCAAGGTTATGCAAAACGAATTTGAGATGTCACTACTTGGTGAACTGACCTTCTTCTTAGGACTTCAGATATCACAATGTGAAGACGGCATCTTCATCTCTCAGACCAAGTACATTAAAGAAATGTTGAAGAGGTTCAAGATGGAAGATTGTAAGCCTGTGAGCACTCCTATGACTACTAGCTGCAAGTTAAGCAAAGACGATGAATCAAATGCAGTGGATCAAAAACATTACAGGTCAATGATTGGTAGCCTACTGTATGTGACAGCTTCAAGGCCAGATGTGATGCAAGCTGTTGGACAGGTTGCAAGATTTCAAGCAGCTCCTAAGGAAACTCATGTTATTGCAGTCAAAAGAATCTTCAGATATCTCAAAGGAACTATGGACTTTGGATTATGGTATTCAAAAGGAAATGAGTTGGAATTATTAGCTTACTCAGACGCGGATTGGGCAGGATGTGTGGATGACAAAAGAAGCACAAGTGGTGCAGCATTTTTCTTAGGAAACTGTCTGGTATCATGGTCTAGCAAAAAGCAATCCTCAGTATCCTTGTCAACAGCAGAAGCAGAATATATAGCAGCAGCAGCATGTTGTACTCAAATCCTTTGGATGAAACAGAACCTGCAAGACCTACAAGTAACATATGATGAGCCGATTCCAATTCTATGTGACAACACAAGTGCCATCAGCATCTCCAAGAATCCGGTCATGCACTCCAAGACAAAGCACATCCCTATCAAATATCACTTTCTTCGTGAACAGGTCACAGAAAAGCACATCAAGTTGGAATATATTGAAACAAAGGAGCAGATAGCAGATATATTCATCAAGCCACTTCCTCAAGGGACATTTGAGTACCTTCGAGAAAAATTGGGGGTCATTCCTTCTTCCCACTAAATTGATTCTTCACACAGAAGTGCCTGGTGGTTGGGAGAGCATGTTCTAAGGGGGAGTGTTACTTCAAGGTAGTACCCTTTGCCATTGATGCCAAAGGGGGAGAGAAGCTGTGGAGCTGTGGATAGGGGGAGCCTATTCTCAGGGGGAGATTGAGTGTTGTCATCAATGACAAAGGGGGGGATTGTTGATTAGGTTGTCATTGATGCCAACTGTTAAGTCTTGGTGTCCCTTGTGGAGCCCCTGAGGGTTAGTGTTTGCTTAGTGTTTGTCTGTGTCAGAGGAGACCTTTTGACCTTGTCCAAGCCCAAGCTTCAAGCCCTTGGAGGCCTTGGAACAATGCCAAAAGCCCTGGCTACCCATTAACTTGGTTAAGTGACCCCTATACCCTAGAATGTGTCCTTGATGTGTTGCAATAGGCCAAATGACCCTTTCAGTGGTCATTTATGTTTTAATAAGCTTAGGGCACCCTAGGTCCTTGAAGGAATGGCAAAAGGATTTCCCAGAGGATGGTCAAAATTGTCAAGAAAATTCTTGAACCCACACCTTGATGGTCATGGGGTTCTTGGTGGCTAATAGAACACACCCATACATATGTTAACTACAAAATCCCTAATTACCCTTTGACGTGGTTATGTTGCCCTTAATAAGAATTCATTAAGTTCTAGTGTCACCTATAATCCATAATCTTTGCTAAACACACTAATAATTAAATATTTTAATAATTAAAGTATTAATAGAATATTTTAAAAAATTAAATAAATAAATAAAATAAAAAGGGAGCCCTAATAAAAGTTTTTTTTAAATAATCTAAATTAAAATTAAAATTAAAAACCTTTTAACCAATCCTAATCATTATTAAATTTCATTAAATGAACTTAAAAATTTTAAGGAAATAATTAACATTTTAATTCAATTTTTAATTAAATTTAAAATTTACTTCTCCTTAACTCAAAGTCAATTACTTTTAAATTAAAATCCAACATAGGTCGGCTTCAATTTAAATCATATATATGTAAGCCAACTCATTTGAATGAAATTTAAAAAAAAAAACGCGGGTGAACAAAACTCGGTTTTACGAAGGACTGAGAAATTCCGTGGTAATTTTCTGTGGCGAGAGAGGAATTAATTCCCATTGGTTTTGGTTATCTCTGTTGTGGCGAGAGTTCGTAATATAATCTGCAATGTGTTTTCTGGTTATCTCAGCCATTACTACAGGGAGTCCGAGTTCGTAATATAATCTGCGATGTGTTTTCTGGTTATCTCAGCCATTACTACAGGGAGTCCGAGTTCGTGAGCTTGATTGATTGGGTTCCAGTCTCTCGCTTTGACAGCTTGATTGATTATCTTCTCTCAATCGACGAATGTAGAAAGGAGTGAGGGTTATCTGCTCCCCGCGAGAGGTTTCAGGCTGGCCGGTGGTCTTTTCTGCCCATTCATTTTCGAGGAGGAAGGGTTTATGCTCGCGAAGGAGAGAAGCTATCGTCTGGTTTTTGCTCTTACGATTTGACCGGCAGATATGAAGAATTCGGTGGTTTCAAGCGCAGAATTGGTTGATAATTGAAGGCAGATCTCAGTCCCTACAACGCAAAAGGTTTTCGAGGAACAGGGTTTCCAATCTTCTCCCTTTTCTGTGTTCTCTGCATCTCTCCATACGTCGGAATTGAAAGAAGAACTCACCGAGGAAACGTAAATACAGCTGGGGAAGACATTGTTACTGTCAACACTTCGAAAATAATTACGAAAATGTTGTAACTGTAGGTGTAACTTTAACACCTCGAAAACAGTTACAGGTATTTGCCCGGGACACACCACAGTTGTTTTACATTGCATGGCAGAAGGTTAGTTTGGATGGATTTCAGGTCTCAAATGAGAGAACAATTGCAGATGGTTTAGATTGAACGGATTTCTTTGTCTTCAAGGGTTCCTCGGATGAAAAACATTGTAAAAGTTATTTGTATAGTAAGTGTTATTTGTATTTGCATCGGATTACAGATTCAAATGAAATAATGTTGTTGTTGCTGGTTATCACCGATGATACCGATGTGGTGATCAAAAAGAGAAGCGGATCGGTGTACTGAATACTAATGTACTGCCCAATACTGAATACTAGTGTACTGGCGAATTTTATTAATTATTTATTTTCAGGTTTACAGCTTCAAAAATACTGTACAGAAACCATGATGTGTTTATGAGCAGACAAGTATGAACAGAGATGCAGCCCTAGAAGTTGACATGCAAGTGATGATGACAACCCTAGTCTATGAGGAGTGTGATCAGTCCAAGGCTGAGTTATCCTAATAACTTGGCAGTGTTGAAGCACTTGTGTTGATAAACAGTCTAGCAGCAGTATTGTGGGACAGGTTGATGACTATGAGTAGTAATTAAAGTTGAGGACATCTGCTGAATGAGCAGACTGTGGGAATGAGCAGAAACAGGGCATGAGCAGAAGTATTTCAGTGATTAATATGTGATGGTTATGGCAGAGAGAAAACTTGGATACACAGGGATGCTTTGGCAGTGAATGGTGTGCACAAGCAGATACAGAGATTGGTATGTGACAGATTTACAGGTTGTGTAATTTGGTACAAAGTGTGTCAGTGTGAAGGTTGACGTGGAAATAAACAGTGAACAAAGGTTATAAGCAGCAGAGAGGGCAGGGTTTATTGGTTAACAGGTCCGCAGGTTCAGCAATCATATTTTTCTACAGGGTGGTAGGGTGGTGCTAGGGCTCACAATCTTGTGAGATGAGCTGTTGCAGCAGCTTGTCAGTTGTGGCTGACGAAGCCTAGGGGTTGTAGCCCCTTCCAGTTGTAGCTGGAGAAGTTGTATTAAATTTGAAACCCCAGTTGTTGCTGGGTCAAATTTTATTATAAAAGGCTTTCGTGGTTTTACCCCCAGGACTTGGGTTTCCACGTAAAAAAAATCTTGTGTACTGTGCATCTTGTTTTATTGCTGATGATTTACTGCTATGATTGGTGATTAGCAACTTGCTTTCAGTTAAAAATTTTAATTGTTAATTAGCAAATACTGATTCACCCCCCTCTCAGTATTTCAACAGAAACTAGTCAATCAGGTAGGGGTCATTGCCATTTTTGCTTACAGGTCCTCTCAATGGGCCAGCTACTTCGGGGTTCCTGTGGTACTCCTCACAATGAGTTTTAGGGCTTATGCCCAAGTACTTCCCACAGTTAAACGGATAAAGATTATTCCCAGATCCGAACCTACAACAGATGCGAAAAAAAATTTAGCAGAAATTTCACCCAACGAGCCTAAGAAAGTGCTCTGATACCAGATGATACGAACCATTACACCAAAACCTCGAGGTGTTAGTGAAGGCCGCCCACTAGGATCTTAACAGACAATATACTTATATTCAAACCCTAGCCCTATCTGTGCAACCAAAGCTACATGGACTGCATCCAAGAACTTGCTAAATACTATGTGGACAGACACCAAGAAAGCATTAAAGACTTAGCACATGAAATTGAGCTTCAAGGTTGAGACTCGAAAGGATCAGGAGTTGTGTGCTGATTTAGAACAGGGGCAATCTCTCTTTTTCAGCCCCTCGTATCCTAAATCATCTTATGGCTGTAGAATCCATTTCCAAACAGCTATTACAATTGAATGGACAGTCAGAGTACATTTGCAGGATAATCAAAAGATCAGAATCAGTCCCCAAAATTCAGAGATAAACTTGATACTCTGCTCAGCTGATTTAAGGAATTTATCCATTTGTACCAACTACCCACTTCCCTCCCCCAAATAGAATTATGATTGTCCTCCCCACCAACCCCTCCTGAAAGATATACTCCAACCAATTCATCATCAATTACTAGCTATCAACCGATAGATCATGAATCTAAAGCAAGAAATAACACTTTTGATAGCATCAACACCCACAGCCTTTTCGTTTATGAATTTTCAAACATCCAAGCCTGCTGTTCAAAATGCACCATACACCCCATAGCTGGTGATGGGATCTTGGTATGGTTGTCATGCTTAGGCTGATCACACTCACGATAATATTTAACACAATCCTTCAACAACAATGCTTATGAAAACTGCTATTGAGATTGAAGCAGATGACATTTATTTCTGACTACAAAGCCCAACAGGCTAAGCTTTCAAGGTGCAGTGAAGTACAGTTCACAGCAGCATTTGGATAGTCCAGCAGGATCATTCAATATTTCCAATTACACAGTCAAGCCAACAAAGTGGGATGCTGAATTCTGCAATTCCCCCTCCCATTATGAGGGTCCTCTATGTTCAATTAGTAGACATATTTCCATCAGTTTTTGGCAGCAGCAAGATTATGACATGCAGTAGTAAATATGCAATTACAGTTCTCTCTTTCTCAATGATCCTTTTGATGTATTTTATAATTAGTAAAAGTAATCATCGTGACTGCTTAAATGATCACATCAGCAAAAGTCATCACCAGAAACTTTTGGTTTGTAAATGCTCTGCCCAAGGGCAAGTTTAGTGTAATAGTGACGTAAGTTGGATTTCCTTTCTCTAATACTCTTGATGTGTGGTATCATCGTAGCACTCTATAGGGATTGCCCAATTTAGTAATCTTACGTACATTTTCCACTAATCTAATATACTTTGTATCTATTTATTTTCCAAAAAAAAGTTTACATGCAATGTTTTCTAATCCCAAAGAATACTATCAACTACATGTTATTACTTCTTTGAGGATCCAGAAGGAATACTATCAACTCCATCTTATTACTCTTATTCCTTGTTAGTCAATTGAGCTATGGTTCATTGGTGAGGTAGATGGAATATCAAGCTGACGGCAACAATTTCATTTCCAGTGTGGTATCCATGTTAACAGCAATCTCTCTGAAAGGACGAAGCATGGTGCCAAACCTGTTGACTATGAAAGATTAGTCACCCTTCCGACCTCACACTTAGCAAATTATATCAAGCCTTGGATTAAACAACAAAATTGGAAAATCCTATCCTTGTACAATGCAAAGTAGTCTCCACACACACATACTCACAAAAACATGGATAACTTCGAATTAAAAGTTTTATGCTTTAAACATAACATATTAACAAGAACTTTACCGGGGTAGTATATGTCTCATGTACGGGACTAAAGGCTAGATGCTACTTGAAAGCACATGGCCCCACTGTTGTAGCCTCAGTGATGACAGTATGGGATACTGGCTTTCTTGCCGATACTATCTAGGCTGAAACTGCTTTTTGGACCTGTAGTATGACCAAAAAGTAAAAACTGCTTCTGCTTGGCTAAGAGCTTGTCTTCCTCGGACATGAGGAAACAGGTTAACAGCCCAAGACTCAAGGCATCTGGCAGAAGTGGAAGCCTACACATTTATGCATTGCCAGCGGGTTATTACAGGGAGCGAGGTTTTGTCTCTGCACGGTGATTCCGCTGTGCATCAGGGTCTTGAGATAGTATCCACTATCAACAGAGGCTAGGCTGGCAGCCGTTAGTACCGGAGCATTTTTCCTCCTCCGGGACAAAAATAACTTGTTACTGAAGAACTAAGGACAGGATAAGCAATACTGAGAGCTGGCAAAACCATGCACGATGGTTTATTAGTACTAAACCTGAAAGCAAACTGAAATTCAAACCAGCCTGCAAACAAATCAAACCAACATGGAAAATTCTTAAGTAACATGGCATTTTATCAGCATGAGTACATTTTGGAACTTGATTCTACCTTACTTAAAGCTCTTGCAGTGTGATACCTGAAGCACTGAAGCCTGATTGGAGAGTTAATTTCTTCCCTAAAGTGAAAGAAATAAAATTGGCATGCTTAGCAACAGCATGTATAATCATAATTGCATGTGTAATCAATTACCAAAAGTTGAATCTAACAAATGATATACCAGTGCCTATGGATATATATTTTCTCTAGGCTTTAAAAGCTAACTGCAAATGTCTCCAAAACTAGAACTGCTGTTGGATTGAAATCAATCCCGATGATTCAACCAAACCACCAAAACTTCGTGAAAATACAGAGACCTTCATCCTCATGCTTCCAACGTATGTTGCAGATCAGTGATTTCCAGCCATTATCCAAAGAATTCAGGCATAACAGAATAAGATGGATTTCAATTACAGTGTTAAAGTAGGACCTTTCAAAAAACTCAAAAAAGTAATTTAGAAACACAGGTCATGCCAAATTTCATAGAAGAAAGTGTGTGCATGCCCCGACCAAAAACCTCTTCCCTATCCTAGTTAGATCATTGGTGTCATCATTTCATTAGCGGCTGGACTGTCCCTGATCATTGACAAGGGTACAATAATTCAACCCTAATTTCTACTGAACTTCTTGTAGGCCCTAGCTACAGCCAACAGAACATCTCCCTTGAGTTGAACCTACTTGCTGTTCACTGTTACTACCTATTAATCTAGAAATATCCTATTTTGTTACCACGTTCTCTACCAACTTTAGGAATTTTTTTCTAATTGCATGGATCATTTTTCACTGATCTTTAAGCCATCAATATGGTTTCTTTCTTTCCCCGATGTTGTGCTTGGTTTTAACTCTAAGGTCGCCCCACTCAACTAAGACACCAGTGACCAGGTTCTTATTCATATCCACATTTTGCAATAAAAACAAAGGCCCAGAAAAGTCTCTCATTAATATAGTGAACTATCAACGATATGAAATATGTTGTGAGATATTCATCAACTTCAGAGATGCAACTCAACTGACAATATCATTGCTTTTTGTTCTTTCCCACAATTTTTAAACACTTGAATTCTCTGCCATGTCTACATATATATACATTTCCTGCATAATCTTTTCTTACTCCAATTCTGAAATAAAATTATCTTTTGCGATGACAAGCTCTTCATGAGGCCAGTAATGTGGCCTCCAATTGGAATCCCTCAATAGCAATCTGATAGCTCCATTCTCAATCTGCTCTTAGACATTATTTCTACACTTAGAGTTAGTATTGATTCCAATATCTTCCGCGCTGCTCGACAAATTCTTCAACTCTTATCTCACCTGTAAAATGTTTTAGTTTTTACCCAATCGATCCATATTGAGCTTCATTTTGCCCCGTAAAAGCCTATGCTTTTCCCACATTTCAACCATATGGTGTTCTGAAACTGGACACTTCACTCTAGGGCTCTTTTCTATTGACATGGATCAAGAAGGCAAAATCAAATTGGTAGGTATCAAATTCATAATAGAGAAGGAATTCAAAACAATATCACTAAAGGCATGGCAGGAGCCCCAAGGCCAAGGTACATAACACATACTTATCCCACAAAACAAGTCTCTGAAATAGCTCTTTGGCAAGAGTGTGTTGTTATAGGGCAATACATAAATTCTAAGAAAACATGTCAAATCCATAAAAACAAATGGCAGCAATAGAAGGTAGGCTATACTATAAAATCGTCATTGTTACTGCCTTGCTCATTCTTGTAGACTCCTCTGATTTTTTTTTTACATTTACGAAATAAATATAATGTAAAAGCCAAACATGAAGATACCAATGAAGGCATCATTCCTTTCTGCAGCTGTTTGGCAGTATTTGCTTTTTCTCTGCCAACTTCATCCCTTTGACGAAGGGCCTCATCCCTTTGCTTTGTTAATTCATCATTTTTGTTGAGTTCCCCAATTAAAATCATCTTCAAGTGGTTTAATGATGCCTCCAAATCTGCTTTTTCTGTTTCAGCATCTTCCCTTGCTTGCCTTTCAGATTCAAGCTCCAAAATAGCCTCCTTAAGGCAGGTCTCTTTTCTCAAAATTTCTTCATCTTTCAAAAGGGCTGTGTCCCTTTGCCTCTTTAACTCGTCATTTTCGTTGAGTTCCTTACTTAAAACAACCTTCAAGTGGTTTACACATGCCTCCAAATGGGCTTTTTCTGTTTCAGCATCCTTCCTTGCTTGTCTTTCAGATTGAAGCTCCAAGATAGCTTCCTTGAGGATTGTCTCTTTTCTCTTAAATGCATCTTCTTTCAAGTCTAAAGCTTCATCTAATTGTTCAGTAATCATTGCTTTTACTCTCCAAGCTTTTGCAATTTGATGGAGGGTGTCAATCCGCTGCCTTACAAATTCTTTATCTGCAAGCATCTTGAAGCAGTTAAATGAAGTCTCTGCATCTGCCTTCGCCATTTCATCTGCCATCCTCACTTGCCTTTGAGGTTCCGGTTCCAAAATAGCCGTTTTACAGTTTTCTGCAGAGGCTTCAGAAGAAATGTTTGGCAATACAACTTCGATAGCCATTATTTCACGATTGTAGAGAAAGCCTGGACTGCAAAATGATATTATCAGAGTATAAGAATAGTGTGTAACAGTGCTATCCGACAAAGGAAAATATCACACGGCTTGTTCCAGAATATTCTTACCCTGGGACAAACTTATAAGTTCTACACTCTCCCAAGGAGAATGTTCCACCAGCTCTGGGCGGAGCTCCCCTTCTATTCATGTAGCCAGGATAATCCTCTTTCGTAAAGTGAACTGATTCTTTCAATAGTAATCCACATTCTTCTGCTTGTTTCACCAACTCCCACTTATTGTATGGGTTTTTTTCTTTGTGAGTTACATGAATTTCTCCAATTTCGCTCACTACAGTCCTTGCATTCTTGAAAAACATCTTCAACAGGTGGCGGTGCCTTCTGCCAAGCATATGTCAAAACAAATCTCACTGACTATAACATTGGTTCATTCAATTGTGTCTGGATGCTCCAATCTCCTCTCACAAAATAAATCCCTTGATTTATTCAAAAATATATTTAACTTTGATAGTTTTTGTTGGAACATGAAATGACATGAGGTCTTAAAAACTTACTCGATAACTGCTGTATCATCTTCGTGTCCACAGAAACCTGCATGAGGGAAGTTGTAGATAATCCTATGGAACCTCATCTTTCTTATGATATGGTGCTTCTCCATTGTGGTTACATCAACCCCATGCAATATCAGTGCTCCTAGCCTCTCCAAATTCGAGAGTGTTTCATGGGCTGATTTATAAAACTGTAGCACCTTCTCTGCATCAAGAGCGTAAATATAGAAATTGAAGCATAATACAAAATGTAAAACAACAGCAAATACATAGGATAAGAACAACCAAACAAAAATAATGAAACATAGAAGAATTGGAGGAAATGCGTAAGACCTCTACTATCAAGAGAGGTGGGAACCATGTTTTCAGCAGATCCAAAAGCATTGGCCAGAGCTGAAGAAAAAGAAAAGTCCCCTTCTCCAACTAATAATATCTGATGGAAGTTGGAATAATGCTTGATACTCCTGTCCAAACAAGGACTTCCCAGTGCATAGCTGGACCTGTTCATATGTGGATCATGCATAGCCAATTCCATATCTGAATACAGGAGAGATTCCACAAAGGATTCACAATTAATTCCCTGCCATCCCAAGTCAACTATAGGATAATGTCCTTTGACAAAAAGAAATCATTAGAAAAATCATCATGAAATGCATGTAATCCATTAAAACATTAGACCTCTCAAAATTTCATTGTTCCTAGCCCTGAACAATCGTAACTCTCCACTGTAACTCAACATACAAGCCTGAAAGTCTAAGAGCATAACTTTGAATTCTCTCAATCATAACATTATCTCAATAAGTACTTAATATGTGTTAGAATTTTATATAATAGCAGTGTGCTAGAATTCTATATAATAGCACAGTGTAGCATATGGCCAAAGCCCTTAGCCTGGAGCACTCTCAATTTTAAGATTATTCATGCCATTCAAGAAGCAAACCCATATACAATAGACAAGCCCCCAACTATTATTTCAACGTGCAACCATTCTGGAGATTTAACAAGGAATAAACATACTTCCTTACATGAATTATAACAATACAACATTAGACACTATTATTTCAACGTGCAACCATTCTGGAGCTTACTCTCAATTTTAAGATTATTCATGCTATCCAAGGAGCGAACCGAACCAATATATTACAATATGAAATACAACAATACAACCTTAGACAAGCCCTCAACTATTATTTCAACATGTAACCATTCAAGAGCTTTAACAAGGAATAAACATACTTCCTTAGCCTGGAGCACTCTCAATTTTACGATTATTCATGCCATCCAAGGAGCAAACCAATATGCTACAACATGAAATACAACAATAAAACCTTAGACAAGCCCTCAACTAGTATTTCAACATGTAATCATTATGGAGATTTAACAAGGAATAAACATACTTTTGTTTAGTCAGAAGTATGTCAAGGATTTGAAGAATGATGTTGTCCCTTGCTCCAGCTCATCTCTCCACTACAAACCAGGAATGAAATGGTCCTTACTGCCATTTGCTCAATGCTACCATTAGTCTCCAAATATTTTTTTTTTCTTAACTTACATATTAGACAAACATACCTCAGTTCTCTTGAAAAATGTATATTAGACAAGCATAACTTAGTTCTTCTGAAAAATGTCGAAGGAAAAACTGGAAACCATTTTTGTCACCTTTTTTGGTTTCTCTTCCACTACGGTTAACCAATGAAATGATAATAACATTTATAATTAATTCTCTTTTCTTTTTAAGTCCTTCCCAGATAATATAGCAATAAGTTGTTCATACATAAACTTTAGCTTTATATTAATCATAAAACAAATTCATAATGTTTCACAATGCTTTGTAATATTTATGTATTATAAATTATTTTGTTGAATATTTAAAATTTGTTATTTGTTATTTTATGATTCGTTAAAGGCCTTGAAGTGACAAATTACCCTTGGTTGGATGTGAAATTGTTTAAACAAAATAATAATTTAAAATTTAAAAATTCAAATTGTTTTTCTAACTTGACATGTGGTCTTTGTACTAAAGGTTTTATTAATGCTAATGAATACTATCATTTCTGTACATTGTCATTAATGATAAATACACAATTCTATTAATGATATCATTTTGTGCAATCTACCATATTCACATTAAAATTAATTTTTAATTCTAAAAACTCAATTAATGACATATATATATGAACTAATAGTAACCATTTTTTCATTTTAACCTAACAATAAACATATGTTTGTCTCAATGACGTTAACTATCATCATCATCATAAACATATGTTTGTCTTTTTATTAATATATATATATATGAATATAAATTTCTTTAATATACAATTTTTTTTCTTTTGACTTAACACTAATATATATAAACTTGTGTGGTTACACAAACAATAAATCTATGTATATGTTGTCTCTTTATTTTTATTGTTATATGTAATTTTAATTAATAGAATATATTTGACTTACTTTTTATCAACATGTAAGATATAATTGCACACTATTATTTCTACTTATTCTTATTCTTATAAAATATGTATTTTAAATATTATATACCTTGAAATTTATGATAATAAACATTCAATTTAATGGTTTTACAAAATATATATATTTTTGATATAATATATACTTTAAAATGGTAAATATAGACACACTCATTTATCATACTTTAGTTTAGTTGTATATATATTATATTTAGAATTTTAACATCATTTTAAGTGCAAGAAAAGTGACTAACTCTTTTAAAAATAAAGATATGAATTAACTTTTATTAATAGTGTTTTTAATAACAAATAAGTAACAAAAATAATATCATATATACTAAACAAATTATAAACATAAAATCATATCTTAACTATAAACATAATTTTAAAAGAGGAACTCGCTGCTTTACAACTATTTCTCTAATTATTGATCTAATTTTACATAAATACTACACATTATTTTCAATATCTTACCCAATTAAAGCTTAAAAACAGAGTAACTTTTCTTGGTTCAAAACTATCTCAAGAATGATAACGTTTCATATTCTAGATCTTCTCCCATCATAGCTTTATGATTATTATTATTTTCTTTCTTTATTATTAATCTACTTTAACATAGATTATACACCCATTGCTTTTAACTTGCTACTCGTACCTAACAATCTTATCTTGCTGTAAAATACAAAGGATGTAAAGAATGATGTTGTCTCTTGCTCCACGTCTTCTCATAAGAAATTAAATGATCATTAATATCATTTACTCATTTTATCATTTAATAGATATTATAAGTTTTATCATAAGAAATTAAATGATCATTAATATCATTTACTAATTTACAAGTTTTATCATTTAATAGATATTATAAGTTTTATCATATCTAGTAAAAATTTTGAATATGTAACTAACTCACTGATGTACTATACTCCACTATTATATAACTAGAAATTCATGTTTTCCCATATGAAAATAGCGAACTTGGACACTTTAAAATTATCGTTAGATAACTAGCAAATCGAAACTCCATCATGCTGAAACGGCTAGGGTTTGGTCGGCCAACGTAAGCCTACCCGGCTTCGCTCCTTACGTTCAAGTTTCAGAATGACGGCCAGCTATGCCTCTGCAGTCCGCGCCTCCTGTTCGTCTCCAGCCGGAGGTTCGATCCTGGTCTCGATCTCCATTGGGGGAAAGGTAACTTGCGGCCAACCTCCCTTGTTTGTTCAAGAAATACCTGCGCCATCCATTGCGGTGGTATAAGAATCTCTGATGGAAGCAAGGAATTTCGCAGAGTCAACTTTGGTTTGTCGCTTCAATGGGTTCTAGCCTCACCTGGTTGCTCTCCATAAGTGGATCTCTGAGGTATGGAAACCCCTTGTTTATGAGGAAATTTCTATTTACCCCTTTGCTCGGGGTTTTTGTTGTTGTGGATTTCGATTCTCCTGTGGAAAAACAGATCATTCTAGACTCTGGTCCGTGGTTTTAAGGAAGTTTAGGGCTTTTTATGAAACCCTGGAGCCCTCTTTTCGACCCAACTACTGACTAGATCTCATCTGCTCCAGTTTGGGTTCGGCTTCCAAATTTGCCCTTGCATCTCTGGAACTTGGCCTCGCTTGAAGCTATTGGCAATGCGTTGGGCTCCTTCTACAATCGCAGTCCAGAAACAAAGGATTACATCAAAACTACATTTGCTCGCATCTGTGTGGAAATGCACTTTAACATTGGCTTTCCTGCTGAGATCCATTTGACCAACAAGGATTATGTGTGGGTGCAAAAGCTAGACTATGAAAATGTGATGTTTAGATGCAGATCTTGCTTCGCAACCGGACATCTTGTAAAAGATTTCCCAAAAGCCTCTCAGATCCCCAAATCCAAAAAGCTTCATCGCAAATCTACTTGGTGGGATGGAGCAAACTCCAAGCATTATACAGTAAATAGAAATGAAGATCTATCCGAAGAGGCTCCATCACAAGCTAAGGACTCTTCCCAGGCTAAAACAGAGGACACTCTAAAAGAACAAAGGATCCACACCAACGACAAAGATCCACCTGTAGCTCCACGAAATAATGCTATCCAAGCCCCACAAGATGCACCCGAAAATGCAGTACCCATTCTCGAAGCCTTTGTCGAGCCATCAGATTGGATCAAAGTTAGCAAAAAGAAAAGAGGAGCTTCACCCTCTTTGAAGCCAAAAAAAAGTTTAACTTCTCCAAGAAAAACAAGAAGCCAACAAACTTCATATCACTAATCTCTGGATTGTATCAAGTTGTATGTAAGAAGTAGGACAACAACAATTTTGGTCTTGCTAGTAGTAAATGTAGCCCAATCCCTTCTTGGGCAGTATGTTAGATTATTGAGTCTCCATAGAATATGAAAGTATCAGGATAAGTTAAGACTGGTTGTAGATGATCAAGGAGTTATGGACATAGTCCTCTCTTGGAATCAGTCTGTCTTCAGAACTATGTAATCTTTGTTCTTTTTTTTTTATATATAAAAGCTTTTAACCGTGCTGATCCTATTTGATCAGTAGCAAACTCTTATGTTTCCTTAATAAAAATATCTCTAGTAAATATTTCAATTATTAATATTCATTTTTTAATTTGAGTAAATGGTTAATGTAATGTTTTAATTCATTAAAACTAAATCACATGATAAATCAAAAGTTTTAGGAATTAGTTAAACTAATTATTTCATTTACAAAACACTGGTGTTGAAGATATACTAAATTATTAAAATTAGGAAATTAAAAAAACTTCATAAATTAATCCACTCAATTATTTAACATATGTTATTAGAATTTACAAAAGATTAAAAAATTCAAAATCTATTTTCAATGATATGAAATTATAGCCAATTCTAAATAGATTGTTATAAATTTTATATTATTTAAAAAAATAAAATATAGTATAAATATTAACCAACTTCTACAAAAATCTTCTAAAACAAATGAAAGAATTTTTTATTGTGATTTTTAAATTTTTATTATATATTAAAATATTTAAATGTATATAAATTTTATATATATATATATATAATTAATGTTAGAATGTTATTTAATTTTTTTAATATTATTATTTTTTATTTTTTATAAAAATTAAAATGATAGCATGTTTCTGAAAAATATGGAGAAAAATGCATAAAGATTAAAAGGTATATTAAATTTTAACATTATATATTTAAAATTTAAAAATACACATAAATGATATATATATATATATATATTTCATAAGAAAATTTATAAGTTAAAAATATTATAAATTAAAAAAAATAGATGTTCTCTCAAATATCAATATATGAACATAGTATTAATTGTTAAACCTTTATAATATAAAGGTATGTTTATATGTTAATTATGAAACTGAATATATGAACATAGTGTTAATTGTTAAACCTTTCGAATATATCCATATATGTTTATATGTTAATTATGAAACATTTTTCAGAGTAGTTTATGAATTTCAATTTCTTTCTTTGTTATGCTTTGTTATGTAAGAAGTTTTTTTTGATATAGTAAAGTTTATACGATCAATGCTAATTTTTTTAATTTTATATATATATTAATAATTTAATAAAAAAATATAGATAACTAAATTATTTAAAAGTTATAATGTATTAATAAATATAATTTACATTATAAAATAATGATAGTAAACATTACTTTTTTAATAATTTTGCAAGAAATAAATATTTTGCTTTGTTTTAAGATTTTTCTGTAAATTAATTAAAGTTGTGTTATTATATATAACTTATACTTTAAATAATACTGATGATAAGTACATAAACATATGTGGTTTATGTGAATAATTTTAATAAAAATAGTAATTATTTTAATTTAAAATTAAATTTATAACTTTTTTTAATAAATAAAAATTTCATGTTTATATAAATAAGAAATTTCAAAATTATTAATATTTTATTTTTTTTAATAAATATTTCACCTTTTTTCTATTACATTTGAAACTAAATTACAAATATAACAATTATCCTTGTTATAAATATTTACATCATTATAACTGTATTTATTTTTTTAAACTAGTGAATTTATAATTGAATATATACACATTTAAAATGTTAATATAGTGTAGAATTTACAAAGATAAGGCCAACCTAGTATGTTGTTCTAACAATTTTTAACCTCGCAAATGATTAAAATGTTGAAAAAAAAAACATTAAATAAAGCACACACTAAACAAGAATTTTGTATCAAGTAATGTACACATTATATCGAACTTTAAATTACATTTTAATATAAACCTATTTAATGTATTTAAAAAGACATATATATAATAATATATTATTTTCAATAAAGTATTTATTGAATAAATATAAATATAATTACTGAATATATTTATAATAACTTTTATAGTACAATTAAAAAAAGTCATCCAAGTATAATCACCGGAAATAAAGTAAGAATAATAACCATGCTTAAAGCTCACTAATACTTTATTTCATTTCGATGAATTTGAAATCAAAAGCATTGCCGAGAGAGTAATTAAGAGCATCTACATCAATATGTCGTATAAAATAATTTGGCTATAAAATAATTTGGTGTATATAAAGCAAGTTGTAATTTTAATAAATTAAATTTAAGAAATTGACTTAAGTAAAAATGAAAAACTAAAAGAAGTGGATCATGGAAAGCCACTAAGAAAATCAAGTGAGGGAGAAATCTCATTTTTCCAAGTTCAATCTATAATTCTAATTAATCCAATAAATAATTTGGACTCAAGATTCAAAGCTTTGGTTAAACTTTAAATTTTAATTAAACAAAAGTTGATCAATAATTATAAATGATAGTGCATGGGAAAAAATGTTATTTATTTAAGATCGTCAATTCTAATTTGGTGATGGTAAAAAAAATATTTTTTATTCAAATATATCAAGTTAAATCGTCTAAGTTTATGGCATAGAGTGATGTAGTGGGAAAAAATGTTATTTATTTAAGATCATAGCTATAATTTGTTGATGGTAAAAAATTTATTTTTTATTCAAATATATTAAGTTAAATAGTCTAGAGTTTATTGCATAGAGAGTAGCTAGGTGCTCTAGTGTGGGGAACATGTCACTTAAAGTAACATTATGTAATGTTATCAAATATAAAAAATAATTAAAACAAATCATGTAGGGTCATTAAAAAAATTAAAATCAAATAAAAAAAAATTAAAAAAAATCTAAGAGGGATCTTCTTGAGATATAATTTTTTTCTTAAAATTACAAAAAAAAATACACCTCAAGAAATTGGATCCCTCTCCATGCTTAATAGATACAAGTTTAAGATAGATCTATGATGGTAAGAAATAGATAAATTATCATGCACTATTATTTATTCTTATGACTATGCTATGTTTTTATTAATGGATTAAAAAAAAACATTATTTTCAATATGTAACATATTAAGTGTTCATAGACATTGTAGTTATATAAATAATAGAAATATACATTGTGTGATGAAGGCTATCCTATACATTTCCATTGCTTTCACTAGTTAGTATAATATATATGTTGCTTCATAATATATTCAAGATACAGAAGCTGCTACAGGTTGTTCCAGATCACAATGCTGCAGATCCATTGTAATCTAGAGCATTCCCTCCATATTAAATAAAGATGCAGATTCTATGTTTAACTTTTGCTTGTGGTGTCTAATTTCCCTCATGGTTGCTTCTTTGCCTAAATACTTAATATTTGTTCTTTCACGTATATGTGTATTTCGTTGTGCAAATCTAATGCATCAAGTGGTATCAAAGTGGTTGATCCTGTAGTGGGGAGGATCAAAAGCACTGTGGTTGTAGATTGGATAACTTGTGAATGATGTTGAAGTGGAGAGCACGCAAAAAGAGATCTCAAATAAAAATAAAAGGGATGGAAAATAGAGGAAGGGGGTGGTGGAAGACCTAGAAGACAAGAGATTGCAAAAGATATGAATGAGCTTGCAAAAATGATGAGGACAATGATGGCAAGAATGGATGCCAAAGAGGCAATCCAGAGGAGAGGTATTGCACATGGGGTGCAAGATAACAGTGATGATGAAGCAAAATCAGTGAGTACAAGAGAAGAAGTTGAGGAGAACATGACAGTGGAAGATAGGATAATCAAAGCCATCAACGGTATTAGAGGTAAGCCTAGACTTGATATTCCTATCTATTCTGGAAATTTAAATATCGAGGAATTGATAGATTGGATAGGAGAAATGGAAATGTTCTTTAATTTAGAGCAAATTAGAGATCCTATGAGGGCTAGGTTTGCTAGCACAAAATTAAAAAGCCATGCTTATTTGTGGTGGGATAAACTGCAATTGAATAGTGAATGTAGTGGTAAAGGGAAAATCAAAACCCGGGATAGGATAGTGTCAGAATTGAAATGTAAATTTTTACATGTGGACTATGCTTTGAATTTGTTGAAAAGATTGCATAATTTGAAGCAGCTGAAGATGTTAGTAAAGGAGTACACAGAGGAATTTTATAGGGTTTCTATAAGGTATGGACAAAATGAAGAGAGTCCAGAATCAATTGCCAAGTATGTGAATGGTTTAAGTTGTGCCATTCAAGATGAAGTTACTATTTTGAATTCTCATTCAGTGGCAGAAGCTTATCAAGCAGCCTTGAGGATTGAGGAGAAATTGTTCAGGAAACAACAAAATGTGAAGAAATATTTGGGATATTGAAGAGGGCAACAGAAAGAAAAGCAAGTTGAAGAAGGTGAAAGAAATTCCAAGCCGACTAGAAGAGGATCTGATTTTGATAGAGGACGAGGTCGATCAGCAAGAGGCAGAGGCAGAGGAGGAAAATTTGAAGGCATTTGCTTCAGATGTTGGGCACAAGGCCATAGGGCATTTGAATGTCCAGAACTTGTGAAGGATGGAAGAAGGCAGGCTGGGAGAACACATCTATGGAATTTAAACCGACAATAGCAAACAATGAGGTGAATACTTGCAACCAAAGCAAGGGGAAAATTTGATGATGAGGAAGATATTGCTGCAATCTAAGAAAAAGGATGAGACGGACCCTGAACAGAGAAGGATACTCTTCAAGACAAAATGCAAAATAGAAGATAAGTGTTGTGATTTGGTTATTGAGGGTGGAAGTTCTGAGAATTTAGTATCTACTGAAGTTGTTCACAAATTAAAATTGAAGTGTACATCTCATCTAGAGGCATATAGGGTCATGGTTACAAAATGGGAATAGGGTCACTATAAACATGCAATGCTTAGTTATATTTAATATTGGGGATTATAAGGATAGCATTCTATTTGATGTTTTGCCCATGGATGCATGTCACATTTTTTTCGGGAGGCCATGGCAATTTTACAAGAATGTGATGCATGATAGGAGGATGAACACCTACCAATTTGAAAAAGATGGGAAGAAATTCAAATTGCATCCACATAATGATGAAGGGGATAAGGCTAGAAAGGGTACAATATTATCATATGTGAAAGGGGTGGAGCAACAAGAATGTGTACAGTAGGGCACTGAGGAGAATAAACATCAAAACACGAGTGCTATAGCAACAACGCTCTCCGAGGAGGAGCAAATGGGAAATTGTCATTCTCAAAATTCTTTGTATGTTTGTATGTTTGCAGAAAATGGAGCAACGAAGGTGGGAGATATATCAAAGAGGAGGATAGTTGAAGGTAAAGTTGAGAGAGAAGAGAGTGATTTAGTTGTGCAATTAGTACAATGGCAATGAAATTGGTGCCTAGGAGGAAATACTTTCAAGAAGTAAGCACTGTTGGGGTAAAGGAAACTGAGGTAGAACAAACTTGTGGAATGGATTCACAAGAAAATGATGGAACATCAAAGAGTGGGGTAGATGAAATACGATGGTGGGTTAGAACGTTGAGGGCTAAAATGTGGATATTAGCAACATAAATGGGCAGAGGAGGATGCCCAATCTACACATGTTTTTCACCTACATTTTGAGCAATATGCTCAAATTTTCAACCAAGGGAGTTTGATGCAGGAGCATCCTTGGTGATGAAGGCTATCCTGCACATTTCCATTGCTTTCAATAGTTAGTCTAACATATATGTTGCTTCATAATATATTCAATATACATAAGCTTCTACAAGTTGTTCCAACAATGCTGCAGATCCATGAAAGGTTGCTACAGATCTTCTTGCTATAGATCCATGATAGGTTGCTACAGATCTTGTTGCTGCAGATCCATGACAGGTTGCTACAGATCGTGTTGCTGCAGATCCATGACAAGTTTCTACAGATCTTGTTGCTACAGATCCATGACAAGTTTCTACAGATCTTGTTGCTACAGATCCTGTTAAGATCCTAGTGGAAGGCCTTCACTAACATCTCGAGGTTTTGGTGTAACGGTTCGTATCATCTGGTATCAGAGCCTCCACCCAGGTTCAAGTCATAGAGCGGGTGGCAACGCCGGCATTGCAGTGTTCGCCCGGGGCTCGTACGGCGCAAAGGGGACACCACCGTACGGGCGCACATCCAGCCCAGAGTCTGGACTACGGAGCGTGGTGGGATGTTAAGATCCTGGTGGGCGGCCTTCATTAACATCTCGAGGTTTTGGTGTAACGGTTCGTATCATCTGGTATTAGAGCCTCCACCCAGGTTCAAGTCACAGAGCGGGTGGCAACGTCGGCATTGCAATGTTAGCCCGAGGCTCGTACGGCTCAAAGGGGACACCACCGTACGGGCGCACATCCAACCCAGAGTCTGGACTGCGGAGCGTGGTGGGATGTTAAGATCCTAGTGGACGGCCTTCACTAACACCTCGAGGTTTTGGTGTAACGGTTCGTATCAGATCCATGACAAAAATGTTTCTTCAATATGGGCATGATGTGGAGAAGGTTGCATGAGCAACAACAACAAAAGCATGGTCACTGATGCCTAGTTGGTGTGCATGAAAATAACACCATATTCATTAATCTAGAGTGGTCACCATTTCCACTTACAATACATCCTATTTGATTCAACATTGAGAGATATTCTAGGGTTTTGTGCCCTAGTCAAAGGAGGAGCATTTTGTTACCCCTAATATACACTCTCCAACAAATAAAGTCGTTAACAAACATAGGTAATACGAAATGAACAATCCAGTGGCACTTGAACAGTCTTGATGTTTGGAATTCCTCGAGCACATTATATGAGTGAGTTTCTTACAACAAAGAGCCAGGGAAGATGGGACATCGAGGGTAGAGAGAGAAGCAATTGAGTTGGGATCTTATTTTGGGCCTGTAGATGCTGCAGAAAGAGTGGTGAGCCACAATGAGAATTGTGGAATTGTAATCTGGAGCATTCCCTCCATATTAAATAAAGGTGCAAATTTTGTGTTTAATTTCTGCTTGGTGTGTGATTTCCCTCATGATTGTTTCTTTACCTAAATATTTAATATTGCTTCTTTCTTGTATATGTCTATTTAGTTGTGCAACTCTATGTGCAAATATACTGCATCATTGCAGGTCTATAAATAATAGACATATAATGACAAAAGTGGAGTGGGTTCACAAGAGTGGGGCATTATTACAATTCTACTTGAATTCAATTTCTAAAAATGATTTGTTACTCTAAGGTTGGGGAGCCCACTCCCTCAAAAAGATCATTATAAAACAATAGAGAATTTTTATATTTTATACTTGACTTTCACTATTGTTATTATAAATAGTAGAAATAAAATGACAAAGAGGTCAGATGTTTTTATAAGAACTGAGCATTGAGTTGGATTTCTTAAAACAAATGGCTAGTTTGTTCATATAGAGCTGAGGGGCCTACTCTTTTAAGATGGCAGTTTAGAACTATAACATTGTGACTATTAAACTAGTCCTTGCTTCATACCTCTAAATGTTAAAGTGTCCCAAATTTACTTTCTTGATAAATAGTGGATATATAATCAATGAACACTTTTAAACATTTTAACAAAAAAAACTTTAAAATAAAGTTTATAACAATCATAACTGTTTTTTCAAAAATAATAATGACATTTATATGAAATATAAAACCAAATCGTCAACAAAATATATGCCAATATGAGTCAGTATTACATTTTATAAACCAATTTAAAACCAATAAAAATCGTTACAAAAATTACATTGACAAGCAAGGAGACCAAAAACAATATAAACAATTCACCCAGTAAACTAAAATGATATGAATTACACCTAAAATAACTTTATTATCCATGTATTTGTAAAACTTGATTAACAATGTTTTTGGTAAATGTATAATATTTTATATATATTTAGCTAATTTTATACAAATGTGTTTAACTTGATAATATTTTTTTTTGTTCCGTAAAGCTTTTGTATAAAAATTTGTTTATATAAAACAACACTTAACCACTTTAATTAATTTATCTTTTTCACACACAAATATATATAATGTAACATTGTATAAACAATAAATACCATATATAATGTGGCATTTTATAAACAGTAAATACAAATGAAAAAAAAGCCTAAAAACTAATAATAAGAATTAAAAAAACATCAGATTAAAATGTAAATTTCAATCATTCTTTTTAAGAGAGTGATACTAAGAGTTTCAGAGGAAAAGGGCCTCAAAACTGTGATAATAAGAGTTTTAAAGGAAAAGTCTGTAGAGTATTCAAATTTCAAGCATTTTTTAATATACTTGAATTTTCAAAGTTGCATTTTCTTATGTTAAAATTTCAGGTTTTTCATGAAATCTGTAAAAGAGTTTTCAAATTTCAAACATTTTTTAATATACTTGAATTTTCAAAGTTGCATTTTCTCAGGTTCAAGATTTCTGGTTTTCATAAAATTTGTAATAGAATATTCAAATTTTAAATGATTTTTAATATACTTGAATTTTCAAAATTGCATTTTCTCATGTTCAAGATTTCAGGTTTTTCATGAAATCTGTAATTTCAATCTTACAGAAAATAAACCCAAATCACTTTGATATATATAAACAAACCTCTAAAGAAAATCATTATATATATATATATATATATATATATATATATATATATATATATATATATATATCCTGCAAATCGCCAAAGAAAACAATTGTAAATTTGCTCACCTTGATTCGCTGGGAGCTTTTCGTTTTGCATGGGATTTTGAAACCCAATCTTGTTATAATCCCAAACTACTGATGGCAGCCACAGCGGCAGCTGTTTTGACATTATACGTGAAGAACAGGAGATTTACAAGAGAGCTGTGCTTAGAGAAATGATTGTGAGAGATGCCCGACGGCCTGCAAAAACACCAAAACAAATTTAAAAATTGCATTCAGAATTGATTGATTAATTTAAACGAACATCAAAGAAAGAGGCCACCATCTTTGAGCTAATAAGAAGAAATACCAAGGAGAGAGGCCGCTGTCATTTACGAAGAAGAAATACCAGAAGGGAAAGTGAAGTCCAGTTCCAAGAAATTTGTTGTAGATACTGGTTTAATGCTGGGCTACGTCATATATATGGGGAAAAATTGGAGGCAATACGACCCAGTACCAGTAATTGGGCAGTACGAAGTTTTTAAGGTTTCTTTAATTTACAGATATCATTTCATATCTATGGCCAGGTGACTCAATCGGATTCTTCCACAATTTAAAAGTATTTCTCGTACGTCTATGTCAATTTTATATTTATGATTTATGCCCTTGATTGTCCCTGAGCGTACAGTGATGTGACAGTAGATGTGAAGGGGAATGAATAACTCAGAAAATACAGGTATCATGGGACTACTGGTGTGACAGAAAGGAAATATGGAGCACAAAACTATTTCAAGAATACAATATAATAAAAATCATAAATATATTATATAGTGAAAGTGTATATCTGAAGCAAGCATATGTATGCCTTTGGGAAATCTTATGAAACTTTACATGTACATTATATTATTATACCAAAGGAAGGAATGGATGTGTGCGTGTGAAGAAAGTATATTGTACCAAAGCATTTTATCCAAGGAAGAACTCCTTCAAATCTATTGATGTGGGTTATATTTTATATTTTTTTGTAATGGTATTAAACAGTTGTGAAGACTTTCAGATTACACTTTTGATATAGCAGCTATTCGTGACAAAAATTCCAGGATGAATCTGATATAGCTGGGGATACATTTTGTAATTGATAGAAATCAGCTCCATTTTGTTATTTTGTTTTTGATGAACTATAGTACTACGGTGAGTAGATGAAATTCTGATCAATTAGAACATTGTCCGAACATTGTCCGAGGGACCAGGAAAAAAGTGTAATTATCTTTGATTCATCTTATGAATATTAAGAAACTCTTTTTCTTCTGGAAAAAAGAGTGTGAAGAAAGTATATATGTATGGTTATTGAAAATAAAATACTATTATATCAAAGAAGGAATGGTGTGTGAGTGTAATTGTGAATAAAGTATATATGTATGGTTATTGAAAGTAATGTTAAAGTCCAGAATATTTTTATGCAGTTAATTAAAAGAAAAGAAAGGATGAGTATATGTTAGAAGGGAATTAACAAAATATTTTGAAATTCAAAACTATTCAGGTAGATCATTTTTTGTTTTAGTGAAGTATCATGTTGACAAATTTATTTACGGAGTATATATATAGGAGATGTATTAGTGTATCAATTGTGCATAATTTCTTTAATATTTATATTAATTTTTCCATATTTCATGGGTGAAGTTAGAATATCATTTTTATTTTAAATAATAGTTTGAAAATTGTCTTTTATATTGGTTCTTTATCTATTTTATAATTAAATGTTTATAGACTTCCAAGGTTCCTTGTAGGTAACTTTTTACAAAAGGAAACATTTTCTTTCTTCATACATACAATCCATAGACTACAACATAAATTTAACTAAGAACTATTTGAAAGATAACATTAAAACAAAACACGATCAACATTGGAAACTTGATTCAACTCTTGTTCACTTAGGGCCCCTTCTTGCATCAACAAAGCTTCGTTTGGTAAGTGATGAGCCAATGTATATGTGCAATGGAAATAAACTCAAAACTCTCCTTAACGTGCAAGAACTGATAGGCTCAAGCAACACATTGTTAATTTTATACTTCTTATTGGCCCAATCCATTATCATTTCAAGTCACCAAACACTTGCAAAATTTTTACACCTTTTGCTATTGCTAACTTAAATAGAAACCACATAACATACATTTTGATTAGTTATGGTTGGCCAACTGTTAATTTTGACTTGAAAAGGTGTTGTTTGTCCATAATATAATAACACCAAACCCACATATATTTGAATCTCATTGACAATCTCCATTAAATAACCCATCAAAATAAATTTCACATTTCTTTAAAATTCTCACTAGTTTTTTTTGTGTAGAAGTCTAATTTCCATTGTAAGCACTCCTAATTTTATGGCCTACTTGAGCAAGAGTTAACTTTACACCTTGAAAAATCATTTTGTTTCTAGATAGTGACACATCCCAAATCACAAAACAAGAAGACCCCTGAAGATTTTTACAAAATTGTCTACTATCCAAGATTGAAAACATTCTATAGAGGCCTTTTCTCCCATTTGTTTCTTCCTGAATATTTTAGGTTTTAAAGGACTTTATAACTTAAATACTAAATGATACCACTAGGATCTTTCCCCTTTCAATCCTTCTCCCGTCTTTGCCTTGTGACTCAATTTTGCATTAAATTCTTCAGTATCATGATTTTTTTACCATTTAATTAGACCATCCTGATCAAAACAATTTAAGGCACTAGAAGTTAGGCATCTAACATATGGGTTCCATTTCTTAGATTTTGACCCCTCCAAGCCACATATTTGTTTTACCTTCCATCGTTGAGACTAAACAGTCCTACCATCATCTGAAGTTGCATCTACCAAAGAAAAAACCCCTAAGAGATGGAGGTAGTTAGTCTGAAATTTCCTTTACAACCAATACCTAGGTCATCCCCTATTCTTACACTATTTCTTCTTCCAACCTTCTATGTTGAGCACTTTATAATTAAAGGAAAATATTTCACCAAGGCTTTCCATACAATACAACCTCTACTTGAATTCTTTCTATCTAGTTTGAACCAATCTACTACATATATCCTTGTCAAATTTTTGTTTTTCAAAACCTTGCCCTACATACCTTCATTGTATACTAGTCTCATAAGACTATTAACAACAAGGGACCAACTAAAAAACTGGAAATTTTTTACGTCTACTGACTTCTTTCAAATTTTCCACTTTGGTCCATTTGACTAAAGGAATTCCTTCATTTTCCCACTTACATATATCCCAAGAAAGCTAAAACTTATTTATTTATTTTCTGATTTTAGATAGAATTCCTTTGGGGATATGGGAAATGGTCATTCAATACACATGGATAGTTCCCAACATAGCCTTGATGAGAACTTATTTCTTCCCTTGGACAACCATTTATTACACCATAGGGAGATTCTAGCTTCAATTTCATTGTGCAACCAAATCCAATCATCATACTTGTAATCATTAGGTTTCAGAAGTACTTTAATCCTTGATCTAAATCCATAGAACTCTTTGGAAACATATTTACAATGAAGTATTTTTCTTCCTTGAGCATCTCATTCACCAACATTGTAGACATCCTCATATTGATTTAAAACATACATGTAGCCCTGCAATAGATATCCAAGATCTCTTTTGTACCTATCTCCCTTAAGGATCCTTGCCTAAATATCATGATATCATGAAAAAAAACATATGAGGAATGATCACAATCACATATTTTTATACCTTTCAACAACTCTCTTCTCCTTGCATCCTTGAACAACATACTTAAGCCCTCAACTTCAACAAAAAAATAAAAGGGGAAAGAGAACAACTTTATCATACTCCTCTAGATGCATTGAAGAAACTAGCGGGAGACCCACTAATTAGGGTTATAAAATAAGGCCATGTAAGACAACCCATTATCCATTCTACAACTACAAGTCCATGCCCAATTGAATCAACAACCTAAGGTAGAGCCAATTCACCTTGTCATAAGATTTTGCAAGCTCCAATTTCATTGATATAACAGGGAATTTGTGTTTTAATTGTGGGTATACCTTTCTGGGAAGTGATCACAACATCATGGATTTCCCTATTATAAAGGAAACCAAATTGTTCTCTGAAGACTAGATCAAATAGTATACCTTTGAGCTTCTTTTCAATTATTTTGGATGTCAGATTATATGTTAGATTGTATAAAGATATGGGCCTGGACACCTCAAAAAAATTTGGATCCCAACTATTTGGAATACGAGCTATAAATGTGGAATTAAGGCTCCCAGAACTCTTACAGAAGTTCTGGACTTTTCAACCAATCTTTGCAAGTCATTAATCACCAAATGAGAAAATCCTAAATAAAATTCAACAAGAAATCCATCAAACCCAATACTTTTTTCTCTTTCAAATGAACCTAAACTTTCTTTTATCTCCTCTTTGGACATCTCTGCCTCCAAATATGAGTTTATTTCATCACTGATAAGTCTAGGAAATAACCTAATAATTTTCATGATTTCACTAATATTTGTTTTCTCTCGTTCATTAAAAGGATTTTTGAAATGTTGTTTTCCCACTTCAACTATCTTCTTATAGTACTAAACCCTAGAACCATCTAGTTTAGTGATTTCCCAAATAGTATTTATGTTTCTTCTATGACTTGCATACTTATGAAAAAACTTAATATTCATGTCACCCTTAGAGAGCTAGATGGGTCTACTTTTGAGTCTGCATTCACCTTTCTTTTAGCAGGAAATTTCTTTTTTCCCCTTCCAGTTGTTTAAGAGCGATGAATTCATTTTTTTAAAACACCCATGATACATTATTATCAAAGAGCCTTTTATACCTTCATCCACATATTTCAAATCTTTTTTTATTTTTTGGGGCATAATTATGAGCCCAAGATGTTTCTTCATTTTTTACCCATTTTAGACTATTCACAAACCATTTCATGGTTTATTCTCCGAAATTATTACTATCATAATGTGTCCAATTTCTGGAAACCAAGGCTTTGAAGTCGTCTTCATCCAATTAACAATGTTTTGGACTTCAGATGGCATGAGTTATTTTGAAGTCTAATTCAATTTGCAACAAAATTGGTAAGTGATCTAATAACCCTCCTTGACCCACCCAAGATCTTATTCTTATTATAAATTTTATATCAACTTATCAATAACCATAAACCTATTTGATCTTTTTGATACTCTATTCCTTTCTCTATACCATTTATTTAGGTAGGAACTAATTTTACAGGTTCTATATCAATTAGGTTTTGGTTTTGAAGGAAGTGGCTAAATACTTATGTCAGTATGTCTTTCCTTATTGTCTCTCCCAAAAAATTTATTTGATCAAGGGTTAGATTTAGGTCCCCTCTAATTATGACACTATCACTAAGAAAGAAATAAGAATCTCCAAGACCTTCTAAAAAAGTATTTCTATCAAGATAGGGATTGTATGGGTTTATAACTCTGAACACCTTCCCTAATTCTTTCAACCTACCTTCAATCACAATACCCGTAGGAAACACATTGGAAGAGGAAGCAAGAAGTTTAGGATTCCAACCTATTACCATTCCTCCCAAAACGCCAACAACATCGAAATAATATAAATTCTGGTCTTTTAAAAAAGAAGACAAGAATTCAACAACTTTTGACCCAACATACATAGTTTATTGATCTGAAATGGATCAATATATAATTTGTCATCTATTTTGGTGTTTACTGGGTGGAGAGATGTTGATTTTAATATTGATTAATAGTAGGGTTGCAAGTTGATTCATATAGTTAAACACAATTAGACATAACATAATGGCACGCAACACATCAACAAAATACACAGAAATTACCTTGAAAACCCCTCTCTTGGGGTAAAAATAAAAAAAGCAACAAGCTTACCACTCATATATTAATCAAACACTCATAAAAGGTGTTTACAAGTGTGATTTTCTATACCACAAATCACAGTTCATTACATTCCACCATATTGTTATTTGCATAGCCATTACATCTTATTTATAGATGTAATACAACCAATTGCTTATTAAAGGCAATCCATAACTTCCTAACCACTCTTAGTTATTCTGTTACATTCGAATTTACTGGGTCAAACTTGGTCGATTTCCCATTGAGCTTTTGGTCATTCTGTCAACTTCCCATCGACTAGTTGTTTTCCTTCAACCAAACGACTATTCCAGTTGGCCAGTCGACTAGATTTCCACCATCTGTCAACCTCCGAATCGAGTCGAATTATACTAGTCGATTATCGACTTTACCAAATGATTTACATGCAGAGAATATAGCATTCCCAACATTATCCACTTGTTGTATTATTTGCATAAACAAGATATTCATAATTTTAGTTCACTTAAGAAAGGATAACAAGCCCATCGTTTCCCTATACTAGGAAAAATTCTCTATGCTCACCGACTTGGTCAATGAGTTTGAAACATTCTTCACTTTGTCTACTTTTCCAGTAACACCTTTGTTACACCAAAATTTCGTCATCATGAATCATGTGTCATCTCTATGCCTTAATCCCTGAAGTTCCTTGGCTAAAACATTAGAATAAAGGTTGGTGTCCTTTCCTTTTACCTTTTTGTAGTCACCCCAACATGCCCTTCCTTCTATCAAGGAGCGTCGAGCTCAATGTGACGCACCCTTCACCTTAGCAGAGTGCGTCGGAGACGCAGTGTGCCTGTCTACAAGGTGCAATGATCTACTTTTGATGCATGTTTCCTTCATGCAAGGTGCGTCGGAGTTGGTTAAAATGGATAAAAGGAATCTTCAAGGGACTTCTTGAAGCTTGTTTTCGTGGAGGCTTATCCCTAGATGCTTGGAATGGTGGAAGCCTAACCTAGTGGTATGATCCCTTAAGCCTCTCCCCTAAATCCTCAACCTCTCCTATCCATTTAGCCCTATATATATGAACCCCATCTCCATTGTTAAGGGAGGAAGGACAAAGAAACCATATGTTGGTGGAATTTGTTCAGGATTATCTTCTTCATCCATAGGAGGCTAGAAGGCTTTGATCTTTGAGGCAAGATCATTTGAGTTGGAGTCATAACGTCAAGGCATCGGTTGTAACTCTCTACTTTGTATTTGTTGCAAATTACATTTAATATAAATATATTTCCATAAACTTGCTATGTCTTATAATAATGTTTAGGATTGGCTTCTTTGACCATTGATCTAGTTATATTCATAATCAGATGCTTTCATATTGTTCGTTTGTTTCCACTTTCTCCTTCTTGTTTTGAAGCTGGATATTGAGGAACTGGAAGTAGATCAAACAAGGAGAAGGGAATTGCAATCATAAGGTAACTCACTTTCTGATCTACCTTGCAATTTAATCTAACTAGGAAAGATAATTATGTTATGTACTCTTTTTTTCTAGATCTAAATCATTTAGGCTAGAGAGATCAGTTTTTGTCTGCATTAACAGATTGTCTTCAAACATTTTGGGCATAATTATGAGCCCAAGATGTTTCTTCATTTTTTACCCTTTTTAGACTGTTCACGAACCATTTCATGGTTTATTCTCCAAAATTATTACTATCATAATGTGTTCAATCTCTGGAAACCAAGCCTTTGAAGTCGTCTTCATCCAAATAAGAGTGTTTTGGACTTAAGATGGCATGAGGTATTTTGCAGTCTAATTCAATTTGCAACAAAATTGGTAAGTGATCTAATAACCCTCCTTGACCCACCCAAGATCTTATTCTTATTATAAATTTTATATCAAGTGATCAATAACCATAAACCTGTCTGATCTTTTTGATACTCTATTCCTTTCTCTTCTACCATTTATTTAGGTAGGAACTAATTTTACAGGTTCTATATCAATTAGGTTTTAGTTTTGAAGGAAGTGGACAAATAAATATGTCAATACGTCTTTCCTTATTGCCTCTCCCCAAATTTTTATTTGATCAAGGGTTAGATTTAGGTCCCCTGTGGTTATGACACTAGCACTAAGAAAGAAATAAGAATCTCCAAGACCTTCTCAAAAAGTCTTTCTATCACCATAGGGATTGTATGGGTTTATAAATCTGAACACATTCCCTAATTCTTTCAACCTACCTTCAATCACAATACTCGTAGGAAACGCATTGGAAGAGGAAGCAAGAAGTTTGGGATTCCAACCTATTACCATTCCTCCCAAAAGGCCAACAACATCGAGATAATATAAATTCCGGTCTTTTAAAAAAGAAGACAAGAATTCAACAACTTTTGACCCAACATACATAGTTTATTGATCTGAAATAGATCAATATATAATTTGCCATCTATTTTGGTGTTTATTGGGTGGAGAGATGTTGATTCTAATACTGACTAATAGTAGGATTGCAAGTTGATTCATATAGTTAAACACAATTAGACATAACACAATGGCACACAACACATCAAAAGAATACACCGAAATTACCTTGGAAACCCCTCTCTTGGGGGGGGAATCAGAAAACCGACAAGCTTACCACTCATATATTAATCAAACACTCATAACATGTGTTTACAACTGTGATTTTCTATACCACAAATCACAGTTCATTACATTCCACCATATTGTTATTTGCATATCCATTACATCTTATTTATAGATGTAATACAACCAACTGCTTATTAAAGGAAATCCATAACTTCCTAACCACTCTCAGTTATTTTGTTACATTCGACTTTGTTGAGTTAACCTTGGCCGATTTCCCATTGAGCTTCTGGTCATTCTGTCAACTTCCGATCGACTAGTTGTTTTCCTTTGACCAAACGACTATTCCAGTTGGTCAATCGACTAGATTTACACCATCTGCCAACCTCCGACTCGAGTCAACTTATACCAGACAATTATCGAATTTACCAGATGATTTACATGTAGAGAATATAACGTTCCCAACATTCTCCACTTGCTTTATTCTTTGCATAAACAGGATATTCATAATTTTAGCTCACTTAAGCAAGGCTAACAAGCCCATCGTTTCCCTATACTAGGAAAACTTCTCTCTGCTCACCGACTTGGTCAATGAGTTTGAAACATTCTTCACCGTGTCTACTTTTCCAATAACACCTTTTGGTTCTCCACCATTTATTTCACAAAATGGTATTGTATATCAATGCGCTTTGTCTTTGAATGATATGTTGGGTTCTTTGCCATGAATATTGCACTTTAACTATCACAATCCAACCTAACAGCATGCTGAACAAACCCAACATTTGAACACAATCTATGCAACCAAACAACGTCCTTGCATGCATGAGTAGCTTCCATGTATTAAACCTTAGTATTTTACAAGGCAATGATCGATTGCCTCCTACTCATCCATTTGACTGCTCTACCAAATAACATGAACACATATCTACTGGTTGACTGTCTGCAATCGATATCTCCAACCCAGTCGGAATCAACAAATCCATGTACATGAATTTTCTTTATGTTCTTAGGTTTTCCTCCATAACAGATCACATAGTGTTAGGATATTCAGACACTTAGGAGTTAGTTAAGATCAACTTGTGTAATATATCTGTTAGGTAAAGTGTGTTTCTTTAGTATGCATTAGTATGCATTTGTAAATATTTAATCCGACGGTCATGATATGTTGTGATCCAATGGCTCAACTTCTCTCAGATCATACCTAACCTCGATCCGTGGCTTAACACCCAATTGGTCCATGATCTCTATTTAAAGAGCATGGAGGGTCATTGTCTATTTGATCGATTATGAGAAACTCATTTGTAACTTTCTTACTTTGCATAATAAATTGCTCCGTAGAAGCTATTTGGACGGGGCCGTGGAGTGTTTCCCTCATGAGGGTTTAAACCACGTCAAAACATCGGTGTATCGATCTATGATCTGTTTGTGTGAAGTGGTTGCTCTAGGTGTTCGATCTTTTGGGAGTACCTTGTGTACCCGAACATGGTATCAGAGCTTTTATGAAGATCTGCTTCCAGTTATGATCTAGATCTTGAACTATTATTGCTGAAACTTGAAAGGATTTTTGGTTCTGGTATTTCTATGCATTTCTGGGCTATGGGAGGTGTTCCATTGTGTCTGGAGCGCCGTTTCCATTGGGAAATAGTTTTCGTTTGATAAAAAACGGTTCCCGGTTGCTTCAGAAACGTGTATTTCATCGGATCTGAAGGTATAATGTTACAGTGACGCTTTTTTATTATTTTTGTTTAAAAAAAAAAATCTCATATTTCTATCAGTTTTTATTATTAGATTTTTTTGTTTCGGATTGTTGTTTTCCCTGTCTACGTATGCTCTTTTCCGTGCACCTTGTGCGATCTCGGCGAATCAAAAACAGAAAGGGAAAGGGTTTTTCTCAGCTGCGTATGCTCTTTGCCGTGCACCTTGTGCGATCTCGGCAAATCAGAAACAGAGAGAAAACGTAGACTTTCTAGGCAAGCTAACGAGATCTAACCCCAATAGTGTGGAAAAAAATTTTGTGTTTCGATTTTTTGTGTGATTTGCAAGAAAAGAGACAAGCACGGAAATCGAGATAGAAGAGCTTAAAAAAAAAGCCCCTTCCTCCTTCCCATATTTTACATACCTTTTAATCTAACTCACTTGGTTCAAAGTTGCTTTATTCCTTAATAGATCTTGAGTTCAAGTCTTAGGAAGTTACTTTTAAAAGAAAAAATGCATGCAAGTTCTAATTTTAAGTTACTTTATTGTAAAAGTGCATCTCACTTAAATAATAATAAAAATACAAAGTGAGTCAGTGAAGTTCTTTTTTTTGCTGCACTATTTAAAATAACCTCATTGTAAAAGTGAAATCACTTATTTTACAAAAGTGATTAACTTAAAGCAAATTTCTTGTAAAGTGGTTGTCAAGATTCATCTTGGGAAGAGGGGGGTTCTTTTTTTTAGCTGGTCATTCTCTATCTGCCACGTCACTATTGGGGACATCTTCAACATTTTCTTTGTTCAAGCATAACTTCATCATAAAGAGTCAGTTTTCAGTGTCGTTTTTTTTTAAACCGCCTATTTTTTCGAGCTCTTCACATCCAAACTTTTTGGTTTCTGCTTTTATAGCCATTAATTTACAAATATGGCCGCCCCTTGTGATATTCTACTTACCAGTTCCAACTATTTCTCATGGAAATATCGCATGGAGGATGTTCTACGAAGTAGAGGACTTTTCAGAATTACCTCAGGGAAAGAAACAGAACCTACTAATGATGATAAGAAAATCAAATGGAAAAATAGATGTGACGAAGCTCGTGGATTGATTGGGATGTCAATCTCTACTGATTTGCGATTCCACATATCTGGAATTGATGAACCTGATGCTGCTTGGGACAAGTTGGAATCTGTGTTTGGTAAACACAATGAAATCCGAGATCACTAACTCGAAAATGAGTTGATTTCTTTAAATCCAAGTGATTTTTCATGCATTCAAGATTATTTATCTAAGTACAAAACTCTTAAACTCTTATGTGAAGAATGCAAGATTAAGAGGAAAGACAAACAATGCATTTATCATATTCTTTCCAAACTTGGACCTGCATATTCTGTTTTTGTATCTACATTTTACTCCATGAAAGAATCCTTGAATGCAGCTAGCTATCAAGATTCTAATCTTGAATCCTTTTGTGATTCCTTGATTAGAGAGCAAGATAAGCTCATCCATCTTGGAATAATTAACAATGCAGATACATCTGGGAAAGCCTTATTGTCCCAACAGAAAGAAAAATCCAAGCCTCCCAAGAAATAAAATTTTCACAATAATAAGTCAAACAAGGGTCCCAAACCCTCTCAGTCAGCTCCTCCTTTAAAAAATGACAAAGGATCCAAGCCAAAAGGCAAGAAGACTAAGCGTCATTGCAACTATTGCGGGAAAGATAATCATGGTGAATCTAAGTGTTTCAAGAAGATGGCAGCCTTGGAAGCAGCAATGAAGAAGCACCACATCAGCCTAGATTCGCCTTCAGAATCTACCTCTCATGGACATGCACTTTGTGCTTCTGGTTATTCTTATAATGCATCTTCTTCTTCTACTTCAAATGAATGGCTCATTGATTCTGGAGCATCTTATCATATGGCTAAGGATCAAGCCATATTTTTTACTATGCATGAATGTAACACCAAACAAATATGTGTTGGTGATGATAGATCTCTAAGTGTTGTAGGATCTGGAACAGTTCCAGTAGATAATGGTCATTTTAGTGATGTACTATCTGTTCCAAGAATTTCCTGCAATTTGTTATCAATCTATCAAATCACTCATTCTGGTGAAGGTAAAACTGTGACGTTTACACCTCACCAAGTTGTAATCAAGGATTTTAAAGATCCCCAATAGGTCCTAGCTACCGGAATTGTTGATGATATTACCAGGTTGTACAAATTTAACAACTTTGGGTCATCACCTTTTCCTTCAGTTTTTGTTGCTCATAGTGATAACTTGAACAAATTTTGGCATGAGCGATTTGGTCACTTAAATTATCGCTCATTGCAACAACTATGTAAAGACAATATGGTGACAAGTCTTCCCATGGTATCTTGCAGGGATGGTGTTTGTTCCGGTTGTGTACTCAGAAAACATCATCGGGACAGTTTTGACAAACGTGCCTCTTGGCACGCCTCGATTCCCTTGGAGCTTGTGCATAGTGACTTGTGTGATCCTCTTCCATCTACTTCCTTTTCTGGTTTCAAATATTTCTTAACTTTCATTGATGATTACACCAGACGCACTTGGGTTTATTTCCTAAAACTTAAGAGCAAAGTATTTAACATGTTTTTGGCCTACAAGGCCCTTGTTGAAAAACAATTTGGTCATCAAATTATTAAGTTAAGATCTGACAATGGAGGAGAATATGTTAACAAAAAGTTCACTACTTTCTGCACTGAACAAGGAATCCAACAACAACACACTGTTCCATATACACCACAACAAAATGGTGTCATTGAATGGAAGAACCGCACTTTAAAAGAAATGGCTAATTGTATGATCCAATCTAAGGGACTAAGTCTTCAATTTTGGGCTGAAGCCATTAATTGTGCAAATTACATAGTTAATCGCACCCCCACTAAAGCTTTACAGGGTATCACACCGGAATAAGCATGGAGTAAAATTAAACCAGATGTAAGTCACTTCCGTGTGTTTGGTAATGAAGCATGGGCTCACATTCCGGATGAAAAACAGAAAGCATTGCAGCCTAAAAGTGAAAAGTGCATATTTGTTGGATATTCTGAAGATGTAAAAGGTTATAGAATTCTTCAACCACATTCTCATGATGTAATCATTAGAAGAGATGTTAAATTTGATGAAAATATCTTGGCCTCGAGCCTAACTCAGCGATTGTGCCATCTTTGGCCTGCAAGCCTGATTCGGCGATTGTGCCTTCTTCTTCTTCCAACTTCCTTGACAGGTTTCCAACTCCAGTTTCTGATGATGATAGTGAGGATGAAAATCCACCTCCGCCTGCTCATGTTCCTCCAGTTGCACCAGCATAAGTACTTCCTCGATGGGTCCGTTCAACATGTGAAGTAGTTGGTGATCTTGCCGGTGATCCTAGAGATCAACGTCGAACACGTTCTCAGTTTCAGCGAACCTCTTCTCTTTTGGCTCATGTTTCCGAGAATCATGATCCAAAAACTTTTGCAGAAGCTTTAGGAAATCCAGATTGGGATGCAGCTATGGATGAAGAATATCATTCCTTAATGGCGAACGATACTTGGGATATTGTACCTCTTCCAAAAGGAAGAAAACTTGTCAGATGTAAATGGGTCTACATAACTAAGTATGCATCATATGGAAATGTTGAAAGACTTAAGGAAAGGTTAGTTGCCAAAGGTTTTTCCCAAGTTGAAGGGATTGACTACAATGAAACCTTTGTTCTTGTCGTAAAAATGAACTCCATCCTCCTTGTTCTTTCCCTTGTAGCCTTACATAACTGGGAAGTCCATCAATGGATGTCAAGTCTGCCTTCTTACATGGTGATTTACAGGAGGAAATTTACATAGAACAAACTCCTGGATATGTTCAGAATAACTCTAGCCTTGTCTGTCACCTTAAGAAATCCTTATATGGCCTTAAGCAAGCTCCTCGAGCTTGGTATGCCAAAATGGATAGCTTTCTCCTTGACATTGGTTTTTTTAAATGCCATTCTGACCCCAATGTCTATACCAAGAAAGTAGGAAACCATCTCATCATACTTGTTCTATATGTTGATGACCTTATTCTTACAGTAGTGACCCTAAGCTTATAACCCATGTGAAATCCAGTCTTAAGCAAAATTTTGAAATGTCAGACTTAGGACATTTGCATTATTTTCTTGGTCTCCAAGTCATGAAAACCAAAGAAGGAATCTTTCTTTCTCAGTCTAAGTATGCTTGTGACCTTCTTCGTCGCTTTCACATGGAAGATTGTACGCTAGCCCCTTCTCCCTTCTAGTCTGGATTCAAACTTTCTGCCACTTGTACTTCACCTGAAGTAGATGCCACCTTGTATCGTCAACTTGTTGGTAGTCTCTTATACTTGACTCATTCCTGTCCTGACCTTTCCTTTGCCGTTGGTAGTGTTTCCCGTTATATGCAAACACCTCATGAAAGTCACTAGAAAGTAGCTAAAAGAATACTTCGATATATTCAAGGTACAGTCCAGTTTGGGATTCATTACAGTACAGGGGGGAAACCTTTGTTGGTTGGTTTCACTGATTCAGATTGGGTCGACGATCCTGATGATCGAAAGTCTACTGCAGGTTATGTTTTCAGTCTGGGATCTGCACCTATCACTTGGGCTTGTAAGAAACAACAAGCTCTTGTTGTTTCTTCAACAGAGGCAGAATATCGTGCCGCAGCTAATGCCAGTCAGGAAGCTTTATGGATTTGACAGATCCTTTCAGATTTTAGATTCGAGCAGCAGCAGCCTATTCCACTTTGGTGAGACAATCAAAGTGCCATCAAGCTCGCCAAAGATCCAGTTCTACATCAATGCAGCAAACACATTGAGCTACATATGCAATTCATCAGAAATCTTGTTCATGATCATGTTCTTGAAGTTCTCTTTTGTCCTACAGATGATCAAGTTGTAGACATCTTCACCAAGTCTCTTACAGAAGCGAAGTTTTCTAAACTTCGATCTATGTTAGGAGTTCAGGAATTTGTCATTAAGGGGGGATAAGCTCTAATGCCTCCTTCCTTCTCCTAATAGTGTCACTTTTGTAGATCCTTCAATCCTATCCCAAGTTGTTCTTAAGGGGGGATGTTAGGATATTTAGACACTTAGGAGTTAATTAAGATCAACTTGTGTAATATATCCGTTAGGTAAAGTGTGTTTCTTTAGTATGCATTTGTAAATATTTAATCCGACGATCACGATATGTTGTGATCTGATGGCTCAACTTCTCTTAGATCATACATAACCTTAATCAGTGGCTTAACACCCGATTGGTCCATGATCTCTATTTACAGAGAATGGAGGGTCATTGTCTAGTTGATCGATTATGAGAAGCTCATTTGTAACTTTCTTTCTTTGCATAATAAATTGCTCCATAGAAGCTATTTGTCCGGGGCCGTGGAGTGTTTCCCTCACGAGGGTTTAAACCACATCAAAACATCGATGTATCGATCTGTGATTTGTTTGTGTGAAGTGGTTGCTCTAGGTGTTCGGTCTTTTGGGAGTACCCTGTGTACCCGAACACATAGTTCATTGTGCCACATAAATACCTGAATACTCTCTTGACTATGGTCCAGTGCTCTTTCTAGGTGTCAACATGTACCTGCTCAATACTCCCACTGCATGGGTAATATATGGTTGAGTACAAACCATAACACACATTAGACTACCTACACCACTAGCATAGGACACTATTCGATAGATAACTTAACTCCTACGGGAATGAAGACCTTGACCGGTCTACACTCCTGCACGTTAAAACATTTTAGAATTATCTCAACATATTTTCTCTGACTTAACCAAATCCTTCTACCTGCTCAATCTCTTTGTATTTCCATTCCAAGAATGAAATTTGCTACTCCAAGATCCTTCATGTCGAATTTGGAGGGTAACTGCAGTTTCCCCTCCTTTATCAGATCCATTTGATTTCTAGCCAACAACTTGTCGTTGACATACAAAGCTACATATATGAAATGATCAAAGGATTTCTTTCCATAAACATAGTGATCAACTTGACTTCTCACAAACTCGATTTGCTGGGTATACATATCAAACTTTTGATACCACAACCTGGGTGAGTGTTTTAGACCATAGAGAGACTTCTTGAGCTTGCAAACTAGCTCCTTTTCTCCTTACATTGTAAAACCTTCAGGCGGCTTCATTAAAATGTCTTCTTCAAGTTCACCATGAAGAAATGTTGTCTTTGCATCCATATATTCTATCTCAACATCAAATTATTTGCTAAAGACAATAGTACCCTTATGGTATTTAACTTAACAATAAGAGATAAAATCTCACCAAAGTCAACTCTCTCAACTTGGGAATATCCTTTCACTACCAGTCAAGCCTTGTACTTATCGACTTGACCTGTTTCATTCAAAAAAATTATTGAACACCCACTTACTATCGATAGGTTTCCTTCCATTTGGTAATGCAACTAGATCCCATGTTTCATTATTTCTCAAGGATTCCATTTCCTCTTCCCTAGTTTACCCTATGTCGAGTCGATCACTTCCTTTACCGACCTAGGATCATCTTCAATGGAAAATAACACAAAAGTAGAGTGAAATTTTGGTGGAATATACCTTTCCGGTTGTTTTCTTGCTCGAATATAACTATTGACATCTAGATTCTATTGTTCCACCTCTTCATCAGATCCAGTTGACTCACCTAAACCCAAAATTTCGTCATTCATTTCAAACTCTTGATTTTCTGGTATATTTTCTCTTTTAACCTCTTCATCCCTAGAAGTGCCTCTTACTTCTCTCGAGATTGCATCTCTACTATAAGCTGCATTCCTTGTAACCAGATTCCATAGCTTATACCCTTTCACTCCATCCTTGTACTCGATGAAGATGCATTTATTCGACGTGTTGTTGAGTTTGCTTCTTTTGTCCTTTGAGATATGCACAAAATCATCACACCCAAAAGCTATGAGATGTGTAAGAGAGTTCTTTTGACCATCCCATGCCTCATATGAAGTCTTTTCAACTAGAGTCGTCGATGGTGATGTTTTCACCGGGTAACATGCCATGTCAACTGCCTCTGCCCATAATTCTTGTGCAATTTATGCACCACTGAGCATGCTCCTAGCTTTCTCAATCAACGTTTTGTTCATTATTTCAACAAATCTATTCTGTTGAGGCGTGTAGGGAGTTGTGTTTTGTTGAGATATATCGTATTGTCTACAAAACTGGTCAAACGCCTTCCCACAAATTTCTCCTCCATTATCAATTCTCAACACTTTGATATTTTTACCAGTCTGATTTTCCACAAGAGCTTTAAACTCTTGAAACCTTACAAAGACCTCTTATTTCTTCCTAAAAAATACAACCCTACCATTATGGAGAAATCATATATGAAAGAGACATAATACTGTGATCCTCCTAATGAAGGGACCAACATTGGTCCAAACACATCACTATGAATTAACTCTAGTATTTCGTTATCCTTAGCGACACTAGATGGGAACCTTACATGACTCTATTTACCATATATACAATGTTCATAGAAATTAAATTCTTTGGAATAGTCAGGGAAACCTTCAACCATACCTTTACTATGCATAGCACGAAGATCTTTCTGACCAATATGTCCCATCAACTGATGCCACAACATGGTCGAGTCAACTAAAAAAGTAGACGTTTCATCGGATTTAAGCCATACTACATTAACACATTTGTCGGTGTTTGTTCTTCCCAATAACTTGTACAAGGTTCTAGTCCAAACACCTTTCATTAGTATGATCACTTCTTGTACAATATTACACATATTTTTCTCAAATACATACTGCATACCTATTATATGCAATACTCCTGGAAGTGTTCATATTCTTCCATCTTTCAATTTCATCGAAATTTACCTCGTCCAACTATCCTAGTTAGTGAATCATCTCCTAGTAGGACATCACCACCTTCGAAATTCTCATACTCACAAAATTTTATTCTTTGTGAGGTGGATTCAATCAGCCAAGAGTCATGATCTGACTATGTATTTGTGGGCTCCAAATACACATCACCTTTGTCCTCTTGTGAAGGCTTACTGTCAGCCGACTGAAATTCCTTAAACAATTTGCTTTTCTCGACTTATAGTTTCGTCTATAATTCCCAACTTAACCACATCGCCAGCATGTTTATGTTACTGGACCAGGAGATATGGTTTTAGATCTACCCCTTGACTTCGATTCTCTACTAGAGGTTTTTCCTTTTTCTCTATCTACCAATTGACCTTTTACTGTTAAGGAATACTAGGTCGAACATTCCATTTCTTTCGTCTCATCTCTTATGATAGCAAAGATGCAACCACATCGTCAATCTTCAATGTGATGTTATTTCTTCCAATAACCACTACTAGGATATCCTAGGAATTTGGAAAATAACACAATAAACTTATACATTTTTCCTCAGTTATTTTAATATCCACGAACAAAAACTGACTGATGATAGTGTTGAGCTCATTCAGGTGCTTGGTAACTGAGTCACCTTCATCTATCCTTAGAAGATACAACTTCTTTCAAAGAAACAACTTGTCAACCAAAGATTTTGACTAGTACAAGTTCCCATATTTTCCCATAGCTTCTTTGTATTGTCTTCTTCTAAGACATTCAACAATATAGAATCTGCTAAACAAAGTTGGATTGTACTCCTTGCCTTCCTGTTGATTTTTTACCAATATCCCTTCAACACGCCATTCATTTGTTCCAGGGTCAACTACAACCCATGTTGTTCTCGATCCACCGAGATATCCTCCATTTTAAGCTTCCAAATCTCATAATTCATCCCATTAAACTTTTCAATTTATATCCTCGACGTGTTAGTCATTCTAACTATAAATCAATGTTTCCACAAATATACCACAATACACATAAATACAGTCAAATATAGCTCTGATACTAATTGTTGGTTCTAATACTGATTAACAATAAGCTTGCAAGTTGATTCATATAGTTAAACACAATTAGGCATAATACAATGTCACACACCACATCAACACAATACATATAAATTACCCTAGAAACCCCTCTTCTAGGGGAAAAACTAGCAAACTAGTGAGGGTACCACTCATATATTAATTAAACACTCAAAACAAGTGTTTACAACCGTGATTTTCTATACCACAAATCACAGTTCATTACATTTCACCATATTATTAATTGTATAGCCATTACATCTTATTTATAGATACAATACAACCAACTGCTCATTAATGGAAATCCATAACTTCCTAACCACTTTCAGTTATTATGTTACAGTCGACTTGACTTGGTCAACCTTGGTCGGTTTCCCGTTGAGTTTTTGGACATTTCGTCAACTTCCCGTTGACCGGTCATTTACCTTCAACCAAACAACTATTCTAGTTGTCCAGTCAACCATATTTATACCCTCTATTGACCTATGAATCCAATTGACTTATACCAGTCAACTATCAAATTTTCCAGTCAATTTACATGTAAATAATATGACATTCCCAACAAGATATTGGATGAATTGACTTGTAGGTTCCATTTTAGGTGCAAGTCTCACTTTGGAGAATTAGGGTCCAAAACCTTTTAGAGCCTATTTCAAGGTATAAATGACGTTTTGGGGGGGGGAATTCCATCACTTTGCAATGACCATTCACATTATTCTACACTTCGATACATTTCCAACAGTCCAACAATCGCCTCAAACAGACTTTGTATTAATAAGGTATGCCTTCTACAAGTTGGCATGTCTAGTTAACCACTAGGGTACTTAGTGGATTCCACGTTAGTTCTCATTTCTCACACATGTATAGCTATTCACGTGTGGAATTTCAAGAAAATTCTAGAAGGATTGAATCCCTAACCCTAATCGGGAGTTGGGGCATGCAAAAACCCCAAAATTAACCCTAGACGAATATAATAATATGTTAAATACTGGTTCATTAGGAGAAGAAGGGGTTCCATTCTTTTGATGTTATTGTATTGTTCCATAGTAGAGAAACAACACGAGAGAGGATATTTTAGAGAAAAGAAAAGGACATAGGAGATCCTGTAGTATCCATTATGGTCGTAGAGTCATATGTAACTCCATAGAGAGTACCATTTCCTTTGTATTTGCTTTTTTATATGAAGAGCAAGAGATAGTCCTCATTTGTAGCTGGGTTTTTCCCCATAGTGGGTTTTCCTAGCGTAAATCTTGTGCTATTTGTCTGGATTTTGTATTTCTTTACTCTCATTATATTTCTGGTTATTTAACATTCATTAGAAATAAGCTAATAAAAATAACCAAGTTGTAAGATTTGTTGTGACGAATTGTTCCAGTGGAATATCCACAACAGTTTACGGATAATTCATTGTTGGAGAAGAACATCAATATTGTAAACCACATAGTTTTTTGATGGAATATTGTTCTGGGGTGCCCCCTTCCCCTTTGGAATTATAGATAAGATAATATTTTAGAAACAAGAATTGAGATTTTTTTTTCTCTAAGGACCCCACCAATTTTTACTTTCTTCCCCTCCATAACCTTTATTTTTTCCTTTGACTTAGCTTTAGACATATTATATTTTCTTCCTACATGGGTTGGGAAGTCTTTTTCAAGTGCTAAACCTCCTTTCAAAACCCCACAACCCCCACCTCTACTTTATTTGATTTGAAATGATAAGAATACTTAAAAAAAAACACTTTGTATTTTTTTGTATCTTACTACTTCAACACCTTTATTTTGAGATGCTTCTTGGTCTAGTTCATCATATTTAAAGGATGAAGAAAGGAAGCCTACATCATCTAACAAAGATCATAATACCAAGAATGGACTAAAGGATGGATAGGAAAATTGAGGGGAATGTCACCATTTCCTAAACCAAGAGAGACACCCATATTGCAAGGGGGAGATATGAAATCTAAGTCCCCTAAACCCTCCTCAGAAATACAAACAACCCTACATTTGAAGGGAAATATTTTTGTAGTCTCTAGTTATAAGAGGAATCAATGACAAGGGACTTAACTTAGTAATAAGTAGCATTATCATGCAAATATTCAAGTGCTTTAGGGTCACGAACCTCTACCTAACGCATACCATCCATTGAAGGAATCCTTTCATCAAGAACATCTAGATTGTGGATGCCTTCCCTTTCTCTTCTAACTTGTCCAAACTAACCTTATTTTGGAAGTGTTTTTTTCACCCAAACTTTCTATTTTCTCTTTGCAACTCTCTTAGGTTTTGAATAGTCACCCCATAAATGGCCAATTGGATGGCATCCATTACAGTGAAACAAAAAGTTTCAACAATCCAACTTTTGGATAAAGACCTAGTTTCCCCAAAACAATCCGGATATGTCCAATCAACCCTTCATGCAAATAGATTTCTACCAATAATTTTACTATCCTCGTGTCTTATTTTGATTTGAAATTTCTTCCAAAGGGATAAAATATAGGCGAGAGGATGAATATTCTTGGAATGACACTTCCAATTAGGGATTCACATTTGTAGTTTAATGATGTTTTCTATATTTTTTGCACCAATTTTTGGTATATTCACTTGCAAGGAAATAAGGCCTTATATACACATAAACATTGGTTATGTTGCCTAATGATCATGTTTACTACAACATTGGTTATGTTAGGTACGTAATGGCATTTTCCACTCACAACAATTTGCATTATCATCCCCACTACTAGAATCTAGGTCTAGATACCATTAATGGTGGATAGAAGCTAGACTATGAGTCCCACGCTCATTGCGTCCTCAACTTGTGACTACCCTTGCTCAACATGAATTATTTCATGATTTCTCATTCACATAGAACTTCAATTTTGTTCATTTGGATCTATCATTCTCGCACCACTATTTCAGTCCATTCTCCATAGAATCTCTCAACCAAATATCATTCAAATCAATAATATCCTAGGACCCAAATAGGACCCATTTTGGATATTGTCCCATGTTGCGACCATGTCGTTTAAGATAAGCCATATTATAATTTTGGTTTTAAAGGGACACTTGAATCGCTAAATCTACTTCCACCACCATTTGGGAGGATCTCATTCCTATTGTTCATTCAGGGTTGTAGATCGAATAAATTTTCTAGAGTCAGAAATCCCTTGGATACTGTTAGTACCAATATTTACGAGCCAATCAGCCGAAGGTAGCATTGTAGTCCGCGAACCCGTAACAGATCCCTAACTAGAATTCATAACGACTACGATCCGGGAAGGCAGAAGGAGAGGTCATCTCCTAAAGCAAAGCGTGATCGATTGAAGAACCAAAGGCAACTCCAATCGAGATGGCTACTCAATCTAAATCAATGACAGTGATTTCTTTCAGGGGCTCAAGGTGCGCGACGTTTATCAAGCTCAGAGCACCATTGAATGAAAACTGTTGTAGACACGCATCATCTTTAAATCCGTTCAGGGCCCTAAAATTGGTCTCCCCGAACTGTTTTCCTTAAGCCCTGAAACCATCAAGAATCTGCCACAGTGGTTTTCGGTCACGAGCTGCCAGCCAGTGGGCCGCTAGGGAGAGGGGGCCCGCCCTGTAAAGTTGTGCTGGCTAGGCACAAATCTCAAGAAAACAAGGAAAGGATATCGACGACTACCCGATCTTCAGGATGGTTAACGCGCTCAGAGTTTAACACCCTTGATGCGCCCTTGAATGAAAACCACCACTTCCACATGGCAGCTTCACATTCATTCAGGGCCCGAAAAGCAGCCTGTCTAAAATTCCTATTCGGAGGCCTAAAACCACTTATGGTTTGTAGTTCTTCCCCATTTTTTTTCCTCTGTGTATGTTCCTCGACCGTTTCCTTAAGCCACCCCTGACGGTCATTACCACTGTCGTTTAGGAGGTATGCGTTCCCCTTGCATTTAAAGGAAATGGCTACCTCTCCGATGGAGGACCAATCTAGAGGTGCCACATATACCCCACATTAAAACCCACCAAATTCAAACTCCTTCCCTATAAATACACCCCTGAGGAATTTACCGGGCACTTTGTCTCCAGCACCCTGAGCTCCTCCTCAACACTCTCTGCACCAACCTACTCACCTCCCAGAGCCAAACATTTACCAGCTTTCCCTTCACTACTCCAACGTCACCATGGCCTCTGCATCTGTACCCCAAGCCCCCTTTGCATCTGAATTTCTCAATCAAGATGACCACCTTGGTGATGAGTTTTTTTACATCCACGATTATGTATCCTATTTCCCAAACCTGCACAAATTAGCCAGTGAGGCCGAGGAGAAGGAAAAAATTGGCAGTGACCTGTTCAATTTGTGGAAGTGCGGATTGGAAAAAATGATTCTACCACAGGCCAAGTTGTTCCCCGAGTTGGTACAATGGTGCACAAATAGGTATGCACCAGAAAGAAGAGTTGTCATCTCCAGGCTTGGAAACCATATTTTCCCAATTACCAAGGAGCCAATTATGGAATTGACCAACACCGAGGAAGACACCTCAAGGCTTCAGTTCAACGAGGAAGTTCTGATAGGAAATATTAGAGAGATATCCTCAGAAAGAAGGGAGGCTTTCGTCTGTATGATAGTCTTCCCATAGGCCAATTTGCCCAGTACTCGGGCTATGTTCAATTTGGAGGTATTCGTTGGTTCATCCAGGCCGGTACTGTCAATGATATGTCAGGTCCTCGGATATGACCACGACCTAGTGATCAACGACGTAGATTTGGGATTCCTTCTTCTCATGAGCCTAGCTCATAAGGAGACCCCCTTCATGTTAGATATGTCGTATTTCCTCGCCCAGTCCATCCACCTTCAACTCAAAAAAATTTCATCTAAGAAGATATTTAGATTCAGTTCCCTCCTCTTGTATATGATATTTTATCACAATAAGAGATTCTTCAGTAAAGGTGACCTTAATAGATCAGTTTTTTCAGCCCCCCCTATAGGAAGGTTTTTCTCTGTTCATAGACACTGTTATGTCTAAAGTATATACACTATTATTTGATTGTCCTCCTCCCCGAGTATTCCTAGAGTGCAAGCACTTTCTTCAGCTCAACCCGAATGAGGTTGTCAGAGATTGGTTTTGTTTTGAGACCCATACTGAAATCCGGGTATATGGAGCAGAGCTAGCTCCTTACAAAATCCCACTATTTTTAACTCCCAGAGCCTTTGCCTTGGAGTACATTCGTCGAAGATTCAAGTGCGACGATGTACATTTTATGAAGGGAAACAATGTCAGGACTTTCAAAGTCCCCAGTGAGACTGAACCATTCAAGATTAGGAGCAAAGCTACTTAGAAAGTAGTTGAAGAACTACTAGCATATTTTGGATTCCCATTGAGCATAGTTTGCAAGTATGATCCCAGAGGGATCATCTCTCAAAAAAGATAGGCTTCCAGTTCAACAGCATACTCCCATGAACCTCATCCATTGTTGGAAAAAATTGCCAACTTAGACAGCTGGGAGCAGAGTCAAGCCGCGTTTGACCCTAGAAAGGTCGTCGGGGCATTGATCATCCCAACACCTCTTAAGGTGGACACATTGGGAAAAAGGGACACACCAAAGCCCACATCTGCAACCGAAAAAGAAGGATAAGGGAGTGTGGGATCAATGGTGAAGAGATTAAAAGTGGAAGGACCGTCCAGTGCAACATCACAAGCCATGCCAACACCCACCTCTTTCGCACTTGTCATCCTGGAAAGTTTCCCATCCACAACGTGGCCCCAGAAGTAGGAAGCGCATTCCACAAAAGACGCTTTGGTCACTACATCACCTATTAAATCGGGTTTGTTTGGGATATACGCTCAGATTAAAGACGAGAATGTTGACCTTGAGAAATCTTTGTTCCCGAAGAAGGAAATTGACACAAGGAAACAATATAGGATGTTGTCTGCACTATATTTGAGATAGGGAACCCTGAAAATGGAGATTCTAGAACCACTGGTGCCTTGGGGGAAGAAAGTACCCTCGAATTTCAAGACTACTCAGGTGACAGTAAATTTGCACGCGTTCCCTTCCAAAGACATCGTGGAACTTCACCGGCAGACAAGTGAAGGAGTGTACTGAGATGTGATGAAGTACACTATGAGCACAAATAAGTTGCAGGCCACTGTCCAGAAGCTAGAGAAACAATTGAAGAATGAGAAATATCCCAACGAATCTAAGCAGTTAAAAATAGTTGTCTTAAAGCAGCAAATTGTCAAATTGGTGCAGAATCCAAGTGACATGGCCCCATTACAGGCCATGTTGAAGGAGAAATTTAAAGATTAAAGAAGAAGCTCTGCATCCCTACAGTTGAGCATTCAAAAACAGCCGAAGTTTGGGCTATACAGGCAGAGCTAGAGGAAGCAATGGATGTTGGTCAAGTATTTAAAGAGAAGATCGTTGCCTTAGAAAGTGAGTTGGATGATCTAAGAAAACTGAATCAGGACATCCTCCAACAAAAGGCTGCCTCATTACATGTCTCGTCATCCGCAGATCCTACCGACAAGCTGGCCCAAGCGGTGGTTGAAATGAGACTCAAGGATGCTCAGCTAAACCAAGCATAGGACCAGCTAAATGCCAAGTGTGAAGAACTTTTCAACATAAATGAAAAATTGGTTAGAAGAGATCAAGTTATCTCATAGCTACAACAGTCTAAAGAGGAGATTCATAATGACGTCCAAAAGCTGTCTAGAAAACTAACCGGTAAGCCCTTGCTAAAGGGTGCCAAGTTCGTAGTCTGGGAACAGGTAGTGGCCTTGATAACCTCTTAGTGGAATCATTTCATCGTGACTTAGGAAGAGTCTGAGATTGTTGAAACTGCCACCCAGGATGCTCGATCAACCTCAAACAGTGTAGGTAAGAAGATCGATTTAGCCAAAGCGGTGATCGACTTTTTAAATGAAAAAACCTTTGAAGAGCTTCAGACGTATGACATCCGGGACAAAACTAAAATAGTCATGGAAGCCAATAAAGTGATTACCAAGGGAGTAATGCCTCAAAATGTAGCCGATATGGCAGCTCAGCTGAAGCATGATATTCAGGCGTTCAAAGAGCAATTTAAAACAGTTTTTTCCCTTGGCCTCCCATCTTTCTGGGATGGACATGGGGATTTATATCTAAAGGAGCATTATAATTCCATGATGTTAGATGCAAGGAACTCCGAAGTTCACATGGCTTATACTTTGCAGGAGTTCAAAGGCAGAGCGATTGTAGACAAGTTGCACCCCAATTTAGAGATGCTTAACCGCCTTCAGTCTATGATCAAAATCCTTCCAAAGTCCTCTTTTGAGATTTATACTGAGCTGGATTCATCCCTCAGAGAGCTAAGGTTATTTCAATATACTATGGGTAAGGATTGGAAAGACATCACAAATATTCTCCAGATCCAGCAGTTAGAACAGTCTATGAAGACACAAACAGCGGTCAGAACGTCCTCAACACATCCATCAGCGGGAACATCCTCAACGTCACAGAACGTTCCTCTACCTCAACAGGGTGGACCCTAGTCACTACAACAGACAAGTCAACATTAGTCCAATGGACTAAACTTTTGTAGCTAATTTTTGTTGAAATACAAACAAAAAAGCTGTAAGTCGTTGGGCTGTAACAAACCGTGTATAAATTTTGTAAAGCCTATGAAGGATATATATAGAAGAAAAGGCCAAGGAGCCTAGGGTCGACTCTTTTTGTAAGAAGTGTAACTTCAGATAATTGAATTCTAATCAAGATATAAATAAAGAACTTCCAGCTCCATCTTGGTGTTTTTTGGATTCAAAGCTTTGATATGTCCAGTTAGTAATTTCTTCTTCTGTGATTCCATCCTTTCTTTCATATATTTCTATGATTTACAAAGTTAGTTTGCATTCAAATATGAGTGCTCTTGGATTAAAATATTGTTTCTAAATGTTTATGTCGTGAAGTATTGATATATTATCCTCATAACGTTTGGATTTAGCTTTGTAATCATTTTGTGTAAACTACTGAATTCCTTCTGGCTCAGTACGTTATTGTGTGCATATAAGTAAAGATTTAATTTTATTGAGTGCCTTTGCTTATGACATTTTCATCACCACATATGCATTCAAGTTTTTGTTGCTGCTGCAACCTGATCCCCATAAATTTCTGAAATTTATAGGGCCCCTCCTTTTTTTTTAGAATGTTTTGTGGTCTCTTGAAAAGTTCATCTTTGGAACCCTTTAAGTTGTCCCTTTTTTCTTTTCTCCAAAAGAAGTTGTTTCTGTGACTAAGGCAAAACTTAAAGTTTTTTTCTCACAATCCAGTCGCAACTTTTATGCCTATTTTCGTCGATCAGTCGCAAGGTTTAGTCTTAAATCTGCCGACCGTTGCGTATATTTTAGTGTTAACTCAGCCAACCGTTGCGCAGATTTTAGTGTTAACTCAACCGACCGTTGCGCAACATTTATGCTTATTTTGCATCGCTCGATTGCGGATTTTGAAGCTAAAATCGTAGACTGTTGCGCAGAGTTCCATTTTATCTTGTGTTGATCGGTCGCAAGGTTTAATTTAACTTCGTCGACCTTTACGCCATTTTTGGCCTTTCTTCGTCGATCTCTGTTGCGTTTCCTGATTGCATTCTCTAGGCTTATTTTCGTCGCATGTTCGCTGAGGTTTGGCTTAATTCCGCTGACCATTGCACAAAATTTTCGCTTGGAAGCTCTGCCGACCACTTCACAGCCCCTCGTCGCAGCCCCTGATTGCAAGGTTTAGTCTTAAGTCCGTTGATCATTGCGCAAGTGTTAAGTGCAAAATCGCCGAAATGGTGGGTGGAGACTTTAATGTTCCTCCATGCGAATTGATTAGTTGTTTCATTGAGCCCTGTGCACATTAAAAACCCAACTGCCGACCCATTTGCATTAAGTTCCTGGAATATCTATATTATATAACGGGGTTGGTGGTCCATTCCCCACCATTCGCACTGTTGGAAGAACTATGTTCGCACACCATTTTGCAACCAGTCAGAGCACGCTTACTCACCAGCAAACCTCTCCATTACTGACAGGTAGGTGGTTTCTCAAGGTCCATTCTGTTTGCTTAGTGGGCCTAAGTTCTGTTCCGTCATTGATTTTATTTTAAGCTTTGTGGGGGTGTTAGAAGGTGTTTTCATTAAGAACCCCGCCTCTCGCCTTCAAACGAAAGCCTCATGGCCGACCCAGGCCTGTCACGGTCCTTCGTGTTGTTTTTTGTCAAGTCTGGAACCTAGAAAGCCTGCAACCTAAGATCTTGTCTCAAGCCTGTTTCATCTGCCTACTTGCTGTCCCTAAGATTCGCTGAAACTTCAAAGCCTCGATATGCCACTGACTGTTTACCCCAGTAAGCCTTTTAGTTGAACGGAGGTTGCTCTGACTCCAAGTGCCGGATTTGTCTTGCGATGGGAGAGTTGCATCATAGCCACTATGTGTTGTTTCTCCACGCACAGATACACATTTGCTTCTTTTAGCTTTGGTTAATTTTAGTTGCTTGTGTGCTTGTTTCTGTTTTTGAGAAGGCTTAATCCTCGTTGTTCAATAATTGCTCAAAAGAATAATATTCGCACGAACATCAAATGCTTTGTTTTGGCTTAAATGATGTGTTTTGAATTTCTAGAGTAGTGCAGATAGCAGTTGCTTACGCATTGATAATGATGGTAATATAACGTTGAATGATAGCTAGAAACACTCTTTTTCTGTTTGAACTACCACATGGATGACTATTTTCTTTTTGTTTGTCCTCATCATTTTCAACCTTAATGGCCATTTGCAGTTGAAAGATAATATTCATGTTAATTCACGTTCTATTTTAACATCATGAATTTGAACACTGTATTGCTCACAAACAATGAAATCCCTCATTTGTCTTTTCGTTGTCGTCATAGATTTGATATGCATAGGCAGTCCGCCATAAAGAAAGCCAAGTTAGCCAAGTCAGACTCAGACGTGGAAATCCTCTTAGACACCTTGCTTGAGATGATGTTCGGCGACACGAAAGCTATCACAGGAGCTACCCTGGAATATCAATGGGGCGAGCTATACAGGGCTATAGAAGACCAAAACTTCCTTGAAGCTTCCCTGGAAGAACTAATGGTTTACAAGAACATAAAGAAGTCTGGTCTCCACAAAGAAGCAACCTGTCCTGAGTTGTTCCCATGCTCTGAGGTCATCGGTTAGATCCTGCCCCAGGTGAATACTGACACCAGATTCATCACAGATGTCACCGGGATGAGTCTTGTATCTTTTGCACCAGAACATATCATGGCAGCATATAAACTGCCATACCCTGAGACCTTCCTGAATGATGATTGGTTATCCGGACTAACGATGGACCCTTTGGAATATGCGAGAAAGATGACAATTGGTGAAAAGCAAATAAGGCAAAGAAACAATGGAGAGTACGAGAGCCATCTTCTAAGGACTCCATACAGACTCATCGCCCTGATGTTGAGTCAGGTGTTCGGCATGCCAAATGGAAGCACATACAAACTCGGCTGGGTGCCAGTGATGTCCCATGTGGCCACACAAGGTGCAATATTCAATCGGGTAGTTATTATCTCAGATTACATGGTATCACATATAACCGCTGCCCAGGGAGGACTGACCCAAAACAGGGCTGATTTCTTCATGTCCTCTTATCTAGTGGACTGCTTACTCGTAAAGCACCCTTTCCCGGGATGCATATGAAAGAGAAAATAATCCCCCCTCCACGTAGCTTATCAGATAATGTGGGCACACAAGTATCCAAGCTACTATACTCAAATCTATGAAAAGTTCATCATGCCCCCATATCAACTACTCTTCAAGGAAGAACCAAACTACCTGTCTGAGAATGCTATGCCCATCATTGAGGCGTTTGGAGATTACTACTTCTCTATGGAAGGGACATACTTCAGAATGTATGGAGGGAGTCGTGCCCCATCCGTATTGCCTCGATATGCCACAGATTATGTTGTGCATAAAGAAGCTGTAAGGAAACGTTTTATAGATGGAGTCAGTAGAGTGCTCAGTGACAAGAAGAAGGCTACATACCCGCCAATGCCTTTTACCATCGGAGCATACCAGGTCCCCAAAGCAAAAGATGGTATAGATTTTGCTAAGGACTTAGAGGCCTTCCATTTTGGGACAAAGAGTTTTAGGAGGCATGACCCCGAATCCAAAGCTGCTACTCACTGTAGTAACCTCAAGGTCACTTTTGATTACGTGCACCATTTCGACAAGGACGAAGAGTTCTTTTGAAGTTCCAAAACTATGATTGAGTTGGGAAAGCGCTACCACCCTAACAGTGGAGCCAGATCCAGTTCCAAACCTGTTGGGTTAATGCAAGAGGAACAGGAGGAGAAGCAGCGCCAAAAGGCAATTGAAGTGCAACTAAAGGAGGCCTAAAAGAAGAAAAAAGAGGAGGCAGATAGACTCCAAGAAGAAGAAAATGAAAGGCTTCAAAGGGAACTAGCAGAGAAGCAAAAAGAAGAAGCAGAAAGGTTTCAAAAGGAAGAAGAAGAAAAACAGCGGCAGGATGCAGAAGCTGCTAAAATTCAGCAAGAACAAGATGAGAAATAGTGAAAAGAAGAAGTTGAAAGGATAAAGAGAGAAATGGATGAAAAGCTGCAAGAAATAAGGGAGAAAGCGGAAAAGGAAGCAGCAAAGCTACAAAGGCAAAGAAGTCCAAAGAAGATGTGGATCAAGGGGGCTCAGGCAAACAAGATATGGACTTAGATATATCAACCACAACCTTTGAGGGACTTGTCTCAGCCCAAGACCTCCCTCTCACCCCATGCACTCCCTCAAAGCAACGTCAAGTGTCAAATATGGATTCCGTCTTTTTTGATAGTAGGAGGAAGGCTATCATGAGTAGATCGGAAAAGAGGATGAAAACCGGAGATGACCGAGAAGAAGTCAGAATAACTCAAGTTCTTCTTTTTTAAGGGACCAACAACGATCCTCAGTTCACGGCAGCATGCACTGTGGCTTCGGCTCAAGCGAGTGCCGACAATGTAAATCTACTGGTGGAAAAAGTGAAGCAATACAAGGACAAGTGCTTCAAGGTTAAAGATAATCTTTTGAAGGAGGTGCACCAGGGAAATGAGCTGAAGAGGAAATTTAGTGAGCTTCAAGACGAAAATAAAGAAATATCTTTGCAAACCCAGAAGCTCGAGAATGAAAAGAGTGCTCTAGAAATGCAATTAGCAATCGCAGAAGGCGAAAAGAAAGGGTTAGAAACCCGCATACAAGAATTAGAGCAGCATCAAGCCAATATCATACAGCAGATTAAGTCCTACAAGCCTCAGTTAGAAAGGTTGACAAAGGAAAGTGAGTAGCTGTTAGAGCAATTAAAGGATGTTATAGCAATTAAAGGATGCAAATGAGAAGAAGCAAGATCTAACCACATTCCATGAGCAAGCATGCGATATGTTGAAGAAAGTTCGTCAGTCACTAGAGTTGATCACGGAGGAGGTATGTAAAGTAAAGGGAATGATTGCAAGGATGAAGATAATCGAAGCTGAGGCGCTAAGACTCAAGAGAAAGTATGTGCAAAACTTAGGGGAAATCCATTGACAGCTTGAATGGAGAAAAGGGAAATTAAAATTCCTGGGGCACCTACCTGTTAAGTCTACAGATGACTCAGATCTGGATATAGGACTCCTTGAGTTTTGTAGGGACTGTGGTACAAAGATAATAATCAAAATTAAGAAAACCATCGGAAAGTGTACCGACTTCTACTCAAAGGTCCGGGAGACACATGAGAAATGTCATATGGTGTTACCTCAAACCATAGATGATTTTCCTGACAGAGAGCAACGTTTGTCATACCTGCAAGGCGACTTGAATTCAGTGATAGAATACCTGAGGAAGATAGATGTTCTGACACCAGAAGACCTCCATCGGTTTATTGGGCAAACTTCTATTCATGCTTATTTTATGGAAGACATCTCCCAGGCGACAGTAGCAGGAGCAGCGAATATTAAGTCAGATTGGCGCAAGCATGAAATATCACTGAAGATGGTGATCTCTGTGCGGGCCAATTTCATCATACGAGAAATCGGCCAGTGGACCAACTACATTGTTGAAGTGGACAAACCTGCTGAAGTGGATAGACCAGCTGAAGTAGAGCACCCAGTTGAAACAGCAGGGCCACCTGGAAATTAAATTTGTTTTATTGTAAATTTAGAAAATACAGCTGGAGACTGTTATATTGTATAAATGTTTAAAAAACAGCTGGAAATTACTTTTGTCTCATTTAAGCACTAGAAGACAAAATTTTCTGTTTCCCTAGGGTTAGGGTATGAGAAGAGACAAATTTTGTAAAAGTTATAAAGTTACAAATTGAGTAGGTGCTTTGCATGCCAACTATTTCACAAATTGTTTGAAGCATTGTGTTTCAAGGACCAGGTAGACCAATTTGTGATATTAATGAGCTTCATTCTCTATCTTCTTATGTCCTAAACTGGCCAGTGTTTGAATTGAACTTCAATTGAGTTGGTTAGTGGTCTCACTCTTTTAAGATGATTCCCATTGATTCTACTTGTGTCAAATGGAAATTAGTGTGACTCTTTTTACTATAGCCTATATTACAAAAGAAATCATGAATGTCTTGATTGTTTACTGAATGAAATTTGTGTATAATATTGCTTAAATTTGCACATATTGATATTCGTTGTATTGTGGCAGGTTCGACTATACTAATGCCATTTAGTACTATCGTTGTAGACAAGCTACAAGAGACAGAAAAGCTAACAATTGCGCTTGGTTTTCATTGCTTCTATATTGAGTGAAAATGATAAAACTTGCATTTTTTATCGACAACTGCAATATATATTTTTGTCAGCTAGTCTAATAATATTTAAATTAAGAGAATATATAGGTCATTAGTCTGTTGGTCTACCATCAACAACTGCAATATTGAAACTATTGGTTTTGCTCGTTGGTTTGGTGTTGCATCTATATGTGTCACAAAATCAGTACACGTTTTTTTACATCTTTGTTAGAAGTTACCTTAGTGGTTGGGGTAGGATCGCTTTTTGTAGCTCCGGGCAATGATACCTCTAGATATAAAGATGGAGTCACGTAATGGTGGTTCATCACTAGGTATTTTCCCTTGGTATGTTTCTATCTAATTACTATATAGTTTGATATTATTGCTTGGGCATGATGTTGTCATGCTCAAAATAAAACATGTAGGGCAATGATGTATGTACTCATTGACAAAAATATATCCATTCCATATACAGATGTAGATTTTTGTTGGGATCATTATGTTTTTGCATATTTGATTGAGGTTTTTCTTATAGTATAGGATAAACTCGGAAAAAATTAGTCCATGGCCTAATTTTACAGGTTTCTTTTCCCAAAACACCAATTCAATTTTAGTTTTCCAATTACAACTTATCGGCGTATCATTGCACCTTTTTGGGGGCAATTGCTAGTTATATATATATATATATATTTTGTTGCTTGCCTTATTTTCGTCGTTCCTCCTTCACATATGCACCAATGATCCCTTTCACTTCTCCACGAACTTCATACCCCTTCAAGATAAAGAAACAACGACAGTTACCTGTTGCTCAATAACCTTCATAATCTTTTGTAGAGAGCTTGGCTCAGCCTCCTCCTTTAGTCTGCTCATGTCTCTCACGGCTCCAACCTTTCCTTCTACACATGAGCAACAACTTCTGCATGTCTCTCCTGAACCTACAACTTGCTCTAACTAGTGGAGCAACACTTAACACCAATAACCTGCTCTGATACCAATCTGTTAGACATTCAAGGGAACACATACAAACAACATAACTAAAATCAAATACACTCATCTGCATTTGATATACTGAGGCAACAAGTGTCATGGGCTTGGCACACACCCACTTTACAGTGGTCTTCCAAGTTGTACGACACTTCCCAGTGTTGATGTATATGTAAATTCGGAAAGTATTTCACCTATGTATTGCATTTATGTATATTGTACTCCTATAGAGATGTGTTATTCCTCTATAAGGAAGTGTCGTCATTTGTATTGACAAGTGTCGCAAGTGTCATAACTTGTCGATGGGTTATTAGACTACCATGTGTGGGGTCAGGCCTGATTAAGTTAACCATGGGACATTATGCTAAGCTAGACAAGTCGGCCCCATAAGTTTATTGGGCAGTCAGGACAAGTATAAATAGAGATCGGGAGATCTCTATTTTTATCATTTCATTATCTCACTCTACATCACTCGGAAAGTGGCGCACATGTGACGAGGAGGATCAGCTGCTAGGAGGAGACTATCTCTATGTACCTGGGTTGTACTTTGGTTGTATTATTGCTCTATCTATCTCTGAGGAAGTTGTGGGGTTTTTCACCTTAGGGTTTTCCCCACGGAAACTCTGTGTGTCTATTGTCTCTTATGTTTGCATCTTGTGATGATTGATATGCTTGCTATGATTGATATGCATTGATATACTGTACATGTTATTCTATTAGTAAAGATCCTAGAGTATATTGAATGTTAAAAAATTAACATGGTATCAGAGCTAACCTGAGAAGAAGACACTGTGCAGTTGCGGAAGCTAGGGCTTCTTGTTTTTGGGTTTCTCTCCACATATTTTGGAAAAGCAATATGATAGATTGACTCTCCTCAACAAGGTGAATCTTTCTGTCCAATCAGAATTCAATTCTGAGCACTTTCCGGTTTTGCCCTAAAACTTAGGGTTTCCACAAAAATAGGAATTTCTGAAATCTGAAGACATAGCTGAAAGCGCCTTGGAAATATCAAAGTTTAGAGCTTTGGATCGAGATTTTTGGCTGGGTAAAACTCCGAGAAACTCAAACCCTAATTCAGGGTCCTCTCGAGTAAATCCGGGAAGACTAAAAGGAATTTCTTAAGGGTGAAACTTTGCATAACTCAAATTCTGAATACACCAGGATGATCAGCTCATCAAGGCACATCTTTCTATCCTTTCAGAAAGTTGAAATTCACATTTTTTTATTTTTAGGGTTTCTCTGTCAAACCCTAACTCAGCTCCAAATCCGGATTTCTACAAATCAAGTGGTAAGACCTAAATATTTTCTATTTCCATTTGGAGTAATATTTAAAATGTATCACCACACCAAGCTTGAGGATAAGCTTGAATGGGATGATAACTTCCGAGCATAGAAGTATATGATTGGGTTAATCCTATAAGAAAATGAATTGGATACTTACATAAGTGAAGAGCTCCCTGTCCTAGAGGGAGAAGAGGCTAAGGCCTTACATAAGAAGAACTTGGTCAAGGCACAGAGGATCATTGCTGATTCTATCAAAGACCATCGCATACCACATGTGTCATCTCTAAAGACACCCAAGGAGATGTTTGACTCCCTGACCAAGCTATTTGAAGGGAAGAACATAAATTGGAAGATGACTCTGCGGAATCAATTGAAAGGGGTAAAGTTGTTGAATGGAGAGACCATTCAATCTTATTTCTCCAAGGTCTCTCAGATTAAGGAACAACTCGAAGCTGTGGATGAAGTAGTGGACAATGGTGAAGTTGTTATGACCACTCTGAATGGCCTACCTAGGTCATGGGATTCCTTTATTCAAGGAATCTGTGCAAGAAAGAAGTTGATCTCCTTCAGTAGACCATGGGAGGAGTGTTCACAAGAAAAGGCTAGGCTTGTCGCCCGAGAAGAAAAGATGGGAAATGAAGACCAAGATCTCGCAGCTCACACCAAAAGAAGCAATCCTAAGAGAGAGCCATCTCATAACAAAAGATCTTCACACCACCATTACCATAAGGATAAGAAAGATCTCAGATGTTTCACATGCAATGAGAAGGGACACTTTGCTGTAGATTGTCCCAAGAAGAAGAAAAACAACAACTACAACTTCAACAAGAAGAAGAAGAACAACAAAAGAAGATATCATGCTCATGCTGCTGAGGATGATGAACCTCCCAAGAAGAAGGCTAAAGCAGAAAGTGATGAGGATGACTCATCAAGTGAAGATGAATATGTTCTAATCTCTGCTCTCACAGGTACTATCTCTCATAGTTGTAATGATTGGCTTATTAACAGTGGGGCTTCAAAGCACATGACTGGGTTCAAAGAATCCTTTGCTAATCTATCTGAACATGAGTCACCCCATAAGGTAAAACTTGGGGATGACTACCAATATCCTATCAAAGGAAGTGGTGAAGCCTCCTTCAACCTAGACTCTGGAAAGTCTTTGAAGATGAAAGATGTATTATTTGTACCTAGGCTCAAGAAGAACCTACTCTCCATATCTGCATTGGATGCAAAAGGCATGAGGGTTGCATTTGTAGATGGCCAAGTACTCATGTGGTCAAAAGGTAAGACCATAGATGATGTAGTTGTGATTGGAGAGAAAGAGGTAGGATTGTACAAATTGAAGGGACAACCTGAACATGCCATGGTACATGAATCCATGGAGCCAAGTGAACTTTGGCATAGAAGACTTGCACATGTGCACTACAGAGCACTACCAATTGCAAGTAAAGTTGTAGAAGGTATTCCTGAAATCAAGACAAAGCATGAAGGTGTTTGCAAAGGATGTGCAAAAGGAAAGAAAATAAAGAAGGCATTTCCAAGCAGTGAAAGCAAGGAAAAAGAAATCTTGGAAATCATCCACTCTGATGTATGCGGTCCAATGTCATCCAGTTCTCTGAGTGGGTATGTTTACTATGTCTCTTTCATTGATTTCTCTAGAAAAACTTGGATTTACTTCTTGAAGAACAAACATGAAGTATTTGATAAGTTCAAGGAATTCAAAGCATTGATGGAAAATCGAACTGATAAAAAGATCAAGACATTCAGATCCGACAATGGTGGAGAATTCACTTAAGGTGATTTCAAGAAACTATGCAGTGATTCAGGTATTAAGAGGGAGTTGACTGCTCCCTACAATCCACAACAGAATGGAATTGCAGAAAGAAAGAATAGAACAATCATGGAAGCAGCACGGGAAATGCTGCATGACCAGGATCTGCATATGCATCTATGCGCAGAAGCAGCTAGGACAGCTGTATATGTGCAGAACAGAACACCCCACAAGATATTGGACAACAAGACACTAGAAGAGAACTTCTCTGGTAAGAAACCTGAAGTCAGCCATCTCAGAATATTTGGTTGTCCAGTATACACTCATGTCCCAAAGGAAAAGAGGACTAAGCTAGATCCTTCATGAAAGAAGGGTATCTTCGTGGGTTACAATGAAAGCTCGAAGGCTTAAATAATATACTTTCCAGGGTTCAAGAAGATTGATGTCAGCAGGGATGTAACATTTGATGAAAATTCAGCATTCATCAAATCAAGGAAGACACCTGTTGAAGATCATGAAGAACCAAAGGAAACCAGATTTCAAGACACTACTATGACTGAAGCAATTCCAGATGTTGATTGTGAAATTGAAGATCCGCAAAAACCTGTAGATCCACCTCGTGAGAAGGACTCTCACAAGAGGAAACCTGCATGGGCTAGAGAGCTCATTCAAGATGCAGAAAGGTATGGCATTCCATAAGAAGAACACAGAGCAAAGAAGAGAATTAGATCACATACCAGCTATGTTGCTTTACTCTGTGATATTGTGAACAAAGAACCTTCCAGTTATGAAGAGGCAGCGGAAAAGAAAGAATGGAAGGATGCCATGGTCGAGGAATATCAGTCGATCATGAAGAATGATGTTTGGGAGGTGGTCCCAAGACCTGAAGGGAAGTCTATTGTGACTTCCAAATGGATCTACAAGATTAAGCATGATGCAGATGGTAGCATAGAAAAATACAAAGCGAGATTTGTAGCTCGTGGCTTCTCACAGAAAGAAGACATCGACTATGAAGAAACTTTTTCTCCTGTAGCCAGGTACACTTCTATCAGATCAGTACTTGCTCTGGCTGCAGTGATGAAATGGAAGATACACCAGATGGATGTCAAGGCAGCTTTCTTGAATGGTGTAGTCGAGGAGGAAGTGTATGTGGAGTAGCCACTTGGTTTTGAAACACATGACAGGGAGTCATATGTGTGTAGATTGAAGAAAGCCTTGTATGGCTTGAAGCAAGCTCCTAGGACTTGGTATGGTAGGATGGACAATTTCTTATCTAGTTTGGGATTTACTAAGAGTAAAGCGGATTCCAACCTTTACTACAAGGTTGAGGAAGGCAATCTTGTAATACTACTCCTGTATGTGGATGACCTGTTTGTTATAGGTAATGATAGTTTGATTGTTGATACCAAGAGGAAGCTTGCTGCCGAGTTCGAGATGAAGGACTTGGGGATGATGCACTATTTTCTAGGCATGGAGGTGTGGCAGAGTGTAGATGGGATTTTCTTTGGACAAGGGAAGTATGCAGTAGAGATCCTGAAGCATCGAATCAGAAGCTTCTGTGTGATGCTTCATCTGATCCAGTGGATGTCACTATGTATCGTCAGATGATTGGGTCCTTGATGTACCTGACGAACACGAGACCAGATATCTACTTTGCGGTGGACACACTGAGCCAGTTCCTGACAGATCCCAGAGGTGTTCACTTGGTTGCTGTAAAGCATATTCTAAGGTACCTGAAGGGTACGGTTGACTATGGGCTCAAGTATGATGCGAATCAAAATTTTAATCTGCAGGGTTATGTTGATTCATATTGGGAAGGCAGTGCTGTAGATAGGAAGAGCACTTCTGGGTGCTGCTTCAGTATGGGATCATGTGTGATCTCTTGGTTTAGTAGGAAGCAGTCCTGCGTAGCACTGAGTACAGCCGAAGCAGAGTATGTTGCAGTTTGTTCGACTAGTTGTGAGGCAGTATGGCTCCGGAAGCTACTGTTTGAGTTATTTGATCTCCCACTGGAGGCTACTGGTATCTTTTGTGACAACCAGAGTTGTGTGAAGCTGTATGAGAACCCGATGTTCCACGACAGGTCGAAACACATTGAGATCAAATATCACTATATCAGGGATATGGTGCAGAGAGGAGAAGTGAATCTCCTGTATGTTGAGACAGATGAGCAGGTTGCAGATGTGCTGACGAAGCCACTAGCCAGAGTGAAGTTTGAGTACTTCAGAGAGAGGCTTGGTGTTCTTCAGATTGATGACACTTCGAGGAAGAAGTGATGGACACATTTGTTGAATCCATTCCAAGCATGGTGAGAGGAGGATCCTTCCATGGCTATGGATGTAAGCGTTGGATGATGAGCATCAGGACGATGCTCCAGTTACTGCTCTGTATATGCATCATGTTAGATGCTGGATATGATCAGTTGGATCATTTATATGTATGTATGCATCATGCTGGATGCTGGATATGATCAGTTGGATCATTTATATGTATATATGCATCATGTTGGATCCTGGATATGATCAGTTGGATCATGTGTATGTATTTGTATATGTATCAGGTGGATACATTGTATGATCAGGTAGATCATGTATGATGATATGTATCAGGAAGATACTATGTATGCATCAGGTGGATGCATTGTATGATCAGATGATCATAGAGGATGGAATTTAAGATGTTGCTCTAGATGACATGCGTCAGGACGATGCAATGATGATGATCAGGATGATCATGTGTACATCAGGATGATGTATGGTGAGTATCAAGTTGATACTCTATGGCCGTGGACAGGTTGTGCAAATAAGCATATAATAGCGCCCTGGGAGGTTTGCAGATTCTCTTGTTAGGTTTTTGCCGCTGGCATATAATAGCTCCCTGGGAGATATGGCAAATGCTCTTTCGAGGCTTTGCTTTGGGAGGACATATAATAGCGCCCTGGGAGGTATGGAGATTCTCTTGCTAGGTTTTGCCGCTGGCATGTAATAGCTCCCTGGGAGATCTGGCAAACGCTCTTTCGAGGTTTTTTCCTATGGCATATAATAGCGCCTTGGGAGATCCGATAGGTTGGGATGTGTTCCCGTAATAAGTCTTGGGATGCTCTTTCGAGGTTTTTTCATGACCACATATAATAGCGCCCTAGGAGATCCGATAGGTTGAGCTGTGTGCTCGTAATCAGTCCTGGGATTCTCTTTCGAGGTTTTGTGGTGGGGTCACATGTAATAGCTCCCTGGGAGATCCGATAGGTTGGGCTGTGTGCCCGTAATAAGTCCTGGGATGCTCTTGTGAGGTTTTGTGACACACGTAATAAGTCCCGAGGATTCCACAGTATGGCCAGTGATGATGAAGACCTGCAGGTGGTGGGCTTACATCCAGTATGAAAAGGGACTGGCTTTGTAGAACTTCCTATGACGAGTAGATTCAGAGATTGATTGAGATAGCAGCAGTAGTGATGATGACAATGATTCACTGATGATGATCCAGAGAAGAAGATTTGTGCTAGCAGATCTGTGTCGAGAAATACCTTTCTAGTTAAGAGGGAGTGTTGATGTATATGTAACTTTGGAATGTATTTCACTTATGTATTTCATTTATGCATATTTTACTCCTATAAAGATGTGTTATTCCTCTATAAGGAAGTGTCGTCATTTGTATTGACAAGTGTCGCAAGTGTCGTAACTTGCCGATGGGTTATTAGACCACCATGTGTGGGGTAGGCCCTGATTAAGTTAACCATGGGTCATTATGCTAAGCTAGACAAGTCGGCCCCATAAGTTTATTGGACAGTCAGGACAAGTATAAATAGAGATCGGGAGATCTCTATTTTTATCATCTCATTATCTCACACTAAATCACTCAGAAAGTGGTGCACATGTGAAGAGGAGGATCAACTGCTAGGAGGAGACTATCTCTGTGTACTTGGGTTGTACTTGGGTTGTATTATTGCTCTATCTATCTCTGAGGAATTTGTGGGGTTTTTCACCTTAGCGTTTTCCCCACGGAAACTCTGTGTGTCTATTGTCTCTTATGTTTGCATCTTGTGATGATTGATATGCTTGCTATGATTGATATGCATTGATATACTGTACATGTTATTCTCTCAGTAAAGATCCTAGAGTATATTGAATTAATGCTCGAAAATTACACCCGGATGCCTCCCGAGGCCTTGGCCAACTCGGGCGCACTCCGATAGACTACACCTAAACCGGTTGCAAACACACTTAAACAATTTTATATCTACAACACGCCCATTCTTGTTTACACTTGTTACTTAGCCAATTATATTGAGTTAACGCGACATTCCATACTTAGCCATTTTCACAAGTTAACATGCACCATGCAATGTAAACAGAACAACACAAGTATAGAGTGGCAGGAGCCCCAACTAGGCTATCCGCAAGCTTTATATAAAATTTGGCAAGTTTACAACATAATACAAGTTATTTTTGTTGCTTGCCTTATTTTCGTCGTTCCTCCTTCACGGATGCACCAATGATCCCTTTCAGTTCTCCACGAACTCCATACCCCTTCAAGATATAGAAACAATGACAGTTACCTGTTGCTCAATAACCTTCATAACATTTTGTAGAGAGCTTGGCTCAGCCTCCTCCTTTAGTCTGCTCATGTCTCTCACGGCTCCAGCCTTTCCTTCTACTAATGAGCAACAACTTCTGCATGCCTCTCCTGAACCTGCAACTCGCTCTAATTGGTGGAGCAACACTTACGCCAATAACCTGCTTTGATACCAATCCGTTAGACATGCAAGGGAACACATACAAACATAACTAAAATCAAATACACTCATTTGCATTTGATATACTGAGGCAACAGGTGTCATGGGCTTGGAACACACCCACTTTACTATGGTCTTCTAAGTCGTGCGACACTTCTCGGATGCCTCCTGAGGCCTTAGCCAACTCGGGCACACTCCAATAGACTACACCTAAACCGATTGCAAACACACTTAACAATTTTATATATGCAACACACCCATTCTTGTTTACACTTGTTACTTAGCCAATTATATTGAGTTAACGCGACATTCCATACTTAGCCATTTTCACAAGTAAACATGCACCATGCAATGTAAACAAAACAACACAAGTATAGAGTGGCGGGAGCCCCAACTAGGCTATCCACAAGCTTTATATAAAAGTTGGCAACTTTAAAACATAATACAAGTTACATAGATGGAGGTGGACAAACCGGCAGCACTCCCTACGTGGGCGCCAATCAAGCCTCAACCGCAGAAATCCCAAATTATGTTACATACAAAGAACTCCCACAGAATCCTAAAATCGAAACTGACTCCCGACTGCAACAGGATTGTACCCACGCCCTGCTAGCTGCTGCATACGCCCAAAAACTTGTTTTTCTGCCTCAAAGCTTGTGTGTGCCTTGTCTTGCCTTCCTTCCTCAAGCTTCCTTTGGTTTGAGTCTTAGGCATGTATTTATACTAGCTAGGCGTGCCGACAGGGTGACCCAAGTGTGGTCACCTGCCTTGGCACTTTGTCTTGGCCCACATGCTAATGCCCTCTTTGGTCCATGCCACGTGAGCCTTTAATCGACACTCTCCTAGCCGACGCCCGTTCGTTGGTCCGTTTTCCAATTGAATGGTCCACTTGCCAACCATTTTGGTCATCTCGCCCACTTAGCTGACAATGCCACTGCCCAAGCCTTTGATGCGCCCAACTAGTATACACCCACTTGGTTCCTTGGTTTCCGCTTGACACGCCCATCCAAGTTGTCGACACACCCCTTACTAGTCCACTTGTTAACCGAATTGTCGATCTGTGCCCACTCTGGCTGACCGACGCCCATGCTTCTGTTGGTGCTTCACCTCGTGCTATCTGATTTGCTTCTACCCGAGCTCCCAACTCTAGTTGGGTGTTGGTCAAGCTTCTACATCCGACGGGCTTCCGTGTGAAGTCTTGGAAACCGGGCTTGCCATGCATCGATGCCTTGGTTTGGGCGCACGCCTCTTTCGCGTGCCCCATGTGTCAAGTTTCCAACCCGAGCTCTTCTTTGTTGAACTCCCACATTGTGGCACTTTTGTTGTGATGTTAACTGCACCATGTCGACGAGCTCCTCAGTGGGTAATGCGCTCGGGCTTGCCAACCCTTGGGTGACTTTTCCTGCGAGTCGTGCACCCATTCCATGGTCGCATGACCTCATGTATGCCGATGGGCCTCTCAATGGCAGACCAACTCTTAGAATATTTTGGCTAAGTGTCCTACCATCTTGCGGACCTGGGAGGCTCCCAAGTGAGGTTCCTTGGGCAAGGAGGTGTGGCGAGTGCCCAGGCACCTGCACCATTACAACAAAAGCTTTCAAGCTCTTCTCTATTAACTGAGAAAACAACCTTTTTACATAATCCGTTCTCTACTTCTCTACTGAAATCAAACTTCATACCTCTATGCAAAATGAGCAAGTTCTAGACTTGTTCAGGAAGTTTCTGCATTGACTAAGTTACCTAGTTCTATTTAAAACTATCACATCTTTGTAAAGGTACATCAGTTAGATAACTCTTGTCAAAACTACATTAACTCAATTACTTAATTAATGCTTTGTAGAGCCGATAATGTGTGAAGGGCGAGCTGATGACAGTACTGTGTGAATAAGATTCAGAAATATGGGCGGAGAAAGCATGGGTCAAAGGTGATTTCAGTCAAGTATTCATTCCATATCTTTGCAACGACGGATACACAAATCGAAGTTTTCTCCATTAGCTGTAAATTTAGCCAAAAATAACAATACATATGCATAAATAAATTATTATTAGGAAAATAATGTTGTACACTTGCTGGTTTCGATTTGTTGCTTGGTGGTTGTACTGCCTGATTGAATATGTTGTCTATTAGACAATGGATTGCGGGGTAATTGAACCAATAGAGGGGAGTGGACTGGTTTCAATCTTCTACTTGGTTGTCGCACTGCTCATTTGGATATTGACCACAGATTGCCGAGTAATTGAATCGATAGAGGGAAGTGGATCGAGTGATTAAGTAATATTATTAATCACTACATTACACTAACATTGTCAATGAGTAGTAATGAAAAATCATCATGATTAAGAATATTTTTATTTCATAAAATCTTTGCATTTTTGTAATTAAAAACATTGTTAATGTGATATTGAATATTATTTAATAAATTGATTATTAATAAATTGAGTTAACGCGACATTCCATACTTAGCCATTTTCACAAGTAAACATGCACCATGCAATGTAAACAAAACAACACAAGTATAGAGTGGCGGGAGCCCCAACTAGGCTATCTGCAAGCTTTATATAAAAGTTGGCAAGTTTACAACATAATACAAGTTATTTTTGTTGCTTGCCTTATTTTCGTCATTCCTCCTTCACAGATGCATCAATGATCCCTTTCACTTCTCCATGAACTCCATACCCCTTCAAGATAACGAAACAACGACAGTTACCTGTTGCTCAATAACCTTCATAATCTTTTGTAGAGAACTTGGCTTAGCCTCCTCCTTTAGTCTGCTCATGTCTCTCACGGCTCCAACCTTTCCTTCTACTAATGAGCAACAACTTCTGCATGCCTCTCCTAAACCTACAACTCGCTCTAATTGGTGGAGCAACACTTAACGCCAATAACCTGCTCTGATACCAATTTGTTAGACATGCAAGGGAACACATACAAACAACATAACTAAAATCAAATACACTCATCTGCATTTGATATACTGAGGCAACAGGTGTCATGGGCTTGGCACACACCCACTTTACTGTGGTCTTCCAAGTCGTTCAACACTTCCCGGATGCTTCCCGAGGCCTTGGCCAAATTGGGCGCACTCCGATAGACTACACCTAAAACGATTGCAAACACACTTAACAATTTTATATCTGCAACACACCCATTCCTGTTTACACTTGTTACTTAGCCAATTATATTGAGTTAACGTGACATTCCATACTTAGCCATTTTCACAAGTAAACATGCACCATGCAATGTAAACAAAACAACACAAGTATAGAGTGGCGGGAGCCCCAACTAGGCTATCTGCAAGCTTTATATAAAAGTTGGCAAGTTTACAACATAATACAAGTTATTTTTGTTGCTTCCCTTATTTTCGTCGTTCCTCCTTCATGGATGCACCAATGATCCCTTCACTTCTCCACGAACTCCATATCCTTCAAGATAAAGAAACAACGACAGTTACCTATTGCTCAATAACCTTCATAATCTTTTGTAGAGAGCTTGGCTCAGCCGCCTTCTTTAGTCTACTCATGTCTCTCACGGCTCTAGCCTTTCCTTCTACACATGAGCAACAACTTCTGCATGCCTCTCCTGAACCTACAACTCGCTCTAACTGGTGGAGCAACACTTAACGCCAATAACCTGCTCTGATACCAATCTGTTAGACATGCAAGGGAACACATACAAACAACATAACTAAAATCAAATACACTCATCTGCATTTGATATACTGAGGCAACAGGTGTCATGGGCTTGGCACACACCCACTTTACTATGGTCTGCCAAGTCATGCGACACTTCCTGGATGCCTCCCGAGGCCTTGGTCAACTCGGGTGCACTCCGATAGACTACACCTAAACTGGTTGCAAACGCACTTAACAATTTTATATCTGCAACACACCCATTCTTGTTTACACTTATTACTTAGCCAATTATATTGAGGTAACGCGACATTCCATACTTAGCCATTTTCACAAGTAAACATGCACCATGCAATGTAAACAAAACAACACACGTATAGAGTGGCGGGAGCCCCAACTAGGCTATCCGCAAACTTTATATAAAAGTTGGCAAGTTTACAACAGAATACAAGTTACATAGATGGAGGTGGCCAAATCGGCAACACTCTCGACAACACTCCCTACATGGGCGCCAATCAAGCCTCAACCGCAGAAACCCCAAATTATGTTACATAAAAAGAACTCCCACAGAAGCCTAAAACCGAAACTGACTCCCGGCTGCAACAGGATCGCACCCACGGCCTGCCAGCTGCTGCATACGCCCAAAAATTCATTTGTCTGCCTCAAAGCTTCTGTGTGCCTTGTCTTGCCTTCCTTCCTCAAGCTACCTTTGGTTTGAGTCTTAGGCGTGTATTTATACTAGCTAGGCGTGCCGACAAGGTGACCCAAGTGTGGTCACCTGCCTTGGCACTTTGTGTTGGACCACACGCTAATGCCCTCTTTGGTCCATGCCACGTGAGCCTTTAATCGACGCTCTCCTAGTCGACTCCCGTTCGTTGGTCTGTTTGCCAATCAAATGGTCCACTTGCCAACCATTTTGGTCATCTCGCCCACTTAGCCGACAATGCCACTGCCCAAGCCTTTGATGCGCCCAACTAGTATATGCCCACTTGGGTCCTTGGTTTCCGCTTGACACGCCCATCCGAGTTGCCGACACACCCCTTACTGGTCCACTTGTTAACCGACTCACCGATCTGTGCCCACTCTGGCTGACCGACGCCCATGCTTCTGTTGGTGCTTCACCCCATGCTCTCTGATTTGCTTCTGCCCGAGCTCCCAACTCTAAGTTGGGTGTTGGTGAAGCTTCTACGTTTGACGGGCTTCCGTGTGAAGTCTTGGCAACCGGGCTTGCCATGCATCGACACTTTGGTTTGGGCGCGCGCCTCTTTCGCGTGCCCCATGTGCCGAGTTTCCAACCCGAGCTCTTCTTTGTTGAACTCCCACATTGTGGCTTTTTCGTCGTGATGTTAACCGCACCATGTGGACGAGCTCCCCGGTGGGTAATGCGCTTAGGCTTGCCAAGCCTTGGGTGACTTTTCCTATGGGTCGTGCACCCATTCCATGGTTTCATGACCTCATGTATGCCGATGGGCTTCCGCATGGCAGATCAACTCTTAGAATATTTTGGCTAAGTGTCCTGCCATCTTGCGGACCCGAGAGGCTCCTAAGTGAGGTTCCTTGGGCAAGGAGGTGTGGCGAGTGCCTGGGGCACCTGCGCCATTACAACAAAAGCTTTCAAGCTCTTCTCTATTAAGTGAGAAAATAACCTTTTTACATACTCCGTTCTCTACGTCTCTACTAAAATCAGACTTCATACCTATATGCAAAATGAGCAAGTTCTAGACTTGTTCAGGAAGTTTCTGCATTGACTAAGTTACTTGGTTGCGCCGAGAGGCGCTCTACAGCCTAGTATGAGGGAGATCTTGATAAATAAAATGTAATAATAAAAAGTAAAAAGTAATAATATGAAGGAGATCTTGTGAGTCAAGTGTTTGTCAATATTGTCGGCCATAAATAAAATGTAAAAAGTAATAATATGAAAGAGATCTTGTAAAAGCTCCTTGAGTGCAATACCTGAAAAGAGGTTTACATCTCAAGAGATTTGATCCCTATGGGTGCTTAATAGAGCCTAATATTTGGATCTAGGCTGGTTCTATTTAAAACTATCCCATCTTTGTAAAGGTACATCACTTAGATAACTCTCGTCAAAACTACATTAACTCAATTACTTAATTAATGCTTTGTAGAGCCGATAATGTGTGAAGGGCGAGCTGATGACGGTACCGTGTGAATAAGATTCAGAACTATGGGCGGAGAAAGCATGGGTCAAAGGTGATTTCAGTCAAGTATTCATTCCATATCTTTGCAACGACGGATACACAAGTCGAAGTTTTCTCCGTTAGCTGTAAATTTAGCCAAAAATAACAATACATATGCATAAATAAATTATTATTAGGAAAATAATGTTATACACTTGCTGGTTTCGATTTGCTGCTTGGTGGTTGTACTGCCTGATTGAATACGCTGTCTATTAGACAATGGATTGCGGGGTAATTGAACCAATAGAGGGGAGTGGAACGGTTTCAATCTTCTACTTGGTTGTCGCACTGCTCATTTGGATATTCACAACAGATTGCCGAGTAATTGAATCGATAGAGGGAAGTGGATCGAGCGATTAAGTAATATTATTAATCATTAAATTAAATTAACATTGTTAATGAGTAGTAATGAAAAATCATCATGATCAAGCATTGTTAATGTGATATTGAATATTATTTAATAAATTGATTATTAAATAATTTTTTTTTATAATATGTATAAGTGTTTATATTTTAGAATTTGGGGTGGACTAGCAAATATGTTTTTACTTGAATGTAGGATAACTGTAGTTGAACTGATACATGGATAAAGAAAACATGTTTAAATAAAAAAAGTTAATCAACATATAATTGAATACAATCATGGATGTAGAACAAGTACCATTTAACTTGTAGCCTATCGATACTCACTGACTATCCAAATATCTATCTTTTTAATCCAAATATCTATGGATCTCAAAGATAATAGTCAAATTTCTTTATAGATTCTGCTTTTCTTGCCTACTGGATAAAGGCGTCCTCTGCTAGATTGCGTTGGGCGGATCAAGGCCAAATAACTGCCTTTTATTGTTAGTACCTGATCAACTAAGATGGTAGAGGACAAAAAGACTAAATAAAAAAAATACTGGCTGTGCTACATCCAGTGTTGGATTTTGATGATCAAAATGCTAGTCATGGGGCATTTTGCTCATCAAATACAATTTTGTTTTTATTACCATTTAAAAGTGAACAATTTATATTTTTCATTACCTCTCTTATAAAAGTGAATTAGCGAACTGTTAGGACAATGATCGGCATTATTTCTTCTTCAAAATATAAGATATATTTTCATACCATCAAATAAAACAAAAAAACAAATAAATTGTAAAAATATTCAGCTGTAACAATCATTTTTTACGGGTGTACTGGTCCCCATGCTTCGTCAAATACCAGTTTGAAAGAAATAGAATGAAGCTCTTTGAAACCATTCAGCAATATAAGATTCAAAAGCATGAAAGCTTGGAAAAGAAAACACACTGATGATCTAAGGATCACAATGTGTCCTCAAATGATTGAGGTTTTGTGAAGTAATTTTGTACAGGATTTTTGATATGCAATTTGCTGTAAATTTTCAAGTTCATCGGCCACTTCAAAGAAGAGGCTCTGAAAGATCCATCTGAGATGAATTGTTATTTGCATCTCGGTCAGATCCAACGTAAGTTCCAAGCATATGCCAATTCCCAGGCACTGCAAAGAACTTTGGTATCGATTACCACCATCCAGCTCTCCTAATTGTTTGGTCGATTCTTCTAAATGCCAGCTGCAATGATTTTTCTGCGGCGTCACGGACAGCCACAACATTAGCTGCCATTTCTTCTTTAGAAATCAATTTTTTATTTGCTTCTTTCAAAGATTGTTTTGTCTGTTCCAACTCTCGCCCAAGTGTTGCTATCTGTAAAAATAAACAATGTATAAACATTAAAAATCATTGGGGCCTTTTCTCGCAACCATTTTCATTTATTCACACATTATTTTTTAGCTAAATACCGATTTGGTTCATTGAGTTGAGCGTTCAAATTAACATATTTTATCATATCATGGCTTAAATCCTAATAGTAAGATGTTTTATTATACAATTTCTTAAGGTAAAATTAACCTGAAAACATAAGATTGCAACACAAGTAAAATCAACCCGCAAAAATATTGGAATGAAAAATTGGCAATGCATGAAAACAAAACATTGACACCAACTGAAAGCCCATGTAACATTTAAAAAATCTGAAAACAAATGTTGACACCTGTTTTATGAATCTGAAATATCCATGACACATTTCAAAACGTTTGGTACAAATATCCATTTTTCCACCACGGTGGTTTCTCAACATCACATAACGATTTTATGGTCGTGAACTCATTTTTTATAGAGATGTAAATGTTATGAAGAGCACTTGAAAAGCTTTTAATTAAAACTTATGTGTTTGTGTTTAATTCCCGATTTTGTAAACGGGGTTGTGCAAATGCCTCATTAGGCGTGGGATTCACCGAACTACAATATAGATATTTTATTTTGTTTCCTTCGCCTGTGCCAAGGGGTGTTAAAAACATCAAACTAGTGGGCATGATCTAAATTATAAAAGTCCTCACAGCCGTGGTTTCCTGTATCAGGCCTTCTATGAAGGTTGCAGGGGAGTTACAGTACTGTGTTGCAGCACATGAGAAAAACACAGTGACAACTACAACAAACTATAAAAATCTAACAAAGCTCAGCTTCAAAAGAAAAAAAACATAGAAATTTTCAACAGAAAATCAAAAATAAACTGAGTTCACAAACTCACACACACAGAAACAGAGCATAGCATGCTTCAGGACCTCGACTCTATTCCATGTTATTAACCCAGAAAACACATATTTATACAAAAATTGAGATATTTGGTTCTTACAGACTTCAATCGGTCTGTTACAATAAAAAATTAAACTGCCCCTTCGCTTGCAACTCTTCGAATCTCAGTTGGCTACAAAACTACAAAAGAGAAATATGCATTAAATTTTCTGTGGCAGTGATGCATGTTATCACCTATTTTGTACAAATAGCTGAATTTCTCGTGAGCCGCCAGTTCCATGAACATGGTTCATGTTCATCGTCAGTTCGCGAGCCGCCAGTTCCGTGAACATGGTTCATGTTCATCGTAAGTGTTCAGAAGTTCAGAGGTCTTTTTCAGGGCATTTTTGCCACATTTGTAATAACTAAATGTTCATACCCCCATGGAGAAAATGTAAAAAGTTGGTCTAAACGGGATCCTTTTATAAAAGACTCGGCTATCCTTAGATTTAGCCATTTGGGAGATACGTTAAAGTGTTTTTACCTCAGGAATTATGCGCTACTCATCAATGGCGTATAACCCCTGAGTTTTTCACTCAAACCTCCAAAGCTAGAGTATTTTTCATGGTGGTCAAAACCTAAGATGGTTATTAGAGTCTTGTGTCTAGGATTTTTTACGTGTTAGCCATCTCGATTGAGTCGTATGAACGTGCACTAGGTCCCCTAGAAGTTTCGTCTGATTCCGAGAAAAATATTTTTTTCCATAAATTAGACCATTTTTTAATGGTTTAATTAAAAAATTTCAAAAAGTGATAAAAGTCTCATCCGGAGGCGAAATTGAGCATGGGGAGATTCGTTTTGACGCTCGGAGCGTCTTCTTTACCCTGGTGCCAACGTTTCTAAGGTTTCGGGCGATTACATCACCTCCGGGAACAGTTTTTCACTATTTTGACATTTAGTAACCAAAAAATAACAAAATTCACTAAGTGACAAATTCAAATAAGTCAAAAATTGATTTTTTTAACCATGGAAAAGGTTGAATATTATTTTCATGGATTGTACGACCACATTAGAGGATTAAAACACGTCTTTAAATAAACATTGGATTTATGAGTTACTTAGTAAGGATGACGAGCACACTCACGTGGGCATAAATTCGGGTTGAAGGTGAAAGGCTCCAAATCGCATGAGTGGTGGGTACCTCCCTAAGATTTTGGCCACATCATATTGCATTAATTCTCAAACTCCGAGCTCTCTCCTTGTTATTCCCGCATCCCTTCATAGCTCACGCTTCTCCCTTATGTGGATTCACGCATTCCTACAATCCCTCACGTCAATCTCAACAAGGGGTTCGAAATTGCAAGGTGGAGGCCACCTCCCCATCCCATTCAATGAGATTCGAGTTGTTGTGATAGTTAAACACTCCAAGCTTGGAGTAGACTTGGGATTCGACTTTGATGATTGGTGCCATTGGCACCTTGATTGCCAATTCGAATTAGGGTAGAGCTGAGCTCTTCTATTTGTATAAATAGAGGTTTTTTAAGCTCTATTCATCATGGAGTTTTTGGCATAGAAACTTTAGTGAAAATTGTAAGTTCTTTGATTAATAAGATATTTTGAGACTTTGGAGGTCATTTGATTGGCTTTCTTGGTATTGTGTCTTCATCTCATATGAAGTAATATCTCTCTCATCCTATCCTTATTTGCAATTTTGATTATTATGCTTATTGAGGACTAACAATCTAGTACTTAGGCTTTTAATCTCTTGCTTTGAGTGTTTGTGTTTTCAGGGAATTCATCTATTGAGAGCTTTTGACATCTAATACCTTCACCATTCAAGTGTTCCATTTTTTCTTTAATATTTTGTTTTGCAGGGTTGCGAGCTTCTCCAAGTGTTCTTTGGCTTTTCCAACAAAGCATTCTAAAAGACTCTTTCGGTTACTTGTTACTAGTCCTACCCACTTTCAAGTTGTGGAAAAGCACAGTTTTTCATCCTCCAAACTTGATCTGCCAATCCAAACTGTGGATTTCCAAGTCATTTCTTCCTCCAATTTTGAGATTACTACCTAGTTTGCCTTTGTTTTCGGCTTGCTTGGTTTTTTGCCTTCTTGTTTGCCTCTCGTCCTAGTCTCATCTTGCTTCTTCTTACTGCTGCTACCTTTCTTTCGCTGCTGCTGATCTTTCTTTTCTGCTGCCATCTTCTTGCTGCTGCTACCATCTTTCTTGCTGCTGCCATCTGTGTTTTCTGCTGCTGCTATCTTCTTCTTCCATTCGTCCTCCTCTTCATCCCCTTCCTTCTCCTCCTGTCTTGCCCTTCTTCCCTTCCATCAACCTACAAAACACATAACAAAAACAAAACAAAAGCTTGTTAGAGTTAGTTTTATTTTGTAGCTTGTTGGTAGATAGATATTGCATCTCTCATTCTAGGCCTTACACATAGTTTACTTCTTTGCATTTTAAGATCTATCATTAGAAAAGAGGTAAATTTTGCATAAAAAATATTTCATCTTTAGATCCTTTTTCTAGCATTTTAGGCATTAGTTTGTTTGCTGGTCCGTTTCACTTTTTTAAATAATTTAAATTTGAATCTCATAAAATTTTACACATAGGATCTCATTTTGCAAGCTTAAACTTAGTTAGTTTCAAGTTTGTTTTATTTTTGACTAACATCTAATGGGTGCATTGTTGAGGTGGGTTTAAGTTTGTGTAGATCTCTTTGAAGGAGGAGAAAATCTTGATGAGAGCAATACTCAAAGAGGAGCAAAGTACATTCAAGGAGAAGATTCAAGCCAAATAATAGAACCAAAGCCACTCTCTTTTTGTAATTAGCCATTAAGGGCTCATAAAGTTTTGCTTCACTAAGTTGTTCTCTTCTTCAAAAAGACCTTTTAAGGATTTTTCCTAAGGCAATTGTAACCCAAGTAATAAAAAGGCTAGGTGGGATAGTGCCTCCCACACTTAGTTTCTCCTTCCCCATTTGGGGAAGTTTGTTCATGCATGCTTAGATTAGTTTTATTTTCAGTTCTTAGATTAAAATTTGCTTTCTGTATTTAGATTAGTTCTCTTCCAAGTCTTGACTTGAGATAGTATCCTTGGGATGAAATCCCCAAGGGCAGCGCCACATAGTTTTGTGGTTACTTCTCTTTCCCCGTTAGCATCCTTGCGGACATCCAGCTAGCTGGAAGGTTTTCGGGACTAGTGGTTTTAGCGGTCGACCTTGTTCGGAGGTTGATCCCACTTCGTTATTTGTTTCTTAGCTAATTGTTAGATTTGGCCTAGTTTCTTTTATGCATTTTGTTTAGTCTTTCATTTTGCAAGTAGTTGTTCTTTCACTTGTTCAATTTATTTCATTTTTGTCATTTGTTGAGCTATCATATGCGTTCATGCTTACAATTTGCTTCTATCTTAACAATGAACAAAGCCTCTTGAACTTGAAATAACCCAAGTCAAGATCACTCTCTCAAAGAGCATACTTGATTCCGCATTCCCCTTGCATTAGGCATATAGATTAATTAAGCCTCTTGAACTTTGGTCTTAAGACTAAGTCAAGAGCACTCTCTATCGGAGAGTCGAACAGTGTGTTCTTAATAATCCTAAAATTTGCAACCCACACCCCCATAATAAATTTACTTTCGTTGGCTATATAACACCCGTATGCTCTGCCAACCTGAAAAGGTTGGGCTAGTACTCAGAAAGGTGTTAGATTTGTTAAGTTGGATAACATAATAAAATTTTCACCCCACAACCAACGAACCGGCGTTGATCGCACGAGAAATATTTTAAGTGGAGAGAAAAATTCCTATACCTGTTGGGGCCGGAGATCCACCGCTGTATAGACATTAGAGTGGTTTAATTCTTTAGACACCTATTCTTTGAAATCTGGGCGGATCCGACATACCAACAAAGGGGAAGCCACTTGAAGTATACCTTTTCGGTCTCTTGATTACCTTGTTGTTCTTAGCCTAATAATCAAGACCATTAAAACTTTGAATTTACCAAGATAAATTGCAAAACGATCTCACGAACATATCTCTCGAGCACTTGTATCAAGCAACCCAAGCACTTAAGTATTTTTTGACTCCATATGGCACTGGTCCTTGAATCACATATTTTAATTGCTTATTATCAATCTGGAGTTCTTGTGTTAATTTTCATATAAGAGTGACTTGTATCTAAAGATGTCTTGAAGTGGTTGTGAATTAGTGTATCTCTTATCTTATCTTGCAACGTGGATTGCGTTATCTTGTGTCTTTTTCAAAGTATTATTGTGTCTCTCATCTTCAAAACTCCTAAACAACACCCATCCGCATCACTCAACACCAAAAAACACTTAAACACATAAGAGCCATAGTAAACTATTTGTAGGGACTACCCCCCTTGGCTTCGTTAGGAGTTAACCTAAACGGAGGAGCTAGGATTCAGGTGACAGTACCTGGCTCATTGCTTGCCCCCAAGGCCACACTTTCCCCACTTGTAGTGAAGAAACAGCTTTCGAAAGATTTCTGCTGCTGGTGTGCATCTCGGCGGACAACATCTTTGGCGCCGTTGCCGAGGACAAATCTTTTTGTTCCTGGACGACCTTAGTTTTTTCTAGTTTGTTTTACCTTTTTTGATAGATTCTGATATCTATCTTTCGACTCCACTGCCCTTTTTAGTTTTCTTTTTTTGGTAGATTTTTAGTCAAATCACTCTCTGAAATTAGACTTGAATCCACGTGGCGACTCCATTGTCAGTTAACACCTCAAGGTGTTCTACTAGAAGAAACTATGAAGGTTTACTCGATTTCGTCCCCAAGCCTGAAAAGGTTTACAGGAAGAGATTGAATAAACTTGCTTCTCATCGGATCCTTGAAGAACTTGGATCTGAGTTTGTTTTAGACATCAATCTTTTATTTCAAGAAATCTTAGAAAATTTTGAAAATAATAATTGTTTTTTTTCCACAATGGGTGAGTATTTTACTCAGCTCGACTTTACTCAGATAGCAGGTCAACTCCATGAGGTTCCTGAGAAGGCCATTGAAAAACTCATGACTTTCACTGGCACTGATGCCTCTTCATCTGCTGAGCAACATCTAAGAAACTTTTCCAAACATTGTAGTTCTTATGTCAGGGGTACTGACAAACATGAAGATGTATACATGACCCTCTTTGCTCTATCTTTGGATGGTAAAGCTGGAAACTGGTATGAAAACTTGCCAAACAACTCATTCACTACCATGGCAGCCTTCAAGACTGCTTTCCTCAACAGATTTGGTAGTAAAAAAGAACCTAGACATCTAGTGGCATCCTTGACTAGTATGAAGAAATCAGATACTGAAACCATGGACGAATTCAACACTAGGTTCACGGAGTTGTCTAATTCCATCCCTGCTACACATGCACCTCCTGCAGCTTCCACATTGGATTATTACATAGAAGAATTAAGTGGCAAGATACAGTATCAGATAAGAGACAAGGAACCCACCACATTGTTTCAAGCTCAGGAAATGGCTGTCAAAATTGACAAAAACATGCAGTCTTCAAGAGAGTCAAACATCCAAGGTTACTCTAGATCATCAACTCCTCTGAAAACTGTTGAGCCTAAAGAAAAAGAGCCTTCAAACAATGCCTATGAAAAGAAGCTTATGGATATAACTGAGAAAATGCAAGACATGGAGAGGAAACACTTGGCACAAATAAAGGAGGTTCAGAATTGGGTCATTACTGTTGAAAAGACTCAACCCCAACCACCTCTTAGAACATTTCCTGCAAAACCAACATGGGAAAGAAAAATTCCCAATCATGAACAAAGGCCTCCTAATCAATTAGAGGTTGCTAACATGGTTGAGCGTTACAACCCATTTTGTAGGGCATGCAAAAACTTCCATGAGAAATCGGGTTGCTACTATGCATTTTATGTTCAAAAGCATGGTCATCCAGAAGGTTGTGGTCCTAGTACATCAACAAGTGAGCCTGAGTGCATGAACTATGTAGGTGATATTTATGATATTCTCGAAGAGAGTTGGAACCAGTTGGATCAACCTATTACAAATATGACTTTTTCCCATCAAATCCTTGATGATCCCATCGAAGAAGCTTATCAAAGACCGAACTCTATTAAAGACCCTCCTCACACCACTAAAACAAAAGACATTTATGAGTGGGAAGTTTTTCAAGACTACTTCAGTGATGATGAACGTGCATGTACTCCTGATCCATCTCTAGAGGAAACCATTACAGAGATTGACACCCATGAAGAAATCCATGAAGTTTGTAGTATGTGTGATGACACTCCCATTTGTTCTCCACATGGCAGTGAGTATTCGGAAAGTTGGGTCCCTTGTCATATCTTTGAAACCCATTTGTTTGAAGAGGATAGGCATGGCTTGAAGGATGACATAAGTGATGATGAATCCATCATGGATGACATAGATGTTGGTAATGATGAATGGACCTGTTATCACACAACTTGTAGTTGCCCCTAGAGGTATCCCATCCGGGACGGTAGAGGAGTTAGGCAACTAAAGAGGTGACCTAAGAGATGCCACGGTTCCCAATGCAATGTGGGAGTCACGTCAACCGAGGCACTCTTCGCTTTAAGTCAGGGTATAACCAGACCAAGGGGGAGACCCTAATACCCCAATCACAGTTGATTGGACCCAAGCAAAGGTTTCAAAGGGTGAATAAATGATAAGTTACGGAAACCAATGCAAGGCTAAGTGGACCTAATGTTTGAGGTATGGTTGAAGGTGGTATCATGGATAGTTAATGTTTCAATCTATGTATGGTTTAGGCCACTTGATGGGGTATGATTATTAAGTATAGTACCATGTGTTTACACAAGTGGGTCTTGTTGCCTTGGGAAATGTGAAATGGTTCTAGAAAGGCCCACAAGGTGAAGTTAAGTGTGAAGATGGTACTATAGGCTAGATCTAGGTTAGATCTACAAGTTAGAGTTGGTTCTAGGATTACCCATGTGCTAGATCTAGGGTTTGACACTAATCCCAAGAAGTGCGCCTTGCTTGGAGAAGGACTAGTGCCTTGTTGGATGGGCTAATGGGGTCAAGAAGAATGTCAAAGTGTAGATCGGGACACCTAGAAGCCAAGTCAAGTGGTTTGGATGAGATCCAATGGTTGGATCTTGCTAGATCTAGGTTTTTAGGTGATGACCAAAAGTGGACCACAATTCCTCAAAACAAGGAATGCAATCCCCAAGGTAGATCGGGACAAAAGGACAGTCTAGACTTAGGTTTCAAGGCATGGGAGATCCAAATCCACAAAAATCTCCAACACCCACTTCCTAGAAGTGGTCCAACTCAAAATTTCAAGGGGGTGCGACTTTCTCAAGGAGGGGCAAAAAGTGGGTTTGGTGGACCAAACCAAGTCCAATGGCCACCAAAATGTAGATCCGGGATGTTAGTACCCCGATCTATGTTCCTTCAAAGTTTCAAGTGAATCCAATGGGTATATCTTAGTAGATCTAAGTTTTGAAGGTACCAAGAAAATCAAAAGGGGGTTTCAACCCCTCAAAACATGGAGAGATGTCCACAAGGTAGTTTTCACCAAAGTAAGGATATGGGTATAGGTGATCAAGTGTCTAGATGTCAAATCAAGTGGGATCTCACCTACCCATGTGCTAGATCTAGCCCAACAAGCCTCTCTCAAGGAAGTGCGCTTTAGGTCAAGGAGAGCTTTTTATCTTAGAAAATGGATCAATTCTTAGCCAATCACCACCAAACTATAGATCCAACTAGGGGTGGATGCTATAGAGGTGGGTTTTCAATATCTTTTCAAAATGAGGGCTAGATCTAAGTAGATCTAAGGAATACCAAAAATTGGGGTTTTGATTTAATTAGGGTTTTATGACCAATGGAGATAGAATGGATGAAAGAGGCACATACCTTGTAGATCTTACCTCAATTTGCTTATGGCCACCTTGCAAGTTGATAGCATTCTCCTATGTTTATATTCAAGAGTGAGATCCAAGTGCTCCAACCAAATCTCCCTTCTCCAAGATAGCCAAATCGTCCTCCTCCTACAAGACAAGATCAAAGAAACAAGTCAAGCAAGATGATTATGAAAATGGTAGAAAGATGTAATAGAAAGCATCAACTATGTCACGAAGATACAATAATGATACTCCCTGTCACAAGATCAACCCAAGAGAGAATATGTGGATCCCTCCAACAATAACCCTCCAAAAGTCGCCCTCCTCTCTCCAATTCGACTTTCCTGTCAAAAGGTTAGCAAAAACACATAGATCCACAATGATACATAGAAGAGATACTTTATATTCAATATGCAAGAGAATCCACAAGCCAAGAGAGATGTGCTCCACAAAAAATCTTCTATTCCAATATTCCAGAGCTCCAAAGGTGAGCTTTACAATGGGGGGTCTCCTCCTTATATAGGATAATAAAGACCAAAACCCTATACCACTCTACAATACTACATCAAATGAGTGGTTGAGATTATAAGATCTCATCATGCAATCAATGGCTAGGATGAATCCATAACATAATATCACATGGATCACTCAACATAACAATAGCGCCCTCACTAAATGGTACAATGAGGGTGACGTCATCCCACAAGAGGGGTATAAAGTACAATAATCCACCTCATGATGACTAGGACAAGATAAAATAAGCACATGGTGGGGCTAGGAGGTATAAATCCTTGCTAGCTCACCCCAAGGCACAATAAAATAATAAAATATGTCCAATATAATGATAATGACCAAAACTATCCTCAGAATCCATGACAATCGAGCAGTAAATGTCCTCCTGTGATCAATCTGGAGATACCCACATGGTGAAAACTGACTGGAAGATAGTGAGATCACCCTGGAAGACCTCTGTGAAAACCAAATGCCAAAACCTTGCCTCAATTGCCCAAATCGATTTCCTCAGTGACCACTTTATCCCATTTTTTAACTGCCTCGGGAACTGTGAAAGTGCCAAAACTGCCTCCTAGGGTGCTAGCGCTGTCAATCTGAGCCCACCAGGCTCTCCGGGAGGGGGGATAAATGGTAATAACAAGTGGCTGGACCACCCCCTCCATCATCAGCGCCCTAGGTGAACCGGCCTCTCGGGGCCCCTGCTGCTCAGGCTGGGAAATCAGCCCCAAATCTGGTCAACAAGTGTAAAACTGCATCAATCACTGTCAGAAGTGCCCGGAACTGAAAGATAGGTGTCTCAATGGATCCAGAAGACCCAAATCCACTAGGAATGAGTACTCATACACCCTGGGTTGCCCTAATGGGCCAGCTGTAGGGTCCACCATATATGGACAATGTATAATCTGCTGATCTGTAATGATAATAACCTGCTGAACTGGATCAAACATCATCTGTATCATATGTCCATCATATGATATCATCATCAAACATGTGGGACCATAACTCATCATCAATAATCATCCATACATGGTCCACATCATCACGGATCCCAAGAATATATATAATCAAGGATAAATCACATCAGTAGACTAAGACAATGCTTCTTTAATCATTCCATAGCTAAGCTCAAAGTACAAATTCCATTCAGTGGCATTAATTATTTTAACATATTCCGTTGTTATATAAAATTACTTGCACCATAGTTCAAATGACAAACTCACCCATTGGACATGGTCAAACTGCTAGTGAAGGATGAAGGCTAGTAGCAAGGTTGGGCCAAGGGTGTGACTTGTCTAACTCAACTCAAAAATACTTTGGACTGGGAGAGGGGGAAACTACAAACTCTGTGTTGGACAAAAGAACACGGGGGATGGCTGTGCCTCACAGATGGATAAGTTGTTTAGAGAGTGCTTATTCAACTTAGGCATCATGTCTACATCAAGTTGATCCAAGTTCATTAGGATCATTCAATTTATTTCCATGGCCTTTTTTTGGCCTACATAACCCTTCGGATTTCAGATGTGCTGAGAAGCACAACTAGTTGCAGCTTGCATCCAGGGCATGTTTTTCATATTTTCACAAGGTCAGCAATTGTTTAGATATAGCTTTTAAGAACTATTGCTTTTTGGACCTTTCTTATACTCTTCGAGGAGTATTTTTAGCTTTTCATTGCTCTTGCCCCTTTTTTTTTGTTTCCATGGGCGAATTCATTTAGTTTCCACAGGTAGAACATGAGCTTTCAGTTTTAGCCAACAACATCTCAAGTGACTAGGGGGAGTTCGAGCCAATGCCAAACATCGGGACAACCGACCAGAATGATTTAGGCCTACAATCCAACTTACCAAAGGCAAGTTCTGTCACCAACTCAGAGCCGAGACACTGAATAAACAGGGATGCGGTCCAAACACAGAGGTAGAAAAATAGGGAAGTCCTCAGTACCAGGAAGTCAAATGAGACAAGTCAGGGTTTAAAGTCAAACAGGAAGGTCATGTATGGATGGAGACAAGTGGATATGGAGCCTACACTAGCAGACAACAGGTGTCGGGAAAGACCATGTCTATGTAAGGTGAAATACCAGTAAGTTTTGTTAGATGACCTAAAAGCGCAAGTAATTGTCCATTTTAAGGTTTACAGTTCATTTTAAATAGTTTGCCACATCAGGAATAATATACCAAGCACATGCTATAATCATGACTAAATCAACAAGCTAATAATCCACTGTCAGTGAGAACATATCCCTAGATCATACAACATCATCATAATAGCAATCATCATGCATCATCTGAAACACTGCTGAAGTACATCTCTAGGCACTGAACTGAAACTGTAATGGGATAAGTGGTCACATCAGTCATCCAATCTGAACTCTCAAGGCTCAGCCTTGACACAAGGTCATATACAAATCTGAATAATATACTGCTCTGATCATGAGTGATCCATAATATATAGCCATGCTCTGGAATAATGTAAGCTCTGGAATGTGCAGATATCTGCTGTACAAGAATAGTAGCCCTGCTACTATGGTGTGATAACATCTGGCTCCAGCTGGGACAAGTGCTCTAAGGGAGAGAGCGCTTGAGAACCTCAGAATCTCTGGTCTCGAACTGCTCTGCATCAATCTTCAATCCAGCACTGCACCATCCTTGCTTTCAGCTTTTATCTTGCACCTATTCCTGCTCTCACAAACACTAGAATACCATCATGGAGCATGTATGGGATAAAAATAAAATAAAACTGAACTGAAATCTGATCTAGAACATAAACTGAAATGCATATAAATATAACTAATCATGGCATATATTATTCATTTATCATTTTTATTTACTGTGCAGGAGGAAGAGAGAAATTCTTCAAGCAGGCAAACTTGCACAGGCAGCCAACAATAAAAAAAATGACAACTAAAATTTCTTAAATGCATGCAGGAGGAGCAACAAGCTTAGGAAGGAGCAAGACTCAACTCAAGCAGAAAAAGAAAAACAGGACAATACTCGGCACACAGAAAAAGAAAAATCACACAAATCCTACTGCTCAAGTGAGCTTATTCAGAACCTACCTAATCTAAACAGGTAAGGCACAGTAAGTCATTCGAAAGGGATAAGGGGGTAGTAGTGTTTCAACAGTACCCCATTTACTGGCAGCTCCAATTCACACCCGTCCAATGTTTCCAACCAAAAGGAATTTTTACCCGCAACTCTACTTATTTGATAGGGACCCATCCATATCTTTTCAAACTTGCCATGGTTTCCAGGTTTCTCTTTGTTCTTATCCCACAGTAAAACTATATCACCAACTCCAAAATTTATGTCCCTGCTCCGTTGATCAAAAGTTTCTTTTATTCTTTCTTGTTCCAACACCATTTTATCCCATGCTTCCCTTCTGTTTTCATCTAGTTCTACTAACTTGTCAATTCTTGCTTGCATGGCTTCTTGCTCAGTGGAACATTGTCGCAGTAGTTCATACACAGGGATTTGAAGATTGATCGGAAGCCTACAGTATTGTCCATATACTATTTCAAAAGGAGCTTTTCCTGTTATTCTTTTAACTGTTGTTCGATCTGCCCATAGGGCATACTTAAGCTTGACATCCCAAGTCCTTTTGTTTTCGCCGACCATTCTTTTCAGAAGTCTGATTAGGTTCTTGTTGCTTGACTCAGCCAATCCATTTCCCTGGGGGTAATAATTGGAGGAGTGGGATAGAGTGATGCCATGGTCTGAACAAAAGGTTGTCATCTCCGTCTTGCTAAAAGCTGGGGCATTATCGGTTGTGATTTTACAGGGGCAACCATATCTGGAAACGATGTTTTCTTCCAAAAATTTGACCACTACTTCTGCGGTGCATTTCTTGGTAGGGACAGCTTCAACCCAGCGAGTAAAATAATCTGTGCAGGTCAAGATGTATTTATATCCTCCTGAAGAGCTTGGGTTTATTGGTCCCACAAAATCCATTCCCCATTGTTGGAAGGGAGCTTCTATAATGACTGGGGTCAAAGGCAAGGAAGGTAGTCTAGGTTTTCCTGAATAAAATTGACACTCTTGACATGTTCTAACAAATGTGTGCACATCTTTGAACAAGGATGGCCAATAATACCCAGCTCTCATGATCTTAGCAGCTGTGGTTCTAGGTGCATAATGTCCTCCGCATAATCCAGAATGCATTTCCTTGATGATTCTTTGGGAGTCATCATGATTTACACATTTGAGTATGATTCCATCGGGATTCTTCCAACCCAAACCATCTTCAGTTAAAACATACTTAGATGCTTTTAGCCTCAAAGCTCTCCTTTGGTGGTCTACAAGGTGGTCTGGACAGGTCATATGTTTAAGGTAGAAAATGATGTCTTTGTACCACTCGTGATCTTCATTAATATAAAGGATCATGTTATTTTGCTGCAGTTTGGAATCCGTTAGTAGCTGTGCCAACCCTTGGCCTTTCACTATCTTGATTGGTTTGATTTCAATGTCATACTCTTGAATCCTAGAAATCCAGTTTCCCCTAACACCTATGCCATCAGGTTGAGATAAGACATCTTTTACCGCTTGATAAGGGACGTAAGCCATAATTTTGGAGTATCCGATATATGTCCTAAAATGTTTTAACGATTTGACCAAGGCATAGGCTTGCTTTTCAGTGGTTGTGTAGTTTAGTTCCGCATCTCTAAGGTTTTTACTCATAAAGGCAACCGGTTGTTCATGGTTTTCTTCATTCTTTTGCAACAACACAGCCGCTATGGTGTCCTCGGAAGCATAAGAATAAATCAAAAATTCCTTATTGTAGTTCGGGCTTACTAGGATAGGTGCAGAAGCAATGGCTTTCTTTAGGGATTCGAATGAAATATCACATTTCTTATCCCAAACAAATTTCACATCCTTCTTCAACAAGTTATTTAAAGGCTTGGCCAATTCAGCTAAATTAGGGATGAATCTTCTTACGAAGTTTATTTTTCCGAAAAATGATCGTAATGAGCTGACATCCTTTGGGGGAGTTATGGCTTGGATTCCTTGCACTCTCTCTGGATCAATTCTAATGCCTTCTTTGGACACAATGTGACCTAACAACTTCCCTTCATCCACCCCGAATGTTGACTTTTTAGGATTCAAGGATATTCCAAATTTTCGACATCTTTCAAAGATTCTCCTTAGATGTTTTACGTGGTCTCCCCTATCTTTCGAGAAGACAGTTAGATCATCTTGATAGATTGCAATGATTTTGCCAATGAGACCCTCAAATGCATGATCCATTGCCCTTTGAAAGGTTGATCCTGCATTCAAAAGCCCAAATGGCATTCTTATATACTCGAAGGTTCCCCACGGGGTGGTGAAGGTTGTCTTCCCACGATCTTCCTTCTTGATTTGGACCTGGTTGTACCCAGAAAATCCGTCAAGTAAGGATAACATGCCAGCCCCTGTTACACTTTGCAACAGATTTTCCATGTTGGGCAAAGGATAGTTGTCTTTTAGAGATGCTTGATTTAGGTTCCTAAAGTCAATGCAAATTCTAATCTCCCCGTTTTTCTTCCTTACTATTACAGGATTGGATACCCAGGTTGTATGCCTAACTGGTCTTATGATACCTGCTGCCAGCATCTTTTCCAATTCCTTTTTAACTAAGGGAGCTAATTTAGGGTTCATGTTTCGCAACTTTTGTCGATATGGCTTGGCTCCCTCTTTAAGAGGAATGGTGTGTTCTATGATGGACTGATCGTAAGTTTTTAAATCATCATAGACCCATGCAAAGATATCTTTATACTCTCGGATTAACTCAATAATTCTTCTTCTTTCCTCTCCTGAGGCATTTATCCCAATTCTGATCATTTTTGGAGAACAAGCAGACCCTACATTTATTTCGATGACCCCATCTACAGGTTCAGATCTCTTACCCTTGTATTCATCATGCCTGTTAAAATTTCTCTCCAGGGGGAAAGCTATTTCTGTGACATCCATGCCTTCAATTGAATCACCTTTTATCTCATCCTCGAAATTCACCATTGGGGTTTTAGAAGCATTTAAAAATCGTATGATTTGGGCATCACTGTCAAAGACTTGCCAATGGTCTTCATTATCGGGAACAGAGGGTCTGAATAAAACTTCAAGTTTGCAGTTTTCTTGTTTTAGAGACTCAGATGTTTGAAGAGTACTGGCCATTACGGATAGCTCATCAGCCAAAGTATTTTGTTCACGGGGAACAGCCTTAATCCCGAAGGCATCAAAGCATTCAATGGTGTCCCAAACTGCATTTCTATAGTCTCTAAGTCTATTATTCTTAGCGGCGAATTTGTTTTTTATCTGGGACACAATGAGGTCGGAATCTCCCGTGACAGATATTGATTTGATTTTTCTTTCTCTGGCAATTTCCAAGCCCAGAAGCAATGCTTCATACTCTGCCACATTGTTGGTGCACTCAAACTCTAAACGGAAAGAAAACAAACTCTTTTCTCCCGATGGTGAAGTTAAGACTATACCGGCTCCTGCACCATGTCGGGAACGGGCCCCATCAAAATGCATCTTCCAGACTTGTTCATGTGAAAAAGGCTGCCTTTTAACCTCCTCCCAGTAATTTGCTAGAATCATGAAGTTCCCAATTTCATCACTTGAATACATTGCCTCAGTAAATAAATGTTCAGGTGTTTCAACATATTCTTTCATGGGTGGTTCATTGAACAGAGTTATGAACGAACCTTCTTTGGTTGGGATTGTGGCATATGTCAAATCCATTTGGACACTTCCTCCCAATCTTGCAGACCATTCCCTGGATAGCAACATTCCCCACGCATCAGGGATATCTAGGACTAAGACATTCATTGAGAGCTCAATGTCAGAGCAGGCAGCTAACCTAACGGGCAGGTTTTCAATTATCCCAATAGATTTCACAGGTTTGGAATCCATGCCACAAACATTTCTGTAGGGTCTTGTGGGTACTAACTCAAGTTGTTCCATGACTCTTAAAGGCATGACACTTACTTCAGCTCCTGAGTCCAACATGCAATTATGTAATATTAAACCATTCACTTCCAATGCAACATAAAAGGGTGGGAAGTTTCCAGAGTTGTCACCAGAGACACTTTGGATCATGACAGGGGAATCCCTAATCTCTGCAGCAGCTTTCTTAGGAGCTTGCTTCCTTGTTTGAATCCCAAGATGAGTAGTAGCTCTTTTGTGGAATGAAGGGATCTTAAAAATTTCACAAAATGGAATAGGCATGTTTATCTTTTCTAGGAAGCTTGTAATGTCTATGTTTAGGTTGTGAGGGTTTTCCTTATCCTTTTCAATTGTACCTAAACCTAGGAATTTCATAATGTCATGTTTAACAGCCGGGATCTTGATTAGGTCTTTTAGGGAAACCGAAGCAGATGAATTGGCTAGCTTACTTGGAATGTTTGTTCTAGGGAGTTCCTTGTTAGGTTTTAGAATCGTGGGAGGTTTTGGTTGCTTTCTCCAAAGGGTTGCTTTGGGAACGTTAGTTTTAGGGGGAGGATCAATTTTAATTGCTTGATCTGTCTTTTTGTTTGCATGAGGAGATTGGCTAGTGGTGGTTACAGTTTTACCCTTCGAGATGACCTCAGGAGAAAGCTTTGGAGCTTTTGGCAAGATTCTTCGGACAGGTTGATGCACTGTCTTGCTAGGCTGTGGGTCAGTCGTTTTAGGTTGCTGAGTCTTGGGAGGACTAGCCTTTGGAGGGATTGAATTGCTACAGATGGATTTTAACATCTCTTTGGTTTGTTGATCACGTCTTTTGAAATCCTCATCTTGATTCTTAAGATATGTAGCAATGTTGGTGACCATTTCACACATGTTTGTCATAAATTCCATGGTCATTTCGGGAGAGATGTTATTTTGAGTAGACATCTCTTTATGGGTTCTTTTCTCAGCGGAGTCACGATTAGGAGTCGCCAGGTAGATTTTTAAGCTCTACTACCAAGAGGTATGTCGTTTAAAGTGCAGAAAGGTAGCGAGACACAAAGATGTGTTGAACCAAGGTAGGCCCCTACCTCCCCGGCAACGGCGCCAAAAATGTTATCACACAACTTGTAGTTGCCCCTAGAGGTATCCCATCCGGGACGGTAGAGGAGTTAGGCAACTAAAGAGGTGACCTAAGAGATGCCACGGTTCCCAATGCAATGTGGGAGTCACGTCAACCGAGGCACTCTTCGCTTTAAGTCAGGGTATAACCAGACCAAGGGGGAGACCCTAATACCCCAATCACAGTTGATTGGACCCAAGCAAAGGTTTCAAAGGGTGAATAAATGATAAGTTACGGAAACCAATGCAAGGCTAAGTGGACCTAATGTTTGAGGTATGGTTGAAGGTGGTATTATGGATAGTTAATGTTTCAATCTATGTATGGTTTAGGCCACTTGATGGGGTATGATTATTAAGTATAGTACCATGTGTTTACACAAGTGGGTCTTGTTGCCTTGGGAAATGTGAAATGGTTCTAGAAAGGCCCACAAGGTGAAGTTAAGTGTGAAGATGGTACTATAGGCTAGATCTAGGTTAGATCTACAAGTTAGAGTTGGTTCTAGGATTACCCATGTGCTAGATCTAGGGTTTGACACTAATCCCAAGAAGTGCGCCTTACTTGGAGAAGGACTAGTGCCTTGTTGGATGGGCTAATGGGGTCAAGAAGAATGTCAAAGTGTAGATCGGGACACCTAGAAGCCAAGTCAAGTGGTTTGGATGAGATCCAATGGTTGGATCTTGCTAGATCTAGGTTTTTAGGTGATGACCAAAAGTGGACCACAATTCCTCAAAACAAGGAATGCAATCCCCAAGGTAGATCGGGACAAAAGGACAGTCTAGACTTAGGTTTCAAGGCATGGGAGATCCAAATCCACAAAAATCTCCAACACCCACTTCCTAGAAGTGATCCAACTCAAAATTTCAAGGGGGTGCGACTTTCTCAAGGAGGGGCAAAAAGTGGGTTTGGTGGACCAAACCAAGTCCAATGGCCACCAAAATGTAGATCCGGGATGTTAGTACCCCGATCTATGTTCCTTCAAAGTTTCAAGTGAATCCAATGGGTAGATCTTAGTAGATCTAAGTTTTAAAGGTACCAAGAAAATCAAAAGGGGGTTTCAACCCCTCAAAACATGGAGAGATGTCCACAAGGTAGTTTTCACCAAAGTAAGGATATGGGTATAGGTGATCAAGTGTTTAGATGTCAAATCAAGTGGGATCTCACCTACCCATGTGCTAGATCTAGCCCAACAAGCCTCTCTCAAGGAAGTGCGCTTTAGGTCAAGGAGAGCTTTTTATCTTAGAAAATGGATCAATTCTTAGCCAATCACCACCAAACTATAGATCCAACTAGGGGTGGATGCTATAGAGGTGGGTTTTCAATATCTTTTCAAAATGAGGGCTAGATCTAAGTAGATCTAAGGAATACCAAAAATTGGGGTTTTGATTTAATTAGGGTTTTATGACCAATGGAGATAGAATGGATGAAAGAGGCACATACCTTGTAGATCTTACCTCAATTTGCTTATGGCCACCTTGCAAGTTGATAGCATTCTCCTATGTTTATATTCAAGAGTGAGATCCAAGTGCTCCAACCAAATCTCCCTTCTCCAAGATAGCCAAATCGTCCTCCTCCTACAAGACAAGATCAAAGAAACAAGTCAAGCAAGATGATTATGAAAATGGTAGAAAGATGTAATAGAAAGCATCAACTATGTCACGAAGATACAATAATGATACTCCCTGTCACAAGATCAACCCAAGAGAGAATATGTGGATCCCTCCAACAATAACCCTCCAAAAGTCGCCCTCCTCTCTCCAATTCGACTTTCCTGTCAAAAGGTTAGCAAAAACACATAGATCCACAATGATACATAGAAGAGATACTTTATATTCAATATGCAAGAGAATCCACAAGCCAAGAGAGATGTGCTCCACAAAAAATCTTCTATTCCAATATTCCAGAGCTCCAAAGGTGAGCTTTACAATGGGGGGTCTCCTCCTTATATAGGATAATAAAGACCAAAACCCTATACCACTCTACAATACTACATCAAATGAGTGGTTGAGATTATAAGATCTCATCATGCAATCAATGGCTAGGATGAATCCATAACATAATATCACATGGATCACTCAACATAACAATAGCGCCCTCACTAAATGGTACAATGAGGGTGACGTCATCCCACAAGAGGGGTATAAAGTACAATAATCCACCTCATGATGACTAGGACAAGATAAAATAAGCACATGGTGGGGCTAGGAGGTATAAATCCTTGCTAGCTCACCCCAAGGCACAATAAAATAATAAAATATGTCCAATATAATGATAATGACCAAACTATCCTCAGAATCCATGACAATCGAGCAGTAAATGTCCTCCTGTGATCAATCTGGAGATACCCACATGGTGAAAACTGACTGGAAGATAGTGAGATCACCCTGGAAGACCTCTGTGAAAACCAAATGCCAAAACCTTGCCTCAATTGCCCAAATCGATTTCCTCAGTGACCACTTTATCCCATTTTTTAACTGCCTCGGGAACTGTGAAAGTGCCAAAACTGCCTCCTAGGGTGCTAGCGCTGTCAATCTGAGCCCACCAGGCTCTCCGGGAGGGGGGATAAATGGTAATAACAAGTGGCTGGACCACCCCCTCCATCATCAGCGCCCTAGGTGAACCGGCCTCTCGGGGCCCCTGCTGCTCAGGCTGGGAAATCAGCCCCAAATCTGGTCAACAAGTGTAAAACTGCATCAATCACTGTCAGAAGTGCCCGGAACTGAAAGATAGGTGTCTCAATGGATCCAGAAGACCCAAATCCACTAGGAATGAGTACTCATACACCCTGGGTTGCCCTAATGGGCCAGCTGTAGGGTCCACCATATATGGACAATGTATAATCTGCTGATCTGTAATGATAATAACCTGCTGAACTGGATCAAACATCATCTGTATCATATGTCCATCATATGATATCATCATCAAACATGTGGGACCATAACTCATCATCAATAATCATCCATACATGGTCCACATCATCACGGATCCCAAGAATATATATAATCAAGGATAAATCACATCAGTAGACTAAGACAATGCTTCTTTAATCATTCCATAGCTAAGCTCAAAGTACAAATTCCATTCAGTGGCATTAATTATTTTAACATATTCCGTTGTTATATAAAATTACTTGCACCATAGTTCAAATGACAAACTCACCCATTGGACATGGTCAAACTGCTAGTGAAGGATGAAGGCTAGTAGCAAGGTTGGGCCAAGGGTGTGACTTGTCTAACTCAACTCAAAAATACTTTGGACTGAGAGAGGGGGAAACTACAAACTCTGTGTTGGACAAAAGAACACGGGGGATGGCTGTGCCTCACAGATGGATAAGTTGTTTAGAGAGTGCTTATTCAACTTAGGCATCATGTCTACATCAAGTTGATCCAAGTTCATTAGGATCATTCAATTTATTTCCATGGCCTTTTTTTGGCCTACATAACCCTTCGGATTTCAGATGTGCTGAGAAGCACAACTAGTTGCAGCTTGCATCCAGGGCATGTTTTTCATATTTTCACAAGGTCAGCAATTGTTTAGATATAGCTTTTAAGAACTATTGCTTTTTGGACCTTTCTTATACTCTTCGAGGAGTATTTTTAGCTTTTCATTGCTCTTGCCCCTTTTTTTTTGTTTCCATGGGCGAATTCATTTAGTTTCCACAGGTAGAACATGAGCTTTCAGTTTTAGCCAACAACATCTCAAGTGACTAGGGGGAGTTCGAGCCAATGCCAAACATCGGGACAACCGACCAGAATGATTTAGGCCTACAATCCAACTTACCAAAGGCAAGTTCTGTCACCAACTCAGAGCCGAGACACTGAATAAACAGGGATGCGGTCCAAACACAGAGGTAGAAAAATAGGGAAGTCCTCAGTACCAGGAAGTCAAATGAGACAAGTCAGGGTTTAAAGTCAAACAGGAAGGTCATGTATGGATGGAGACAAGTGGATATGGAGCCTACACTAGCAGACAACAGGTGTCGGGAAAGACCATGTCTATGTAAGGTGAAATACCAGTAAGTTTTGTTAGATGACCTAAAAGCGCAAGTAATTGTCCATTTTAAGGTTTACAGTTCATTTTAAATAGTTTGCCACATCAGGAATAATATACCAAGCACATGCTATAATCATGACTAAATCAACAAGCTAATAATCCACTGTCAGTGAGAACATATCCCTAGATCATACAACATCATCATAATAGCAATCATCATGCATCATCTGAAACACTGCTAAAGTACATCTCTAGGCACTGAACTGAAACTGTAATGGGATAAGTGGTCACATCAGTCATCCAATCTGAACTCTCAAGGCTCAGCCTTGACACAAGGTCATATACAAATCTGAATAATATACTGCTCTGATCATGAGTGATCCATAATATATAGCCATGCTCTGGAATAATGTAAGCTCTGGAATGTGCAGATATCTGCTGTACAAGAATAGTAGCCCTGCTACTATGGTGTGATAACAGGACCTTTTTAGAAAACCCTATCTATGCCATATCTGAAGAAGTTAATAATGAACAAAATTTCTATGGATATGTTGTTAATAATCCCACTTATAAGCATGAGGATACATGTGGCCTGGAAATTGATAAAATTCACAAAGACTCCCCCACGTTTGACAGGAGTATGGATTTTGAACAGTTGAGCATAGAGGAAGAGCATGACATCTTTACATATGAGCAGTTAGTTGAGCATACATCTTACCCATTGGATGACTCTTGTATATTGGAACAGTTCGAGGCATGCACTTTCATAGAAAATTATTTTCGGAAGAGCCTTTTAGATCAGTGTGATGAGGTACCAGAACTACCTTGTCATTCTGAGTTTCTTCACCCTATCCTGTTTTGGATAGAGGGTGCTTGCAGGAGGACTTACTATATTGGGAAGCATTTCAAATATCTATCACATGCTTATGATTTCCCCTCCGTCCCTCTGATTCAGAAGATCCAAGCAGGTTTGCACTTTCTAATAAGCATGCCCTTGCTCTGGCTGGTAACCAGAGACAAGGTAAAGAATTGTTTTTACATTGATTACATGCCTAAATGGTTACATTGGATTTCTGATTATACTTAACATTTTCCCTTTTTGTATTATATTAGAATAGGAAAAGATGAAAGTTTGTCAAAGAAACAAGCATTTACTTTCTAGATTTCCTAGAATTTATTTTCAAACAATAAAATATAGTTGGTATTTCATTTTGTTTTTTTCATAAAACATGTGCTACTAAAGGTTTTTTGTCAAGTTGAGATGTTTTTACAGGTTATATATATAAACCAAAGATTCTGGTGTTCTCGTATCCTCTCTTGCATGATTTCCAGATCGAGTACACGTCTCGCAGTTGGAGCCAGATGTTATCACCTATTTTGTACAAATAGCTGAATTTCTCATGAGCCGCCAGTTCCATGAACATGGTTCATGTTCATCGTCAATGTTCAAAAGTTCAGAGGTCTTTTTCAGGGCATTTTTGCCCCATTTGTAATAACTGCATGTTCATACCCCCATGGGGAAAATGTAAAAAGTTGGTCTAAACAGGATCATTTTATAAAAGCCTCGGCTATCCATAGGTTTAGCCATTTGGGGGATAGTCTAAAGTGTTTTTTCCTCAAGAATTATGCGCTACTCATCAGTGGCGTATAACCCCTGAGTTTTTCACTCAAACCTCCAAAGCTGGAGTATTTTCCATGGTGGTCAAAACTTAAGGTGGTTATTAAAGTCTTGTGTCTAGGATTTTTTACGTGTTAGCCATCCCGATTGAGTCGTATGAACATGCACTAGGTCCCCGAGGAGTTTCGTCTGATTCCGAGAAAAATAAATTTTTCCATAAATTAGACCATTTTTTAATGGTTTAATTAAAAAATTTCAAAAAGTGATAAAAGCCTCATCCGGAGGTGAAATTGAGCGTGAGGAGGTTCGTTTTGACGTTTGGAGCGTCCTCTTTACCCTGGTGCCAACGTTTCTGAGGTTTCGGGCGATTACATCACCTCTGGGAGCAGTTTTTCACTATTTTAGCATTTAATGACCAAAAAATGACAAAATTCACTAAGTGACAAATTCAAATAAGTCAAAAATTGAATTTTTTTAACCATGGAAAAGGTTGAATATTATTTTCATGGGTTGTACGACCACATTAGAGGATTAAAACACATGTTTAAATAAACATTGGATTTATGAGTTACTTAGTAAGGATGACGTGAGCACACTCACGTGGGCATAAATTCGCGTGGGTTGAAGGTGAAGGCTCCAAATCGCATGAGTGGTGGGCACCTCCCTAAGATTTTGGCCACATCATATTGCATTAATTCTCAAACTCCGAGCTCTCTCCTTGTTATTCACGCATCCCTTCATAGCTCACGCTTCTCCCTTATGTGGATTCACGCATTCCTACAATCCCTCACGTCAATCTCAACAAGGGGCTCGAAATTGCAAGGTGGAGCTTGATCTTTGGTTGGTGATACTTCCAAGAAATGGATGGGGCGCCTTGCCAAGGTGGATGCCACCTCCCCATCCCATTCAATGAGATTCGAGTTGTTGTGATAGTTAAACACTCCAAGCTTGGAGTAGACTTGGGATTAGACTTTGATGATTGGTGCCATTGGCACCTTGATTGCCAATTCGAATTAGGGTAGAGCTGAGCTCTTGTATGTGTATAAATAGAGGCTCTTTTAGTTCTATTCATCATGGAGTTTTTGGCATAGAAACTCTAGTGAAAATTGTAAGCTTTTTGATTAATAAGATATTTTGACACTTTGGAGGTCATTTGATTGGGTTTCTTGGCACTGTGTCTTCATCTCATATGAAGTAATCTCTCTCTCATCCTACCCTTATTTGCAATTTTGATTATTATGCTTATTGAGGACTAACAATCTAGTACTTAGGTTTTTAATCTCTTGCTTTGAGTGTTTGTGTTTTCAGGGAATTCATCTATTGAGAGCTTTTGGCATCTAATACCTTCACCATTCAAGTGTTCCATTTTTTCTTTAATATTTTGTTTTGCAGGGTTGCGAGCTTCTCCAAGTGTTCTTTGGTTTTTCCAACAAAGCATTCTAAAAGATTCTTTCGGTTACTTGTTACTAGTCCTACCCACTTTCAAGTTGTGGAAAAGCACAGTTTATCATCCTCCAAACTTGATCTGCCCATCCAAACTGTGGATTTCCAAGCCATTTCTTCCACCAAGTTTGAGATTACTACCTAGTTTGCCTTTGTTTTCGGCTTGCTTGGTTTTTTGCCTTCTTGTTTGCCTCTCGTCCTAGTCTCATCTTGCTTCTTCTTACTGCTGCTACCTTTCTTTCGCTGCTGCTGATCTTTGTTTTCTGCTGCCATCTTTCTTGCTGCTGCCATTTGTGTTTTCTACTGCTGCTATCTTCTTCTTCCATTCGTCCTCCTCTCCCTTCTCCTCCTCTCCTCTCGTCTTTCCTCTCATCCTCCTCTTCATCCCCTTCCTTCTCCTCCTGTCTTGCCCTTCTTCCCTTCCATCAACCTACAAAACACATAACAAAAACAAAACAAAAGCTTGTTAGAGTTAGTTTTATTTTGTAGCTTGTTAGTAGATAGATATTGCATCTCTCATTCTAGGCCTTACACATAGTTTACTTCTTTGCATTTTAAGATCTATCATTAGAAAAGAGGTAAATTTTGCATAAAAAATATTTCATCTTTAGATCCTTTTTCTGGCATTTTAGGCATTAGTTTGTTTGCTGGTCCGTTTCACTTTTTTAAATAATTTAAATTTGAATCTCATAAAATTTTACACATAGGATCTCATTTTGCAAGCTTAAACTTAGTTAGTTTCAAGTTTGTTTTATTTTTTACTAACATCTAATGGGTGCATTGTTGAGGTGAGTTTAAGCTTGTGTAGATCTCTTTGAAGGAGGAGAAAATCTTGATGAGAGCAATATTCAAAGAGGAGCAAAGTACATTCAAGGAGAAGATTCAAGCCAAATAATAGAACCAAAGCCACTCTCCTTTTGTAATTAGCCATTAAGGGCTCATAAAGTTTTGCTTCACTAAGTTGTTCTCCTCTTCAAAAAGACTTTTCAAGGATTTTTCCTAAGGCAATTGTAACCCAAGTAATAAAAAGGCTAGGTGGGATAGTGCCTCCCACACTTAGTTTCTCCTTCCCCATTTGGAGAAGTTTGTTCATGCATGCTTAGATTAGTTTTATTTTCAGTTCTTAGATTAAAATCTGCTTTATGTACTTAGATTAGTTCTCTTCCAAGTCTTGACTTGAGATAGTATCCTTGGGATTTCATTATCCTTGGGATTTCCCAAGGGCAGGGCCACATAGTTTTGTGGTTACTTCTTTTTCCCCATTAGCATCCTTGTGGACATCCAGCTAGCTGCAAGGTTTTCAGGACTAGCGGTTCTAGCGGTCGACCTTGTTTGGAGGTTGATCCCCCTTTGTTATTTGTTTCTTAGCTAATTGTTAGATTTGGCCTAGTTTCTTTTATGCATTTTGTTTAGTCTTTCATTTTGCAAGTAGTTGTTCTTTCACTTGTTCAATTTATTTCATTTTTGTCATTTGTTGAGCTATCATGTGCGTTCATGCTTACAATTTGCTTCTATCTTAACAATGAACAAAGCCTCTTGAACTTGAAATAACCCAAGTCAAGGTACTCTCTATCGGAGAGCATACTAGATTCTACATTCCCCTTGCATTAGGCATATAGATTAATTAAGCCTCTTGAACTTTGGTCTTAAAACTAAGTCAAGAGCACTCTCTATCGGAGAGTCGAACGGTGTGCTCTTAATAATCCTAAAATTTGCAACCCACACCCCCATAATAAATTTACTTTCGTTGGCTATCTAACACCCGTATGCTCTGCCAACCTGAAAAGGTTGGGCTAGCACTCAGAAAGGTGTTAGATTTGTTAAGTTGGATAACATAATAAAATTTTCACCCCACAACCAACGAACCGGCGTTGATCGCATGAGAAATATTTTAAGTGGAGGGCAAAATTCCTATACCTGTTGGGGCCGGAGATCCACCGCTGTCTAGACATCAGAGTGGTTTAATTCTTTAGACACCTATTCTTTGAAATCTGGGCGGATCCGACATACCAACAGAGGGGAAGCCACTTGAAGTATACCTTTCCGGTCTCTTGATTACCTTGCTGTTCTTAGCCTAATAATCAAGACCATTAAAACTTTGAATTTACCAAGATAAATTGCAAAACGATCTCATGAACATATCTCTCGAGCACTTGTATCAAACAACCCAAGCACTTAAGTTTTTTTTTACTCCATAAGGTACTGGTCCTTGAATCACATATTCTATTTGCTTATTGTCAATCTGGAGTACCTGTGTTAATTTTCATATAAGAGTGACTTGTATCTAAAGATGTCTTGAAGTGGTTGTGAATCAGTGTATATCTTATCTTATCTTGCAACGTGGATTGCGTTATCTTGTGTCTTTTTCAAAGTATTATTGTGTCTCTCATCTTCAAAACTCCTAAACAACACCCATCCACATCACTCAACACCAAAAAACACTTAAACACATAAGAGCCATAGTAAACTCTTTGTAGGGACTACCCCCCTTGGCTTCGTTAGGAGTTAGCCTAAACGGAGGAGCTGGGATTCAGGTGACAGTACCTGGCTCATTGCTTGCCCCCAAGGCCACACTTTCCCCACTTGTAGTGAGGGAACAACTTTCGAAAGATTTCTGCTGTTGGTGTGCATCTCGGCGGACAACAATGCCCTTTTGCTATTCCAGTGGACACAACTAAGGTAGTGGATGTCCCTTCTGAGTTTGACTGATTATGGCTCGGTGAAATAATTTGTTGTTGCTGCTACACGTTTTAGTTTTAAAAAAATTGTTGTTGCTGCTGCATGCTATGTTACCAGAAACGAGAAACAGGAAACGAAACAAGAAACGAGAACGATACGAGAAACGCAGTTTTTAGGTTTCGCATATATAAGAAACGAGGAGAGAGAAAAACAACAAAATTGAAGGGGAAGAGCTATGTATGCGGCTAAGAAATGTATATAACAATAACTATGCCAAATCTGAATTTTGTTAACAGTATGTGGACATCTCTAGAGCTCATAGCATCAATAACATAGACCAGCCTTTGATTCCATGTTCCTATAAAATTCATTTTCCATTATCCCCAAATCACCCTTATAGCTTTAAATTTTGTTTACATTAATATTTGAAAAAGTTTTTCCATCCAAAGGAATTTGTAAAACATAGTATGAGACCAGTCTAGAAGAGAAATCTGAAAAGGGGTAAGTCCCAAGTGAGAGATATATGAAACAGTAGATAAGCCCTAATAAATATAAAGCAAGATCGATAAGCCCATCATAAGGGAAAACGGTATAATAAGGGACTAGCGGCTAGCCCATTTTCATAGGGAAATGCAAAATAATGACTCACAACCAATATGAAACAGGGGATATGAAACAAGGGACAAATCCAGACCTGACGAATGGAGAACATAATTAAAGTAAGATAAAGAACACTGAATATTGCGGAAACATGAATTATAAATGAATGAAAACCTGGTAATATTTGTTCCAAATGATGGTAATTGTTAACTTGTTTTATATTTCCTGGAGCTTGAGCTTCCTTCCTTCTGGCCTCCCTCGTTGAGCTCTTCCTTTTGACCTAATTTAATTAGCTCGATTCTGGATGGGTCATATGTAAAATGAGCCCATTCATGGACTTTTCTTTATACCTTACACCCGCAACAGGGGACCACTGCAACATCCCAAGTAATTCCCTCTTGGATCGAAGGGAGGTGAAGAAGACCTATCCATGGGTCGCCCTCACCCCAACAACGAACTCATCTTTTGTCCCCTCCATCCGCATCAGGTGTAGCTTCACCAGTTGATCCAAAAGGCTACAGTAGCATAAGTAGCAAAGCCACAATATTGAAAGATTTTTATTCACCAAAAATAGGCTTGCCCGGAATGGCAAATACCATTTCTCAGGACTCCAGGCTTGAACTCCAAGCCAGCCGCTCCACCCAAATATTCACTTCAATGCAGGCATCAAACAACACTCGCGAAGGTTGGCATTTAATGAAGTTCCCTATGATCCAGATTGAAGCATTTGCTTTTACATTGAGTTCCTTTATGCTTGCTCGCTGGAATGAATAATGAATCGAGGGCCGGCCCGATTCAAGGAAAGAGGGCTCCTACCATGATAGCCCAATATAAATACTTATCGGTGTCAGACCAACCCGCCCCGAACTACCGGCTAAAGGCGAACGTCTGATGGCAAACAACAGATTCTGAGTTAAGACCGAATAAATATGCCTCGAATCCACCTCTAATAAATCTGCTACGGATTAGGTTGCAGCAGGAAACTTCCTTCCCAAGTTTCACAATTTCACAGTGCACAACATTTAATGGTCATTTATGTGTTCGCCACAACCTGATGCCCCCCACCAAACTATCCAAAAATCAAATTCAAGACGCAACGAAATACGGAAGGTGTTCCTCAAGAAACGAAAAATCGTTTTTGCATAAATCGCTCGAAGAAGAGACGCGTTTCCTAAGAAACGGTTTTTTGGTGGTAGAAACGAGAATGGCCGTAGAAAACGACGGTTTCCGTCTCGTCCCCATTTCTGCAACGTTTTCTCTCAGAAACGTAGACCACCGTCACGTTTCTGGTAACACAGGCTGCATGATTTTGTTTTAAAAAAATTGTTGTTGCTGCTTAATGTTTTAGTTTTAAAAAAATTGTAGTTACTGCACCAAGCTACACCATTCAAAAAATGTTGTTACATCATACAAACCCCTATATTTTCTCTGTAAATTTCAAACAACTCATTCATTTACTAAGGGTTATGTAAAAATATCTGCAAACTAATCTTCTAATCTGTAGAACTCCAAACTAATTTTAGTATTGTTTACCAATTCTGGAATAAAATGATACCCTGTATCAATATGCTTACTCTTCTTTATGGAAAACATGATTCTTCGATAATGCGATGGCAGATTTGTTGTCACAAAAAATATGAGTTGGTTCCTCCTTATTATCCAATAACTCAGTCAAAATTCTTCTCATCCACACTGTGTGACATGCTGTTGCTGTCACTACAACATACTCTACCTTAGCTGATGATTAAGTCACAATGGGTTGCTTCTTTGATGCCCATGCTACTGCACCCGATCCAAAACTGAACACATGACTTGATGTGTTTTTTCTGTCATCAACACTGCCTGCAAAATCATTATCAGTATATCCAGATAGCTTAAAATCTGATATATATAGGATACCATAATTTGTTGTTCCAACAATATATCTCAAGATCCTCTTTCCAACTTGCTAATGGGTGCTCTTTGGAAGATCCATAAATCTGCGAATTAAACTTACAGCAAACATTATATCAAGCCTTGTTGTTGTCAAATACACGAGACTTCCAACCAATCTCTTATACAAAGTTGAATCAACACTTCACCACTAATCCTCCTTACCGAGTTTTTTACCAGTTGCAATGGTGTTACAACAGGCTTACAATTCACCATCCTAAACCTTCTTAAAATATCTTTTGCATACTTAGATTGACAAATAAAAATACCATCTTTAGATTGAGTTACTTTAATACCAAGAAAATACTTCATCATCCTTGAATCAATAATCTCAAACTTTGTTTTCATAGCCGCCTTAAAATCATCTATTGATAGATCTCCAATGAAAATCAAATCATCAACATACAAACAAACTATCAAATTTTACTTTCCTAATTTACCTTTGTATAAAGGGTTAGTTCACTTGGACTTCTACTAAATCCTTTTCTATTTAGATATTCATCAATCCTGCTATACCATACTCTGGGTGCTTGTTTCAATCCATATAATGCTTTCTTTAACCTGTAGACCTTATCTTCTTATCCATCAATTTCATATCCTAGAGGTTGTTTCACATAAACCTCTTTAAAAATGCAGAATTAACATCCATTTGATACACACTCCATTTATTATGTATTGCAGTGGCTAACAACATCCTAATTGTGTCAAGTCTTGCTACAGGTGCAAAAGTTTCATTATAGTCAATACCATCTTGCTAGTTGAACCCCTGAGCTACAAGTCTCGCATTATGTTTCTCAACTTCACCTTCAGCATTCAACTTGGTCTTGTAAATCCATTTAACACTTGTACTATTTTTATCTTCAGACAAATCTACAAGATCCCAAGTGTCATTTCTCACTATGGAATCAATCTCCTCATCTATAGCTTCTAACCAAAATTCTTCTTTAACAACTTCTTCAAAATTTACAGGATCTTATGCGATCAATGCAAAATTTGAAACTTGATCTACTTCTTCATTCTGCTCATATAATTCCCTTGAGCTTCTAGTCTTTTGACCTCTAGTTTTGTTCCTTAATGTAGCTAAAGTAGGATTTGATTCATTACTTACCTCTGATCCTGTTGTTTGATGTCCGCCATAACTTGATAGTTCGCCATGCTCTTGAGTTCTGGGCATTCTTAACTGTGATGGGATGACTCTTGGTGATTGCCTTACAGGATTACTTGCAATAGGTGTATGCAAATGTGGAATCAATTGTGCACCTTGCATGTCTTATTCATCCCCATGAGATAATAAAACTGCCTCTGCAACAAATTTATCTATGCTTCCATCTCGGGTTTCTTTTTCCTTGAATTCAACATCTTTGTTGATAATATACTTCTTGGTGATGGGATTATAGAGTCTATATGCCTTAGACTCCTCACTGTATCCAATAAGGATACACTTCTCACTTATGTCATTCAACTTCCTTCTCATTTCTTCAGGTATAAGCCACACACCCGAAAATCCTCAAATGAGAATGAGATACACTGCAACTCTTACTACTCCAAGCTTCCTGGGGAACTCAATTCTTCACGCTCTTAGTTGGGCTCTCGTTTAGAATATACACTGAACAAATAACTGCTTCTCCCTAATATTCGTTTGGTAGGTGCTTTTCCCTTAGCATACTTCGAGTCAAGTTCATGATGGTTCGATTCTTCCTTTTAAACACTCTATTTTGCTGTGGAGTATATTGAGTAGTAAACTATCTCTTGATTCCATGATACCAACAAAACTCCATGAAATCATTTAGCATATACTCACCTTCTCTATCTAATCTTAAAACTTTAATATATTTGTCACTTTTATTTTCAACCATGGCTTTGAACCTCTTGAATACACCAAAAGCTTCAGATTTCTACTTTAACAAATAAACCCAATTTTTTCGACTATAATCATCAATAAAAGTTAGAAAATAAACATTACCAACCAATGAAGGTGTTTGTATGGATCCACACAAATTTGTGTGAAAGCTCCAATGGAGCTTTCACCCTATATGAAACTCCAGAAAAAAAATTCTCTCTATGATGCTTTGCTAATATGCAGCTCTCACACGAGCTTGTTGGTTGCTAAACACTGGGCAATCCCTTCACCATCTACTTCTTCTACAACAAATCTAGACCACCAAAATGTAAATGGCCACACCTCAAATGCCATAACCATGACTGATCTAAACTCTTAGTTTTATACTTGAATTCAAAGAGTCGATCGGTTTCATTTCTCATTATGAGTGGAAACATCCTATTCTGTGGAATATCCACTCTAGCTATCGACTACTTACTTGGATACTTATCAATGATTGTACATACCTTGTTCTTGAAGAACACTATGTACCTTTTCTCTATCAAGTGTACCCCGCTCAACAGATTGCATTTTAGAACAAGTACATAATACACATCATCTATTATTCTTCTTTCACCATTCTTGATATACACAACATCACACTTTTACCATTAGCACTTAACTCACTGTCATTACCCAAGTACATAATACACATCATCTATTATTCTTCTTTCACCATTCTTGGTATACACATCATCACACCTTTACCATTAACACTTACCTTACTGTCATTACCCAACTTTACCTCATATTGGAAAACACCTCTCTATTTCCAGTCATGTGATTGCTACACCCATTGTCCAAAAACCAAACATCATTTGAACTTTCCTAAGTTACATGACTGGTCGAAAACACAAGTTACTGATTATCTTCAAATTCCTTTGTAACGTGTGCAGATTGCTTGCCAACATCTCTACCTACTTCTTCTACCTCTGGTTTCCTTGCCGCTAGGATCTGCTACTACTCCCCCTTAAACTAGGAGGGTTCTGCTGAGATTTCTTCTCAGCTTCAAAATCAATTATGTTGTCTCTTTGATCAACAGTTGTGCCCCCTCTTCCTCTATTACTAGACCTTCCTCTATCTTTGCCTCTAGTAACTTTCAGCTGAGTTTTGAAAGCATTCTCCAATGGACTATCATCATATATGGTCATCTCGGATTCATGTGCAACCAGAGAACCAGTCAATTCATCAATATGCATTTGACTAGTGTCTTTAAAGTCTTCTATGGGTACAACCACAACTTCAAATTTCTTTGGCAAACTTCTAAGAACTTTCTCAATCATTCTCTTATCTGAGAGGTCATCTCCATACTGTCTCAGCTGATTAACAACGTTCATGACCTGAGTCATGAAATTATCGACAACCTCACTGTCTTTCATTTTCAGATTCTCAAAGTCTCTCCTCAAGTTTTGCAACTGAACAGTCTTCACCTAAGATACACCCTAATAGCTGGTTTCAATAGTGTCCCAAGCCTTCTTTGAAGACTCAATGCTTAACACCTTTGGAAAATCATGTCATTTAAGCCTTGCTGAATAAGGTCGAGAGCTTTGTTGTCCTTCAATTTTTGTTCTCCTTTAATAGGACTTGCTCAACATTCATCAAAGCCATTTATGTTGCTTGGTCAGCAAGCTCTGAATATCCAACAATGACAAGTTCCCAAAGTTCCTGAAAATGCAACAATGTTCTCATTCTTATAAACCATGAATCATATTTTTTCTCAGACAGAATTGGAACCTATATGGCTGAGCCAAACTGCTGTTTGACGCCATCTCAGATTAGATGCAAGATAACTGTAATCTTCAGGTGGAGGGAAAGAGTGCTTTCTAGCTCTGATACCAAACTGAAGGTTGCAAGGGAGTTATAGTACTATGTTGTGGCACATAAGAAAAACACAATAACAAGTGTTATCTGACTCCCTGAGCCTGGCGAGTCTGCATGAGTCTATTGTGAAACAAGTACTCAATAAATATTCGCTTAGCAAACTCACCACTCGCCAGAGATGGTAATATTAAATTCTTAAATTTTCATTTCAGAATTTAACATTCTCCTTATCTTTCATTTTCTATCCATTTACTTAAATTTTTAACATTACCATTAATTGTTTCAGGATGTTTGAGAGTGGTTCCAACCTCATCAGACTTCATATGCAAAAAGCAGAATCTTAGATATCATTCAGAATTCAATAGACAACAATGTTCAGGGTTTCAAGATTGCAACATTTCCATTGGATTCTATCATGTATGATGGTAGGTTGTTGGCACAGGATTAGTCCACATGAAGTGCGGAAGCCAACAACTGTGAAGAAGGACCATCCGCGGAAGAAGTGTCATTCACGGAGAACGAGGAAGCACAATATTAGCTTAGGTTGTTAGAAAGGGTCATTTGGACCATTTTGCAACCACCATAGTTAGCTATAAATAAGAGTATGAATGTAAGCCTAAGGGCATCCTAGATCGAATTGGCATGAGCATTGTGACTGTGCCATTCGATTGTGTTTTGCTCTGTTTTCACAGTGTTGTATGGATCCGCGATAAGATGTTCTGAACTGTTTCTGCAAAGGTTATACCGCAGGTTTTGATGAGTTAATGCATGAAGATGTTCGGATCTGCTCTTTTGTCTCTGTTTATGTTGAATGGTGAATGCTGCGTTATGATTTTTGTTGTAAAGTATCGATTGATGCGATCTTTGGTATTTCCTTGTTAATGCGAATGTCAACTTTGTATTGAATATGCGAATGGTAAATACATGGTTAATGTGTGAATGATGAATGTATGAATGCATGCGAATGATAAATCTCTGGTTTATGGTGCGATAGAATTGAAGTAGTTGCATGTCCTTTCCCCACTGCAGAAACCTGGTTCCTGCAGCCCCCTTAACCATCTCGAGTGAGACTTCACTCGCTTCATGGGTGTTGCTGGAAAGGGTAAAACCTTTCTGGGCCGGTGCTTAAGGTTGTTTGGTCAGTGTTTGTTGACGACAGTGCGAAGTGAACCCCTATCGACGACTTTGTGTCAACAGTAGGGGATTGGCATTTAATCAAGTGCATCAAACCCTTTATGTACCTCGATGTTGGTGGTGCTAATTGTTTAACTCCTTTGTCATGACCTTAGTAAAAATGTACCCTTCACTCAAGCAAAATTACTTATTAGGCATGCAAAGCTTTTTCTACCTTTTTTCAATGCTTGGATTAGGAGGTTTTATCAAAATTCTAGGGAGTCGGCTAATGTGCTTGGAGGATCAACTTTGAGATTCGAGATAGAGGCAAAGGCTAGAGCCTAGAGGTGGTGGGCACATGGTGCTATTGACTAATAGGATCCCAATATAGTCAACGATTTTGATGATATGTAGTTATTTGTTGAAGCATGAAGTTTTGAAGTTTTTTGGACTCCATAAGTGATTTAGAGCCTCTTTGTTTATGTATTTTGGGTTAGATATGAATTGCACTCGATGCAATTTTAGTTATATGCACCCGTACTTTTTGTATGAATCTCATGCTGATGATTTGAGTTGGCTTGATGAGGAGACTGAGGATCCCCCTAGTGTTTCCAGTTTCTGAAATGGAAACACCCAATACACCTGCATCATAATTGTTGTTTCGGTCTAGCGATGTTGGCACTAGCTCATCTAGGCCCTATTCTAGGCATTCTACTTCTCGTAGTCATGCATGAAACTTGAGATTGGACTTGAAGACATTGTCTATTTTGATTTTTTACTTATGTTTTGAGTTATGTAGTTGAAATTGGTACTATTTGTGCATTTGTTCAAGGAATCATCTTTCGATTCACTATTTTGCATATAAATATGGAGTGTCAAATGTTGTATTATCATTTTTTATGCGATGATACAATGAATTTCTGCATAGAATGTGGTTTTATAACTTATATGGATTAGAAATGTCATTAGTATATTTGCCTAGTCTTTGCCAAGTTTTATGTGAGTCTTATCCCAGTCGCCAAGTTGACTGAGTGCCAAGCCAGCCGAGTCTTTGCTGAGTCCTAGTATGACAACACTGATAGTAACAGCTACAAACTATAAAAGTCTAACAAAGCTCAACTTCAAAATGAATAAACATAAAACTCTGTTTCAACATAAAATCAAACATAAAACTGAATTTACATACTCACACACTCAGAAGAAACAGAGCATAGCATACTTCAGCAATTTACATAGGAAAAATACTGTGTTCTCAACCTCAACTCTATTCCATGTTCTTAACCAAAAACCACATATTTATTAAAAATCTAACATATTTGGTTCTTACGTATTTCAATCTGTCTGTTACATTAAAAAATTAAACTGCCCCTTTGCTTGCACTCTTCGAATATCGGTTAGCTGCGAAACTACAAAAGACAAAACCGCATTGTGGCGGTAATGCCCGTTTGCTATTCCAGCGGACAAAACTAAGGCGGTGGATGTCCCTTCGGAGTTTGACGGATTATGGCGAGGTGAAATAATTATCTCGTCCAACATTCTATATATGAAAATTCATGAGTTTGAACCAGGATTAAAACTGTTGCAGCAATTTCATTGCAGGGACGATATCTAGTTAGTTTTCCAAGATTTGATTGGTAGCAAGCGTATGACCTGCGTTTTCTGAAACTAGTGATGTTTCTGTTCTGTGCCTGCTCTACATGTGCCTTGAGGAGCACGCAGAAGATCAATACTATAAAATTTGGCCCAGTCGCGGATATTCAAAAGAGTTTAATGGGCCGTCTCTGGGAGATTTGAAATTTACTTTCAAGAATCCACTCTCTGCAGATGACTTTAGGCCACAAAGAAGATATGACGAGGTACTGAAATAGTTAGTTTCTCCGAGTAGGAATTGTGAAGTATTGTGGTAAGGTGAGGAAAAGCCGAGCATAAACATTGTAGAAATTGTTGTACATATATCTGGTAAGAATATATATTTAAGTGTCTAGGTGAATTTTTTTTTTCACAAACAAATGTCTAGGTTAAATTAAGGAATGGAAGATACTAGAAGTGATTATCTAACTATTTCCTATAATTAATTTGTTAGGACAGAGTAATTACAATTTCCAAGAATGACATAGGACTCTTCAAACCATCAACCATATATCTTACCTGGTTTATATTCTGAAACTTAAAGTGAACCTCATCTGATAGCCAATTATACAATCAATTATATTGCAGTCCAGAACAATATATTTACACTAAAATAAAATTTATTTTTTATTAAAATATTTTTTAGAACAATATATTTACACTAAAATAAAATTTATTTTTTATTAAAATATTTTTTAAGATTAAAAACATAGATAAAAATGAATAACCCACATTAGCATTAACCTAAATGTTGTAACCAGAGGTAAAGATAAAAGTTCAAACATCCCCACACCAAAAAGCAATGTTCCACAAGTAAGCGTCCCCCAGGGTGGGGAATGCACCCTCTTGCTCCCCCACGCTTTGGGGATGGGAAACAAATGGGGAAACGTTTCCCCACGTCCTCCTTTTGGAAGAAATCCAAGGAACCATGTTTCCCCGAGTTTTCCCAGCTGTGGAACACGTTTCCTTCCATGAGGGGCTTTTGGGGGGCTTTTGGGTGCCCCCCAAGAAACCCCCTAGAAGCCTCCCCCAATTTTCATATTTTACAATAAAAATAAATACAAATTAAAATATTAAAAAGTGTTAAAAAATTAAAACATAATTAAACCAAAATTAAATTAAATCCTAGACTAACCTAAGAGTCTAACACCTTAATAAAAACTACCCTCTCACACGAGTCAATGGAGCACACTCATGCTTATTTGATAATGATGCTGATTCATTTCAGCTACTTTTCATTGTTTCAGTTCTAGTAGATAGTAGATACTGATGACTCTCTTTACTATTTAGTATTTTTTGAGAAATTTTAATTTTTTATTAGACTTTTCACTTTTGTTTATTTCACTGTCCTAGCTTCTTGTTAACTATTCAGTATCTATTTGACTATTTCAAACTTCAAAATCTGTTGCATTATTTTTACAAATTTGAAATTTGAAGTTTGATATACATTGTATAATAATACTAGCTTTTAGTTTTTACATGGTAATAGTAACATTTTTTTTCCAGAAGAAAAAAGAGTCTCTTACTATTCATTAGTGAATCAAAGAAACTACACTGTCATCTCTTGTCCAATAAGAACATTACATTCATTCAGAATACTCGAAAATATCCATATTCAGTTCCTATCCCATGGATAGAATCTATATCGGTGTATCCATCTATATCAAAACTCTGTTTCTACATGACTGCATATTATACATTATACAATATACAGTAACAATACCCCAATAATTTACAGATTACAGAGCAGCCAAATTGTAGGCTGAGCTAAAAAACCCTCAAACAGTTGAGTATCATTTACAAATTTGAAATTTGATATGGTAAAACTAATAGATGTACATTCCATAATAATGATCAATTTAGTTTTTAGTTTTACTTTTTACATGATAATACCATAATAATTATTAAGATTAATAATATTTATATTTTAAATTAATTCTTATAACTCCGACCTCTCCTGTTCCCCAAAATTCCCTAAAATTTAAGGTTGCTTCCACAAATCCCTTTGTGCGTTTCCCAGCTCCTGCGTCCCCTGTCCGTCCCGGCACTACCCCGTCCTGGAAACTCCGTAGAACATTGCCAAAAAGATATAAGTATTAAGAAATTCAATAAATATAAATTACCATAGAAAAACAGGGAATTATATGTCGTTATGATTTAATTTAGATTTTACATTCAACTTTATTATTAAAATCTAATGAGCCTTTCAAACCATCAACCCTGTCTTTGTCTCTTATCTCGTGGAACTTATGTGAATCTAAACTAATAGCCAATTATGTTGTTGTGCATATCAATAGGCTTACACCCCGGAATGAAAAATCATATCCTTTATTAGAATTTTTTTATGGTTAAAAACACATCAGCATGAGCGTAAATGCTCTGCCAAAGATAAAAGTTAGAACATCCCCGCACAAAAACGTATAAACGAAGAAAGTACCAAGAAATTCCATAAATATATGAAATACAATAGAAAACAGAAACAAGGAATGATATGTCGTTAAGATTTATTTTAGACTTTACTCTGCTCCACAATTAAAATTTATTTAAAATAATTTGATCTTTCACAATGTATATTAAATATTCTAAACTCAATCTCATTTAGAATAATAAAACTAGGCCATCTTCTCAATTAAGTTGGCCTTTGTTACATATTTTTACATATCCTATATCCAATCACAATTAGAATAATAGAATTAGGCAATCATCTCCATATAAATAGATATTTAACCCTCCTACCACATTAATCACTGGAGAGTATCCGTTTGGGCTAATTCTAATTCAAAAGGGGAGATCTTCGAACTCGAAATTGACCTTAAATCGTTGCTATCATCACCATAGAAAGGAATACTTAGAAACTGTAAGGATGTCAAAATACCTTTTCTTGGAACTCCTCCATCACGACCTTTCCAGCTGCTGCTTCTTGTTCAGCAGCCTCCCTCCATCTGCCTATCTCTGTTGCTACCATGTCCATGGCGAGGCCTTCAACCTTAAAACACAGAAACATGGCCAATACATGATTAATTCTGGAAAAATTATTATACTTATGAGTTCCGTGCATGAAATAGGTATCCCTGCACAACCTGAAAGAAAGATGAACTTTCAGGTCAGCAGTGAAAGATTCTGCAAACAATTTTCAAAAGAGCAAAGCAGTTCCAGAATAACATGGCATTCAAAGATTTATTAGCAAGATAATTACATTTTCAGTTGCTGCCCTCTCCTTTTCCTCGAGTTCTTGTATGAGTAGTGATTTTTCAGCCAGATCTTTGGTTTGAGAGTCAGAAGGTCCTCTTAGATGGTCATGTTCTACCCTGAGAATTGGAATAAAATAGAAATAAGAAAGGAATGTTTGGCAAACAAATGTATAATAGCGACAGATTATACATGCAGTTTAAGTTTTTAAAATAAATTGGTGATGGACCGGAACACACACATTCTTTCACAGACATTAAATAAATTGTTGCCCAAACTAAACAAGGGCAACTCAACCTAAACATAAGTATAGTTTTTCAAGCAATACCGTCTCTAGACTTTTCTTAGAAATTTACAGTCATGGGATGTGCACTTCAAAGTTCCGACATATAGGAACATACCTCAGTGTCTCCCGTCTACGTCTCAATTCTGCAATTTCAAGCTGTGATGCTTTTATTATGCTCCCCAAAGCAGAGGCCTGAGAGATGAACAAACGCAAAATTCATTGAAAATTTAAAGCTGTGTCAGATTGTACAGTTAGAAAACATATTTGATAAACAAACATCACAACACACTTGGCAGAAGAAAAAATCCATACCAGACCAAAACCCTCTTCTCCTCCTTTCGTTCTGTTAATAACTACGATGTCTGGATACCCCAAAAGGGCACCAATCCTGAAATCCAATCCAGCATTTTGAAGACCCTTTTCTGCAACATCTAAAATAGCACCATTCCTTCGAGGTAAATCTGTTTCACTTTCGCCATTGCCTTCTGTCAATTTGTTACAGTCTTTGTCATTTTCAACATTGTCTCCCAAGGCACTTCTAGACAAAGTACGGATGTCCCTTTTCTCTGCTAGTAAACTGACAATATTATCTTCTAATGCTTTCTTTTCTTTAATCCTCTTTACTTTATCTATATCTATATTTTTGGAGGCCACTGTGGCTAGCTTTGACACAGACACTGCAGTAGCCAATGAAGTCACCAGATCCTTGTCAATATCACGATGTTGTAACACCAATAAGGGTTCGAAAAACTCTGGTTGATCATATGCTGAACCATCAATTTTCTTGATAATATTCTGTAGACATTCCTGTGCTTTAAACATGTGATTCAACTGATCAGATACTATAGGTTTCTGCTTTTCTATCTTGAGCTCTAAAATTTTCAACCTCTCTTTTGTTTCTTTAGCATTTCTCTTCAATGTTTGGTTTTCTATAGTCGCTTCTTCCTTCAGACACTGAATACCATACTTCTGTCTCGCAAGATCATCTCGTTGCCGTAAAATATCATCTCTATGCTTAACCGCATCTTCCTTCAATTTTAAAGCACCATTTAACTGTTGTACAGTTGCTTCTCTTTCTCGGCAAGCTTCGTCCTTTTGACGCAGAGCTTCATCTCTTTGCCTTGCAAATTCATCACTTTTCTTAAGTGCCTCAGCTGCTAGATCCCTCGAGCGGTTAAGTGCACTCTCCAAGTCCCTCAAGCGGTTAAGTGCACTCTCCAGTTCTGCCTTCGAGGTTTCAGCAGCCTTCCTTGCTTTCTTTTTAGATTTAAGCTCCAGATGACCTGCCCTTAAGCTCTCTTCCGAGGGTTCAGAAAACGATTCATAAATAAAAAATTAAAAAACATAGAAACATCAAGTAAACGTTCTAAATCCACAATAATGGTGCTGCTCTGTATGTATTTATTAATAAACACAAAACAAGGCTGCAATTAAACTCAAAGAACACAGCCACAATATCCAATTCATACACAGAAATTTTAACTAAAACAGGTTCAAGCACATGGAATTCCAATTAAAAGAGGCTCAGGCATAAATGCCAACATAAAAAAATTCACAAGGGTTTTATATCACTTCTCAAAAGATTAGGAATTACATCTTCAAGCTTTTGCAGCAAAAAATTAAACCATGCCCCTATGCCCTCTGATATAAGTCTAGATAAGCTTTTACATTCACCAAATTTAATTAAAATCACCAACCCAAAATTTAGTTTCCTGGCTAAAAGGTTTGGTTTGGCAGCCAGGTTTTTTGTTTTTCTTATCGTCGTCGTTTTTCCTTCCTCACTCAGCTGTCTTCTCTTTTTACTTCCACGTCGTACAAAGAAACCTCCTCTGCATCTCCTTCCTTTTCTTTAACTTTTTCGAAGGCAAAATCTCCGTTTTTCAAGAAAAGACTACTTCAAAGTAGTTTTTGCCTGTCAATTGAGTGTAGATTGGGTGGTTGGAAGGAATGCTGTTATCCTCTCCACTCAGGTTCAGATCTAGTTTTGTGACACTTGCTTCTTGAAAGCACCATTAAATAGTTCTCTAGCACACAATTAACCATCATTTTAAAAAAATAAAAAATAAAAAATAGTTTTTTTTTCCTCCTCTTCCCCTTTTTTTTTTAAATTATTGTGAACACAATCGAATCAGAGTAAAACCTTTTTAATAATTTTTACGGGTTCTTTTAATGGAACTAGGCGGGATTCTACAAACTTGGTCCATGCTTAATGTGCCTTGGAGAAATCAACATAGACCACGAATGGCCAAACCAATGCAAAAAAGTTGAGGGACTAAACCAGGGCAATTGCATGAGAGGTTACTAGCCAAAGGGGTGGCACCAGTTATGTGGCTCCTCCAACTTTCGTAACACATCACAGTTGTTCCATCAAGTGATCCAAACGGATAATGGCGGTCTTCTACGGGTGCAAAGGGGTGGTTGGAAGTGTCGTGCAACTCCCAACTCCTGTAGAGCTGCACGATTTTCTTCATCTTCAAATCGTTCCTTCTTCAAATGTGCTAGAACTAAATAACCTTTTCTTCAAAGCTCTTAACCCTTTTTTTTAGTATCAACTTTCTTCTTGTATTGCTGTAGAAATAAGCAACATTTAAAGTAGGTAAAATCTCCAATTGTGTAAGTAACTCTAAAATATAAGTATTATTATAATTTTTCTTCAAAATTCTATGTAACACCCTCTCGTTTAGCTTCTGGATATGTTATTATTATTTTGATGTTGTGACATTATGGCAGGAGGTGCTGGGACTATGATTTGCACATTATTATTATTATTATTATTATTATTATTATGTTATTATTATCAATTAATAAAATAAAATAATCAGATCGACCGATGCCATGAAAAAATGTGGGAGGAACCATGATGTTACGAGCAAGAGGTTGTGAAAAAAGTGTAACTTTGTATTTTGGCCTATGTCGATGTGATACACCTTTCCAGTGGACTTGGTGGACCTTCTTGATTTATGCACCCTCATGTGTTATGCTACCCCTTGGTTTTTTATTTTATCCCGAGATTAATTTTATTTGGAGTTAGTTTTTCCCAAACCTAGTGTGCCCCTCATGAAAATTTGTAACTCCCACCTTGATGAAGACTCTTCATTTCCCCTCTAATGCGCCCTCTTGAGAAGTGTAACTCTCATTTTGCTAATTTAGGAATGTAACTCCTCCCTTGTGTCTCCCTCTCTCCCCCCAATTCGAATTGCTCTTGGGAAATGGGATTTGGGTGGATGTGAGCTAGTCTTTCTTGTTGGTTATGCATGCTATTGGCTCTTGGTTTTGCTATGGTGCTGGTGTGATTGGTTTTGGTTGCTCTTGACATGAGTTTTTGCTGGTTGGTGCGCCCTTGCTGAGCCTGTGCCCAAGTTGAGTTACTTTGGAATTACCACAATTTTGTCTTGGAATTGCCTTTGGAGATCCTGGATTGGAAGTGATGTGGAATCCACTTGCCATTGGATTTGAGGTTGGACTGATATATTTCTGAATCTTTTGTCCTAGAGCCACTGGAATTGCCTTGGAGTGGAAGTCGAGGAAGACTTGCCATTGAGTTTTGGTTGGACTGATTTCTCCTGAAAACTTTGTCCTGGAATTGCCACTAGAGATCCTGGATTGGAAGTGATGTGGAATCCATTTGCCATTTGATTGTGGTTGGACCAATGTTAAATGGGTTTTGTGGTTGAGTGCACTCTTGATTGTGGCATCATGGTTCTGGCTCGGGGGTGACCATTGCAAAGTGAGTTTTGGCTTGCATTGTGTCTACAGTTGGGTGGAACGTGGCACGGTCGATTTCGGTTGCGTATTTTGCAAGATAAGTACTTTATTTCATGTTTATTTGAATTTCTTGGATTTGATCTGATTCTTATATGGTTTCACATGAAATGTATGAAAAAACATATGAGCTAATTATGGAAGAAATCTCTAATAGATTTTAGTTGCATTATGTTACTAGTTTTTGTGAAAAATAACTAACTAGTTTTTTTATATTTTGTGAGCAAGTGCTTGAGAAAAATGTTTTTTGACACCTCTGCTACAAATCTGATAATTGTGTCTCTGTTATTTATACAAGGTGTACTTTTATTGTGCAATAGCTTAGGAATGATTGGAAACACCTCTCTACAGTTTTTCTAGCCTCTATTCGAAAACTAGTTCATTGGTTGGGTTGTTTTATGTAGTTTTAAGACTTGGCATGTGAAATGTTTGAGAAAATGCTTGAGTGAGATAACTGATCTTAGATCTAATAACTACACTTGAAATGTATGAAGAAATGTGTGAAAGAGTTCCCAGATAGTTCTAGATTTGCTTATCGAAATCCTAGTTTTGTTTCCATTCACTAGCTCCTTCGAAAGAATTGTTTTAAATGGATTTAAGACTTTGCAAGAGAAGTGTTTGACGAAATGTTTAAATGAGTTATACCTCTGATAAAACTGATAATACATGGTATTTAAAGTTGGAATGGCTTCCAAATGACTCTGCAAATTGTTTATGCATTTATCTTACTTGATTCCTCAATTTCTAGCCAATTTGGAGGTAGATTTAGCTAGTTTCATGAATTAATAAGATGATTGTCCATAAACTGCAAAAAGCTACAGCCATTTGGCTGTAGTGGACCTATGATCTGATGTCCATGAGCTACAGTAGTCAATACTTTCTTATTGTTTTTCATTTAGAAACTAGAAACAAAAACTAGCTTCAAATCGGTGGAAATTGGTAACTAGTTTGTAGATTGAATCTATGTTTTCATAATTTTTGGAATGTACAGCCATATGCTCTGTTTTTGGTACTTTTATTTTGTTGTAGAATGTTATTTTCCAGATCTTTACCCTCCCCTCTGTGTGCTCCAGAACTCAATACAATTGATTGGGTTAAATTCCTAGCAATGTTTATTAACTAGTTGCACTGATTTGACTTGGAAGAATCATCGTTTATGTGAAAGGATCTAACCTGCAAATGCAACTTTATTTGGCTATATGTGCATGCTTAAATATATGTATAATGGTTGTCGGTTCACTTTTTGGTTCATTGGCATGGTTTTGTTTTGAATTCATACAAGACTAGTTGTTTGTGTTAAATACTAGTTAACTAGTTTTGTGGAGTCATTTTTGTAATTGTTTTGTTTAATTAACTGGAAAATGATAATTAGGCCTTATTTACATGATATTAGGTGTTAATTATCCATTGACATTGATAAATTATGATTAGGTGATAAACAAATGAATTTATGTTAAGTGTCGTCAATTATGCACTAAGTGTCGAAATTAGTACACTAATTACTAGTTAATCATGATTAAGTGAAAATGATATTTTTAGGTGCAAGTAACCTGTGTTATGGCTTGGGATGGATGCATAATGATGTTAGATAGTGTTGGATAAGATTTCCCAACCTTGGTTCAATTTGCTTGATCGGCTATGAATTTTATTTTAATTTATTGTTAATTATTGGATTTTGTATGACAATTAATTTTGGAAAAATAGAAATTAAATGTTTATAAAATTATTCCGATGTGATAAAATATTCTAAGTAGCCCTAGAGAGCTAATGATATGTCCCTAAAACCCTTTGATATCCCCAAGGGACATTACATTCTACAAGGACCGATCTTCTTCATCTTCAACTTATCTTAAGTGCCCTTGGGAAATCTTCCCTTCCTCAACTGTGCTAGCACTAAATAACCTTCTACAAAGCTCTTAACCCTTCTTTTAGTATCAACTTTCTTCTTGTATTGCTGGCTGCTCTTCTATAATTGCTAATGTCCTTATTTATGGAACTCTTTGATATGTTCAAAAAATGACTCTGCATCTGCACTCTTTTGGTTTCTCTCAGACAAAGGTACCAAGTCAACCACTTCGTGACCAAATGACGTTATTTTTCAGCAATTTGAATAATTTTTGTGCAGCAGCATTCCACTTAAATTATTCCTTCGTCATGCAAGTAGTCAAAGGTGCACATATCCCAATGAAAATTCTTATAAACTTCTTATAAAATTTGGTTAATTCATGAAAACTCCACACTTCAAACGTGCTTTTAGGGATTCAGCATTCTATGATTGACTTCACTTTTTTTTATCCATCTTTAGACCTTCGGCTTCTTGAGAAATCACAAACCCAAGATATACTAATTCTTCATTCATGAAGGTACATTTCTGTAGATTTATTAATAATTTCTCTTGCTTTAGTCATTCTAACACTTGTCTCAAATGATCGAGATACTAGTTTAAAATGAAGAGTTCAATAGTCAAGTGCATGAGTTGCTAGAGAGAGGTTTGATCAGAAAATGCTTAAGCTCATGTGTGGTACCTGATTTACTAGCACCAAATAAGGGTGGAGAATGAAGGATGTGCATTGATTCTAGGGAAATTAACAGAATTACAATTAAGTACAGATTTCCATTACCAAGGATGAGGGACTTAATAGGCTAGTTGAGTGGTGCAAGGTATTTCACAAAGATTGATTTAAAGAAAGGGTATCATCAGATTAGAAATCGTGAAGGAGATGAGTGGAAATTTGCATTTAAAATTAAGGACTTTATGAATGGTTGGTCATACCATTTGGATTGACAAATGTGCAAAGTACCTTTATGAGACTTATGAATGAAATGTTAAAGCCTTATTAAGTCCTCATTCTTAACCCCACTACTCTGTCCTCTTCCAAACATGCTTCTACCTCTACCTCTTGTAGTTTTCCCACGAGTAGTAGGTTGTCTTCTTGATAAAATTTTCCTCAGCCTTTAGAGCAAGCTGATAGGATTCCCCAAGATTTCTAATTCTCCTTATATTCGGCTTATCCTAAATAGCATAACTCAAGCCATTGACAATCTAGCTACAACTTCCTCTCCTTCATCACTATGACCAAAACTAATGGAAAATTTATAAAATTCCTCAATATACTCCTTTACGATCATCTCCTTTTGTCAAAGGTTTCATAGCTTCCTGTTGCCAACTAAGTTGTACTTGGTTGGATTGTCAAGCGAGCGGGCAGAGTGGAACATGATACATGTTCATTGTTGGTGATTTGATATCCAACTGGCCTTTTAAAGGCCCCCGTTTTTAATTTTTTTTTTCCACATGTCCATGGCCCTGCGGGGTTTGTAATAAAAACGTACTAGCATGAGGTTTTGTAAAAGATTCGGTTCCTTAGGACTTTTTGGCCAAGTCAGGTATTCCAAGAAGTTTTTTCACCTATCTATTATGTCTTGCATTAGTGCATAACATAATTAATTGGTTTTTCTCCTGCTCCTCCAAAGCTGGAATGCCTGGGGAGGCTGACGGGCCTTAGGGGATTATTAGAGTCTATGGGTCAATGTATATGAACATGCTAGGCGTTAATTTTGAGTCATATGGACATGTGCTAAGTCCCCCTAGGTTGTTTTTAATTTTTGGCATGTTTTAATTTTTCCGTAAATTGGGCCATTTTTTAATGGTTCAATTAAAAAATTTGTAATTGGCCTATAAGGGGCATCTGGAGGTATTTTTTGCCTTAGGGGTGCTCGTTTTCTAACTCAGAGCACCCCCTTAACCCCTAAACCCATCTTTTCTAATGTTTGGGTGCTTCTATTTTTGTCAAAATCCAAAAAAGTCAAAAATCCCAAAAAAGTCATAAAAATTTGGAAAAAGTGAAAAATGACATAAAAAAAATTAAAAGATTTTTGAGGAATTTATGGTCTGATTTCGACCAGCATGGTTATAGGAGGATTTTTGGCTGATTTGTAAGGCATATTGGCAGCCCCGTTTGAGGAGAAATGAGTGCCCATTCATGAGGGGCGCATTCACTATTTTGAGAGGGGCGCATTTGTTGGTAAGCTGCCCACGAGTTGGGGAGGGAGCAGCACATTGTGTGCTGCCATGCTAGCACATATGGTGCTGTTGTGGGCAGCTAGATGCATGGAGTGGGCATCCCCAATCTCTCCCTCAAATCGTGCCACCACTCCCCCATTATCTCCTTCACTTGGGCGCCTTCCTCCTCTCTTACTCTATAAATTGCAGCTCCCTCTCTCATTGTTAGTTAGTGAGAATTGGAGCAAGAGACCTATGATTGTAATATTTTTCTCGTTTGAATAAAAGAAGACTTTGGAGGTCAGCTTGTGGTGTTTTGTCATATGTGGATTTAATATCTTGATTCCTTTTCCAAGATGACTTGTGCATAAGTTTCATTCTTCAAGGGTGTGGTGTGCTCATCGGAAAGATTGTTACCAATCTATGAGATAAGTTGTTTTCAATTTGTTTATTGTAGCAGCTTAGTGATGTGTGCTTGGTAAGAGATTATTTTTGTATCTTTCATTTGTTTATGGATATGCAATAGTAGTTTCTTGTGAGTGTATATCTACACTTAATTTTTTTTGGTGATATCTGTGATGTGCAGGTGTTTTCTTGAGTTGGCAAGAAGGAGGATCTTGTTTGTTTCCCCTTTTTACTAATCATTGTTTGCAGATATAGTCCCTTCAAACATCACTAAACCATCTTCAAAGCTTCGATTTTCAACAAGGATTTGTTCCATCTCTCTCTCTCATTCAAGAAAAAATCAAATTTTATGGTTACTAGTTACTAATCAAAAGTGGATCTGATTTACATACTGCTGATAAAAACTTAAATAAATCAGATTCTGTCATCAAGAAGTTTTATTCTTTCATTTCATAAAGAGTTTATTGTTTATAGATCAAAGCTTCTTGGTTATCTAGCACTTTCTTTTCAAAAACTGGTTTAAATTGTCAAAATCTTTCAAGTTTTTTTGAAGCAGTATTAGATCTGATTTCAAAGTATTACCTGGCTGCCCTAGAGCTTGAAATTTGCAGCTATTAAAGGCTAGCAAAGATCCCAAGTAGACAAGCCCCATAGCTTGTTTTGCTTGGTTACTTTTCGTCATTTTTACTTAGTTTTTAACTTAGAATTTTTTGGGTTTTTTAGGAGGTGTTCCAAAGACACTCTTAAAGTGTTTTTGGGCATCTTATACTAATAATCACTTGCTGGTTTGCAGCAAAAGACGAGCAGGTAGGAGGAGGTGCTGCCGAAATTCCGAGGATCCAGGCAATCCGGAGGACAAACTTTTATATTTTTAAAAACCGGTCAAATTTTTTCCTCAAATTTTGTAAGCCACCAAGTCACTTAAAGTGGACTGGGGCACTTCTCTAATCATTGTAAACAAATATTAAACGAGAGCAAGTGGGCTAGCCAGCGCCCATACCCCATCCCCCCAGGGGTGGCCTGTGTCGTCTCTTTTCATGGCGTGATTTTTAGAGTAGTTTATTTCTTTGTTTTCCGACATTTAATAAAATTAATTAGGATTAAAATAAACCTTGTTGGTCCGTTCCACTGGCGGGCCACAAGTTCACTCACAACTTAGTTTTTCACATTTTTTTTACAAACTCAAAACGCCCCCCTTGCTTTCCCAAAGTAGGGTTTCTATATGAGGGCTTGCCCGAAATACGTGCCTGAAAAGAGACTCCTGGGGTTTTAAAAAAGATAAAATTTGGGTTCATAATTTTTTTTATAAAATTACCAAGGTCTTCTCCCGTATGCTCTGTGGCCGACTTGCAGCTCAGTCTGATCCAGTTGGTACACATCAGAAAGGAGGGGATGACTAGTAATAGGATCTAACACCGCCCCAATAAAAAATCTCTTTTGTGAAAATCCGGCACAATACGTATTTTGTTGTCGTGGGCAAATTTTCCAGAAGGCTTGGGACCACACTGAGTAGTGACCTCTTGGAAACCGTTAGGCTTGCCCTTGTTGGTATAGCATCTGAACACCTCCTCGAGACTCCGATTCAGCCCAAGCCTGAGAGGGAAGCCACGCTTCAATATTCCGGACATGTTCCCCCGTACCTGGCGTATATTGGGAACCCACCTGCCATAATAAAAAGATCACCTTCACATAAATTTTAAAATAAACCAAGAACACTCGCACAACATCTACTTTCCTGCTTATGCATTTGTTTATTGACTCCATTATAAGGCACTGGTCTTGTTTCAATTTTATTTTATATTATTGACTAATGTGCAGTTAAATGATGGTTATTTTAAAATGGGAGTAAATGATGAATGATGGTTTTATTTGATCAAAGTATATGCTGTTTATTCTTGGTTACCAAAAGTATTTTCCTAACTCCTAGATTAGAGGCCTTAGTTTCTTTTTATTTTTTAGGGTCCACCCCCCTTGGCTTCGCTAGGAAATCCTAGACGGAGGAGTCGAGTCCCAAGTGACAGCACTTGACTCTGACTTGCCCCCAAGGCCACACCAGCAGCTTGAAGACTTCTGCTGCGTTTTCCTAGGTGTGGAACCAGGCGGCAACACTTCCTAAAGAAATTCAGAGTATCGTCAACAGGAAAAAAATTATCTTTGAGTTTAGCCACCATTATGTCCCAAGTCTTTATATTGTCTTTATCTTATCTTTTCCTTTCCTTTCCCTTTCTAGCTGCAAATTGTCCCACCATAAAGATGCATGTCCCTTCAACTTCATATATGCCATCCTCACTCTCTTAGGGTATTCAATCTGCTCCATGTCAAAGAATTTATCCATATCTATAATCCAGTCAAACAACTCCTTAAGATTCAAGCTTCCTGGATAAATAGGTGTCTCCATTTTAGGTTTTCCCTACAAATCTGTCAAGGCTCTAATAATTCTCTCTTTTGGGGCTTCAACTACCTTAACTTCTTCTTTTAGGATCTCAACTTCCAATTCTTCATCACTCATATTATTTGCTTCTGCCACAAGTCCCATTCTTTGGGTTGTTTCTATCACTTCCAATCTGGCTTGAATGGGAAGAATGTAGCTATTTAAAAGAGTGTGCAAATTAGGTTGAATCTTCCCTTAGTAGAACTTACTTTCAATAAACCAAATGGCTGATGCAAGCGTGAATAATATTTTTATTTATTATTTTTATAGAAATACTTCATATATTAACAAGGAAATATTTACAACACACCTATTCAAGGGATTTGAACCCGGGTCTCCATGTTAATACCAACCCGATCACCTCGTTGCTTGTCATTAGACCACACTCTCATGGGTATGGATATAATCTTTTCTAAAGGAGGTTGTAGGTTGTGGTCCAAGGGGATATGGTTTTCGCCAAGGGTTTCAAGATTGGAACTTTGTACAAGTTGGATGTGACTAGGTAGTGGCAATGCAATGTTAGGGAAAATGCCAAATTGGTGACAGCTTTGAAGACATCAATAATGATGTTGTGGCATCATCATATGGGACATCTTGGTGAAAAGAACCTACAAATGTTGTACACTAAAAGGATTATCCACGGATTTTCCCCACGGATTTTATGATATGAAGGACTCTTTAGAATTTTGTGAAGCATGTGTGCTTAGAACGAAAAATAGGGTTTAGTTTTCCTTAACTAATAACAAAGCTCAAGAGGTGTTTGAGTTAGTGCATTCCAATATTTGCAGTGCTATGGATGTGGTCTCCAATGGAGGATCTCATTATCTAATCACTTTCATTGATGACTTCTCATAGAAGTCATGGGTTTAATTCATGAGTAAGAAAAGTGATGCTCTTGAAGTTTTTAAGATTATTGTTCTTGGGTCAAAGGGCAAAGTGGGAAGAAGGTGAAAACTTTGAGAAGCAACAATGGTTGTTAGCATTGTTCTAAGGAGTCAGAGTTGTTTTGCAAATATCAAGGTATTGCAAGGTAGAATACCACTCCACATAATCATGAACAAAATGATGTTATTGAGATGTTGAATCGAACCCTGACGGAGAAAACATGGATCATTAAAGTGGATATTGGTTTGAGAATTTTTTTGGGGGTTAGAGTAGTTGCTACAACAAATTATTTGACCAATAGATGACCCAGTTCAAAGTTGGGTGATAAGAAATGGAGAGAGACTTGGAGGGAAGAGAACCCCTATGTTTCAAATCTTGGGGTTTTGAGGTGTGAGGCTTACATGCATGTACCTAAGGTGAACATGAAAGAGCTTAAAACGAATCAGTAAAGTGCATCTTTACTGGATATTCGCAAGGATTCAAGGGCTACAGTTGTGGATTCCATCTGAGCATCAACATACCCACAATTGGAGGAGGAGAAATCTTGTGAATACCAACATGAAGAATGTGTACCTGTAAAAAACATACAGCTTGCAGAGATTTCTTATTTCCAATCTAGAGTTGAAGATCAAGTTAAACAATGGTCAAAGGGGCAATATAAAAAAATTCTAAGGGAAGGAGGTAAAAATCATCCTAAAGAAAGATTGTCGTTAGGACCAAATAAAAATCTGCATCCCGAACATGATCAACATGATCAGGGGTAGAATTTGCGAAGTAACCTTTGTGAGCAAAAGAGGCCTAATGGGTATGGCTATGAACCAACTACTTTTAGTTTTTTTTAAATCTCCATGGATGATAAGCAAAGAAATGTCAAAGAGTCTCTTGATGGTGATGAGCCACCTCAATAGAAGAAAGCTATGGAAGAAGAAATGAATGCCTTGGAATAGAACTAGACTTGGCATTTGAAAGAGCTGCCTAAAGGAAGGCAATTGGATGCAAATGGGTGTTCAAAAAATATAATGTAGATGCTTCTATAGTTCTATAGAGTGGTATAATGCTTGTTTGGTAGCAAAGGGGATACTTTCAAGTAGAGAGTGTGGATTATGAGGAGACCTTCTTTGCAGTGGCCAATATGACATCTATTAGGTTGTTGTCGACATTAGCAGCTACTTATAATTTGGAAGTGGAGAAAAGGGATGCGAAGACAACTTTTCTTCATGGTGAGCTTAAGGAAGAAATCTTCATGAAGCAATTAGAAGGATTTGTGGTAGAAGGGAGAAGGATTTGTGGTAGAAGGAAGAGAAGACATGGCATGAGGATTGAAGAGATCACTGTATGGCTTAAAGCAGTCCCCAAGAAAATTGTACAAACAGTTTGAAAATATGTTATGGGATGAAGGTTCAAAAGAAGTGAAAGTGGACCATGTGTTTACTTCAAGCAAGAAGGTAATAACTTAATTATGTTGGTCTTATATGTTGATTATCTTAGTTTGATTAGTGACTGTAAGTAGCTAGTCAAGGAGACTAAGTCCTAATTGTCATGTGAGTTTGACATGAAAGACAGGTGAATTGCACTATTGCTTGGGGATTGAGGTGAAAAGAGACTGCCAAGTCAGGAAGTTCTATATCAACCAATGAAAGTATGTGGAAAACATACTTGAACTCTTTAGAATGGATAAATTTAAACCGACTTGCACTCCATCTCAAGTGAACATGTGTTTGCCGTCTAACATTAGTCCTATGAGCAAATAGGAGGAAGAGTACTCAATGGAAAAAGTGCCATATGCTAGTGCAGTTGTTAGTGTGTTGGTATCCCTATGTGTGCAATAGTGTGCACAAGACCAAATATTGCACATGCAGTGGAGTTGCAAGTTGAGGGAGAGATCATTGGATTGCTATCAAGAGGATCTTTAGGTACGTATGGTGCTCCAATGACTATGCTATTTGTTATCTTAGAGATGGAAGCAAGAAGCTTTAGATGCATGGGTTTGTTGATGCTGATTGGGCAGATGACAAGAGCAATGCAAAGTCCGTTAGTGAGTATATATTTAGACTCTTTGAAGGCATTGTGCATTGAAGGAGTAACAGGCAAAAATTGCCCCATTCCAATATTGAAGTAGAGTACATTACAGCATCAGAGGCTTCAAAGGAAGTTGTTGGGTTGCAGCAGTTATGTAGAGATATTGGATTTGAACACGAGTCCATTCCTATTTATTGTAACAATCAAAGTGCAATGGCTTTGGTAAAGAATCTCAAGTTTCATGTGTGGACAAAGCATATCAAGGTGAAATTCCACCACAACATCGAAGAGAAGGTCGAGTCTAATAAGATACTGTACTAAAGTTTAAACTCAAGATAATCAGCAAGATTCTTTAACTAAAGCAGTGGATGGAAGGTAATTTGCTTGGTGTAGGGGCAAGGTGGGGGTTAAACCTTGGCCGATGTAACTTCCAAGTGGGAGATTGTTAAGACATTGCATTCTTGTGTTTTAGACGAAGTGTTGTTTCCCAATTGTGTCATTGATTGAGGGAAGCTTTGTTTCTATGTTTTTTCTTTATAAATAAAATGAAACAAGGCCGACAATGATTTTTCCAAAAGAGTTTCCTTAGTTGTTGCATGTAATTCTTAACACTGACTATTTTATTTCATTTCATACTTAATATCTTAATATCTTTGTGCTGTAGATTCTCCATTGGTTGAGAATTCCTATCAAGATTCAACAAATTAATATATTCATTTACAAGCATTTTCAAACAGTTAAAGTTCCGATTCTGCCTTTGCTATTTTACCTGACATCCTGGCTTGCATTTCAGATTCGGGTTCCAAAATAGCCGTCTGAAAGCTTTCTGCAGAGGCTTCAGAAGAAAAGTTTGACAACACAACTTGTATAGCCACTAATTTCCGCAGGTAAAGGAGGTCTGGACTGCAAAATGATATTTTTCAGAAACTATGCAACAACTATGCAAGCCTACAATGGAAAATATCAAACACATAGAGCTAGTTGTAGATTTAATTTTACCCTAGGACAAACTTATAAGTTCGGCACTCTCCCAGTGGGAAAGGGAAACCAGCGGATCTTCCAGCTCCTCTTCTATTAGTGTAGCCAGGATAATCTTCTAGTGCAAAGCGAACTGATTCTTTAAGTAGCAATCCACATTCTTCTGCTTGTTTTACCAACTCCCACCTTCTATATGGGCCATATGCTTTGTGCGTAACGTGAATCTCTCCGATTTCACTAAGCATAGACCTTGCATTCTTGAAAAACATCTTCAACAGGTCCCGGTGCTTTCTGCCCAGCATTGTAAAATAGGGTTTACCAACCACAACTATTTTAAATTATTTCACTTCGATAAATTTTGACACTACAGTTTTAAGAAACTTACTCAATAACATTTGTATCTTCTTCCTTTCCATGGAAACCTGCATGAGGAAAGTTATAGACAATTCTATGGAACCTCATCTTTCTTATGATAGGGTGCTTTTCCATTGTCGTTGCATCAACCCCATGCAATATCATTGCTCCAAGCTTCTCTAAATTTGACAGTGGTTCATGGGCTGATTTATATAACTGTAGCAACTCTTCTGCATCGAGGACATAAAATTAGAGAGATAGAAACAAATTACAACCACAAATATATAAAACCAGAACAAATCAAGACAAAATATTAAAAAATTGGAGGAAATGTTTGAAACCTCTACTATTAAGAGAAGTGGGAACCATGTTTTGTGCATAGCCAAATGCATTGGCCAAAGAAGAAGAAAATGAAAAGTCCCCTTCCCCGACTAATAGTATCTGATGGAAGTTCGAGTAGTGTTTGATACTCCTCTCCAAAGACGAACGTCTCGATAGATAGTTGGACCTGTTAATATTTGGATCATGCATCGCTGATTCCATATTTGATTACAATACTGGAGATTTCGCAAACATTTTAGCAATTAATACCAAGTAATCCCCTGCCATCACAAGGCAATTATATCAATTATTGAAGAATGTGCAAATTAAATCACAGAAAAACCATCCTAGCATGTATATAAGCCATTAAGGAATTGAGCCTTCAAATTAGCATTATTCCTCAGGTTCAACCACCTCAAACCAGGCCTCAATGAATCACAGCAAACAAACATGAAGCCTAAGAGCTAAACCTTGGAATTTCTCAATTATATTATTATTTCAAAATTTAACATGTGCTAAAATCATATATATTTCAATGGAGAATATCACATTTATATTAGTTTATTTTTAATAGAAACTGTTGATATTTGTATTAAAAAATAATGCAGCCTCGCTGGTCAGCCTAGTAATACAAGAAGTTGTCCCTGAGCTTGAAGTTCAAGAAAAATCCTAGATGAAAAATAGATGATTCCAATTAGGTGATAATATCCATAACAGAGGATATACATGGACTTCTGTTAGTATATATTCTAAAAAAGACTTCTAAGGCCAAAACTATTTTGCAATACATAAAAAAACACTCTTCTTAATGAGAAGCACGAGTACTATGTGCTTCATTCTAACTTATATAGGAAGGTTGAGAGTTTTTGTTTTCCATGTCCACATCTTCTTGAGCTTGGTATAGAGTTTCCTCTTCATTTAACTCTTCAAGAGCAGTCATTTGTCATTTTGTAATTAGATGTTGTCGAGAAGGCACACCTATTCAGATTTGTGAACTGGGTTTTGATAGAGAGACACTCAACTGAATTTGCTCTCTTTGCTAGAGGATGGTATTTATTATTGATGTATGTTGACTACTGTTCGCTTCCTCATTTCCATGAACCTTGACTACAACAGAGAATATGGATGTTCAATTGTCGTTGATAAGGTCTTCATGCCTGCACAACACCTTGAGATTTCCCAATTTTTTGGTTCAAGATAATTCCATTGTTCCTTGAGCTATCCATATTTCCTTGCTTCCCAATATGAAGAAACAAGTGGAACAAAACCAAAAACAAATACCCAAGAATTCTGTATCATCAAAGGGTGAATAATCAAGGATGTAAGGTGAAGGGCCGAGAATTACCACCAATTTGGTCACGCAAGGTCACAATCAACTTGCACAATGCTTTCATAGTACCAACCAAGCATTGGGAAAGAATTTCCTCCCAATACAGAAGCAAATGCACAATTCCAACCAGCCAATGATAATGGAATTCCTCCAAGTACAAGTCCAAGCAACCAATTCCTTCCCAAATCCAGCTCCAGAATCCTCCAGCGAAAGAGTTGAGCCCAAAATGAATGGAACTTACCAGAGATAACCAGAGAGGTGAATGAACCAAGTTAACAACCTCCATCTCTATTATCCCACCTCTTCCCTTCCAAAATTGTGTGCTTGCTTGATTATGTTGGCACTCCATTAAGCCTGAACGGAGTGATATGGGAGAAGATGTTAATCCCCCATTTCGTTTTAGCATACCATATAGCCCAATCATTAGGTTAAGTTAGCTAAGCCATCAACTTGGCAATTGTTTTCCCTCAAGACATGGTAAAATTCAATGCTTTCAAAGCAGCCTACTTCCTTTTGCAATCTAGCAATGAGCCTTTCCTGTTTTTCATCGGAAGAAGTGTTTGAGCTTCCCATAAGTTTGACGATTATGAAGGAATCCTCAATTGCCATGATGGTCTTAATACTTCTAAAATCTAGTAGTTTTAATCCTTGGAACAAGGCAATGACCTCCAGTCTGGTTGTTTGAACCAATTCCCAAGCCCTACTCAAAACTAATTTCATGATTTCCATCAATATCATAGACAATCCCCCCAACACTTACTACCCCTCAATTGTGATTGTAGCCATAACGATTAGTGTTCGGTCTTAAGGATGACAAGAGGGTGGGCTTTGTTCCACTTATGTGTGTGCAAAGAATGCAATGCAAGCCTCACATATTTGACAACTACCTCCCGGTACCCCCATAGAAACTTTAGGAGTTGGACATCCTTGTGGGAATTGAATCTTGGTCACTGATGAAAAACTCCTCATTTCTTACTAGGGGATCCAACCCCATCGGAAAGGATCACACTTTATAATCAAAGACCAAGTAGCCAAACAAAATAAATAACAAGGTGGGATTTGATCCACTTGTGTATATACAAAGAGTATAATGCAAGCCTCACACATTCAACCACTATCTTTGGGGTACCTCCATGGAAATCTTCGGAGCCAAATGCCCGTATGAGAATAGAACCTTGGTCACTAGAAAAAAAATCTTCTCATTCCTTAGCAATGTATCCAACACTTACATAAAGGATAACACTTTATCAATGTTGGAAATCATATATCATCAATTTTCAAGCTCAACAATATTATGGTCCCATTTTATTACAATAAATATCGTAATTATCACAAGAGGATAGATATTATCACCATGTCTGCCAAACGCACGATACAATGCCAAATTTAGGGATTTTTTTAATTCATTTTGCAAATGTGGGTTAGGGGTTTGAGCTCAAGAGAGTATGCAACCATTTTCAACCTGGAAAACAAGGAGAAATATGTGATTTTCTTTGCCATCAACCAAGCAATTGTGGAGTGTATATTTACTCCAATATACCATATCCAAACTTGCAAGTATGTAAAACAATTTATGCTTCTATTTTCTTTGTTTTGTTGCTTGCAAGAACTAGTATAGGGCTTTCACCTTGCACTTTCCTTTGTGCAATGTCCAATAGAATCTTAAGACTTAGATATGCTTGTACTTGCCATTTTTATTTTTAACGGGAGATATACATTTTATATGCAGCTGCCAACACTCTTTTTGGGTTAAATCTTGGACCATTTATTAAATTTTCTCATTTGTTTTGTCACTTGTGCCTATTATCACATATATAGTAGCCGGGCTACCATACATTATTTTTCTGATGCCAGTACACTATTAAGCCAGTTCCCTTACATTTGAGATGCTGAGATGAGCATCTATATTGGATCACTATCAGATTGTGGACAGCAGTATATATTCCCCATGCCATGACTGAGTCTCGGGACACTCAGAGAGATGACCGATGTAGCCACTATACCATTGGTACAGAGCAGTCAGTAGTGCCCAGAGTTACAGCAGCAGTTTCAGAGGACAGATGATGGTACAGGTTGATGAGCATTCAGGTATATGACTCAGCAGGTATATCATTGTGTTATGGTTATATTGCTTTTATACTTATTCTCATAACATGTCTTAGCACCTAGTGTCATGATCTGGCGATCATATAGATATGTGGACCTGGTTGATCTTATTATATATACTATATTGTCCCTACTCAGACTTAGAAGTTCACTATTCATACTCATTGGTTTTACCCTCCTTAGGGAGAATAAAGGTGATCATTCCACCATACCTTGGCTTGCTAATGTTGGCTCCATTATTCATTGTCTTCATCCATCCATTGCCTACCTTTTAGTTTATCACCCTGACTTACTACTTGACTAGTGGCATGGAGGACTTTTCCCCACTGTAGCCTCTGTATTGGATGAGCTTTCCTGTTTATTGTGTCTCGGCTTTGAGTTGGTGACAAAACTTACCTTTGGTGAGTTGGATTGTAGGCCTAAATCATTCTGGTCGGTTGTCCCGATGTTTGGCATTTGCTCGAACTCCCCCTAGTCACTTGAGATGTTGTTGGCTAAAACTGAAAGCTCATGTACTATTTATGGAAACTGATAAATTCGCCCATGGAAACTAAAAAGGGCAAGAGCGATGAACTGCTAAAAAATACTCCTCGAAGAGTATAAGAAAGGTCCAAAAAGCAATGATTCTTAAAAGCTATATCTAAACAATTGCTGACCTTATATATGTATAAAAAACATGCCCTGGATGCAAGCTGCAACTAGTTGTGCTTATCAACACACCTAAGATCCGAAGGGTTATGTAGGCCAAAAAGGCCATGAAATGAAATTGAATGATCCTAATGAACCTGGATCAACTTGATGTAGACATGATGCCTAAGTTGAATATGCACTCTCTAAACAAATTATCCATTTGTGAGACACCACCATTCCCTGTGTTGTTGCTCATTCAGTATATACTATGGTGTGTATTCCCTTTCCCATTGCCAAAGTGTCACAAAGTTAAGTCGGTCAAGTCATCCCTTAGCCTAGCCAGTTATTTTAAGCCTTCACCCCTCACTAGCAAATTGATCACAGCTATGAAGTGAGTATGATCTTGAAAGTCTAGTCTGAGTAATAATAATAATTAATAACATTATATATTTGGATTTAGATCGCCAGTAATGATTTCTTTGTGTTATAATTGCTATTTGAATAAGTTGTAGAGCATGCATTAACCTTTGACACCTTGCAGCAGCTTCCGATGGTGGTCTGAGTTATATTTGGTCATGTTGACTTGGTCAAACCTAGTTTGACCAAGGTCAACCATAGGACATGAGATGGTTGGACCTTGTGATGATATGGATTGATGATATATGGTCTATGTACATATACATGATGATTCTATGCAGCAGCTACAGGGTTATGATGATGACTCATGGTTTACAGCATGATTTGATCATTTATAGATTATTATTATTTCACCTGTTTCGGTATATTGGATATATATTTTGATCATGCAGAGACTCATATGGTGTATGAGTACACATCATGGATGGATTTGGACCTTCTGAGTCCAATGAGACAGTTTGTTTTCAGTTTCGGGCACCTTCAGTGATGATTGAGCCTCAGTAGGCTATCCCAGTGCAGTTTTGGTCTGTTGGAGACCCTGTCAGAGCAGATGTGATTTTTATCCGGTTGACCTAGGGCGTTGTGCTTGGAGGGGATGGTCCAGCCACTTGTTTTTACCATATTACCCCCCTCCCGGACACACTGGTGCCCTCACCTTGACAGCGTAGGCACTCCAGGAGGCAGTTTGGGGAAGTTTCACGCTTCCCGAGGCATTTCAGGATTGGTAGAAATGGCTATTGAGGAATTCGATTTGGGATACTGAGGCAATATCTTGGCATGGGATGATCAGTGATGATGGATTGATGTCTTCCACACCTCCTCCAGCAGTTTCAGCTTCATCGGGGCCCGCATCCATCACTTATGGCACTTTCTGATGATTTCTGAGGTCTTTTGAGGCCTATGATTTGACCATAGAGGCACGATTTGGTATATTGATGACTATTTTATTATTTTGTGCTATGGGGATTGACCAAGGGTGGCTAAAATTACCCCTTGGACCCACCATAAGCTTCCTATTATATTTTGTCATCCTGATTTGGTGGGATTCCCCTCTTCTAGGGCAATTTTGTCCACTTATATTATATTTTATTAGTGATCCATGTATGTTATTGTTGAGCTCATCTCAACCATTAATTAGACATTTGTATCTTTTAATCTTAGCCACTCATTCAAAAAGTGGTTAGGATTTTGATGCCTCTCCTTCCTATTTAAAGGAGAGAGCTTCTCATTGTAAGGGGACTTGTGGCTCTAGATTATTGGAATAGAAAATTATTATTGCATCTATCTCCAGTGTTGTGGTGAATGTTTTTGGTGTTCGTTCGTTGGTTCTTCCTTTGCACTGAGTTATTGGAGATCTTGTTTTGCCATATCTTTTGTACCACGTTTTTTGCATCTACAGGTGGAGGCCAATTTGCTTTGAGGAAGTATTGGTAGGGGAAGACTCTCCCTACTTCTTCTTTGGATCTCTTCGTTGGTAACAGGGAGTATTACTGTCCCAGGACCTTCTATTCTATGTTATCATTGCATTTTACTTGTATTTCCTCCATACTTGACCTCTCTGATTGAAATCGATTTTCCTTGGATTGACAGGTAGAGGAGGGCGCACTTGTGGGCTAGGGCATCAATTTGGCAAGCAAAATCAAGAATTTCTCATTTGATCTCTGAGGGAATCTTCCTCAACATCAAAGCATCTCTCTTCATCACTCAGGTATGATCTCAAGGTAAGTTCTATCTCCATGATCTATCCACTTGTCTAAAATATTTAAAACCCTAATCAATCAAAACCCCATTTTTACATTTTTTCAGATCTACTAAGATCTAGTGGCTTCTTGGGTAAGATATTGAAAACCCACCTCTATAGTATCCACGGCATCCCGGATCTATAGTTTGGTGAGGATTGGCCTCCATTTGACCCTCTTCCCAAGGCATTTAGCCTCTCCAAGCAAGAGCGCACTTCCTAGTTTGGTGGGTTGACCTAGATCTAGTATGTGGGTAGTTGAGAACCCGCTTGATTCATGATCTACACATCCAATAACCTACCCCCAGATTGTCACTTTTCTGATTTCTACCTTGTGGGCCCTATTCCACATTTTAAGGGATTTAATCCCCATTTTGGACCACTTGGTATCTTCAAACTCAGATCTAGTAAGATCTAGCCATTGGATTTCCTTGAAATTGTAGATCCATACTCTCACTTGCTTAAACCACTTGGATCTAAAGTTTGGATGCCATTGGACTTGTCTTGACCCCACTTATCCCACTTTTAGGCCTCCTTGGGTAAAGTCGCACCACCTTGGATAAGTGAGTTGTCCCACTTCTAGGACGTGGGTACTTGAGATTTCAGTGGATTTAGAACGGGAGTAATTCAAAACCTAGGTCTAGTAGGTCACCTTGTCAAATCTTGCCTTGGGGGTAGCATTCATTGTTTTAAGGGATTGTGGTCCACTTAGGTCAAACTTAGATCTAGACCTATTCATCCATCAAGACTTTAATTGCCCACTTGTTTCATGAAATAGGAGTCCTTAACCACAAGTTAACTTTACTTTGACTCCATTATCCCAATTCCCAAGGCACTGGTCTCTCTCCAAGTCAATTCGACTTTCCTCGATTGTTGGATTAACTTGTGGTTTGACCCTTGATGGGTGAGCTAAACCCTTTGATGCCATCATACTTCATGATCAAGCTTGTCACTTGTACTAGTTAGCCCCAATTCAACCCCTAAACTACCCTGCATTGGACACGGTTCCCAAGGCAGTGGATTTTCTCACATTGAACTAGTACTTTAATCCTGGATCCTATTTCACAAATCATAAGTCACTTTCACATCAATAATGAACCAAAGCTATACTCATTGAACCCCTCACTTGTCTTGTGACTTCATCCTAAGGTCTAGGATAAACCATACACCTTACTCCACTTAGAATTAACTTGATTTGGTGTCTTGGTTTTGATCTCTCCTGTCGGGAGTAGATCGGGTCTCCCCCTTTGTTGTCTGGGCTAGATAACATAAAGTGAAGGTTGCCTCGACTGGCGTGACAACCATCTATTGGAAGTCGAGGTGATCGTGGTTGCACCTTTTGAGTTGCCCTTCCCTATTGCCATCCATGAGTGGATACATCCATAGGGGTAACTACAGTTTAGGTGATAACAGTGCCATCGGTTTAAATTTTAATAATTGAAAATGCAAATCCATTGGACCCAATGTGGGAGTGGGGTTTTATTTTTTAACAAATTAAAGTTGAGTTACAAGCTATGTGGAGAAATAATTTCTGGAGGAGTCAGCCGCTTGAAATACCACCTTGCCAATATTGTAGGGCATGAAGTGGATATTTTCTCTATCTCTACCCCAGAAATTGTCCATATTGCAAATTAATACATCCTTGATATGATTATGAAGAGAGAGCAGAAGGAAGAATCGAGGATTGAGCTTGCAAATAAATATGCAAGAAACACAAGAACCACAAGCTACTCAAGGGAGAAGGAAAACAAATCATTGGCAACAATTTCCACAATGACCTAGCCATCCTCACCTTTCTTTGTGCAAAAGTTAGTGCCTATAGGACAACCTTCTCTAAAATCAATAATTAAAATAGGGGAGAAAGAAGAGATAAAAAAGCTTTTGGCCAAATGTTTTCTATGGAGTGACATTCCTTTGAACGTTGCCAAGAACAACCCATTCTACCATTCCATGTTTGAAGCCACTGCTATTGTTGGTCCAAGGTACAAGGGCTGTTCCTATAGTGACTTGAGAGGACCCCTCCTTCAAGGGGAGAATACCGATTTGCACTCATAGATTGGTTGAGCTTAGGGAATCATGGGAGATCATTGGATGCATTGTTATATCAAACGATTGGACATATGGTAAGGGAAAGTCCATTATGAATTTCTTAGTTATTTGTCCCAGGTGGACAATATTTGTCAAATCTATTGATGCTTCTACATATGTTAATGATGCACAATTACTATGTGAATTGTTGGATGGGTTCATCTAGGAGATAAGTCCGTAGTATGTTGTCCAAGTCATTACAAACAATGCTACTAATTATGTTGTTGTTGGAAGGTTCTTATGGAGAGGTATCAAACCTTGTATTGGACTCCTTGTGCCACCCATTATATTGATTTGATGTTAGAGGACATTGACACAATTACTTGGATCAAGGAAATTGTTGATTTGTCTAGGACTGTCACAAAACATATATATAACCATAAATATATACACACCTAAGTAGCCATGGTACCCGTACCGGGGGGTCGGGCATGCGTGCCAGTACTAGGTACCTGTACCATCGTACTAGGTACGGGAACGGGTACCTCTGGGAGTACCTTCGAAGTACTTGGTACTTCACCTAAGTACCCGGTACTTACTTATTGGGCTGAGGGTACTGGTACTTCATAAAAGCCCAAGTACCTCGATTTTGGGTACTCCGCGGGTACTTCCAGCACTAATATTGACCGTGCAGACTTGAAATTCCATTTTTTATTGGATTTGAAGTGATTAGGGGCTATGGCGATGGTGGGGCCCTCTCCCACGTACCTAAAAACTCAGGCATAAGGCTCATTAAGAGCTCAACGCAACCCCTTCATTTCGTTTTATCTATGTTGTTCATTCGCTGAATCGCTGTCAAGTTTGGAGGCCTCTCTTCATTCACTATCAAGTTTGGAGGCCACTGTCATTTGAGAGTCGAGACCTCCCTCTTTTTCATTGTTCAGTATTACTATTTAGTATTTAATGCTCATTGTTCATGCATCACGATTTACTACTGATCGGTGATGATAAATAATTAATAAATTTACCACTATTGCTGTCTATACAAATTATGTGCAATCATAATGAATAATAAAAAAAATACAAGTATTTATTTCTATAACATAATTCTATCTTTGAAAGTTTGAAATAATAAATATTAAACAGAAGGTAAAGAGTAAAGACTGTTTATTGTTGTGCTTTGAGGAGGATTAAAGTCATATATGAATAGTGCCAACCTATTCTGTGACACAGTGCTACCATAACAGTGATGAACAGGTCTGAAAGTAGTGATGCATATGGTCCCTTACTGTTGAAAACAGGCTACTTGAAAAAAGTTTTAACTTTTAAGTATGAAAATACACTACAGGAATTATGGATGTCTAATCTGCTACAAAAGTTCCAACAAGATCCTAATCAGTCCACTTCTCATGGCAAGGATCACGAACCTATGTGATAAATTGTGACTGATCTTATTCTTTGAGGTTCCAAACCACAGAGTCTCCTCTACCTGATGCATGATGGTACTCATTTTCATCATTTGACTTCATGAAAACACACAACAGGTCCTTGAAATCGAATTGCTATCCTGATTAGCTATGATGTTTACTTGTAGTTGTTTTATGTTTAGTATTTAACTATTTTCATTTTGCTATTTTTTATTTTTTATTTAGTGTTCGGAAATATGGCAAATGCCATTTGTCAAATTTTGGATGTAGTATGACAATGGACTCATGGAGTCATGGACATATATCACGTTGATGATTCATATCAATATCAATATTATATATGTAATTTGAATTAATGTGCAATGCCAATGTCAAATGTGTGTTACTTGTTGAAAACTTAATATATTAATATAATATAAACTTGAAAATTATATATATATATGTCTACAGTACCCCGACGTACCCAAGTACCATATTTCAAAAAGTGGTGTCCCCGTACCTGTACTAGTCCCAGTACCCTGGCTACTTTGATACATACATTCATTAGATAGTTCAATCATGCGTTTCACTACTAGCTTCATTTCTCTTTAGTCTTTCCATAATTATATGTTTGTATTTCAAAGGATTTTTATTTTCAATGAGTGGAATGCTTGTGTCTAAAGTACTAGTGTGGATGGGCAAGCCATAGCCCAATTCGTGAGACACAATCAAATTTTTGGATGGGAGTACATGAGTTGTGTGCCATTGGTGAATCTTTGGTAAACGTTCTTTGTTTGTTCGATGGTGACAAGCTGCTTGTATGAGGCCATGGATAGCTCCAAGGAAGTTATTCATTGGTACTATGAGGACAAGGGGGAGGAGGGATTCACCAAAAAAACCTAGATATGGAGTGTGGTTGATGAGTGATGAGACAATACTCTCCATTATTTGATTCATGTAGTAGGGATATATCTCAACCCCACATACTCTTATGCATCTGGTTTTAGATTTGATGCTAAGGTGATGGATGGATTTTTCTAATGTGTTCAGAGGATGGTGTTGACTCTCTATGCTTGGAGATATCCAAACAAATGGAGATATATAGGTTGGTCATTGGAACATTTGGTTTTGAGATAGCTATCTAAGACGGGACCACTAGGATGCCAGGTAAGATTCAAGTACAATTTGTTTCAAACTTTCAAATTGCAATGTCTTTCTTTTCTATCTATTTGTTACTCGATGGAAAGTTGAAATATAATGTGTTGTCTTGACTCTTCCTTTTCATTTATTTGTTTTAGATGTTTGGTGGACAAACTATGGTAGAGGAGTCCCATAGTTACAAAAACTGGCAATTTAGGTGCTTAGTCAAACTTGCAACCCATAAGGGTGTGAGCACAGTTAGAGTTCTTTAAAAAAATACACTCCAATAAGCGCAACAAGTTAGAATTTAAAAATGTTCAAATTAAGATTTGAATTTTTTATAATTATTAATTCCATTGATTTTGATTTATGCTCATGAGCCATCATACCCTAATAACAAAATGGCCCTCATACATGTCATTAGATGTCCACTGCCTCAATGACATGGTCTATGTTGATTACAATATGAGGCTGTGGGTGAAGCAGATTGACAAAGAACCTACAAATGCCATTAAATTAGATGAGATTGATAGCATAGGTTTGTGGAGGATGGAGACCTAGAGGCCTACCATGGACAAGACCCCTAAGTTGTTGGAGAATGGTGATGATGTGTTGGAGGAGGATGAGGAGGAAGATTCACTTCCAAGACATGCAGATTTGGAGGAGATTGAGAGTGCATCTTAGCCAATGCAACCATTTCGACAAAGACCACCAACTAGGGGAATAGGTGGAATACATTCCACTTCAGCTTCGACCTTTTCCCCATCACCTTCCACCTCAATCCCAACAGACTAGTGGCATGAGCACCTTCCACCTCAAAATCAACCTCATCATGTCCACCTACTACTTCTAGAAGAAGAGCACCAATTCTAACCTTTGCTCTTAAAAGGGATAGAGGGAATCATTGATTTCTTAATGCTTGAGTATCTAGATGTCTCATAATGATTCATCTCATGAGATACATTTACTTTTGTTTTGATGTGATTTTGTATCATCTTGTCAGGACTTGACTAAGAAATTATGATAGATATCATATTTCAATACTGATGTGTGGTGTACGACTAGTCATAATCTTATACATCTTATATATCAATTTTATTTTCATATTTATGTATCAATGTGTTCATTGAGTGTTTTTATTTCCTTGGATGTTAAAAATTGAAAACAAAATGTATTTTTTTAAGTTTTCCAAATTGTTTTGATATTTTCAATGTTACAAATATCGGCCAAAAAATCGACGTAGCGTGAAAAAATGCGATTTTTTGGAGGCACCAATTTTTCAAGGAAAAATTGGGCCGATTTTTGGCCGAAAAATCGGCGATTTTTCGGTCAAATCGGCGATTTTTTGACAAGGCCCAAAAGTGGGGTTTTATTCAGTTTAAAGGCCGCGGGAGCAGTTTGTTCGGGTTCATTTGGACGCTACAGCGCAGGAGAGGAGAGCCAAGGAGACTAAGGTGGGTTTTATTTTTCCCAAGGAGGAGTTTAGTCATCATTTCGCTCGCCATCAACCATCAAATTTGAAGATTGGAGCTTTGCATTTGGAGTTTTTTCCAAGTTTATCACAACTAAAGGTATGTAAAACATATTTCCCATAATTTCTCATTTTTCCAAGGGGGTTCATGTTGGTTTGCATTGGAAATGATTTCTCCATCCTCATTATTGTTTTCTAAAGGCTCTTAAACAATTTTTTTCCATCTTAATGTAATTTGCAGCAGTTATGTAACACTATGTTTGCTAAAAAAACGTTTTTTCTTGCCCTAGGTCTTTGGAAAACCTCACAAAAATTGGAAAATTTCTATTAGTATTTATTTTCCCTTATCAAGATTGAATGTATCTCGATTCTTTGATTTGTTGTTTTTTTTTAAATTATATTTCCATCAATCACATATGCTAATTTTTTTTTTGTTGCCCTAGGTTTACTTGAAAGTTTGAAACTTCATTTTTTCAAACTTTGGAAGATGTCGAAAGGTTTGGATCCATTTTGGGAATATGGCACAGCTATTGATACATAAAATCGACAAACTCTCACTTGCAATCTATGTGGGAAAAGAATGACGGGTGGGATAAGCAGGCCGAAATATCACGTTGCACAAATGTCGGGGCCTGATGTGATTCCTTGCACCACAGCAAGTGAGGATCACATTGACAAGGCCAAAAAAGCAATTGAGGGAACCAAGCAAAAGAAACAATACAAGGAGGCCGTGAGAAATCAAATTGCCTCAAGATCCGGGTCCGGATTAGGAGTGGGGGCTTGTGGGACAAGTCCGGAAACCTTCTCCACACAGCAATCCACAACGCCTTCACCTTCGACTGCATCACCATCACCTTTCTTTGTGTTGAGATGCAGAACTGGTGGACAACCTTCTATAAGGTCCATGATGAATAGAAAGGATAAAAAAGAAGCAGATAAACTTGTGGGTCGATGCTTGCTATGGAGTGATATTCCATTTAAATTTGCCAATAACCCATTTTGTGTGTCCATGTTTGCAGCAGCTACTATTGTTGGACCGGGGTATAAGCCCCCCACTTATGAGGAGTTGAGAGGTCCCATCCTCCAGGATGAAAAAACCAAGTGCACTCACAAGTTGCAGGATCTTCGAAAATCATGGGAGTTAACAGGATGCACAGTGATGTCAGACGGTTGGACTGATATGAAGGGTAGGACCCTTCTCAACTTCTTGGTTCATTGTCCCAGGGGCATTATGTTTATGAAATCCGTGGATGCATCTGCACATGTCAAAGATGCGGGTTTACTATGTAGCTTGTTGGATGACTTCATCCAAGAGATTGGCCTGCAGCATGTTGTCCAAGTCATAACGGACAACGTTGCGAACTATGTGTCTGCTGGTAGGATACTTATGGCCATGTATCCTTCACTACTCTGGACTCCTTGTGCGACCCATTGCCTTGATTTGATGTTAGAGGATTTAGCCAAGATTGATTGGATCATGGATACCATTACTTCAGTACGGAGCATCACAAAATTCATATACAATCACGCAGCGGTTCTTAGCTTGATGAGAACTTTCACAGGTGACAAAGAGTTGGTGCGTCCTGCCATCACACGCTTTGCCAATAGCTTTATTTCTCTCCAGTCCCTCTTGGGTTCTATGTGGGACTTGTAGCAGATGTTCCTTTCACCTGAGTGGCGTGCTTTATCATTTAGCAGTAGACCAGAGGGGCAAGCCATATTCAAGCTAGTTACATTCCATCAGAGCTTTTGGGATGAGGTGAGGTAGGTTTGTGCCATCACTGAACCTTTGGTAAGGGTTCTCTGCTTGGTTGATGGAGATAAGCCTGCAATGGGCTACCTATATGAGGCCATGGATAGGGCCAAAGAGTCCATTTGTGCCTATTACGAGGGAAAGGGAGATCGGGGGCAGGAGAGACAACAGATTATATGGGGGTTGATTGATGTGCGATGGAACAACACACTCGATCGCCCCATTCATGCTGCAGGGTTATACCTCAACCTTGTGTTTGGTTACTCCTGTGGCTTTAGATTTGATGGAGAGGTTATGGCTGGATTCTACGAGTGTGTCCATATGATGGTGTCGTCTTCAGATGATCGTGCAAAGTTTCCCCAAGATTTGGAAGTGTATAAGGGAGCCGCAGGATTACTTGGGTTTGATATGATAGTACATGACAGGACCAACCTGACGCCAAGAAAGCTTCACCTTGTTTCAAATTTTGTTTTCTTTTTCTAATTCTTTTTTTTTAAATTTCATTGTCTTTTCTTATGTTTCTTTAATTCGTTGTAGATACCTGGTGGGAAAACTATGGTGGTTGCATACCTATTCTACAGAAGCTTGCCATTTGAGTGTTCAACCAGACATGTAGCTCTTCCGGTTGCGAGCGCAACTGGAGTTTATTTGAAAAAGTACACTCCAAAAAGCGCAACAAGATAGAGAATTTTCAAATTCATTATAAATTATTGAATTCTAGTTTATAATTTTATCATTTATCATTATGCCCCTTTGCCTTCTAATTTATGCATTACAAATTATTAACTTTATAATTTAATATCTAATTCTATGATCCTCCTACAGGTTGGATACTCTGCGCCTTAATGATTTGGTCTACGTCCACTACAATCTCAAGTTGTGGGTGAAGCAATTTCAGAGAAAAGTTGATGCAAAGGCCATTTCATTAGATGAGATCGACACCACTGCAACTTGGAGGACGGAGTGTGAGGAGACTGCCATGGAGGTATCCCCTGATTGGCTAGCGGATGATCATGATATTGATCATGATGATGTTATAGAGGCTCCATATGAGGGTGATCCAGTTCCAGAGGAGTTTCACACTGAGTCTGGGAGTGTGCCACAGTTAGAGCCAGAGCCATAGGCAGGGTTAGAGGGAGATAGACCCGATAGTAGCATTGGTACTAGTAGAGGAGTAGCTGTAGGACTACCTCCTCGAGCTCCTTCTTCTTCAAGACACCAGTTTCAGCCACCTTCAGTTTCTAGAGGACGTCATTTTGCAGGGTCTTCTTCTAGAGGACGTCAGATACCAGTACAAGGCCCACAAGCCTCGAGGGCACCTAGTCCTAGAGTAAGGACAAGGGTCGTTTCCACAGCGATTACCTTTTCCCGTAAAAGGGGTAGAGGGAATCGATAGTTTATTTACTTTATTTCATTGTAGATGACTCATGAGTCATGATGATGATCATGAGATACATTTGTTATAAGTTATAACTTATATTTTTGATGATTCATACATTCAATATTCACTATTCAGGAGTAGGATTGGGACACGATCCATTTTGACGTGTGATGTATCTCTAGACATCTTATCTATATTATATATCAGTTTTCTTTCCATATTCATGTGGCAATGTGTTTATTTGATGTTATTTTTGCTTTAGATGTTTAAAAAATTGAAAAAAAATGAATATTTTTGTGTTTTTTAAGTTTGTCGATTTTTTGCCGATTTTTGCCAATGTTCTGCCGAGATATCCCGAAACGATGTTTCCTGGACCCTGCCGATTTTGTCACCGCGCCTATATTTGTAACATTGGATATTTTCCTTGATATTGCCCGTAAGTTAGATTATGGACCCTCAATAATAAATTTGTTGACAATATAAATGTAACATTTCACTTTATAATACCCCGAATGGGATGACATGGATGAGAAATGGGGTTTGCACACCACCAAGACAATGATGGTATGCAACCACAACATAGTAATGTTGATGGTGACGAAGTCCAATGATAGATGGAGGCGATGGCACATGAGACACATATTCTCTTAATGACTTAAGAGCTTTGACCAGTGCATAAGCTTGCCTTTACATTATATTGTACTTTAGTTCCCCATCTCTCAAATATTTACTAAAGAATGCAATAGGTTTGTCAAAACCATCCTCATTCTTCTGTAGTAGGACAATAACCTGTCCTTATAGCCCAATTCTAGAGAATGGTAATTCTTGTTGTGATTTGCAGATAAACCGAGGACCCCTACCCGTAGTAGGGGGAATCAATCAATGTCAGGGTGAGCAATGGCTGCTTCAAAGCAAGATGGAAGATTTAATTACAATCCGGGTATGAGATAGAAGGCTTGACCCTGGTACAGAGCAATAATCCGATGAGACATTCTTGCAGTTGTTAGAGGCTCCAAAGTGTATTCTCCATGACAATTTCGCAATAGAAATTATGGTGGCTCATGGGGGGGATGAAGGCGGATAACATGAACCACGGACAAAGACTTGGTCACTGTTTAGATTTGATGTAGCATTTCATATGGCTTGTCGTGTTGTACAAGTATTTTAACCCTACCTTCTTTCATTGCAAAAGACTCACTCCTTGGTGAAAGCTCTAGACTAGGAGGAATTTGTTTGGTTGAGGCTGGGAGTAGAATTTTTTGCTTTTGTCTCTGTTTCAATCCTAAGGTTCTCGAAATAATGGGTAGACAAGGAAAGAGAAGTAGAGGGGGCACTAAGAAAGGCCCTCTAACCAAGGAAATGAGGGATTTTGAGGAGGCCGAGGAATTGCATTGGAAGCACACTCTAGAAGCAACAATTAATAATATAGAAAGGGCAAAAACATGGATAAAGATGGAGCAAGAATATGTTATGTCAGGTCTAGAATAACAACAAGATAAATTGATTTGTATTAATCGAGAATTTCTTATTTATACAAGAGGAGTGACCATTGGTTTCATATTCTAAAGGTAAGTTTCTCATTCTTTTATGACTCTTCAAATTCCTTATGATTCATCACAGCTAAATATTTAAAATATTTACATTTCCACCATAATCCCATAGGATTAGGTTTCCAACAGTTCCCCTTAACCTGAAGGGGTGTTCATGAGTTCAAGCATCTTTGTGAACTTTTCAAACTTTTCTCTTCCAAGTGCTTTGGTGAAGATGTTTGCAATTTGCTCATTTGCAGAACAATGTCTCAAATGAATTATCTTAGCCTCTACATGAAATCGAATCAGATGGTACTTTGCGTTGATGTGCCTAGTTCGACCATGTGTTGATGCCTCGGATATGCAGGAATGTGCAAGGTGCTAGAATGAGTTCCTAAGCTCTCAACAGAGGGGGAAAACCCAGACTGAAAGGCTTCAAAAGGCCCTACGCAAGGACAGTTCTAACCCTAGCCTGTTTGGTGTAGTAATCTCCCACGGATATTCCGCCTCCGCTGGCACTCTAAGAGTCAATAGGTTTTGATACAGGGGATCAGTTTTCAAAGGAAGAAAAACCTAAGGGTAAAATTCTGTAAACACTAATCTACTTAAATGAATCTAAACTAGGTTAGATCTATTCTAAGAAAGTGTTTTTGAATAAGTGCAGATCAGCTTGATATATAAATAAACAAGATCATTTATCAATTACACAGAAATGTATAAAAGGTTCAATGATTTATTTAGCTCAAATCGCAATTAATTAATGAAAATCAACTAATGGCAAATTGGGGTTTGTTAAACATTCCAGACTTAATCTGTATTTGATATGTTAATTGAAAAATTAACACCATTTGTAACTTACTGAAAGAATCATTTGCAGAAATCAATAAAAGATTTTAATAGAATAAACTCTTTAAAACCTTCATAAACACATGAATCATGAGCAATGATAAACCGGAACTATAGACTGATCATTTTAATAAATTGAAAAGATTAAAACAGTGTCAGATAAGCAACTTGGAGAAATCTCATTCATCAAATAAATTTGATAAAAGACAAAAGTGGATCTGAAAAATAACTATACTGTATTCAATAATCAGTTTGCCAGAAACTACAAGCTTGTATTAAAACAGAGCATCTCCAGCCTCTTCTGCAGATCTTATCTCCAAGTTCCATCCTCCTTTGCTTATGAGGAATCCTCTCTTTAATAAGAGTTTACAAAATAGTAATACAAACAGTAAATTCCCACAAACCGGGATTACAAAATCAAAATATCCTAATGTTCTAGGAAAGCTTGCCATTTGTCCCAACACTCTAACAATTCATCCATAATCGGATAATTGGCTGATTCAAGCCCCAGCTGGGCATTGGATTCGAATGTCTCCTTCTCATTCTTTGCCAGCTTATGCCAAATTCGGATAAAGACTTGGATGTTACATTCCATAGAAACCGGTTTCCTGATCAACCGCTCCATATCATCAATCTTGACTTCTTCAAGAAGTTGAATTTGTTGCTGGACTTCTTCACATTTGCGTTCAATTTCTTCGACCTTCAGCTTTGGAGGGAAAGCATCTTCAATGAGTTCCATGGAAGGAAACTAAAGACTTATCATGACATTATCTGCTGCATACCATCGCCTGCTACACATAGCCTGGGCTCTTTTTAGAATATCTTCAACAAAATTATTAAGTTCCAACCAAGTGTTCAATGCACCTCTGATCTTCTTGAATTGAAAGCTGTTGAGAATGGGGAAGCCTTCTGGAGTGTCTTTGATGCATCTCTGCCACTCAACAATGTTATCATATGCCTTTGAAGCCTCCAGCCTTTTGGCTTTCTGCTCTTCAAGAGCACTATACATCTTACCAAAAGTAATGTGAGTCTCCCTGATCTCATTGAGGGTACAAAATATCTTCTCTAGAAACTTATAATACTCTTCATTGACTTGAAGAGCCAAGTCTTTGAATTCCTGAGATGACATCTTAAAGAAAGTGGAGGAGGCTGCACTTGCAGTTGCATCCTCACATTGCTTTTGCAGTAAAGCAATTTTCTGAGTCTTAGCAGAATTCTCAGCTTGTACATTTCGAAAGTTATGCTGCAGGGAGGTGATGCTTTGCTCCACATCCCCTATCCTATCTTCCCAGATCTTCCTAAGATCAACAACATAAGTTTCATGCTCTTCCTTGGTCTTTAGCGATTCTTCCTGCAACTTTTCCACTTCTTCTTTTTTCTGATCAATCTCTCTATTGAGGATCTGGATTGAATCAAGGTTTGCACCAGCAAATGCTCCTAAGGCTGTTGCTGTCTCAATTGCTCCTGTCTGAGGGTCATTGGCTTGTTGGGCCCATACTATCTGATTAGGAACAGACACTTCTAAGACATCCTGATCAATGCTTCTCTTCTTACCCCTTTTCACCACTGCCTTATTATCCTTACTATAGAAGTAATGCCCAAGAGGGACTACTTCATCATCTTCCCATTCAATTATTATTTCAGAAGTAATTGAAATAACATTCTCTGTTGAAACCAATGAAGGAGTCTGAGTGGCCAGGGAATTGGGTATGGGCATAGTAACTTGAGGAATAGCCATAGGGGTAGAGATAGTCTGAGGTACTAATGAGAGAATAGTTGGAGAAAGGATCGAGGTGAAGACTTCAAACAGTGGAACTTGATCATCACTAGCAGATGGTGACGATGTAGAAGGAGTCAAGGGTGGCTTATTCTCAGTGGATAATGATGCAGGGGATATAGGTAATTGCATGGGAACAGTCAAAGACTGGGATTCTGCTAAAATAGATGCAGGGATGGAAAAAGAAACTGAGTTACCAGGAAAAGGGGTGGCTCTATAAGTCAGAGTATGAAACAATTGGGAGATAGAGAATGGCGGCATTACCCCTGTAGGCAAAGTAGAAAGATGCTCAATGGAAGGCAGTAATAGAGATGAAGTTGAAGGATTTGGTGTGGTGGTGAGTTCCAACACTTGTTGCTCAGGTCAGAATGATCCATTTCAATAGTATCCAACAGGTCTGTGACTGCCTGTGAGTTGTCAATCACTTCTCCACTGATTTCTTCAATAACCTTGTCAGTCACCTTCTCAGTAACTTCTTCAGTGATGTGAACTGCAGGAAGTGACTCATCTTCAACATCACTATCGCTGAGATCAACAGTGGGGATCTCTGATGTAGAAACCTGAACTTTCTATCTTTTGGCAGGGTTAACCTCTACCATTGTCAAATCATCAACTACCTGCAAAGCTACAACAGTGACTTGAACATCCATAGCAAGCTTAGGGGGTTCAGTCATTTGAGTATCAATCACCGAAGTGAGTTGTGCTAACTTTTGCTGGAAATGTTGAGAGGTCTACAGCAAAGATTTAACCTGCTCAGTTGTTTTCACTTGAGGAAGATCCTCCATGGGAGCTTTACCTTTATCTCCATCTGTATAAGTAAGCATCAGAGGGGCATTAGCCCGCTGGATTTGCTTTTGTTCTTTACACCTTCTGATTTGTTCAATCAGATTCATCTCCAATGCTCTTTTCCTGTAGACTTGAGTTTTTATTTCCTTTTGATATGCCATAATCTATTGTTGTTCATCTAAACTCTTGGCCCTTGCCAATACTTCAGAAAAAGTATTTACTCCTTGATAGATGGAATCATCTGGGAGTTCTTCATGGACATAGTCCATTTTCTTGTGGTACTGTTTGAAATGTGCATCCAGGAACTTCTTAGGATCAGTGAAGCACGACTCGGCTGAGACTCGCGGGTACTCGCGAGTCTCAACGAGTCAACCCTAGCCCCGGGTAATCGCTTCATACTCGCCCACAAAACTCGGCAAACAGTTAAAAGTCGCCGCCACTCACACAACCGTCACACTCGGGTTAAACTCGGGCCATACTCGGTCGGACTTGCCATGACAGGAAAGAAAAAACCCACGAAAATTTGCCGGACACGAAGTGATTATGCTCGCTAGTTGAGCATTGGAGCCCGCGAACATATAGTTTGGAGGGAAATGAGCCCGCGAGGAGGGTTTGTCCCTATCGTTCATCCATTAAGCACACAATCGAGGTCGTGGTGAATTTTTCTACTGGTTCGAGTTCGTGCAACAGGTCGTGGTTTGTTTCTCTGTGCATCTGCGAGTTGTGCTACCATGCCGGAGCCAAAGTTCTGCAATGGCATAACCTGCTCTCCCGACCAGGCTCAGTGGTTGCCTACAGTGCCGGAGCCAGAATTCTGCAGTGGCATAACCTGCTCTCCCGACCGTGGTCGTTGATCAGTGCCGAACAGGTCTCTGGATTCACTTTGTCTCTGTGGTTCTGCACTCGAATCATTTACATTCTATACACTGTATTAAAAATTTTAATGTATTATTTTTTAATTTTTTTATTATAAATTACTCGTGGTATAGTTTTTAGTTTTATTATAAATTAGTCGTGGTATAGTTTTATTATAAACTATTATACAAATTTTTGGAATGTATAATAAATAAATATTGCATTCTAATTTTTTTAATTTACTATACATTTATATGACTTGAGTAATTTAAAAACTATAACAAAAAAATTAAATTTATTTTTACAAAATGATATGGTTTAAAACCATAAACTTTAAAATTTAAATTTTAATAATTTATAAAAAAAAATAAAAAAATTATATGACTCGGGTGATTAATTTTTAATATAGTAAATTTAGAATGCAATATTTTTTTTTTGGATTATAAATTATTAAATTATAGTTTAAAAAAATGGTTATGATTAATAAAATGTATAATAATGTTTTTTTTTTATTTGCCGAGTCTGTCCCGAGTCTTTCCCGAGTTTTTCCCGAGTCTACGAGTCATATGCCAGCCGAGTCTTTGCCGAGTCCGAGTCGTGCAACATTGCTTAGGATCATGCTTTCTTTTAGGGGCTTTCCCCAACTTCAGAGGAGCAAGCTGATCACCAAGCATTGTAGCCTAGGTTGAGGTAGGAATGACTAATGGGCCAAGGTTTAAGGAGAACTTAGGCTAGCCTCTCTTTTTAGGACCAGTGAGCTTCATGTATACTCCATCAGTGACAGTCTAATAGGACACTTCTTGAATAACCAACCTGTCAGGTACAATTCTTGGGAGAAGGTGGACAGTGTCACTTCCCCAAACTCTAATGTATGAGAAGTATTCATAAACATACCAATCCCCAATGGTGTTGATGAAAGTTTTCAGCTATAGCTGAAAAGGCAGGAGCTTCCTACTTAAATATTTTGAAATAAATTGTGCCCATGAAATGGTCACAAATGTCATAGAGCAGGGGCACATAATTACTTTCCTATAATGCAGAATGGTATATATGAACTGGTGGAGCTTCAGTATTCCAACTCCACCCTAAGTTAGGATATTGAAACTCAGAGCAGAAGACATCAAGGATGTAGGCCAATAGGTAAAAATGTGGCTTCTTTGAGGCAGGTGCCTTCTGATAATCTTGAATTGTTGTTTTAAGTTCAGAAGACAGAATAGATGCCCATGGGAAAGATTCAGCCGTAGTCAAGACATGGTGGGCTATGGGATCCCATTCAGTTTTAAAAACTGGACAATTAGGAAGGCCAAAGAGCCTGTAGAGCATGGTTGCGAGTAAGGAGTAAGGTTCCTTGAACCAAGCAATCGGATAAAGGTTATCAGCCTTCGACACAAAACTGCTAGGTTTAACCATCCAGGATTTCATCATTTCATCAAAATTGAACCTGGTCTTAGATGATGTTATGAATTTAGGGCTAAGCGTTTGAGCAGCCGGCTTAAGAGCAAAGGCTCTGACAAAGACCTCAGGCCGAATGTGGTCAATTGCGAACCTGTGCTGTCATTAAACGAGCAGTCCTTAACGTTGGCATTTTCAACAATCCATTTTACTAGGTCTGTATAAGGTAGGACAGCAGGGCGAGCAGTAATGGCATGTATCTGCGAAGCCCTAATTTTTTTATAGGCAGGTCGGTCTTCCTTGATGTCCGAAAGGTCATCATTGTCAAAGATTGCATATATTTTAGCCCAATCCATTTGATATTTTTCAGTGATTCTCTCACTGGTGTCTAAGAAAATGCCGAAATTGGGATCTTTGGTGAGTGAATCCTTGTGAAGTGCTTTGGACTGAGTAGTTCGAGACATTTTGGCGAAGCTTGGGAAATTCTGATAAATATATGAAACAAAATCAAAAACCCAAACCAAAACAGGAAAACCGTAAATAACAGACGCAAGATTGACAGCAAAACAACCTGATAACCAGCGAAAAACCGTGAAAGTGACCCTGGTAAAAAAATGGCAATAAAATCCACGTAGGAGCGTAATTTTCCGACAATAAAAATGAGAATGAAAAGTAGAAAAATCACGTATTTATGGTTTTTTCGGTCGGATCAAATCTGGACTGTAGATTTAGAAAGAAACGAACGGCTGAGATTAGCCCCTGTGGGATGCGGGATGTGGGATCAAGTTCAAAAATAAAAATTTATTCAAAATTCCCAAAATCCGCAATCCAAAACTGCGGGTTGCGGGTTTCGGGTTTTAAAAATTTTACAAAATAAACAAACCTATTTCCGAAATCCGCAACCCGAAATTTCGGGTTTCGGGTTTCGGAAACGAAAACAAATAATAAAAACTGGATAACTTTTCTGCAATCTGCAATTTGCGGGTTGCGGGTTCGCAACCCACAATCTGCAATTTGTGGGTTGTGGGTTTCGAAAACACACAACGCGGTTTATTGGCATAATAAATTCCCGCAATCCGAAATCCGAAATTTTCGGGTTTCGGGTTTCGGGTTTCGGAACCGGAATTCATAAATATTTACACGGTCTTCCCGCAACCCGCAATTTTGGGTTGCGGGTTTCGGTTTGACAAAATCCTAAAAGAAGAACAAACGATTCCCGCAATCCGCAATTGCGGGATTTCGGTAAGAAAATGATTTTTGGGCAAAATTCTAAGGTTTTCTACAAATCACGAAAACAACCAGAAGCTTAGAAATTTTCAAGGGAAGGAATAATGATAACTAAGCAAACAAAGCAAAGGGCATGATGCCATAGCAAAGAAAAATTTAAAACTTACCTAAAACCCTTTATATTTACACAATGGAGCTCCCCTGATCAGAATGATGCATGGGATCTGTTGTACCTACAACAAATGGCGACTGGCTGGGAAGAACCAGTTAATCTCTACAAAGAAACCTTCAGTCAAAGGAAGCATGTCAGCCCACTGATTTTCAACCTGAAATATTAGAAGATGCTTACGCATGACAATCAATAAATTGGATTTAACAACAGATTGATATACTCCCATCCTTGATCAAATTAAAGATAATGCAAATCTAATAAAAAGATTTAGGAAACAACAAAGAACCTTCTGCCAATATGTAATCACAGGAAGACAGCTTTAGGTGAACCTGGGAACAAACTTCATAATACTCTGGATATCCAAATCACAAATCACTTTGACTTATTAAATGCTTTATTTACACATAGATACATTCATTTTCTTATTTTTCTTTCTCTTTTTTCTTTTCTTTTCTTCTTCCCTTTTTTTTTGAAAATAGAAAGCAGAACATAAGACGTTGTTGGCATAAGACCACTGCCCTGACTTGGTGATCAGATTATGGCAATGCCATTCACAAACTTGATCTAGAAACTGAACAAGCTAGCTCAGTAATGAGACTCCTTGTCTTCCAGCTATGACACTAAAAGCAATTATCATGTCTTGGTGACCATATAATGATAATTTCAGTCCAAAATCAAGCCCATGATCATGGCAGGGATGGCTTGTGATAAGACCCCCCTGTCCTTAGGCACAACATTGTCTTATAAAGAAAATAAAACAGACATTTTATTAAGATGCGAACTGCAGGACACCACCATGGCTTGGTGACCATATAATAGTGGCATTACTCACTGATGCATTGTAGATCATGAATGGATCGAGCTGTAATAGGATCTTCCATCTTTCAGTAAACTGAAAGCCATCTTCCAAGTTTGGTGGCTTGGTGTGAAGATGTCATTCCAGTCACATCTATGAACCTAATGGGCTGGCTTGTAATAAGACCTCCCATCCTGCAATTCACAATTATTAAATGATGTTATTTTCAAGGTGACCATGATAGGATCCAGAGTAGATAAAGGTTGACCAAGTTATTGAGATATGTTGTGCTACACTTATGAAACATAAGACAAAAGAGTTAGTCACTTCCCACAACCTCAATTAAACAAATAAAGCATGTGTAAGATAATGACCAAGGTAGAAAGGTATCAATCAATGTCCCGCATTTAATGACTATCTATTCTGCAACACAAATCCTGACATAGAATTGAAAACAGTCAAGACTGAGCGAACATTCCAAAACCTTAGTTAAAATTATTCTTGAAATAAAGTGACTTCCAACCATAACCAAATGTGTGGGGTTTATTAAAAGAAAAATCAAATGAAATAAAACCATTCAAAACAAAGAAAAAGCAAAACACACCAAACTTATGTACAACTGCATAAGACTGTTCAGACAAAATGCTTTTTAAGTAGTGAAACATTCATTGGATAAGTGTCAATGACCCCCTCCAATGTCTGTAACCAAACTGTACTTGGACCAATATTTTCTGTAATAATGAAAGGTCCAAGCCAAAGGCGTTGGAATTTAGTATACTGATTTTTATCTTTATGTTGTTTGTCCCATCTCAGTACCAAATCTCCCACTGAAAATTCCCTGTCAGAAGAGGATTTCTCATCAAACCATCTCTTAACCATTTGCTGATGATGATATAACTTATTCTTAGCCAACTCTCCGTCTTCCTCCAACTTAAGCAAAGTATCAATTCTTTGTTGGAGAGGAGAAGAATCATCTTCTTGTATAGATTGGGCTAATTGCAGTGATGGAATAGTAAGGTTAGATGGAAGAATGGCCTCCTTTCCATAGACCAAACAATAGGGAAAATTCCCAATGGCTGCCTTTGGGGTAATTCGATCTGCCCAAAGAGCATTATAAAGCTTTGTGTTCCAATCCCTGTGATGAGTGGCTACTGTCTTCTTGAGAATATTTATCAGATTTTTGTTAGAAGATTCAACAAGCCCATTACCCTGTGGGTAATAATTGGAAGAAAACTTTAATTTAATCCCTTTTTCAAGGGCATACTGTGTCAAGTCAATCGAGGAAAAGTAAGATGCATTATCAAAGACAAGATAATCGGGGGCACCAAACCTTGTAACTATCTGGCTGTCAAGAAAATAGATTACTTGGTTTGCATTGCACTACCTAAGAGGAACTGCTTCCACCCATCTGGTGAAGTAGTCAGTTGCTGTAAGGATATACCTGTGTTGAAGGGAGGAAGTAGGATTAATGGGACCAACAAAATCCAATCCCCATTGCTGAAATGGGAATTGAATTGTTACTGGTTGCAGAGGAAAAGCAGGTTTTTTGAATTTCCCTGCACACTTTTGGCATGGTTCACACCTCCTAACATAGGCATTAGCATCTTCAAACAAAGTAGGCCAATAATATCCATCCCTGAGGATCTTGTGTGCTGTGGTTTCGCTTGAAAAGTGGCCTTCTGCAGGTCCTGCATGAAATTGAAAGAGGATATCATCAGTTTCATACTTCTCCAAGCATCTAAGAAAAACTCCATCATAATTTTTTCTAAACAAGACTCCATTAATAAATTGATAAGGAGCAGACTTTAATCTTAAAGCCCTGCGTTTTTTGAAATCTAAGGTTTCGAGAGAAAACCCATTGTTCAGAAAAAACCTGATATTGTCATACCATTCAGATGGTGGAGTGTCAATTGCATTAACAAAACCTGTAGGGAGATCTTCCTCCTGCTCCCACTTAGTCTGTTGCTGTACAGGGTCATTCAACTGAGCAGTAAGTAGGCACAAACCTTGCCCTTTTACAATTTTCGCTGGCCTGATTTCTAGATCGTATTCTTGCAAAGCAGTCATCCAATGGGCTTGTTTTTCGTCCAGTTCTTTCTGGACCAACACGTTTCTTATGGATGTATATGGCACAATTACCTTCATTCGAGATTTTAACAAGTAAGGCCTGTAGTGTTTCACAGACTTGTAAACTGCATAGGCCTGTTTATCAATTTGGGAGTAATTCAGTTCAGCTCCCTTAAATGTAGAACTCATGAAGGAAATTGGAATTTCTGTATCACTGTCATGCTTCTGTGTCAAAACAACTGCATAAGAAAAATCAGTAGCGAAGGTATATAAAATAAAATCTTTGCTAAAATCGGGGGACATCAGAGCCGGAGCTTCTGCAATGGCACTGCAAATTTCAGCAAATGCATCTTTCTGTTCCTGTGACCAACTAAACTGTACATATTTCTTGACTAATTGCTGCAAAGGCTTAACAATCTGCACAAAATTGGGCACAAACCTGCGTACAAAATTTATTTTTCCAAGGAATGACTGCATGGCTTTGCGCGAGCCAGGCAAACCGATTTTTGAAATAGCACCAGTGCGTTTGAAATCTATAATCATACCTTCTTTGGAAACAATGAAACCTAGAAGCTTACCTTCCGTCACTACAAATATAGACTTCTTGGGGTTCAGTGATATTCCGTATCTCCTACAGCGTTCAAAAACCTGTTTCAAAGCAGATAAATGTTCATGTCGTTTCTTGGAATATATAGTAATGTCATCTAGATACACTACGATAGAATTATGCATTAAACCTCTGAAAGCTATATCCATAGCTCTCTAAAACGTGGCCCCTGCATTAATCAGTCCAAAGGGCATTCGCTTGTAGGCGAAGGTACCCCAGGGGGTTTTGAAAGCAGTTTTCAATTGGTCATCAGGGGCAACCATGACTTGGTTGTAACCTGAAAAACCATCCAGGAGAGAGAACATTTCTAATCCCGCTAACTTTTGCAGAATCTGTTCCATGGGAGGAACAAGGTAGTTATCCTTTTCGGAAGCCCTGTTGAGATTCCTTAAAATGACACAGAGTCTGATTTCACCATTCTTTTTTCGGACAAGTACTAGATTAGCTATCCATTGGGTGTGTCTGACAGGGAATATGATTCTTGCTGTTGGTAGATTTTCCAGTTCCTTTTTCATAGAGGGTTCCAAACTAGGATGCATCTTTCTCAACTTTTGTTGGTAAGGTTCAACTTTCGGCTTCATCGGTATGTTGTGATGCATAATGCTAGTTGTTGTCCTCCCATTTTGCATGGGTGGTCACTTCAAAGACAGGGTCAGAAAGGAGGCTGCTGGGACAGAGGGAAGAAGATGAAAATAACTCAACTTCGGCAACAACAGGCTCTATCAAGTCAGTGGTCCCAAGTTACTAGCCAGCAAAGAGTTGCAGCATGAAAAGCAGGAGCATATTTTCATTACTGTGTTTCAGGTTATAAAAAGAAGCATTCAGGAAATTGATGATTTTGACAGCCCAACTAGAGGAACTTCTGAGATTAAAAAGAAGCTTAATCTAGCTGCACTACAGAGGAGTAATAAAAAATGAAGGAAAGTGCAGAATTAAGGGAGAAACTGGAGAAATCGCAAGCAGAGATTGAGGCTCTCAGAACACAAAAAGACTGTGATGCACTCGCATTTGTAAACTGATAGAAACCCAGGACCTTCAGACCCAGGTTACGGTGTTTTTAAAGGAATGCAGAGACATGCAGGCTCGATTTGGTATTAGTGAAGGAATTTCTAATGATGATGCTATTATTAGTACTTTTCTTCTGGCCGATGTTGAAACTACGGTGGACAAAGTGATATCTGATAGGCTTTTTGACATTCAAGGATATTCATGAAAGGTGGATCAAGCACGCAGCAGAAATCAAAATATTGATGGTTCTGTGAACTTTTTTTTTTGCTGGATACATGTTGGAGATATTACTGTCGAGGCAAATAAGTATCTGAGAGAGGATAGAATCATCAAACTCATTATGCTTCCACTCTATCTCCATGTACCATGATATCGTCAGCAGCAATATCAGGGTTATGACGAAATTGGTAGAAAAGAAGCTGCGGAGTTTTGCAAACCCAGGAGAAATGATATCAAGTGTTCATACAACAAGGTGGAGGGTTTTTGCTAATAAAGACCAAGAGTTATTTTCAAAGAGAAATTTCAGTTTATGCCTCCTGCTTCAGATTCTAAATTTTTCTTCTTCCTAGACATTGAGGTTCCTATTCCATCGGTTTCTTCTCTGTATTCTCGAGTTCATCAACAACTGTGGCTCCTCGTTTAGCTGCTTCAAAATCCTTTGCTGACGGACGTCGGGTTCCTTCTAGGCTTCTAAATCTGCATCGATGCGTTTTCCCGGTGACGATCAAAGAGAAGATTTTTTGAAAGAAAGATTCAATCCTTGGTTCAATTGCAGATATTGATGGATTGGTGAATGCAGAGAAGGAGCCGAGTCTTTGTGTTTGTGTCGTGGTCGCCAAAAGGCTGTGACAGAAGGTCGTGAGAAAATAAAAGAGCAGCATAGCCCGAAATTCGAAGTAAGCAGCAGGTTGTTATCATATAGAGACACCCGCGCTTCCCTTGCATTTCTCAGCTTAGGATAACTCCTCTCAGGATTTGGAATCCACGCCAAATACGGTTTCCGATGATACGCCTGCAGCTCAAGGGATTTGGGGGGTGATAAACTGTAATCCCCTGCGTGAAGACGGCCAGATCAGAGATTTTCTCAGCAAACGCCGGGTTATATCCTCGTACCAATACAAGTTTGGAGCGGGCACAAAATTATCGAAAATCACTTCATCAACAGCCGAGTTTTTTTTAAGTGCAAGTCTCGGAGTTCAAACGAGGTGATACACACCGCTGATTTAATGGAAGTCCACATGTTCAGTTGACCGCCGATCGGAGTTTGCTTCGCTGTCACTTGAAACTTTGCAACTGCTGTTAGAAAAAATCGTGACTCACAGTAAAATAAAAATTTGTTTCCGCCGTCACATGCTAAGGATCAGTTGGGTATCGGCTATTCACGAGAGAGAAAGCTCGCGCTATGTGTATAGTTTCTCGGGATATTCTCTTCGACACACGGCATTGTTAAATGAAGGGTTTCACCAAAGGTTACCAAGATCCGGAGTTGGCAACTGCAAATCTCGCACTGTTTGTATTTTTCACTTCGCCTGTTCAGAAAGCGACTAGTCAGCTCCTTCAGCCACACGTCTATTCACTTGGTTGCATCTTTAATAAAGTCTACATTTTGGTGGGCTCGATTAGTTAAGTAAAGATTGGAACCATTACCAAGTAGCAGTTCCTTTTAATAACTAGACCTGTCATGTATTCGAGGGGGTAGGAAAAGGTGGAAAAGCCTTTTTACTTTTTCCCTTATTTTATTATTTTTGTTATTTATTTATAGAGCCTTTGGCCTATAAAAGGAGCCAGCTCCTTCATTGTAAAAAGATGGAGAATTTTGGAAGTTTTTTCCCGTGAACTTAATAGAAAAATATCATGATGGGATTCTTTGGATAAATTGGGAATTCTTTCGCCCTTTGTTTTCCATTTTTATTTGTATGCCATCTTTCATTTTGTATGAGGCAATACCTCTCTTAGCTCTTTGCTTTCGACTCTTAAGCTGGGATCATCTGAATAGAAGGCTAACAATCTAGCACAACTTTATTTGACCCATGTTTTTCTCTTAAGCTTTGCGGTTTTCAGGTATGCTCTAGTGCAAGAGCTCTTAGTTGGTTACTACATTCATCTGGCAGCAATGTCCTTTTAGAGTTTTCCTTTGACTCCATTCGCCCCTCTCTGATACTGGCACTGGTCTTTCCCTGAGGATTGATCTTCCTTTCCTTTCCATCACCCATCTAAAACTATCTTTCGTTACATCCGTTTCTCTAAGGCAGCCTCTTCCATTCACCTTGTCCGTTACTGTACCTGCCTTAGCGATCCTATTTTAGGGATACCCCCCTAGTGTTGGAGAAGAGCCAACCTGAAGTGAAGAGGAGAGGAGTGTGGTGACATTGGCCTCTCTCCTGAGAGAGTTGTCATCCAGCTAGCGTTGCACATTTTGGGCTTTCAAACGACACGCATGCCATTTCGGAGGACAACACTAGTATCAAAGGTTTTCAGTTCACCATAAGTCCAGGCAAAAACATCTTTATATTCTTTACACAACCTGATGAAAGATCTTTTTTCTTCAACAGAACAGTCAACTCCAAGGTTGATAAATCTGGGGTTCTGCTCAGTGCCTAGATTGACTGGTTCATAGTTCAGGGAAGAGCTTTGTGTCTTGCAGTTGGTCTTGTGTTTAAACTTGTCTTCCAGTTCATAAAACTTTTCTAGGTTGATTACTGACTTTGGGATAATGTTGGAAGTATCAGCTAGGTATTTTTCATGTTCAGCTTCATCTATTGCCATATGTTGAAAGGTGTCTTGAGCTGAAAGGAAATCCAGGATTTGTTGGTCATCATCAAACACTTTCCAGCTTGTGACATTGTCAGGGATGGAAGGCCTGTACATCAATTCAATTGAAAAGGTTTTAGGCGACAGACCTTCTGGTGGGATTAACCTAGATGCAGTATTTGATAAAAGGTCAACATCAAAGTTCTGTGACCTAGAGACAGAGGTAATATTGAATGCAGAAAAGGAATTGGTGAGTTCTCTTACCATTTTCTGATAATTGGTTAAACGAGGGGACAGACAATGTATCTTATTCCTCACCTGTTTGACTATACTTTTTGAATCACCAAAACATTCAATGACTTGTGCACCCATATCAATAGCGTTTTTGAGTCCCTGCACCAAAGCTTCATATTCAGCTACATTATTTGTACAATCAAATTCTAGCCTACAAGCAATCATGGTTTTCGTCCCTTTGGGATCATAAGTACACACCCCGCACTAGCTCCATCCTTGGATCTGGAGCCATCAAAAAATAAAGTCCATGAAGTGAGGTCTAACCTAAAATTGGTATTGACATTATAAACATTATGTACAATGGTTCCAGAGAATGGTACTATAGTAGCATTAACAATGTGAGACTCATTTTGTGCATTCTCTAGTGATAAATCAATAGGCAAATCTCCAAAAAAGGTATCGAAGGTAAAATGTTCAATGTGTGAGCTGAAGTAACAAGCAAGTTCACTGGAATCATTCAGATCAGTGACAGTTTGCTTCATGAATGGCTCCCTACTAATCTTAATTTTGTTGGGTTGTCCATTGTAGGGTAATCACAGGTGGGACCAATCAGTGGCAAAATAGCCCTTGAGTTTCTCTGACTAGTCTCTACTTAACCACATCCCATAGGGTTCAGGGATGTCAGCTACAATAATGTCAATTGTCTGATGAATCCGAGGATCGGCAGACAAAGTCAACAACGCATTCCTCAATCTCCCTACTACTCTTACTTTAGACCTGTCAAGTTGGACAATCTGAGTAGGACAAGGTTCCCAAGTGGCATTAAGTTTTCTGCAGACAAACAGTGGCATTACATTGGATGAAGCACCAGAGTCTATCATGCAATTGTGTATGTTCCTGTTGAAGATTTCAAAGGTTAGAAAGAAAGGAGGTGTCCTCTTGCTTCCAGATTTCTGATCTTCTGGTTTAGTGAAAGAGTCCAAGTTGTTATTTTGTGATTCTCTAAGTTGTTTGATTATCATGCTTTTGGGTAATGAATCCCTCATATAAGGGATCTTTAGAAGCTCAAACAAAGAGATATTTGCTTTAACTCTTTTTTAATCTTCAGCTAAACTATACTCTAATTCAGGAATGACTGTATCCTTTTGAGGAACAGTTTTACTTTTGTTGGGAGGTGTTGTTGAAGATGAAGGTTCCCAAGCAGGTTGTGGTCTTGATCTAGTATTATAAGGGTGTTGAACGTTATACACTGTATCAAGTTCTTCTTGTTTTTCATACATTGGTAATTCAGAGAAATAGCTAACAATATTTACCTAAGGGTCCTCTTCTTCATCTTCTACTTCTGGTAGCTGTGAATCCTGGTTTGTTTGATCATCAGAAGTTTCGGGGATGTTTTGTGATTCAACATCAAGTGCTTTGAAAATGGCATAGATCTCTTCAGAAGATAATCCTTCATTAGGATTTAAAGGTGGTGGATAAGGTCTCCTGAAAGGTGGCTTACAAAACCTCTGTTATTCTGTTGATTCTCATTATTGTTCTTTATAAGTTCAACCATCTCATTTGACATCTTCTGGAGAAATTTTTTTATGTCTGTCATTTCAAAGGGATCCTTGTTTTGGGTAGAAGTCTTGGGCACAATGTCAGTTTTCCTTTTGGATGTAGAGGGTTGTTCTTCTACGGCCTCCGGATTGTCTTTTAGGCAGTAGATATCCTTTTCAACTTGAATGGCTTCAGCATATGCTTCAGCAAGTTGTCTTTGTGTGCCCTCTTGACCCACATTGCAATAGGAACAGAAAGACCCTTTTCATAATAGGCAACCAAAAGCTATTCTGCTGGCAGAACAGTGGCAGGGATTATGTTCTTTAGGTAAGAAAATCTTTGGTTGTAATCCTTAACCCTTTCTTTACCTTTCATTTTCATCGAAGATAATTCCAAAACTAAATCCTGTGGTGTTTTATCATTCCCAAATTTCTGGATAAATAATTTTTCAAATTCATCCCATGATGTTATAGTTCTGGCTTCCAAGGAAAAATACCACGTGGATGCCTTGCCTTCAAATGTGTAAGGGAAGAGTCTGCAAACCACATCCTCATGGATGACACTCCTAAGTCTGATGGCCTGCATGAAAGTTTTGATATGATCTAATGCAGGTGACTTATCATCTGGATTGAATTTGGGAAGCCACTTCTAAGGGTTCTTAGGTAACCTGTGTTGATCCCCAAGTATCTACACAGCATCTTGGTCAAGCCAAGGTTTGTTCTGGCCTTCCCCAACCAAAGGTTGTTCTTCTGAGGAGGAGGAGGAGGAGTTAGAACAATGTTCACTTTCAGATGAGGAGGATGAAGATGAAGGAGGAGAGGGTGGTGGTCCATCTGAAGGGATTACTTGTGAAGCTTGTTCTGTTTCAGTGAATAATAAATCAAGATCAAATTCAGGGAGTTGTTGTTGGTTTGATGAACTATTTTGTTCAGTATTTTGCTCAGCTGAATTTTGCTTAACTTGATTTTCTTGAACGTTTGCCTGTAGATTAGTGTTTTCTTGGTGAATTGTTGCTAATCCTTGAATTCTCTGTAGAGAGAGTCTCTGTTGTAACCTAGCAGCAGTATCATTAGACCTTTTGAGTATTTCTTCAAGTGAGATAGGTCCTCTAGTGGGTGATATAATAATAATATCTCATGTTCTTGGATCTCGGTGACCTGTAGGGGTAACAAGGATAGTAGTGGGTTGTTGCACCGGTTGCTCAACATAAGTAGATGCTTGCGTGTGGCTCCAGGTGACAATCAGTATTCTTGCTGGAGGAGGTTTCTGAGTATTCTGTTTAGGCATAGTTTACTACTGGCCCTCCTTCTAGCGCCATTTGTTGATGCCTCGGATATGCAGGGATGTGCAAGGTGCTGGGATGAGTTCCTAAGCTCTCAACAGAGGGGGGAAACCCAGACTGAAAGGCTTCAAAAGGCCCTACGCAAGGACAGTTCTAACCCCAGCCTGTTTGCTGTAGTAATCTCCCACGGATATTCGGCCTCTGCTGGCACTCTAAGAGTCGATAGATTTTGATCCAAGGGATCAGTTTTCAAAGGAAGAAAAACCTAAGTGTAAAATTCTGTAAACACTAATCTACTTAAATGAATCTAAACTAAGTTAGATCTATTCTAAGAAAGTGTTTTTGAATAAGTGTAGATCAGCTTGATATATAAATAAACAAGATCATTTATCAATTACATAGAAATGTATAAAAGGTTTAATGATTTGTTTAGCTCAAATTGCAATTAATTAATGAAAATCAATTAATGACAAATTGGGGTTTGTTAAACATTCAAGACTTAATCTGCATTTGATATGTTAATTAAAAAATTAACACCATTTGTAACTTACTGAAAGAATCATTTGCAGAAATCGATAAAAGATTTTAATAGAATAAACTCTTTAAAACCTTCATAAACACATGAATCATGAGCACTGATAAACCAGAACTGTAGATTGATCTGTTTAATAAATTGCAAAGATTAAAACAGTGTCAGATAAGCAACTTGGAGAAATCTCATTCATCAAATAAACTTGACAAAAGACAAAAGTGGATCTGAAAAATAACTTTATTGTATTCAATAATCAGTTTGCAAGAAACTACAAGCTTGTATTAAAACAGAGCATCTCCAGCCTCTTCTGCAGATCTTATCTCCAAGTTCCATCCTCCTTTGCTTATGAGGAATCCTTTTTTTCAATAAGAGTTTACAAAATAGTAATACAAACAGCAAATTCCCACAAACCGGGATTACAAAATCAAAATATCCTAATGTTCTAGGAAAGCTTGCCATTTGTCCCAACACTCTAACAATTCATCTAGAATCAGATAATTGGCTGACTCAAGCCCTAGCTGGGCATTGCATTCGAATGTCTCCATCTCATTCTTTGCCAGCTTATGCCAAATTTGGATAAAGACTTTGATGTTACGTTCCAGAGAAACCGGTTTCCTGATCAACCGCTCCACATCATCAATCTTGACTTCTTCAAGAAGCTGAAATTGTTGCTGGACTTCTTCACATTTGCGTTCAATTTCTTCGACCTTCAGCTTCGGAGGGCAAGCATCTTCAATGAGTTCCATGGCAGGCAACTGAAGAATTATCATGACATTATCTACTGCATACCATCGCCTGCTACACATAGCCTAGGCTCTTTTTAGAATATCTTCAACAGAATCATTAAGTTCCAACCAAGTGTTCAATGCACCTCTGATCTTCTTGAATTGAAAGCTGTTGAGAATGGGGAAGCCTTCCAGAGTGTCTTTGATGTATCTCTGCCACTCAACAATGTTATCATATGCCTTTGAAGCCTCCAGCCTTTTGGCTTTCTGCTCTTCAAGAGCACTATACATCTTACCAAAAGTGATGTGAGTCTCCCTGATCTCATCGAGGGTGCAAAATAGCTTCTCCAGAAACTTATAATACTCTTCATTGACTTGAAGAGCCAAGTATTTGAATTCCTGAGATGACATCTTAAAGAAAGTGGAGGAGGCTGCACTTGCAGTTGCATCCTCACATTGCTTTTGCAGTAAAGCAATTTTCTGAGTGTTAGCAGAATTCTCAGCCTGTACATTTCGAAGTTTATGCTGCAGGGAGGTGTTGCTTTGCTCCACATCCCCTATCCTGTCTTCCCAGATCTTCCTAAGATCAACAACATAAGTTTCATGCTCTTCCTTAGTCTTTAGCGATTCTTCCTGCAACTTTTCCACTTCTTCTTTTTTCTGATCAATCTCTCTATTGAGGATCTGGATTGAATCAAGGTTTGCACCAGCAAATGCTCCTAAGGCTGTTGGTGTCTCAATTGCTCCTGTTTGAGGGTCATTGGCTTGTTGGGCCCATACTATCTGATTAGGAACATATACTTCTAAGCCATCCTGATCAATGCTTCTCTTCTTACCCCTTTTCACCACTGCCTTATTATCCTTACTATAGAAGTAATGCCCAAGAGGGACTACTTCATCTTCCCATTCAGTTATTATTTCATAAGTAATTGAAATAACATTCTCTGTTGAAACCAATGAAGGAGTCTGAGTGACCATGGAATTGGGTATGGGCATAGTAACCTGAGGAATAGCCATAGGGGTAGAGATAGTCTGAGGTACTAATGAGATAATAGTTGGAGAAAGGATCGAGGTGAAGACTTCAGACAGTGGAACTTGATCATCACTAGCAGATGGTGACAATGTAGAAGGAGTCAAGGGTGGCTCATTCTCAGTGGATAATGATGCAGGGGATATAGGTAATTGCAGTGGAACAGTCGAAAACTTGGATTCTGCAAAAATAGATGCAGGGATGGAAAAAGAAACTGAGTTACCAAGAAAAGGGGTGGCTCTATAAGTCAGAGTATGAAACAATTGGGAGATAGAGAATGGCGGCATTACCCCTGTAGGCAAAGTAGAAAGATGCTCAATGGAAGGCAATAACAAAGATGAAGTTGAAGGATTTAGTGTAGTGGTGTAGTGGTGAGTTCCAACACTTGTTGCTCAGGATTGAAATGATCCATTTCAATAGTATCCAACGGGTTTGTGACATCCTCTGAGTTGTCAATCACTTCTCCACTGATTTCTTCAATAACCTTGTCAGACACCTTCTCAGTAACTTCTTCAATAACCTTGTCAGACACCTTCTCAGTAACTTCTTCAATGATGTGAACTGCAGGAAGTGACTCATCTTCAACATCATTGTCGTTGAGATCAACAGTGGGGATCTCTAATGTAGAAACCTGAACTTTCTGTCTTTTGGCGAGGTTAACCTCTACCATTGTCAAATCATCAACTAACTGCAAAGCTGCAGCAATGACTTGAACATCCATAGCAAGCTTAGGGGGTTCAGTCATTTGAGTATCAATCACCGAAGTGAGCTGTGCTAACTCCTGCTGGAAATGTTGAGAGGTCTGCAGCAAAGCTTTAACCTGCTCAGTTGTTTTCACTTGAGGAAGATCCTCCATGGGAGCTTTACCTTTATCTCCATCTGTATAAGTAAGCATCAGAGGGGCATTAGCCCGCTGGATTTTCTTTTGTTCTTTACTCCTTCTAATTTGTTCAATTAGATTCATCTCCAATGCTCTTTGCCTGTAGACTTGAGTTTTTATTTCCTTTTGATATGCCATAATATGTTGTTGTTCATCTAAACTCTTGGCCCTTTCCAATACTTAAGAAAAAGTATTTACTCCTTGATAGATGGAATCATCTGGGAGTTCTTCATGGACATAGTCCATTTTCTTGTGGCACTGTTTGAAATGTGCATCTAGGAACTTCTTAGGATCATGCTTTCTTTTAGGGGCTTTCCCCAACTTCAGAGGAGCAAGCTAATCACCAAGCATTATAGCCCAAGTTGAGGTAGGAATGACTAATGGGCCAAGGTTTAAGGAGAACTTAGGCCAACCTCTCTTTTTAGGACCAGTGAGCTTCGTGTATACTCCATCAGTGACAGTCTTGTTATCACATATATAGTAGCCGGGCTACCATACATTATTTTTCTGATGCCAGTACACTATTCAGCCAGTTCCCTTACATTTGAGATGCTGAGATGAGCATCTATATTGGATCACTATCAGATTGTGGACAGCAGTATATATTCCCCATGCCATGACTGAGTCTCAGGACACTCAGAGAGATGACCGATGTAGCCATTATACCATTGGTATAGAGCAGTCAGTAGTGCCCAGAGTTACAGTAGCAGTTTCAAAGGACAGATGATGGTACAGGTTGATGAGCATTCAGGTATATGACTCAGCAGGTATATCATTGTGTTATGGTTATATTGCTTTTATACTTATTCTTATAGCATGTCTTAGCACTTAGTGTCATGATCTGGCGATCGTATAGATATGTGGACCTGGTTGATCTTATTATATATACTATATCGTCCCTACTCAGACTTAGAAGTTCACTATTCATACTCATTAGTTTTACCCTCCTTAGGGAGAGTAGAGGTGATCATTCCACCATACCTTGGCTTGCTAGTGTTGGCTCCATTATTCATTGTCTTCATCCATCCATTTGCCTACCTTTTAGTTTATCACCCTGACTTACTACTTGACTAGTGACATGGAGGATCTTTTCCCCAATGTAGCCTCTATATTGGATGAGCTTCCCTATTTATTGTGTCTCGGCTCTGAGTTGGTGACAAAACTTACCTATGGTGAGTTGGAGTTCCTTGTGAATTCCCCCTAGTCACTAAAGTTGTGTTGGCTAAACCTGAAACTTTTAGTGCTGCCATGAATACAAAATCTGGAAAATAAAATGCTATATTTTGTATGAAAAGCCCATTCATGCAATGTGTTTCTAAACACACATGAATGAAAGGCATGCCAAATGAAAATGGCTATGAAAATAAAATGTTATATCTTTTGGAAATGTAAATACCTAGGTAAACAAGCTGTCTGTGACACACCTAGAAGTGCTCAGTTAAACAAGTGCCTTAAAAACACACCTGCAGCAAAAAGCCTAAAATAAATGTAAATCTATGCAATGTGTTTATAAACACACATAGATCAAGGCTATGGAAACTTCAAGCCCAAAAAGCAATGGAACTTAAATGCTATATCTAAATAATTGCTGGCCTCATTTGTATTATGGATTGTGCGCATCTGTTAAAGGTGAATAAACCCTCTTTGAACAACTCATCCATTTGTAAGACACCGCCATTCCCTGTGTTGTTGCTCATTCAGTATATACTATGGTGTGTATTCCCTTTCCCTTTGCCAAAGTGTCACAAAGTTAAGTCAGTCAAGTCATCCCTTAGCCTAGCCAGCCAGTTATTTTAGCCTTCACCCTTCACTAGCAAATTGATCACAGCTATGAAGTGAGTATGATCTTGAAAGTCTAGTCTGAGTAATAATAATAATTAATGACATTATATATTTGGATTTAGATCGGCAGTAATGATTACTTTGTGTTATAATTGTTATTTGAATAAGTTGTAGAGCATGCATTAACCTTTGACACTTTGCAGCAGCTTCCGATGATGGTTTGAGTTATATTTGGTCATGTTGACTTGGTCAAACCTAGTTTGACCAAGGTCAACCATAGGACATGAGATGGTTGGACCTTGTGATGATATGGATTGATGATATATGGTCTATGTACATGTACATGATGATTCTATGCAGCAGCTATAGGGTTATGATGATGATTCATGGTTTACAGCATCATTTGATCATTTACAGATTATTATTATTTCACCTGTTCCGGTATATTGGATATATATATTGATCATGCAGAGACTTATATGGTGTATGAGTACACATCTTGGATGGATTTGGACCTTCTGAATCCAATGAGACAGTTTGTTTTCAGTTCCGGGCACTTACAGTGATGATTGAGCTTCAGTAGGCTATCCCAGTGCAGTTTTGGTCTGTCGGAGGCCCTGTCAGAGCAGATGTGATTTTTATCCGGTTGACCTAGGGCGCTGTGCTTGGAGGGGGTGGTCCAGCCACTTGTTTTTACCATATTACCCCCCTCCCGGACACACTGGTGCCCTCACCTTGACAGCACAGGCACTCCAGGAGGCAGTTTGGGGCAGTTTCACGCTTCTCGAGGCATTTCAGGATTGGTAGAAATGGCTATTGAGGAAATCGATTTGGGCTACTGAGGCAATGTTTTGGCATGGGATGATCAGTGATGATGGATTGATGTCTTCCACACCTCCTCCAGCAGTTTTAGCTTCATCGGGGCCCGCATCCATCACTTATGGCACTTTCTGATGATTTCTGAGGTCTTTTGAGGCCTACGATTTGACCATAGAGGCACAATTTGGTATATTGATGACTATTTTATTATTATTGTACTATGGGGATTGACCAAGGGTGGCTAAAATTACCCCTTGGACCCACCATAAGCTTCCTATTATATTTTGTCATCATGATTTGGTGGGATTCCCCTCTTCTAGGGTGATTTTGTCCAATTATATTATATTTTATTAGTGATCCATGTATTTTATTGTTGAGCTCATCTCAACCATTGATTAGACATTTGTATCTTTTAATCTTAGCCACTCATTCAAAAAGTGGTTAGGATTTTGATGCCTCTCCTTCCCATTTAAAGGAGAGAGCTTCTCATTTGTAAGGGGTCTTTGGCTCTTGGATTATTGGTATAGAAAAACTTTCTTGTGGAAATTCTTGTGGTCTCCTTTGCATCTGGTGTTCTTAGATGGTGATTGGAAAGTCTATTGCAACCTAGCATTTGGAATTTGTGGTAAGATCTATCTATTTTGGAAATCATTGTCTTGTCTACAGGAGGGCGACTTCAACAAGCGCGATTTTGCAAGGCTTCTTCAAATCGACTTTCTTGGCGTTTGCTTGTATCAGGGGGTTATCATTAGTATCATTGTGTTCTATGGTATCTTTCTGTTACTTCTCTTGTGGCATTAGTCTTATCTCTTGATTACATCAAATCTGATATTGTTGACGTTTGTTGTGCAGGAGAGAGGGTGCATTGGCTTCTTGGACTAAATCGATTGCATAGAAAACTTCCTCAAAGCTTCTCAAATTGATCGGGTTTGCATAGATCATCATCATCAAGGCATCTACAAGGTTACCTAGGTAAGATCCACAGGTTTGTTTCTCTTATCTTGATCCAATCCATTGACATAGCTCATAAATTGATAAAACCCTAATTTATTCAAAACCCTCATTTTACATTTTTTCAGATCTACTAAGATCTACTGGCTTCTTGGGTAAGATTTTGAAAACCCACCTCTATAGTATCCACGGCATCCCGAATCTATAGTTTGGTGAGGATTGGCTTCCATTTGACCCTCTTCCCAAGGCATTTAGCCTTCTCCAAGCAAGGGCGCACTTCCTAGTTTGGTGAGTTGACCTAGATCTAGTATGTGGGTAGGTGAGATCCCGCTTGATTCATGATCTACACATCCAATAACCTACCCCCAGATTGTCACTTTTTTTATTTCTACCTTGTGGGCACTATTCCACATTTTAAGGGATTTAATCCTCATTTTGGACCACTTGGTATCTTCAAACTCAGATCTAGTAAGATCTAGCCATTGGATTGCCTTGAAATTGTAGATCCATACTCTCACTTGCTTAAACCACTTGGATCTAAAGTTTGGATGCCATTGGACTTGTCTTGACCCCACTTATCCCACTTTTAGGCCTCCTTGGGTAAAGTCGCACCACCTTGGAGAAGTGAGTTGTCTCACTTCTAGGACGTGGGTACTTGAGATTTCAGTGGATTTGGAACGGGAGTAATTCAAAACCTAGGTCTAGTAAGTTACCTTATCAAATCTTGCCTTGGGGATAGCATTCCTTGTTTTAAGGGATTGTGGTCCACTTAGGTCAAACCTAAATCTAGACCTATTCATCCATCAAGACTTTAATTGCCCACTTGTCTCATGCAATAGAAGTCCTTAACCACAAGTTAACTTCACTTTGACTCCATTATCCCAATTCCCAAGGCACTGGCCTCTCTCCAAGTCAATTCGACTTTCTTAGATTGTTGGATTAACTTGTGGTTTGACCTTAGTGTGGTGAACTAAACCCTTTGATGTCATCATGTATCATGATCAAGCTTGTCACTTGTACTAGTTACCCCCAATTCAACCCCTAAACTACCCTGCATTGGACACGGTTCCCAAGGAAATGGATTTTCTCACATTGAACTAGTACTTTAATCCTGGATCCTATTTCACAAATCATAAGTCACTCTCACATCAATAACGAACCAAAGCTATACTCATTGAACCCCTCATTTGTCTTGTGACTTCATCCTAAGGTCTAGGATAAACCATACACCTTACTTCACTTAGAATTAACTTGATTTGGTGTCTTGGTTTTGATCTCTCCAATCGGGAGTAAATCGGGTCTCCCCCTTTGTTGTCTGGGCTAGATAGCATAAAGTGAAGGTTGCCTCGACTGGCGTGACAACCATCTATTGGAGGTCGAGGTGATCGTGGTTGCACCTTTTGAGTTGCCCTTCCCTATTGCCATCCATGAGTGGATACATCCATAGGGTTAACTACAGTTTAGGTGATAACAAGTCTGATAGGACACTTCTTGAATAACCAACCTGTCAGGTACAATTCTTGGGAGAAGGTGGATAGTGTCACTTCCCAAAACTCTAATGTATGAGAAGGATTTTTAAACATACCAATCCCCAATGGTGTTGATGAAAGTTCTGGCATCAGCTGAAAAGGCAGGAGCTTCCTGCTTGAATATTTTGAAATAAATTGTGCCCATGAAGTGGTCACAAATGTCATAGAGTAGGGGCACATAATTACTTTCCCATAATGCAGAATGGTATATATGAACTGGTGGAGCTTCAGTAGTCCAACTCCACCCTAAGTTAGGATATTGAAACTCAGAGCAGAAGACATCAAGGATGTAGGCCGATAGGTAAAAATGTGGCTTCTTTGAGGCAGGTTCCTTCTTATAGTCTTGATTTGTTGTTTTAAGCTCAGAAGACAGAATAGATGCCCATGGGAAAGATTCACCCGTAGTCAAGACATGGTGGGCTATGGGAGCCCATTCAGCTTTAAAAACTGAACACTTGGTGTTATCTCTAGGGTTGTTCCTCCTGCTTATTTTTAAATTTTTGATTATGATTGGTTTTTATTGTTTTTATTTTGCTTTGTTTATATTTTTTATTGATTGATTGTCTTCTTGGTTCCTTTTGTTACCTGAAATCATCAAACTTTTTATTCATTAACTATAAGCCCAGATATGTGCAAGGGAGAATATGTTATATGATGGATTCTCACAACTGGCAGCATATTGATTTCTGATGGCAGAAGGTCCAAATGAGTGGATTCTTCTGCTCTTATCAATAACAACAGAGATAAAAAGGAGGATCCAAAGATATTGAAGCATTATGTATTGATACCCAACAATGAAGATGGACCTGCAAAAGCAAACAAAATATGGAGAAAGATTAGAAGAAGAATGGAACTCAATGCTGGAGAAAATGGAACTCAATGCTGGAGTAATATAAACAGAAATATCCTCGTGAGGGGCATGAATCATGACTTTTCTTCAGGGTGGACTTCCTTCTGAATAGGAGTCTGTTCTGCCAAAATTCTCACAATCAGATCCGGTAGATGCAACATGTGGATATTCTGAGAAGTGCTTGAATCGAATTGCAAATGTCATACCTGTTCTAATTGGAGGAAGCGCTGACCTTGCAAGCTCAAACAAAGTCTACTTAAAAGAATTCGAGGATTTCAAGCAGCCAGAAAGTCCATGGGGCCGAAACATCCATTATGGAGTGCGAGAACATGCCATGGCTGGGATCTCCAATGGAATTGCCTTACATGGTTGTGTGTTAATCCCATTAGCAGCAAGACTCTGGAAATCATAAAGCTGAATCTGCCAAATGACTAGTGTACAGTTGGTGTGAAGGTAGGGCTGTGACATATCCTGTGATGATGCACCATGTACATGAAATATTTAATGACAAGCTCGTGGCCACAAGTTGGTTTCAGAAGCTCTGTCTCTCGCCCCAGCTAATGAAAAAATTGATCCAGGTGGGTGTTTTCTCTGCTACAATGCCTCTTGAAGCTCTTGAGATTACCAGGAAGTTTATGAGTAAGCCTGTGAGGATTCTAGTGAAGAGGGACTGGAGAATTCGATTCGATTTTTTAAAGCAGAGCAGATGCGATTTGCAGAAGAGAAGTTGCCCTAGAAACATAACAAATCTTGGAGAGGAGACAGTGCCAAGAAGTCTGAACAGAGAGGATATAGCGCCGAGACCGCCAGAAGCACAAACAGAGTTGCAAGGTCATTTGCCAAAGTCAACAACAATGCAGAAGCTATCGTTCAGTCGTTTTGGCGCATGGCTAAAAAGCAAGATTTTTCTATATAATGTGACATATGGACTGTATATGCTAGATTAGTGGGAGCGATACCTTTTCAATACAATAATGATACTATTGTTGTGTGTGCTTTTCTACAATGGTTCACGCTTTGCAGTAGAAATCCTTCAAAGGATTATTTGGTACACAAGTGCAGGAAGTCACGAGGATAAATTTATGAATATGCACGAGGGCCATCATCACAGTCCCAGTGATTGAGAATTTATAACCTGTTAGGTTGGCAATGGCAGATAATTCTCTGGTAAGGTAATCATCTTGATTTCATGTAAACGATTCTTCAATTGCAAATATGGCAAATATGGCAAAGCAACTTTAAATAATGTTCAATTGCAAGCAAACTCTATGCACGCTAGAAGCAGCCTTTATGAATTGCCAGATGGGTGAAAAAGATGAGGACGCCAGCATAGAAGAAGGATCAGATTTTCAGATAGCAATGTATAGGTGGCAGAGCATTTTGAATTTGAAGACAGCGCTGCCAATGATTCCAGATTTCAAGGAGTTGAGTTAATCATCCTCAGATTACTAGGGATTTGGTCAATATCCTCCAGCAGCATTTAAGCATATAATGATACAGATGGCAGACACCTAAAAACAAAGAATTATTTTTATATTAGATGGCTGTTAAAATTCAATATTTCCAGGCAGCGAATCATCATTTCAGCAACTAACTTGATAGGTGGCAGACCTCATCGAAGAGGCAGAGGACCAAATAATTTCTTTTCTTGTAACTAGTTAGTTGATGTAATTGATATAAATTCTAGCATTGTTTAATGTAAAGGGGGCGAGGTCCCGGCTAGGGGCTCGAGAGAACCGAGTTCTTCCTTTCAGGAGAACGGGGGACTGTGGGTTGGCAGTTTTGGGAGTAATGCTTGATCTATTGTAAGCATATCTGTGTAGCATGAGCATTTTGCAGCTTCAATGACAGGTTCTAGTTTTGAATAAACTTGATGATGATTTGCCCTTGTGTTATATAAATTGTCTCTCTGATACTTCTGTTATGTATATGGTCATTCATATTCCATTACAATAATTCTTATCTTGAGATGACAGTTATCTTTTTATTTTTACAAACATTGACAGTTTCACTTCATGATTTAGGATCATAGTACCTGAATATTGAAATTTGTGATTGATTTTATGTTATACAGCATCTGTTTGATTTTTTTTTACTGCTCTGATTCATACCAGCCTATCACTTCAATGCTTTGATTTTCTTATAAATACCTGTATTTACCAATCTGTGACATATACCAGCTCTGTTTATTGTAAATTGTGTGATGTTTTAATTTCATACCAGAACTGTGTAATCTGTATAAACAAGTAATATTAGCCTAGTGCCTTCTAGTACTGTGAAGTTCCATTAGCCCTGGTTTGATACCAGCTTGTGTTTTTAATTTCATTTCATTTGATTTTTACATTTTCGAACAAAGGTTTCCTTAAGCTTGAATCCCGTAGTCTAGGTTCAACTTTAGGGATAACACTTGGGAAGGCCAAAGAGCCTGTAGAGCATGGCTGCGAGTAAGGATTAAGGTTCCTTGAACCAAGCAATCGGATAAAGGTTATCGGCCTTCGACACAAAACTGCTAGGTTTAACCATACAGGATTTCATCATTTCATCAAAATTGAACCTGGTCTTAGATGATGTTATGAATTCAGGTCTAAGTGTTTGAGTAGCCGGCTTAAGAGCAAAGGCTTTGACAAAGACCTCAGGCCAAATGTGGTCCATTGCGAACCTGTGTTGTCATTAAACGAGCGGTCCTTAACGTTGGCATTTTCAATAATCCATTTTACTGGATCTGTATAAGGTAGGACGGCAGGGCAAGCAGCAATGGCATGTATCTAGGAAGCCCTAATTTTTTCATAGGCAGGTCGGTCTTCCTTGATGTCCAAAAGGTCATCATTGTCAAAGATTGCATATATTTTAGCCCAATCCATTTGATAGGTTTCAGTGACTCTCTCACTGGTGTCTAAGAAAATGCTAAAATTGGGATATTTGGTGAGTGAATCCTTGTGAAGTGCTTTGGACCAAGTAGTTCGAGACATTTTGGCGAAGCTTGGGAAATTCTGATAAATATATGAAACACACAACGTGGTTTCTTGGCGTAATGAATTCCCGCAATCCGAAATCCGAAATTTTCGGGTTTCGGGTTTCGGAACCGGAATTCATAAAATATTTACACGTTCTTCCCGCAACCCGCAATTTCGAGTTGCGGGTTTCCGGTTGACGAAATCCTGAAAGAAGAACAAATGATTCCCGCAATCCGCAATTGCGGGATTTCGGGTTTCGGGATTTCGGTAAGAAAATGATTTTTGGGCAAAATTCTAAGGTTTTCTGCAAATCAAGAAAACAACCAGAAGCTTAGAAATTTTCAAGGGAAGGAATAATGATAACTAAGCAAACAAAGCAAAGGGCATGATGCCATAGCAAAGAAAAATTTAAAACTTACCTAAAACCCTTTATATTACACAATGGGGCTCCCATGATCAGAATGAAGCATGGGATCTGTTGTACCAACAACACCATGGAATCTGGGATTCTTGTCCAACTTGATTGTAGAAGTATTATCAATCAGTGGAGAGGAAGTCACATGTTTCTCCTAAAAATATTCAAGTATTTTGTTGAGCCACAAATCTCCTTTGTTGTTTCTACTACAGCCACATATTCTATCTATGTTGTAGAATCTGTTAGAATAGTTTGTTTCTGTGATCTCCATGAGACCGTTGTTGATCCAAGACTCATGAGGTATCCTGAAATAGGAACTCCATTCTCTTTGTTACCATCAAAGTCCAAATTAGAATATCCAATTAGTTTGAAGTTATCCACCTCAAAATATTTGAGTCCAAAATCTTGAGTCCCTTTCAAATACTTTCTTTTTGTAGCAGACCAATGTCCTTCACAGGTTTTTTGCATGAGCTTGGAAAGGATCCCAATAGTAAATGAAATATTTGGTCAGGTGGTGGTAAGGTATATAAAAATCCTCACAAGTAGCCTGTACTTGGTTGCATCCTCAAATTCATTCCCTTCTTTCGATGTGAGCTTCAAGTTTTGTTTCATTGGAGTAGAGAGAGGATTACACTCTGTCATTCCAACCTTGTTTAACAATTCCCCAATGTGCTTCTTCTGGGAGATGAATATGTACTCTGGATTTTGAGTTACTCCAATTCCCAAGTAGTAGTACAAATGTCCCAAATTTGTCATCTCAAAGCCTTTTTTCAATTCTTTCTTTATGGATACAATGTAGCTTGTATTGTTCACTGTCATCAACGAATCATCTACATACATCACAATTATACAACATATCTTCCAATTTGCTTTACAAACAATATTGCATCATCATGATTGAAGTGTTCGAAATTTAATTTCAGAAGATGCTTAGTTAGATTTTCATACCATGCACAAGATGCTTGTTTCATGCCATACAATGATTTGATGAGTTTGCATACCTTTTGTCCTTGTCCCTTCACAAAAAATCCTTCCAATTGATACATGAAGACATTCCCTTTCAAGTATCCATTCAAGAAGGCAACCTTCACATCCATTTGACAAACAATTTTCCACCCATATGTGCAGACCGAAAGACAATAGAGCGTGGATGGTATGACTACGCAATTGGTTTATGAAATAATAACCCTATATATAAATGTATATAAGAATAAATGTTTTAGATATGATATGGTTTTACAATGTGAGGGAAGATATATATATGGGAACCTTGTACCTTTTTAACTATGTAGCACGGGAACCGCTCCCGGCTTTTAGGAAACTCTTTCCCGAAGTTCCAACGTTCCAGGGAACTTGGGAACTTGTAGAAAACTTTCCAAATCTAGTCGGAGCCATTTCGGATGGCTGGGAACTTACTGGGAGCTTTTACCCTCTAAAGTTGGGAACTTAGGGTCTTTTTCTTGCCCATTTCCTTCACTGGGATCTTCCACACATTCATGATCGCCACGTAGGTTGTTAACGACATTCCTATTTCCTCGTGACCATACTTTACATGGTTGACTCAGAAATTTTTATCTAGAAAATTAAGTTGCAGTAAAGGCCTATTTCGTGTTACCTTGTCGAGTTGGTGCACTAATCTCTGTCTACTGCCCGTGCTAGAGTATTCACTTGTCCCTACGCTGAATTGCAGTTACCACTAATCAATAATAAATGTAAATCTATTTTGACTTTCTATATATTAAATAAAATAAAATAAATTTATATATTTTACTATTTAATTTATGAATAAAAAAATAAACTTTTAAATAATTGGAAACAGTTTTAAATCATATTTTAAAACTGAATTTATATATTACATTTAAATGAAAATTATCTTGATTTTTATTTTATAATAATTTAAATTCGATTATTTATACACCTTTGCAAATACCCTAGCATAGAATGTATTGTAAACATATAATATTCTAATACATTTTGATCATAGTTGACACAAAATTGAAAACTTACTCTATACATGTAGCCACAAATATAGGGACTATAACTTCTAAAAGTTTCCACTTTAGAAAGAGTCTACCTTATATAATCAATGGCGTGGATGGTAATCTTGATTTTATCGTCATTTCCATCTACTAAGAGGTTCTAGTTACAACCATAATATAAGGAATAAGGTAAGTCATCTGGTTCTTATGTTTTTTGAATTATTTTATTTTTATATTTTTTAATATATACCATTTCTTGCAAATTTAGGGGAAACTTCTAAACATATCCAATACTCGTACCCACGTTCCCTACGTTCCTGCGTTCCAAAAACTTGTACAACATAGGTAAGTATGTAAGCTATATTACAATGAACTTAATACAATACAATCTCTATGATAATAGCAATATAATAAATCTCTTCAACAAATAAATATGAGGATGAGTCCAAAATAATATTAGGGGAACACTCTCATAATAAATATCAAGGGATTTGACTAACGTATTTCACCCATTTACAAAGTGTTGTAATTCAAAATTGTGTCAATAATATCAACATGAGTCATCACAATCTCACTTCCAAATGGTCATATCCAACTAGATGTCAATGGAGAGATTTTCCTTTTAATTACTCCATGAAAAACACCTTGAAATCCCTCTCCCCTTAACAGTAGGAGTGTATTACAGTACAAGAGTGGACACATGGACCAAACAAAGTCCAAAAATGATCACAGATGGCCAGGTGCAGTCGTTGGGAATTTCCTCAACAAAATATATAAACAGGGAAATGCGCTTATCGGGTGTCGCAAAGATCCATAAGCTACAGAGATGCTAAAGAATCTGCAGCATGAAACTTTTTCAGATTTGATGAAAATGAGGGACATATTAGAGTTGATTGAGAAACGGTTCACTCATCATGCATTAAATAATCAGGCAAGTTCATTAAGAGGAGCTAAAACTCAATTTAAAAGTGATGTTAAAGCAGGTGGTGCTTTCATAATGATGGAACATGAGAGCAGTCAACAATTGTGTTCTTCATTGGATCAAGCGAGGATGAAAACTAGAATTGAAGTGAAATTTACTTTTTAGACTTTCTTTAGAGAGAGAGAGACCTGCTTGTTCACCACAACCATTCATGCAGCTTCAATGTAGCTCAACGCAAGTCTTGATATTTAGGGTTCACGCAAGGTCTGGATTTGATGCAATCAATCCCCAACTGCCGAATACTCAAGGAACCTGTAGCTTCACAAGCACACGCTTAAACTGGAAAACAACAATTCGTGTACATAAAGACCAGATAAAACAAAAAAACTCAAACTTTTTATTGAATAGGTAAATAAATCAATTAGACTAGAATTTCAATGCATAAATGCCTCTAGAGGACTGAGCCTATGCACCCAACACTCCTATATCTCCACTACAGGACACACAGGTCCCAATTCCACACTCACCGGCTTACAGGTCCAGCCCGTTGCCACTAAAAAAAATCAAAAACAAACTAAGGAAAACAAAAACTACTTTTTTTTTGCCAAGGCCCATCCTTTTTATTCTTGAGATTTCCGCCCAAAGGTAGGTCCGGAAAAGATGCAACCGTGTTTCTGTTGTGCCTAATTGAACTCAGAGTGCTCCCGCCAATCCCTGTGATTACGGATCGAAACAGACGTAATGTTCTGAGTCCCATGCTCCGCATCATCCTCCTCTTCTTTTAAAACTTCAGAACCTCTTGGTTCCAGATCACCTGCTGTAACCTCTCGCCTGTGCTCAAGTAACTCTGCTTCTTTGATCCAAGAGTTGTAGGAATCCAGCAGTCCTTCCCACTTAACTAGGTATAACATATAAGCCTTGGAGCGTGTTGCAACTAGTTTTGTGTCTAACACACGTTCAACTTTTTCTCTCTTTTTCTTGGGTAAAAGTTTGGTCCAGTCCCCCCCTCTGTCATGCTTGTCATTAATTGACTGGTCTTCATTGGCCTCTTTATTTGACTCAGTCGGCAGCGAATAAATATCAGCCACATTGAAAACAAGACTAATGTCTAATTCTTCTGGTAGAACAATTAGATAGGCGTTGTCATTTATTCTTCTCTTAATTTTACAAGGACCAAATTTCTTAGGTTTCAATTTGGGATATCTTGTCTTGCTCAAATGTACCGTGACCATTTTGTTAGTTTTTCATAAATTTCAATCTAATCTAGGATCTTAACTGAGAGAATAACATGTACAGCATATCAATCACAAGAAGTAATCACAAGAGACAATAGACACAAAGAGTTTACTTGGGGAAAACCATAAAGGTGAAAAACCCCAATAACTTCCTCAGAGATAGATAGAGCAATGATACAACCCAAGCATAAGAGATAGTCTTCTCCTAGCAGCAGCTTCTCCTCCTCCACAAGTGCGCCACTCTCCAATGAGTGTAAGAGTGAGAAAGTGAATGATGAAACAGAGTGCCTCCCGCACTCTATTTATACTTGACTTGACTTGCCTAATAACCTTTACTAGGTCGGCCTTAACTTAACCACATAACACAATGCTAACTGGGCCAACACCCAATAGGGTGGTCTAATAACCCTTTAACCCACGACTTATACAGGGCCGACCCCAACAAGGTGGTCTAATAACCCATCAAGTATAAGTTACGACACTTACAACATAAATGACGACACTTCCGTATAGAGGAATAATAACATCTCTATAGGAATACAAACACTTTCGTATAGAGGAATAATAACATCTCTATAGGAATACAATATACATATATGAAATACATTCCGAAGTTACAAATACATCAACACATTTCTCCTTCCTGAAAGACCTTTCTTTTCCTATGCCGATCAGCATCTTCCTTATATCGATCAGTCATTGACTGCAATTTCTGCTCGACCTGTTGATGTATTCCCTGAAGATTTTCTAGAAAATCTGTAGCATCCCTGCTGAGATAGGGATTTGTAGGCAAGTCCACTAGGTCTACAACCCCTTTGGGATTGGCTCCATAGACAATTTGAAACGCATATTTTCCCGTTGATCGGTTGATGCTTGAATTATAGGCAAATTCTGCTTGTGGTATGACCAGGTCCCACTGGCGATGGTTGTCACCTACTAAACAACGCAGTAAATTTCCCAAGCTCCTATTGACGACTTCGGTTTGACCATCAGTCCGGGGATGGTAGGCGGAGCTGAATTGCAATCTGCTGTCCAATTTTCTCCACAGGACTCTCCAAAAGTGGCTTAAGAATTTGGTGTCCCAATCACTAGTTATAGTTCTTGGAAGACCGTGTAAACGAACAATTTCCTTAAAAACGGTTGTGCTATTTGACTAGCATCATTTGTCTTTACATGGTAAGAAATGGGCCATCTTGGAAAACCTGTCCACCACTACAAACACTGAGTCATGACCCCTTTGGGTACGTGGCAATCCCAAAACAAAATCCATGGAAATATCAGTCCATGGTTCCTTCAGGACAAGTAGGGGCATGTAAAGGCCTATATTTTGTTGTTCTCCTTTCCCTGTTTGGCAAACTCTACAAGCAGCTACAAATCTGTTCACGTCCCTCCTAATATTAGGCCAAAAGAATTTTTCGTTTACTAGTTTGAAGGTTTTATCCCTTCCGAAGTGTCTAGCCAACCCATTCGAGTGCATTTCTCCCACAAGATTTTCTCGTCGGGAACCAAATGGAATGCACAGTTGGGAACCTTTAAACAAAAAGCCATCTAACAAATGGAACTCCTTAATTTAATGTGAGTCAGCCTGGTTTTGCCCACTCAGGATTGCAATAATTTGGTCAAAATAGGGGTCACTGGAGTACTCTGTCTTCATTACTTCAAACCCAATCAACACATTACTCATTACTACCAATAGATGTCGCCTCCTACTCAAAGCATCTGCCACAACATTAGTTTTACCACTCCTATGTTGCACAACGAAAGTGTAGGCCTGCAAGAAAGAAACCCATTTGGCATGTTTGTGGGACAACTTATTCTGGGAATTGATGTATTTCAGTGCTTGATTATCAGTCATCAGAATGAACTCTCTATGCAGAAGGTAATGTCTCCAATATTTCAAGGCTTGAACTGTTGCATAGAACTCTTTAACGTAAGTGTTATACTTTTGTTTAGATTCATTCAATTTCTCACTGAAAAATGCTATAGGTCAGCCTTCTTGGCTTAAAACCCCTCCAATGGCAACCCCGGAAGCATCACATTCTACTGTAAACGGTTTGTCAAAGTCTGGTAGGGTAAGAATAGGAGCTTCAGTAACTATTTTCTTGAGTTGTTCAAAGCTTACTATAGCTCCCTTGGTCCAATTAAATATTTCTCCTCTGGTGCAGTCAGTCAAGGGAGCGCTTATACAACTGAAATTTCTAATGAACCTCTTATAAAAGTTGACTAACCCATGGAAACTCTTCACTTCAATAAAACTGTGGGGGATTGGCCACTCAAGGATGGCCTTAACCTTTTCAGGATCCATGCTCAACCCATTTGCTGAAATTACACTACCCAAAAATATTAATTTATCCTTATAGAACTCGCTCTTCTTAGTGTTGATAAACAATCTCTCAGCTTGAAGGATGTCAAGTACTACCTTCAAATTCTCTACATGTTCCTCCATAGTCTTACTAAAAACTAGAATATCATCAAAATAGATTATTATAAATTTCCCAATGTGTGATCTAAATACCTGGTTCATAGTTTGCATGAAGGTTGTTGGGGCATTGGATAGACCGAACGGCATCACCACCCATTCGAATAAGTCGTCTTTCGTTTTGAAAGCAGTCTTCCACTCGTCTCCTTTTGTTGACACAAACCCAGTCGACAGGGGTTCCTCACTCTGTCGACATCCCAACCATCGCGATCTCACTGAGCACCGAACCAGACAGGTTTTACCCTGTCCAACAACACCCGCAGAGCAGATGAAGTCTCACCCGAGATGTTCGAGGGAGAGCTGACGGAACCACGTTTCCGCCGAATGAAGGAGGACCATGTGCATCAGCTTATCAACTTAGCGCGTCATTATGCAACAGATCTAACTATTCAGCTTATGCATCAAACATAATTGCATCATCATTCAACAGATCTCATCATTAACAGAACTATCAATGAGCAATAGATCTAACAATAAACATCAATTGAAGCAAGGAAACATCTCATCATTCACAGATTCATATTGCATATTGCATTCATAACAAGAAAACAGGAAAAGACACAATGATTCTGCTCAAACTCCGTCATGTCATATTAATCTTCGCAACAAAATACAGATACATCAACACAGTTCCTCTTTCGCATACCAAGATTCACAAGACCAATATCCCAAAAAAACTGCATTCTTCTATCTGATCATGATAAGGATTCTTCGATGATATGGATTGGCATCCTAACACTTGCAATGCTACATCTATTTATAGGCTTGCGCCTTTATATTCATGGTCCACTTAGACAACTGCCTAACTACTTCTTAACAAGATCTACAAAAGAATGACCGTAACCCGCACAATGCGGGCAAAAATGACCCAAAAATACATAAAATAATGTAATTTATGACTTGTGCACGATTTTCCTCCTGGCGCGGCATCTTTGACCTTGCGCAGCTGACTCATCCAAACCCATCTGCCAACTAGCACCCAACACAATCTTGCGGCTCTCCCTCAAGCCACGTCAGCTGGACATGGTGTATTCGTTGATCTTTAGCCTGAAGTCTTCGTACTGTTGACTGATCTCCCTAACTTGCTCCTTGGTCATCGCAGCGATTTCCTGAATCTTTGTCAAGTCCTCCGCTATTGGGTGCTCAATCAGCTTGTCAGCGACTGCCTTCTTACCTTCTTGCACAGCCTGCAGCGCAGAAAATGCCTTGACCAAAAACTGCACGCCAATATCTTGGAACTCATCCAACTGCGTAGTGCGCTTCCCCTGACGCTCCTGTGCCCTCGCAACTCGCTGTTGTAACTCCTTCAGCTTCGCAAACTTGCTGACCTGTACCGCTAGAGGCAACACTCTCAGCGAAGCCTTCATTGTTGCTAGCTGCCCTTCTGCCTCCTGCGCTAGCTTGGTCAATTGCTCCAGTTTCTCATCCTGGACTACGCTGCCCCAAAATTGTGCAGTCGCTTCAGTTACTTTTGTTGCTTCTTGCTCCAACTCTCCTAGTTGGGTCGCCAACTCCTCCAAGGCGCTTTTCCTTTCGGCTACTTGCTCCAGCAGTGTACCTGGTTACATCAGAGCCCTTAAGTCAACGTTGTCGCGCTGCAACTGGGAAATGACAGCCCCAAGTCGTTGTGCTCGTTCGATTGCATCTAACTGCGCGGTGGGTTCCAATACATACTGATAGGCATCCAAAATTGCCTCTTCCAACCGCACGCTGCTGTCCCAGAGGTGTGCTTTCTCCATCGTCAAACGGTCCTGTTCCTGCTTCAGCTCCGTGATTGCTCTAGCATTCTCTGCAATCAGCTGCTTTTGCTTATTGTCCAATTCCTCCACCACTTCCAGCGCTGCTACCGCTTTCTCCTTTAATTCTGCTACCTCCTTCTAGGCCGTTGTCGCGTTCTCCTGCGATCGCAAGAACTGACCGTTGATTTCCTGCTCCCTGTCTGCTAATTCTTGGTTGGCGACCGTCTGCATATGCACCAACGTCTGCGTGGACAGCCCATTGATGTTGAGGGACAAAACTTGTAACTGCTGCAGGGAGGCATGGAGATCCTAGTTGTCGGTCGCAATCACAGTCGGTGGAATTTGTACATTCTGAACCCGCGTCCCAGTGTTGATTGCACCAACGTCCTGCACAGTCGCTACCTCCAGTGCTTGCGTAAAATAACATCACATAAAGAATCAAGCCGAGCTTTTACCTCACTGAATCCTTCTGTCGCTTGCTTCGTAATTTGCTTCAGCCATCGTCGTTGTGGCGTTTTGTATGGCCTCGATAAGCCGGTTCAGCTGTGGTTCCATCCCTGGGGTTACACCACTTGCCTTACCCTGCTCATAGCGCCTCTTCGTTCGGGCCTCCTCAAACTGGCGCTCTACTTCCTCATCAGTGGGTGTCTGCGACGACTCTTGATCTGAAAGCGGGTCCATCACTTGTACTGGATCAACTGGTGCATCCACTAGGGGACCTCGCTCGACTTCTTCCATATTGATCAGTTCTCTCCAATCGGTGGGCCAATCATCAACAATGGCATCCAGCTCTTCATCAGACAACTTATATGGTGTCGACAACCACTGCTACTCCAGGTCACGCCGTGCTTGGACATGAATGGCATGGGGGCCAATCACGAACCAAGCAATCCGTTGATATTTCGCTATGGCTACTTGAGACAATCGCAAAACCTTCATGGTCGCCGCCTGCAGCGCCTACCAGTAGAGCCAGAACTGCATTGTGCAGTCCTTAAGCCGCTCAACCTCCCGCACCCACCAGAGATTCTGGTAGCACGCGCCCTTACAAACCTTGACTGCGTCTACGTCCATACCTTGATAATCTTCTGGCTCCATCCAAGCCACAAGCGCGATCAAAATCAACAACCAACTATATGTAAACGGTCGCTTCCCCGCCTGGACTGCCACTGCATCCTCTGTCAACTGGTTCAGTAAAAAGAGCGACTAGTTCATTTGTACCCCTTGCGCACACAGTTCGGCACATGCAATGAGCCCCAAGTTACCTTGGTTGGGTCGGTTATTCCTGACTACTTTACTAGCCAAAATACTTGCCCTGATGCGCACCGCCTAATCATTGATGTTGTCGATACGGTAATACCGTCCGTCACATTGTAAATCATAGTGCTTCCTCAACGTCGCCGCGAACCTCTGATCATTATATTTCCCTCGGAAATACTGCGAGGCGTCTGGCCCATCCATAGGCAACCATGTGATGTCTAAAATAAGGGTGACCGGTTTATCTAGCCATAAAATCTCGCCATGGAAACAGGCCAAAAGCTACTTTACGCAGGCATTTGCCTTGGTCAACCGCCCAAAATGCGGCATGTGGATCAAACGCAACAGTCTTGCCTATCCAACCCACACGCCTTAGCCTTCGGAATAAGGGCTACCGGGTTGCCTCCGGCTGCGACCCTCGGCTCATATGGTTCCCTCGTAACGTCCCTTAAGGCGAGCAGATCATGGTCCTCATACTTCATCCGCATCAGCGCAGGCGCAATGTCTGTGGTGCAAACCATTCCCTGTGGTATCGCTAGCATCCTTACTTGATATCATTGGTTCTTAGTAGGCTTCCTAGGCGGAACATCGAGCCGACGGGGAGGTATATACCCAGGGATATCCACAACAAATACCCCATCGTGAGTTGGTTCCACCACCACTGAGCTCGATGGACCCTCCTACACATGCACGTCCGCCGGCAGCAATACAGACGATCTGGTCTGGCGCTTGTTCGACACCGGGGAGCTAGACTGGTGCCCTCCCCTCCGCTTTTTCAATATTGTCGATGACCCAATCGGCATACTGGCAACTTCCTCCTCAATAGATACAGGGACGATGGGTGAGTCCTGTTCACTTGAAATTTCAACCGTGACTCGGTCCCTTGGCATGCCGCACCAGTGCCCCACAACGCCTAACGGGTGCTCAACCTTACTGCACTTCACAACTTAATGCAACTCTGCTCTACAACTCTAGCAAGACCCTGCACAATTCAACCCGCTACTACTCAGCTCAATTCACTCCTTGCACAATAGTGATGTCCGACTGCACTCGACCCCTTCTTATAGCGCCAATTCAATCCGTCCATCATCATGACCAAATCAACCCGATCATCATGACCAAATCGTGCATTAACTGCCCGAATCTGCCGTCGATCTTGTCAACCCAACGGTCGGATCCGCCATAAATACGCGTCGCTTCAACAACCGCTGTCAGCTAACTACATTTATTATTGATTTGACTGTGTCGTGGCCCTGCAGCCGTCGTAGCATGGCTTTCTAACTGCAATACCATCTCTCCTTCTTGCGCATCCCATCCCTGCTGGTGGGCCATCCTAGCATCCTCTCTCTCTTTTTTTTTTGCTTGTGCAATGTCTTAAGCATCGCATGGCTCTAGGCCCCTCCTGTAGGGCTTCAGCCTGTTACCGTTCACTACCTTGGGTAGCTACGCTCCATCTAACTGCTGCAGCTGTACTACGCCTCCTGAAGTAATGCAACTAATAAGATATGGACCTAGCCAATGCATCTGTAACTTACCTGGATGTTTCATGAACTTGCTATCATACAACAGCACCAAGTTTCCTTGCTGAAATTGCTTGTTTTGAATATGTCAGTCGTGCCAAGCTTTTTCTCGATCCTTCTCAACGCGCTGGTGAAAACCTGCAACAAAACGGTCCTCCTCAAGCTGCACCAACTGAGCCGGCCGTTCTTCTAATGCGGCTTCATCGTCCATGCCTGTCGCGGTCGCTATGCGCAAAATCGAAACAATGTATTCCATAGGCATGACTGCCTCTTTCCCATACACCAATTTGAACGATGTCTGTCCCGTCAACCTTTTACAAGTGGTGCGATATGCCCATAAGACTACTGGAATCTTCAAATCCCAGTCATTGCGGTTTGCGTTACAAACCTTGGTAAGCGCATGCTCCAACACTTTGTTGAATGCCTCCACTGTACCATTTTCTTGCGAATGATATGGGGTACTCTCCTTATGCTGTATCTGAAGCTCTTCTGTCAATGCGTTGACTATGCGATTGATGAAGTGACTCCCCTGGTCACTCATCAATATCTTTGGGCATCCAAACCGAGTAACAATATTTTTAAACAAGAATTGTGTTACTGTCGCAGCGGTACAATCGATAACAGGTGCGGCCTCCGCCCACCTTGTCAAATAATCTGTCGCTATAATTATCTACCGTGCACCAGTTTGCTTTCCAAGTGGGTTGATGGGTCCCACGAAATCCACAACCCATTTATCAAATGGCTACAATGTGACTTGAGGTAGCAGCAGCATCTCATCCCTTCTTAATGGTTTTCCAGTTCGTTGACAGACATCGCAAGTTCCTGCATAATCCGTCGCATCATGGTGAAGAGTGGGCCACGAAAGGCCTGCGTGAAGCACCTTCCTAGCAGTAGCACGACCTCCATAGTGTCCACCAGCCACTCTTGCATGTGCCTCTGCCAATATCTGCCCTTGTTCATGAGGTAGGACACATCGCCTCAAGAGCTCATCTGGTCCTAGTTTATAAAGTTGTCCGGCGATCAACTAGAAATCCGCGGCCTTAACTACCAACTGCTTCTTCTGACTTGTGGTAAACTCCTCTGGTGCGGATCCCGTCGCCAAAAACTGAATTATTTCTTCGTAGTAGTCATCAGCCACCTCAACTCCGAATAATTGCGCGTCTGGCAACCCATCTTCAATGTTTGTTGGCTCCTCACCTGTCTCAATTCGCGATAAATGATCTGGACCCGCGTTCAAGCGACCTGGCTTCACAATTACCTCAAAATCAAACTCCTGAAAGAGAAGTAGCCAACGGCATATTTTAAAGCAGAATGGTCTGTGAACATCTTGAAATGACCCCCCAACAGGTAATGCCTAAACTTCTGTAGCACATATACCATCGCCAAACCTTCCCTCTCGGTAGTCGTATAATTTCTCTCCGCGGATGACAACTTCCGACTCGCGAAAGCAATTGGGTGGTCAAGATCTCCTTCTCCTGGTTGTGCGATCACGACGCCCAGCGCAATCGACGATGCATCCACATGGACATGGAATTCCTTGCTCCAATCAGGAAATACCAGTATTGTTGCAAAAGCCATCTTAGCCTTCAGCATCTCGAAACTGACTTGACATTCTTGACTCCATAAGAATACTGCATCCTTCTTCAACAACCTCTCCATAGGAGCCGTGATCGCAGCATAACCACGAATAAACTTGCGGTAGTACCCCATGTGCCCCAGCGTTGCTCTCAACTGCTTTACATTTGTGGGTGGTGTCGAGCTCAAAATCAGCACAATCTTTGTTGGGTCAACCAACAATCCTTGCTTGCAAACAATGTGACCCAACAACATCCCAACGGTGCACAAAAAATACACTTCTTCAAGTTCAGCGAGATCCGATGCTGTCTACAACCCTCCAGCATCAGTCGCAAGTTGGCCAAATGGTCGTTGATCAATCCATAAACTGTCCAATCATCCATATAGACTTGCAAAAACTTATGAATAAATCTCTGAATGTAGCGACAGCAACGTGGGAGAATATCGCAGGTGTGTTATTTAGCCCAAATGGCATCACAGTATACTGGAAACAACCCCATTCAGTCACAAACGTTGTCTTGTGGCGATCCTCTTTCGCAATCCTGATCTGGTGATAGGCAGAAAAGCCATCCGTGAAGAAATACATTTCCTGACCGCCCACCCCTTCCAGTACCTCATCAGTGAATGGCGTCAGAAATGGATCATGCATACACGCGTCATTCAACTTCCTCAAGTTGACACAAATCCGAACCTCACCCGTCTTCTTATCCTGAACCACCATGGGACTAATCCATTCTGATTCTTCGACCAGCTCAATTATTCTAGCATCGAGCATTTTGTCAAGTTCAATTTTGACCCTTTCCTTGTGTCACAGATTCACTCGATACGGTCGCTGCCTTATTGGTTTCGCATCTGGCTTCAATGGAATCTTTATCTCTTCTAGATCCCCTAGTATTCCCTTCATTTTGGAAAACTTTGTAGGGAACAAATCTTGGAATTCATGCAACACGTCTGTGACCTTTGCCATCATTTCTTCAACCCAGTAGTCCCCGACATTCGCGAACTTTGGGTTCTCCGTCCCAATGTTGACCTTCCGAAGCTTCAACGGCTAAGTTATCGGATCTGTCGGTGCGTTAGGTGCTACGACATCCCGCCTCCCTTATGTTTCTGGGATATTGATATTCCACGAATCATCATCGTCCTCTGGCCCTCCAGTAATATTATAACATTCCATCATCGACTGCATCTGACAATGCGTATGCGGATCCACGGGGTATGCAACTGGAACCACCTTTAGAACAACATTGAGGATGAGGTGCAGGGCATTATGAACGTCTGGATTGGCATCCGCGAAACTGAAGGTATGAGTGAAGCAAACCGTCAACTCTAACCAAGTGGTAATCTCCCTTTGCAGCTCAGTTGAGGCATACCAAGATCGCGGCATTTCATCCAAAGTGTGGACAAAGGCATGGACCCATTCATCATTTGGTCGCGAGGCCCACAAAGTCCAAGATTCAATTAGATGACCGTTGGGGTCAGTCCGCCCATCATACTTTCCAGTGTGGTATACTTATGTGTTGCCAAAGCGAACCGTCATCAATCTTCGACCCTATGACCACTCAGTAATCAACTTCTTATGGGTCGCCCACCACCGTGTTGGAGTAGCCTTCAACGCCTCCTCCAGCGCCAACAACCGCTGTGGTTCTGACACCTTGTCTTCAAATGCCACTAGGAATTCAGACAACCTGGGCAGTCCTTCATATACTAGTAATTCAACAGTTTCGGTCACAACACAGCACAGTGACTACGTGATCAAACCACACTTTCTGAACGACACCTCATGCATGTGATTCTGTCAATTCTCTAATGCATCATCAAAGTCGGAACACGCAGAGTTAGAGCTGCGCCAACCGAGTTCACTGTCGTGAGACAGATGGATGTAATCTTTTGAAATGTTATATGCGTGATCCCATCCTCTTACAACTTCATCCTTTACTGGTTCAACATACCTGCGCCCTTCAGTCGGATCCAACGGAGCTATGACTTTGAGGTCTTGATTTTCAAAGGTCATCACCTGCTTCTTGAAATTAATAACTGCCATACTGTCATTGGCCCATCCAATCCCTAACAATGCGGGATAGGAGCCTCCACCATTGACAACTTCAATAACATCAAAATCTGCATAAGTTTTCATCCCCTCAATTTCCACAACAAGGCGCGGAATTCTCCCAATGGGTGTTACTTTGGCCTGATTAGCCAGTCACAGCTGCACGGGAGACCAGCTCAGCATTGGGCTCCCCATCTTTTGCCATGTCTGCTTTGTTAGAATATTGACATCTGAGCCTAGATCCAGAATGACGGAATATACCTCGTACTCCCCAATCTGGATATTCATTCGCATCTCTTTTCCTGTCTTCTTCAGCTGTAAAGAGTTCACTGCGGACTCTTTCCGTCCCTTGGCTGGTCGATGCAACAGACTCTCAATCTCGGCAAGAGCATTGGGATCTCTTGCCAGCGACAAGCAACTTTCAAAGAAGTTCTGCAAAGTACCATGCTGTCACGATGGTCCTGCTTCCGAAATGGAGTCAATAGCAGCGGGCATGTCATAAGTATTTGACTTACCAAGATTTCTTCCTATCGCATCACGTGCTTCAAAGAATGTGTCTCGCTCAGCATCAATATCAAACTGCACCTTCTTCTTTCCAACCAACCGAATGAGTGGATGCAGACCATCTTCTCCTGTCGTCGCACCTCCGCAAGTGATAACAGCAACGTCAACATCTTGCGTCCTCGGTTCTGCTGAAATCATCGCGACAGTTCGGCCCTGATTCTGGTTCAACGGTGGATTCACAGGTTGATTCACATTCTGATTTGCGTTTTGATTCTGACGCTGATTCTGGTTCTGCTGCTGATTCTGATTCAGCAATTGGTTCTGATTCTTCAATTGGTTCGGCAACTGGTTTTGGTTCTGTAACTGCGGGACATTTCCTACCTGCCATCTCGCAATCAACTGTGGACATTTCTCAATAGTGTGATCAACAGCGATACAATACGTACACTGTGCTTGCAATTGTGGGAAATCTCTCTGATAGTGTCCCAATACTCCGCAATTATAACATTGCACAGGTCCGCGACCCCGTCCTCCTCCTTGACCAAATCCTCCACCTCATCCTCCTCGGAATCCTCCTTGTTGTTGATATTTCCATTGATTAAATTGTTGCAAGGGGGGATTCGGTTGCAGCTGAACATACTGCCCTGGTTGAACATACTGCACTGGCTGAACGTACTGTGGCTGCTGCGGAGCCATCTGCATCTGACTATACTACAGTTGTGGCACAAACTGTTGTTGTAGTTGCGGCTGCGGTACAAATTGCATCTGCGGTTGAGGTGGCAGCTGGGTCACCTGAGGCTACGGCTGCAGTTGCTGTACTGCACGATGGTCGTCTCCCTTCACGTAATATGAGTCATACGTTCTTTCCTGGAGTAGGCCATATGCGTGGCAATCCTTATCGTCATGGCCAACAGACCAACAGAATGTACAGTATAAATTCGTCGGCTTCATGACCATGTTCTGCATGTAAACACACTCTTCATGTCGATGCCCATAAGCTCGATAAATGCGGCACCATGGCATACCTCCGCCACTCAGTGGGTTCGGTGCTCCTGATACTAGGTAGTTTCGGAAATCTGGGAAGTTATCCTTGGTATGTCCCTCTACACGACATCGAGTACACCAAACCTCTTCGTGGTGCTCTTTACCCTTCTTCATATCTTGCAACTGAATTATCAGGTTCGCCAGCTGCGCCTAGATCTGAGACATGTCGGCTGCATTCTCACCAACAGGTGAAGCTTCTAACTTCATCGCAATCTCCAGAGTCTCGCTCTGTATCGCAAATTTTTGCTGCATCAACAGGAGTCTGATATGAGTTAGTAACGCCGCAATGAACCATTCCTTATGTTGAATGTCGCTCATGTCAAAATTGACCCTTGCCATTAGTGTTTTAAACCTCTGGCCAAAATCCCAAACAATTTCGTTTGGATATTGTTTGATCTCCTTCAGTTCCGTAATGCATTGTGCTTCAGACTTCGGTTTTTTGAACTCTTCAATTAATCCTTTTCTAACTTCATCCAATGTCTTCTCTAGACTCCTTGCAGGAACTTGTACAAATTTCATGAACCAATCCAGTGCGCGACCCCGAAGAGTCGTCGCCAATTGACCTTTCTTGACATCATCATCTGTAATTTATTTAACAGTCCACACAGCTTCACATAAGAACCAATATTGCTCTGGGTTCTCAGTTCCATTTCCATGGAACAAAGGTAACTTCACATCGTCGCCCTCCATCCTGGGCCTTCTTCCTACAGTCGTTGATCTGCTACTCTTTGAGTGTTGTTGACACGTCAAACATGGCGGTGTCAAATTCGTGTTTCTTCCTAGTTGTGATATATTGAGTGGAGGTGTGGGTACGTTACTGCTGGGGTTTGGTCTTGCCTCTACCTTGGGCGTAGCCTGGTTGTCCTTGTTGGCATTGTGGGGTACTTCGTCCCGTGTGATCTTCCTTCACGGTTTTGCGGTTCGATCGTAGCAGGACCTTCCCCTATCCTCTACCTCTTCTCTTGTCGAAACCTTGCTCCTCCCCTCGTAACACCACTCTCCTCCTCGGCTTCTTTCACAGTCTCGTCGTAACTTGCACCCATCTACCCCATATCATTCCATTCGCCTCCCCCCTGCCTTCGCGGTATCCACAACCTCCGCCCACCAAGGTTCTTCTACTCGAGGTTCATCTTCAGTATGCCCTTTTCACAGATGAGCATATTAACGGACAATTGCAACGACAATAGGAACCTACCTGTCGGTGCGTTGAAGAATTCGTTATAAGATTTCATTGTGTCAACCGCAAACTCAGTGATATAGCCCTCCAATATGCTGTCAAGCCAGACTTCAACAGCCCGTGATGCTCAATTATCTACCTCCTGCAACTCCTGGATCAATTCCGAGGTCCAGGACGTTGGCTCACCGCCTTGGAAATTTATCTTGCGAAAGGTCAATTGCGCCAACCACTCATACAAGATGATCGAGAATTCACAGAAAAAATACTCGTGTGGACCGTCGTGTATATACCTTGCCAACCACCTATCCGTCGTCAGTCCAGGGTTCTGATTCTCTTTCTCAGCAAACTCTCGCAGCTTTTGGTCGAACCAATCTTGAATTTCCAGTTTCGTCGGATGCCACAACATGTCCTCCCTCCACTTCGCTCTAGGGTCCTGGCAATGGAACCATTTGTTGACACCAACCCAGTCGACAGGGGTTCCTCACTCTGTCGACATCCCAACCACCGCGATCTCCCTGAGCACCGACCCAGACAGGTTTTACCTTGTCCAGCAACACCTGCAAAGCAGATGAAGTCTCACCCGAGATGTTCGAGGGAGAGCTGATGGAACCACGTTTCGCCGAATGAAGGAGGACCATGTGCATCAACCTATCAACTTAGCGCGTCATTATGCAACATATCTAACTATTCAGCTTGTGCATCAAATAGAATCGCATCATCATTCAACAGATCTCATCATTAACAGAACTACCAATGCGCAATAGATCTAACAGTAAACATCAATTGAAGCAAGGAAACATCGCATCATTTACAGAATCATATCGCATATTGCATTCATAACAAGAAAACAGGAAAAGACACAATGATTCTGCTCAAACTCCGTCATGTCATATTAATCTTCGCAACAAAATACAGATACATCCACACAGTTCCTCAGTCGCATACCCAGATTCACAAGACCAATATCCAAAACCTACCGCATTCTTCTATCTGACCATGATAAGGATTCTCCGATGATATGGATTGGCATCCTAACACTTGCAATGCTACATATATTTATAGGCTTGCGCCTTTACATTCATGGTCCACTTAGACAACCCCCTAACTACTTCTTAACAATATCTACAAAAGAATGACCCTAACCCGCACAATGCGGTCCAAAATGAACCAAAAATACGTGAAATAATGTAATTTCCAACTTGTGCATGGTTTTCCTCCTTGCGCAGCATCTTTGACCTTGCCCAGCTGACTCATCCAAACCCACCTACCAACACCTTCCCTAATTCTGATTTGGTGGTATCCACTTCAAAGGTCAACTTTGGAGAAAACTTCAGCACCAGACAAACAATCTAGCAGGTCATCCATTCTTGGTAGTGGGTATCGGTACTCCACAGTAATCTTGTTAATGGCTCTAGCATCCATGCATAATCTCCATGTCTTCCCTCCCTTCTTGGGAGAAAGTAAGGCGGGAGTAGCACAGGGACTCGTGCTTTCCCGTATGAACCCCCTTTCTACTAATTATGTTATCTACCTCCTCATCTCCTCATTTTTAAGGGAGTAATCCTATACACTGCTTGGTTTGGAACCCGGAATTAAATCAATTTGATGTGTAATACCTCTTATGGGTGGTAGACCCGCTGGAAGATTTGTTGGTGTCAAATCAGGGTATTGCTGAAGTAATTTCTGCACTTCTAATGGGATTGTTTGTTGCTGCAGTGGATTATGTTCTTGGGGGTATAATAGATAGCAAACACCACTACTAGACCTCTTTGGAAAACCTCTTCCATCCCATGGTACTCAAGGACAAGGTTGTTAATTTAGTCGATCCTTCATCCTTGAAGGGCTTCAAGATATGGCGCCTATCCCTGTGACGAAACTCATATGTGTTTTCCTTACCATGGTGAATTACATCCCGATCATATTGCCAAGGTCTACCTAAAAGTACATGGCATGCATCCATTGGAACCACATCACACCACACTTTGTCTTCATAGGGACCAATTTTAAAGTCGACTAGACAAGTTTGGTTTACAAGCACACTATGATCTTTTTTTAGCCAAGAAATATTATAAGGATGAGGTTTAGGAGTGCAGGTAAGTTGTAATTTTTGCACCATTCATGTACTTACTAGATTGTCAGTGGATCCTCCATCTACAATTACCTTGCAAAACTTGTCCTTGCACCTACACTTGGTACGAAACACACTTTTCCTTCTCCAATCCGCTTCAGGGGTGACTTTGTTACCAGATATCAAAGTCCCCCTTAACATGAGATTTTCAACTCTCTCTACCTCAACTTCTTCTGGCAAAAGTTCTGCTCCCTCTTCTTCTTGAGCCATCATCACCCTTTTTGGGCTTTGTGGACAATCCATTGCCTTATGGGGAGGACCGCTGCATATAAAACACTTCAAGGGCCTCCAACCCTAGCAAAATCTCTCCCCCTTCCCCTGTTCCAGGAGGTCTCTCTACCTTGGGAGTCAGGCTTCAACTCACTACTGGATTCTGCTTCGCTTGTCGGTTTAGAAGAAATTCCTCTACCCCCATTCATATTACTACTCCCTCACTTGATTGCTGCCTTGCTCCGTCTATTCAACTTTTCTTCAGCCTTTAATGTCAACTGATATGCTTTGTCCACAAAGCTCACCTTGATCAGGGCTAATTCATCTTGGAGATGAAACCTAAGAGCATTGACATACCTAGCCACTGCATGCTCATCATCTTCCTGTAAATCAGTTCTAATATGCAACTTCAAAAATTCGTCCGTAAATGCAAATATGGATAAATCCTTTTGCTTTAAATTTTGGTAGTCTCTGAAAAGTCTCTGGTGATAGTCGGAAGGCATAAACTTAACTTTCAGAAGCTTCAGCATCTTCGGCCACAACTTGATCTTCTCCTTCCCTTGTCTCTTTCTAAGATTCTGGAGATTCTCCCACCATAGAGCAGCATGTAACTTCATTTTGGATGTTGTTATTTTAGTCCTTCGTGGATCGGTTTCCTCGATCCCTTCCATATCAAAATACTTTTCCAACTCTTGAATCCAATGCATGAATAATTCTGGATTCAATTCGCCTTTGAAATCAGGGACTTCGACTTTAGCCCTGGTTCCTTGTTTGGTTATTGCCTCAATAAGTCTCTCCATGGGGTCTACAGCTCTGACCCAACCTCGTGGAACTTCCAGTTCCTCCTCGGATTCTTCATAGGGCAATCTGGACTCGATGGCCTCTAATCTTCGGAGTAGTTCCTCATCAACGAATACTCTTCGTTTGGCATTTCTCCTACCTCTCCTTCCCCAGTTCAGATGGACACCCCTCTGAGCCATCGTTGTGCTCTGATACCAATCTGATGCAGTCAATCCCCAACTGCCGAATACTCAGGGAACCTGTAGCTTCACAGGAACACACTTAAACTGGAAAACAACAATCCGTGTACATAAAGACCCGATACAACCAAAAAACTCAGACTTTTTAATGAATAGGTAAATAAATCAACTAGACTAGAATTTCAATGCATAAATGCCTCTAGAGGACTGAGCCTATGCGCCCAGCATGCCCATATCTCCACTGCAGGACATGAAGGTCCCAATTCCACACTCACTGGCTTACAGGTCCAGCACGCTGCCACTAAAAAAAATCAAAAACAAACTAAGGAAAACAAAAAGTACTTTTTTTAGCCCAGGCCCAGCCTTTTTATTCTTGACATTTCCGCCCAAAGGTAGGTCCAGAAAAGACGCAGCAATGTTTCTGTTGTACCTACTCGAACTCAGAGTGCTCCCGCTAGTCCCTGTGATTACGGATCGAAATAGTCGTTATGTTTTGAGTCCCATCCTCCGCATTAGGATTGAAGGTCTCGGCACTTGGGAGAAGCCTGGAGATCGCTCCATACAGCTCCCACACAGCAGAGAGACTACAGACAGAGATACACAAGTGAGGATTTGAAGTATAGGGTTACACTTAGAAAAATCACACTCAAAGATGACTACGTGCCGAGAATACACCCAGGTCGTGAGAGGAATCTAGGGTTAGTAGATGCAGAGTTGAGCACTTCAATGAGCAATTCTGAGAGTAAGCAGATGCAAAGAATATGCCATTCTAAAGAGGCAAAGGGAAGACTGCAAGCACACATGCAATTATGACAAGGACTAGGCTCTGATACAGGTTTAGAATAACTCCAAAGCTAAATTGATTTGTATTGATGGAGAATGTCTTATTTATATAAGAGGAGCGACACTTGGTTTCATATTCTAAAAGTACATTTCTCATTAGCTAAATATTTACAAAATTTACATTTCTGACATGGTCGTTCGGAGGAAATTGTTAAAATTGTGACAACTAATTAACAAAGATGGTTTCTCAACCTGGCTAGTTTGTCTAACCGTTGGTTTGTTGGAAGTTACTCTAACTGGTGGACAGTTCTTCTATCTTGTAGCTTCTAAATCAAATGTATTTCTATGAAATGTGTGAGGAGTACGGATGTGTAAGTGAGTGTATGTAATCTCCATTATTGAAAAAATAAGACATCGATACTTTCCCTTGTGGATGTTTCCCCAAATTGGGGTTTTACCACGTTAAACTCCTATGTATTTAATGTGTTCATTCTTCTTCATTTTTTGTTGTTTAATTATATTTTACATACTCTAAATACCAACAAGTGGTATCAGAGCCGAAGGTGGAGAGTCGTTGTTCCCTGCTGTATAGTATCAAAGGTAGAGAGCCATCGTTCAAGGTGGAGTAAGACGCCCACGAACAAAAGGGAGGTCTGTGCTTCGTGCAGAAGAAGAAGACCCGAACCTTGCCACCAAAGAAGATATACGAGTTTGTCTTTAACGCTGGTCGAAAGCCATCAAGCAGAGATCGCTGAGTCTGAAGCCATCGAGCTCTGTGCGTGAAGCCCGCACTAAAGCAGTCACACAAAGCTGGCACGAGGAGTCTGTCCGTGGGGTGAAGGATCTACTTGCGTGAAAGAAGCATACTGTCCACAAGCCCTCTGCTGTCAATAAGCGTTGAGCTTGTGTGTTGCAACCTGTAGCAGCTCGTAGATTGTGAAGGTAGAGTCTGCATCATTGTGGGTGTTTGCAGCTGAAGGTATTTTTTGGCTTATTAATTTGCTGTGAAAAGATTCTGGATATTTTTTTTTGGGAAGTCTGTGTAAAAAATTGATGGCAAAAATGTCTAATACTAAATTCGAAATTGAGAAGTTTAATGGAAAAAATAGTTTTGAATTGTGGAAACTTAAGATGCGAGACCTGTTAGTTCAGTAAGGGTTGCAAAAGGCCTTATATGGCAAGAGAAAGAAACCCGTAACTATAACAGATGATGAATGGGAGGATCTAGATGCCAGAGCACTTAGCACAATTCAGTTATGTCTTGCGAATGATGTCTTGTTTAATATTGTTGCAGAAACTTCAGCAGCAAGTTGGAAATCCTGCATATGACGAAGTCTTTAACAAACAAAATTTACTTGAAGAGGCAACTATATGGTATGAAAATGAAAGAAAGTACGAAGTTTGCTAATCATTTGAATGTCTTTAATACTCTTATTTTCCAGTTGACTAGTGTGGATGTTAAGATTGATGATGAAGATAAGGCAGTAAATCTTTTATGTACTTTACCTGAATCTTGGGGTCACGTAGTACCTTCCATTAGTCTTAGTACAACTAATACTTTGGAATTTGACAATGTGGATGGAGCTTTGTTGTCTGAGGAGTTAAGAAATAAAGCTAGTATTGAGTCCTCTACACCAGAAGCTTTGTTTGTTGGAGATTGATCCAAAAAAGAGGAGAAAAGTCAAGAGGTACTTCCAAATCTAAATCAAAGGGCAGAAAGAGCAAACTCAAATGTTGGTACTGCAACAAAAATGGTCATCTCAAGAAGGACTGTTGGAAAATACAAGAATCCAAAAAGGAAGACTCCAAATCTGAGGCAAATTCAGTTGAAACTGATTCAGGTATGGTTGACGAGGTTTTGTCCATTTGTAGTGTTTCAGAATACAATGAAGAATGACTGTTGGATTCTGGTGTCTGTCCTCATAAAGATTGGTTTACTTCTTATCAAACAGTGAATGATGGTGTAGTTCTTTTGGGAAACACTTATTCATGTAAGACTGTTGGGGTTGGAAGTATTAAAATTAAAATGTTTGATCGAGTTATAAGAACACTAACAGATGTTAGACATGTGACTGAATTAAAGAAAAACTTAGTCTCTTTGGGAGTGTTGGATTCTTGTGGTCATAAGTTTACAGGTTTAAGTGGGGTACTAAAAGTATCTAAGGGTGCTTTAGTGATCATGAAGGCATTGAAAATAGGAAACCTTTACAAACTGGTTGGAAGAACTCAAGTTAATGAAACAACATTGGTATCTGAAGAGGCATTAGAATCCACTCAATTATCGCATCAACGTCTTGGTCATATGAGTGAGAGAGGACTACATGTATTAATGAATCGTAAATTACTTCCACATCTGAAATATTTGGATTTGATGTTTTGTAGACATTGTATATTTGGGAAACAGTGTAGACAATAATTCAAAGTAGGGATTCATGTTAGTAAAGGTGTTCTTGACTACATTCATTCTACTGTATCGGGTCCATCTCCTACTGTTTCCTATGGAGGAGCAACATATTTTGTGTTGTTTGTGGTCCTGTGGATGATTTTTCAAGGAAATTTTGGGTCTATGTTTTAAAAAGAAAAGCTGATGTGTTTGATACTTTCAAACGTTTTAAAATTATGGTTGAAAAAAGAACTGGAAGGACAATCAAATGCTTAAGAACAGATAATGGAGGTGAGTTTACTTCTTTAGAGTTTGAAAAGTATTGCAAAGAAAAATGGATCGTAAGACATAAAATGTATACACTCCTCAACAAAATGGTGTGGGAGAACGCATGAATAGGACTCTTCTAGAGAGAGCAAGGAGCATGCTCAACGATGCTAATTTGGGTCAAGAGTTGTGGGCAGAAGCAGTTTCCATTGCTTGTTATTTAATAAATCGGTCATCGTCAATTGCAATAAATTGTAAAATTCCAGAAGAGGTATGGACTGGTCAGCCTTGTAGTTATTCAAATTTGAAATTTTTTGGTTGTGAAGCTTATGCACTTACTCCTAAAAATCAACGTTCTAAGTTAGACTCTAAATCAAAGAAATGCATCTTTGTTGGTTATGATCATGTAACGAAAGGATATAGGTTGTGGGATCCTATTGCTCGAAAAATCGTCATTAGCAGAGATGTAATTTTTTATGAGTCTTCTCTAATTAAATCAGAAAATGTAAAAGTTGATGTGGAACATGAACAAGTAACGTCAAAACAACTAGTTCAATTGGAATCCCAATCTTCTCATGACTCAAAGAAACAAGAAGAAGTTTCTGGTGATAAAGAAGTCATAAAGGATGAAGAAATTCAGGAAATTGTAGAAACTCCACAACCTACACCAAGAAGATCTACGAGGGAGAGAAATCCTCCTCAAAGTGCTAAATGGAAGATGGCAATGCAAGAAGAAATGGATTCTCTGGATAAGAACGAGACATGGAACTTGGTTGAACTCCCTAAAGATAGAAAATTTGTTGGGTGTAAGTGGGTCTTCAAGTTGAAGAAAGGTGTTGATGGTAAGATTGAAAGATACAAAGCCAGATAGGTCACGAAAGGGTACTCTCAAATGGAAGGTATTGATTATCATGAGATCTTTTCACCAGTTGTCAAGCTTGTATCTATTCGTATTGTGTTAGCACTAGTTGCAGTGCTTGATTTGGAGTTGGAGCAACTAGCTGTTAAAACAACATTTCTACATGGAGATTTAGATGAGGAGATTTTTATGGAACAACCAGAGGGTTTTGTGCAACATCGTAAAGAAAAATTAGTTTGCAAGCTCAAGAAATCATTGTATGGCCTGAAACAGTCACCTAGGCAATGGTACAAGAAGTTTGATCATTTCATGGTTAGCCAAGGTTATACTAGAAGTGAGTATGATCATTTTTTGTACTTCAAAAGGTTGAATGACATATTCGTTATCTTAGTATTGTATGTTGATGATATGCTTATTGTGAGTAAAAGCATGGACGAGATTGACAGGTTGAAGGCTCAGATGGCTAGGGCATTTGATATGAAGGATCTTGGAGCTGCAAAACAAATTTTGGGTATTGAAATACACATAGACAGAAGAAATGGTAAGCTTAGTTTTTCACAGGAGAAGTGTGTTAAGAAAATACTTATAAGATTCGGAATGAATAAAGTAAAACCTGTGAATGTTCCTTTGGCTTCCCATTTTAAGCTTTCTTCAGGTTTATGTCCTAGTAGTGATGAAGAAAAGGATTATATGTCTCGTGTTCCATATGCCAATGCAGTAGGATGTTTAATGTATGCGATGGTGTGTCACTAGACCTGATATTTCACATGCAGTAGGTGTTGTCGGTAAATACATGGAAAATCCGGGAAAAGAACATTAGAACGCACTGAAATGGGTGCTTCGGTATCTAAGAGGCACAACTGACTATTGTATCACCTTTAATAATAACAGTGATTATGTATGCGGTTTTGTTGATTCAGATTTTGCAGGCGATTTGGAGAAGAGAAGGTCTACTTCAGGTTATGTCTTTACTTTAGCAGGTGGAGTTATAAGCTGGATGTCAAAGCTTCAGGAAACAGTTGTTTTATCCACTACAGAGGCTGAATACATTGCTGCCTCACATGTTTGCAAAGAGGAAATTTGGTTGAAAGTTATACTTGGAGAAATTGGAAGGTTGCAAAACAATGTGCCTGTTTTCTGTGATAGCCAAAGTGCTATACATCTGGCTACAAATCCTGTTTACCATAGTAAGACCAAACATATTGATGTAAAGTATCATTTTGTAAGACAAGCCATTGGTGAAGGTGGAGTAGATCTAAAAAAGGTTCATACTCAAAAAAATTGTGCAAATATGTTTACAAAACCGGTGTTATTAGAGAAGCTACGGTGGTGTGTGGCTTCTCTTGGCTTAAAAAAGAGGTGATGAATAGTCTTCGGCAAAGTATTAGATAATTTGTTGTCAAGGTGGAGATTGTTAAAATTGTGACAACTAATTAACAAAGATGGTTTCTCAACCTGGGTAGTTTGTCTCACTATTGGTTGGTTGGAAGTTACTCTAACCGGTGGACAGTTCTTCTATCTTGTAGCTTCTAAATCAAATGTATTTCTATGAAATGTGTGAGGAATACAGATGTGTAAGTGAGTGTATGTAATCTCCATTATTGAAAAAATAAGACATCGATATTTTGCCTTGTGGATGTTTCCCCAAATTGGGGTTTTACCATGTTAAACTCATGTGTATTTAATGTGTCTATTCTTCTTCATTTTTTGTTGTTTAAATATATTTTACAGACTCTAAATACCAACAGAAATTTTAGAGGAGATGGGGTCATTGGTGCAAGATGTTGGTTCATCCCAATCTCCAGAAGAAAAATACTAGAGAACACTTGCCCTCTTTTGGTAGATGAAGGTACTACTAAGACATGCCTTGAAGACTACTAGAAAGGAACACAATGAGGTTCTGCTACAATTGGACTAGGTTCATGAGCAATAACCCTCAAGACCACTATAGGTCTAGCATTTGTTGTTGCACCAGGAAAGCCAATGGTAACTCTTGAGTTTCCCCCACTTTAATTTTAGATGATATACTCCCACTTAGGTTGTCTTAAATCCCATTTATTTTTGCTATTCGTTGACCATTCCCGATATGCATAGTTAAAGGCAATTATTATAGGTTTTATACTAGTTAAAAAGGTAATTATTATAGGTTTTGTATTAGTTTGGACTTAATTATAAACATGGAATTTAAAATCAAAATTCAAAACAATGGTAATGTCTTTTGTGACTCCTAGTTTCCCAATAACAAACCAGACCTTTTTTTATATATACAATTATATGAAGTGATATAACATAGCTAGCTTAAAAAACAAAAAATACCATTTCTCTTTATAATCATTTCTCTTTATAAAGATTTTAGATAAACAAAATAGATAATATTTCTTTAATTGTAAAAATACAATTTTATAAAAAAAAATTATTAAATAAATAAAAAAAATTATTTTAAATTTTTTATTCATTTTATACTCATAATATATTCTATCCTTAGCCTTTTAATTTTAAAAATAATATTCTAATTTAAATATTCTAACGTTAATGTTAGAAAGTAAATAGGTCCATAACCATTATTTATAAAGATGTATTTTTTAAAAACTTTACTTTCATATATCTAAAAGTTTAAATGATCAGCTTTATCAATCGCAATTAATCTTGTTGTATGCTATGTTAATTATGCCGTAGGTGTTCACCATGGAGAAGCATTAAGAGTTTGCGATATGTTTTTAGGCTGCGACAGCGATACGTAGGAACTGGAATAAACAACCGCGTTGCTCATTTTGGATGAAAGACATAAAGAAGATCAGAGAGAAACCCCTTGCATATCATTCTGGGCTTTCCAATGTCAGTTTTTACGCAGTCGATTTGTGGGACTCCACCGATCTACATCATACGTTATACAAAGAATATAGCTTTTCATGGGCTTCTCAGGACATTTCAGCACAATATTCCCTCACCAGTTTTTATTTCATGTCCCAAGTCAGTCTTCCTTTGAATATCTATCCCTCCAGATTCAGTCAATACTTTGTCACAACTGTTCCCCCCGATCTTCCTCTCGCTAGCACATACGCGAACATTACGCGCAAGCAATACTAAGATACATAGAGGTAGATTGGCCTCCATGTCTTAAATTCAATACCAGACCGTGCACTTCAGTACAATTCATGGCCTTGGTTCACTGATCATTTCCAATCTCTCGGCCCAGAGCTTGCTGCGCCTTTATTAAAAACACTAGAGCATGGAGAAACTCACTCCGCAGCACCATGACCAGGCCCAGGCCCATGCCCATGCCCATGCCTTACCAGATGAAGCTCGCGGACAAACGTCCCACCAATTAAAGGGTATCCGACTGCGAAAATGGGGAAGTTGGGTATCCGAAATTCGAATGCCGAAATCTCGAGCGAAGATATGGCTGGGCTCATACAAAACCGCCCACCAGGCTGCCCGTGCTTATGACGACGCATTGTATTGCCTGAGAGGGCCTGCTGCCAAGTTCAATTTCCCAGATTCTTTGCCCCTCGTTCTGCCGGAGTCTTCTCTTTCCCGTCAGCAAATTCAGGATGCCGCCGCCAAACATGCTTTAGCTGAACTGCCTTCGATTTCGCCTTCTATGCATAGTAATAGTATGCAAGAGCCCGCATTTCCAGCGCCGTTGCAGTTAAATGGTGTTAGGATTTGGAGAAATGGACAATAAGTCAAAGAATAATGAATTGCTAAGAATGGGGCGAGTTTTTCTTTTTATAGTCTCGTAAGCGGTTTTCACTGCCCAAGGTGGTATCGCATGGTCCATTGAGTAGTCTTCAAAACCATTTTTACATATGCGGATGACTTGGAGAGTGACACGTATGAAGGTGGTTTCTTTTCCGCACCGGCTTTATTACTTATCTCTCGAGCTCTTTGGCAATGCGGGTGTCAATGTGGACCGTCGATCTAGCTTCTCAACGCTGCACCGTCGATCTTACCATATTCCCATTGCACGTTTCAATGACCCGATCGTCACTTCTTCTTTTATTTTGTTTCTAGGGGTTTGTCCCACATGCAAAGCACACGATTTGTTCTTATTCATTATTTATCTCAATGCTTTCACGATATCCCAAGTAACAAATGAAAGGAAGGCTTTAAGCCTTGGCGCTTGGATGGTAGAAGATATGTGGCGGCCCTCTTGGCTCGGCGCTTGGTCCCATGGTGAAACCCTGTGTTGGGATATAAACCTTTTGTTCCAAATTTATTAGACCATTTGGCCCAAACCAAAAAATGCAATGAACTTTAAGTCATAAAACACTCAATTTTAAAACTTTAGCCATACCATTCTTTATAAAGTCGATACTTGGGCTAAAAGGTGTTAAAAAATCAAACCTTCATAAAGTTTTTGACTTTGGCTTATTCATGAAAACTTTAAAGCCTTTCTCCCTTTAGGCTTAGGTTTTAAAAATCCTCTAGGTCTTTCATAAAAATTCAAAGGCTGAGTTCTCGAACATATAGAACTTCTTCTTCCTTCTGAAACCTTGGTGTCTACACCCGAGGAGAGATACCTCTTCTTCAGCTAATTTTTGAAACCTCCACCATGAAAAATCTTCTATTTTGCATCGTCAATGCTGTCAGAAGAAATTTAAGCACAAAATTTATTGAGTGTTAACAGCAGCTCTGTGTTGGAACTTCTGGTTAATAAATTATTGTGTTCGGAAGTATATTCAAAGATAGAAAGATTTATATTGTTGTTCATTTCGAATCCGTTTATGCAAGGATTACAGATGATGTAGCAATAATTCAGTGTGAGGGATGGAACACCCAACACCGCCTATATAAACAACGCACCATTTATCTCATCTGCACCGCACTGCTGGTCGTCGATCAAGGAGGTAGCTCGGTCGCTAGTCGCGGGTCGCGCTGGTCGGCGTGAAAGGGCCATCGCAGGTTGCCGAAATTTTGTTAATTCTGCGCCGAAACGGGTCGGCAATGGGCGAAACGGTCGTAGAAATGTTGTTATTTTTGCGCCGAAACGGATCGCAGAAATGTTGTTAATTTTGCGCCGAAACAGGTCGGCGATCGGCAAAGAATTGTTATTTTTTGCTCGAAACAGTAGCCGATATTTTGTTAATTCTGCGCCGAAACGGGTCGGCGATTGGCGAAAAATAACTATTTTTCTGCGACGGTCTGCGAAAAATTACGAATAATAATTTGAAGATGTTATTTATTTAGCTCATTTCTGTATACGAAGACGAACAATTTATTTACATGATTTTGGAGTTCTGTAATGGCGGAGATTTGCGTGGCGTGATAGACAAAATGGGTTTTCGTTCTAAGGTAGAAGCTGCCAAAATAATCAAATCTCTTGTAGAGGCTCTGCAGTACGCACACGTGAACAACATTGTCCATGGAGACGTAAAATCTGAAAATATATTTACTGTGTCTGGATTCGTCTCCCTCGTGGAATGCTAAGCTCTCAAATTTTGATCACGCCGATGAATTTAAAGTAGGTAAACCCTAACCTTCAATTGTGTGCTCTTAAAGCTAATAGATGTGTTTATATAGTGGTCAACGCAACTTCAATTTTCTTTCATTATTAATGAATGTTTGTTTGTCTTGTGTTTACATGGGAGAATATCTGCAAGGATCGCGTGGGCAGTCTCTATTATTCAGCGCCCGAAAAACTGAAAGGAAGTTACTCCAAAGAGTCGGATATATGGAGCGTCGGTGTGGTGTTATATTTTATTTTATGCAGACAATTTCTATTCGATGGGAATAGTATCTATCGTGTATCTAGAAAAATAGAAATAGCCACGCCAAATCTTACCTCATGTAGATGGAAGAATGTCTCCAGCTCTGCTCAACAAATATTGAGTAAGTACATGCCATTCCCATATTTCAGATATTTCTAATTCTAATGAATGGCCCCCTGCTTCTTGCACACACATTTCGGCAACAAGAACTTCCAACTCTCTGTGCTGCTCAGAAATCAACAGGAAGGTAGAAGACTTTATCACCAATTTTTATCAGCATATCCGCCTCCAGTGTCAAGATTCTTATGGAAAATGTCAGGAAATGTTGGCTAGAGGAACTTGATTAATCATTAATCCCTTTGAGTCAGTGTAAAATTGCAGCCATTATGCTCTGTTGCAAAGATCTATCTCAACTATAGTTTATAGGAAATAAGAGCATCCTTGGCATGACTACAAATGAGATGTAATTAGGTAAAAGGCGATTGTGCCCATTAACGTTCACATCTTGCCTGCACTTCAAAAAATATGATGCATATTTTCTACGTATCCTGAATTTGCCCCGTGAGAGCTATAAACGAGATGCATATGATTGTTCTTTTGTTCTTATATATATAAGTTGAATAAATAGTGGATAGATGTTAAAACACAAATTCCTTGATTTATGGTAACCCGTAATCACTACTCGAGTTACACTTAGTATGGGTATTTTCGTCCATGCCGTGAACTTCCAGTCTTTACTATCGTTATTATCCAAGAAGAGTTGCCAGCTAACTCGCTGTATTTAATAGGGGATACTTCGAACTTTCTGTCTATCTCCCCATTTCAGATATTGCCGCATTTGTATTTAACGTTCACTCAGGAGAGTCAGTGTCTGCTACTCTCTGAGAAGTTCTATTACTCTTCGAGGATTCATAAATATATATGTATGTAGTCACCTTATGACCGTCAACCATGTTTCAAATTAAAGAGTCGATATTAGATTCATAAATTTTCTATTATATAAGTAGTTCTAGAAAATTTATGTACGATATATATAGTCAATGGTTGAAATATGGGTGAGTGGCTCATTACTATTGTAACTAAAATGGTGAGTGGGATGAATGAATTAAATTATGATGCCTATCGATTTATGTTAACCTATATATATAAAAAGAAGAAAATATATATGTATATGTGTAAATGTAGGTTTTGAAAGATATTTTTGTTATATGCCTTTACATATATTAAAAATGATTTAATTATATTAAAGAGGGCATATGAGGCTTAGTATATATATAAAGGAATTTTTTTAGATGATTAATATTATTAAAATTGTACATCTACCACATAATTTAGTTGAAAGAAAATTACTTATATACATGATGTATCTAATTTTAGATGTAATTGTTTGAAAAGGATGATATATATATATATATATATATATATATATATATATATATATATATTTTCTAGAAAACGTTAATGGATTATATCTATGCTATATGAATATAAAGAGATCATTTTGAATCATATTTAAGTTGATATTTTATGTCAAGGTGAAAAAAAAAATTAAAAAAAAATATAGATATGGATATATTATGAGGTCTATTTGTGAATAAGAGGAGAATTTGAGATATTATAGTTTCAATACTCCATGTAAGGTTAAGATGCAATTGTAATATATATATTTATACAATCAATAAGAGTGAGATTAAAAAAAAAAAGTACATGTAGATTATAATTGTTTATGGTAAAAAATGTAGGATTTGAAATATTCATTATACATCTATCCAGTACAGCAATCGACAATTTCGATAGCTTCATTTAACATGTAAATCACAAATTAGTGCTACTGCGATGATCCATTGTTCACAGTCTTGGAAAGCTAACCGCCTTCTGGGGCACCGGAGTCCACCTCGGAGACTTTGTAGCACCGTAGATATCTGGTTCGTCATCATAATAGTGTTCATGGATGGTGTTCGCATCTTCTGCCTAAGCCGCGAGCTCCAGTGGCGTCATCTTAGTGACAAGCATAAACATAGTGCTCTGTTAAATACATCTATCCGTCATCTTAGTGGCGTCATTTCATTATACATCTATCCACATTGTAATCGGAATGGTTTAACAGTTCGTCGGTCACCCGTCGCGGTGAAAGGGCCAAAGAAACTAAAAAAAATGCGAAATGGTGCGGTGGTCGCCGAGTCATTTTTTAATTTAATTTTTTAAAATTTATGCGACACGGTCGTCGGTCGCCAGTCATTTTTTAATTTAATTTCTTTAAATTTATGCAACACGATCACCAGTCGCCGGTCATTTTTTAATTTTTTTTTTTTAATTTAAATTTAAATTAATAATTATATTTTTATTAAATTTATAAATATTAAATTTAATTTTATGCTTTAATTTAAAAATATATTTAAATTTACGCTTTAATTTAAAAAAATTAAATTGCAAAATTATTATTATAATTTATATTTATATTTGTTTTTAAATTTAAATTTAAATTTAAATTAAATTTAAAATTATTATTTATATTTATATTAAATTTAAAATTAATATTTTAAATTTAATATATTCAATGTTATTAAATTTAAAGATATACAATTAATATATATTTAAATATAAACTATTATAAGTTAGTAACAACAAATTTAGGGTGTAGTTTGGACTTTGGCATAAACGGGGCACTAATCTCTGCTTTATTTTTGTTATTCAATGCACTATTGTCTTAACATGATTAGTTGTGGTTGGAGATTAGGGGAAAGTTGAAAACCTACAGAAACAGACTATTGGTATGGGTGCTCGCAAAATCAAATCTTCAATTATGATGAGCGACTGCACGGAGATCGCGTTCCAATCTCTATTAACAATGTGCAACACAGGATAGAAAATATAATACACAGTAGCTTTAAGTGAAGCGCAGCTCCTAGACACTCCATTGCCACGCAGCAGAAGCTCCATGCAATCACACTCTTTAATTTTCCTACGAGTATCCTTCAGTGCCTGAGCCTATGTTTTTGTTCCTTCTAACTTTCCTTTTTCCCTTCCGATGTTCATTTTTGCCTCATAAATAAAATATTTTTGGCCAAGCTTCGAGCTCTTCATGACTTACCACTATGACAAACAAGCTAAGCTACAAACACATAGGCTAGCTCCAAAACGCTAAGCGCCAAGTCACATGGAGAAAGCCCCCACGAGGGGTATGATAGCGCCCATTTCATCAATATATAATCAAATTGGTGATGAATATAAATAATTGTGATATTCAACATTCAGCACGCAGGTAATCAACGCCAGAAATGAAAATATTGCTGCGTTTTTGAATCCTTTCAATTTGAGATATCATATGAAGTGCTTTACTCTTCTCAAAAAAGATTTGGAATGGAAGTTGACATACGTAGGATCGGCAGAAAATGAGAAGTTGCTTGGAGGGTTTTGATACTTTTCATCAGAGATTTGATCGAGTGCTAATCTACTTGCTGCAGCATATGTTTCAAATCATTTTATATTTGTTACAAATGTTTGGACGTGCAGTGCCAAAACTTCAAATTTGAAGCACTTTTAGCATTGAAATATATGGTCATCGTAATGAACCAGCAGAACCGGCCATTGGAAACCATCGAGGGCATAAGGATATTTAGACGCCATTGCTCCACGCACGCACAGGAGTCTATTGATAATGTGTTCGTGGATCTCTTCAAGAAATGTGGAAGATTTGATGAACATAAACTCCGCATAATTCAACAAAGAAAAATACATCTTCTGAGATTGGTTACCTCTATGCAAATTCTTTGGATATCCGCGTGGACATTTTACAAATTGTTTATCATAATGCATATCATGAAGATCCTTATGTAAAGAAATTTGGTGCCAAATGTTTCAATAGGATTGGTTATGGTGAGAAATTGTCGACAGATGAACCTTTAGAAGCTGTCAGCGATGGCGATTTTGTTTTTAAAATGCTTAAAGACACTACAGCGAATGATTGTTCCACGTTTCCAAAGTGATAAAAGATATACGGGGAGCGAAATGCCACCAGTGATGACTGTTCTACAATGTTCAATCCAATTGATTCTGCTATGTTTGAGAATGTATTTGAAAATTGGTGTCAACACCATGACCATTTCACTCAGTCGAGCTAGCTTCCTTTTATCAATGGCAAACGTAGAGACACGTTGGAGTGGGTCTGTTTATTTAACAATGATGGACGATCGAGATGTGATATAAGAGATCAAGAGATGAGATCATCTCCGCATCAAAAAAGTGCACACTCGATAAAAGGGAAGGTGGTTGTGGAATACAAACCACCATCACACGTGTCCATTCTTGATACCTCCGCATGTGGAAAAACGGTATTGCAAACCACTCAAAGGGCAATGCGGAACCACCCTTTGCACGTGCGAAAAGACCATTTCCAAAAGTTATTTATTAGGTTAAATAATGCATTGTTTTTGTTATTTGCTCGATGGTTACAAATAATAAGGAACGCGATGGGAAAATAAAAAGCTTTGCATAAATTGATATTACATTCAAAAAATGGTCAAAGATTGAAATAGACGGGAGCAAAGGGATGAAACAAAAATACATAACAACGCCCAAATATTTACTCACACGGTTGGCACATAACCAATGGGCAGTTAAAGAATAGGATCACACGTATTAATGATTTGAGCCATCAGATCTTGCGCCCTTTCCACGGCGGTATCCGCGATCCTAGATAGTGGTTTTCCTTCATGGTTTTGACTGCATGCGGATCAACCATCGCGTGACACCTGTGAAAGTGGTTTGTTTACCACAACCACCCTTTCCCTTATCGAGTGTTCATTTCCCCTGATGCGGATGGGTCTCATCCCTTGATCTTTTCTTAATGCATGCCGTCCGTCCGATCAATGCATCTCCCGTGTATTTCTGCATCCGCCACGTGCCATGGCCCACGCTTCCACATTTTACTCTTTGGCGGTTCCGCATGGCGCTTCAGTGGTTTGTGATACCACTATCGCGTCGATGCGGGACAATAGCATTGCGCCACGTATTCCAGTGGTATTGTATCCGCAACCGCTCACCATGGTTTTCACACGAGCTTTTTGGCGATGCGGGAATCCACCACAACCATCGATCTTTTCTTGAGCCACCTCCACCGTTGGAACTTCGCCGAAATTTAATTTTCCCAAAAATTTCTTTCGGACTATAGCGCTTATGGGTTTCATTTTGCCCCTCAACGTTCATTTTGCCCTTCCCGGGGCAAATGCTAGTTTAAAATTGCTATGTGTAAAATCTATACACTCGTTTATTAAAGATTCACATTTATTTGGAAAATATAATATATATATTTTATTAGTTCAAAATTATAATATAAAATAGTGTACTATTTTTTTTAATTACACTTTAAAATTATTTATTCAATTCTATCATTATTAATAACTTTGAATAATTTTTAAAAATATTTAATATATTTTTATTTTCTTAAAAAATGGTTTTATCACTCACTCCTATTTCTATTCTACAATTAGAAAATAAATAAATTTGTAAAATATAATTATTTCTCCATACTTCTTTATGGCTCTAACTCCATTTATGATTATCTAGTTAAAAAATTCGTAATTATGAAAAATATAGTATATAAATAATTATATTTAAGTATTAAAGAAGAGGTAGGAAAATATGAATTTTAATAATATTAAAGAATAAAAACATAATATTTAATTAATTAGCACAATTAATTTACTTGTGGTAGTGAACATTAATAGACTACAAATTAGGTGTTATTGTGATAGTTACTTGTTCTGGATGCATACATAGTTGTAAATTTGTAATAGTTGTTTATGCCTTACTACCTCTCATCTATATATCATATATTAATTACTAGCATAACCATATTTTTAAAAGTGTTTGGCTACAAATTTAAAAGTAATTAATAAATGTGGTTGTACTAGTTGACATTGTGGGGAGAAGGATTCCTGAATTATTATTATTATTATTATTATTATTATTTCAAAATGATACCCATACAATCAATTTAGATAATACACTTATCTCATCCTCCTATAATTTAGGAAAATCATACTTGTTACTCCATCCAAATTCTAAAATATAAACACATATAATATAATTATTAAAGGCTTTTTAATTTGTAAGATGAGATTTAAACCTAGACAAAAAAAAAGTCGCTCAAAGCAAAGTTAAAAGTAATGATGAAGTTCGACTTGTTTTACAGATGCCTTAACACTAATCGTTTTAATAATTAAAAATTTAAATTTGATTTGACAAAATTGTTGTACAACCTAGCTTCGCACCAAGATGTTCATTTGCGCGAAAGGGAATATGGAGCGCCCATTATGTCACGCTGCAAACTTCTCCATGTGCGAAGTCTAAGAGAATAGGGATCACGTCAGAGGTTAAGGTTTTCTTTTTTGAGTTCTGAGCGCGTCCTTCTAGCTTTTGAGAAACACGACGCCGACGGCATGGACGATTTGGTGGATTATGACCAGGTAGAGCCAAGTCCCACATCAATCTTCCGATCAGATGAGGAGGTACGATCAATCTGGGGATTGGGTAATGGCCCCTATCTGACGTTTGTGGTGGGTCTGCAAATACGGTTACGGGTCAGCATATCCGGAATCCCGGATGGCACAAGGGGCCTGGAATTTGACGTCCTGGAGGACGTTTTTTCCATCCGGCGACGTATTTGACCGGTAGATCTAAAACATAGACGACGGGCATGAAAAATTTTGAAACGTAGATTTGAAGTCTATCTGTTTATAGGTCCCGTCAAAAAATTTAATACCTCCATGAAACTATATACCTTGCAACTGTAAGTGTTGTGCACTACTCTCTTTTGTTCTATTCACCGCCCAATTCCCAGAGTTATCGTGAGATCTTTTCATCATACGGCCCTGGGCCCAAGTTTATGACTGCTTTTAAGAGTTTACCTTTGGTTTAGGGCTTGCTTGCCACGTAATATTTTGAAATGAAGGAACGATTAAAAAACGAATACAGAGAAAGGGACAAGACGAGGAGAGGGATTAAATTTAATGAAGATGAATTTATGGTTGTTTCCTCTCTTTCTTTGCAGTTTGGTGGCTTTATGTGGTTTGGTGGTTTCAATTTTCAATAGCATCATGTAGAATGAAGGCGTTGATGGGGTTTTTGAGTAAGGGAGTGTGTTTTCCTGTGGCATGATGACAAGGTTACAAAGTAAAAGAAATGCATTAACTCAACAATTTCTCTGGTGTTTAATATAAAGGGTAGACTTTGGTAAAAGAAATGCATTAACTCTATTAATTATGGAAGATCTTTTGTCCTCTATCTGCAGTAAAAGTTGAAAATAAGGATATCTATTTTCACGAATTTAGGAAAATTTGAAGTATCCCCGAATGAAACCATTTTCTTCTATTTGCATTAGATCTCGTTTTAAATTAAAATTGTAAAGTATAGTTAGATCTCATTTTAAATTAAAATTGTAAAATATATATAAATAATGCAAATTCTGAAGCCCATCTAAAGGGTGAGATTCCCCAACTAAATTAATAAGGAAAACAAAAGATCAAACTACTTCTTATTCAACTAAATTAATAAGGAAAACAACAAATCGAACTCCTCCTTATTCATGGATAATGTGGATATTAATGATGCTAAACAACCAAATATATAGAGTGCATCAATTAATAACAATAGGAACTAGAATTCCTAATAATACCAGAAGGATTTTCTACAATACAGTAAATTTGACACTCTATTAACTTATATAAAACATAAAAGGATGGACACTAAAAACATGTAGCCGTTATCGAATTTCCAATTGACAGGCACTTGAAATTCCAGGCCTGCTGAAGGGGTGATTTAATTCAGGATCTTTTCTATCTTTAGCGAGGCCTGGGTCAAATCGACGGTGGGGCTTTACATGACTGTCTAATCTTGGCAGGCGATCGAGTCTCTTCTCCTTCTGGGAATCTCCTATTTTTAGGACCTTCTGCACATCCTCAAAATATTTCTTCGTTGCAACAGTCGTAATTCGTAAAGGTCTCGTCATGAAGGTGTCATTCTCATTCTCGGAAAAAAAAAGAGTAAGCAAAGATAATTTGTATTTTTTGGGTGTTTTTTTTGTTTGGGGAAATTGTTAAAATTGTGAGTTTGGGTTTTTGAAATTGTAATTTCAATTGTATTAATCGATTTTGTATTTTTTATTTATTCAGAAAGTATCAGGATTATGCAATTCCAGTAACACAAAATTATCATTTTAATCATTTCAGCAAAATTTTGGTCAAAGTAAAAATAATATAGAATGTAAATAATCTAGAGTTTAGCTTACTCCAACAAAAAAGTAAAAATCTAAAAAAAACCCTAAATACTGATTATGAAGAAAAAAGGAAAAATGCATCATAGTTTTAAAAAAAAAAATTTAAAATTATGGTGTGCCTAGACGTGAAAATGTATGAAGTTCCGATGCTTAGCTCGGATGGATAGATTTTGAGTAAAATTTGGGCATGGGATAACTGGCACTCAAATTGGCCCGCTTTTCCGGCCATTTAATTGCTCACTGTCCTTTGAAAAGGTGGTTTCAAGTTAGAAAATCTCAGTAAAGAAAAGGAATGAAGCGATTTCCGCGACTGATATGGCAGGGCCGGAGCGGAGGACTAGGGGTATTCAAGTTGATAATAAGGTTTTTACCGCGGAAGTTGATAATAAGGTTTCGACTACAATTCAAGAAAAGGCTGAAAAAAGTACGTCCTTGCCCTCTTTTCCTAAACCAGATTGTGTGGTGGTTTCGTCTTCGGATTTCTCTCTTTTTTCAGTCTCAGAAAGGTTATTCGTCCTGTATGGGGTCTTTCATATGTGATAGTCCCGACGTCCCTATGATTTCTCCGGCAAAGGTTGGATCTCCAGAAAAGTCGTGTGAGAAATCTCTTGTAGAAGGTGGAGGGGGTAAGGGGGAGCGTGAGATGGCCCATGTCTCCCATTCTTCCTGTGCGAAGCCAATGGGGTTACCATTTCCAGGCAATCTGAATTATTTGATGAAGCAGTTAAAACTTGGTTATCCTTAGGTATCCTAATCGTGAAAAATTAGTATTCAATGTTGAATCACACTTGAAATCTATACAACACATATCCTATGTATTACAAAAATGAAAAGAATGATAACCTAAGCACCCTATACAAAGATATTCAAAATTAATCACATTTTAAAGTCTATACAAAACATATCCTATATATCACAAAATGAAAAGTACAATTGAACTTTATACAAAAAAGTCAATTATCTTATACATCACAAGAACGAAAAGTCCTCATATTCAAAATATTCAAAATTGAGTTACAGTTGAACTCTATACAAAACTTATCTTATATATCACAAGAATGAAATGAATGATAGCAACAAGTTATATGACATGTTAAACCTTAGATGATGATGCAACAGATAATGCCTGGCCAAATCATACAATTTCTCAAGGTGTCCAAGCTAAGAAGCATTAACTTTAATTTTCAAAACTTGTAATATATAAATATCACATAATTTGGGAATTTCAAATTCTTCACCCATGAAAATAAACAATTTCCAAAATTTTAAATATTCATATGTAAAGACTTTAAAGTTTGTCACTTAGAAGTATTGATTGATTACTTGTTTATCTTAAATAAATCCAGAATTGAAATGCATCAAAGCTAATTTCTACAAATTGCATAAATTCATATAAAGAAAAAAGGTTTTGCATTTTGCAGAGACTGTTAGTGTTCTGAAAAATTAAGCTCTTAAGAGTGACTTTTAAAGGAAAAAGGTTTTGCAATAACTGTTAGTGTTCTGAAAAATTCAGCTCTTAAGAGTGACTCTTAAAGGAAAATGGTTTTGCGGAGACTGTTAGTGTTCTGAAAAATTCAGTTCCTAAGAGTGATTTTTAAAGGAAAAATGCTTTGACAGACGGATTGTACTGCTCCAGCTTTGTCTTGAAAAACAATTCACTCAAATCAAACCCCACTCTATCTCTTTAAAATATAACACCCACTGCGGATCCCAAAGGAAGCGAAGAAATAAAAACGTAAAGCTGCTTACCTCGACTAGCGAGCTTCTTCCTTTCGCATGCTCTGTTCTGCAAGGGATTTCAAACCCAATCTCGTGAAGACCCCAAATTCCTGATGACGACAGCAGCGGCTGTGGTATCAAAAGTAGTGTATGCGTGAAGAACAAAAGAATTATTGGGGAGCTGTGCTTTAATGCAATGACCGTGAGAGATACCCAGCCTGCAGAAACCCAAATACATAAATGTAGCGTTCGGCATTAATTCATTCAAATAACTACAGAACAATGAACATCAATTTACTTTGAAAGGAAAGCCTCTAATCACTGAAGAAGAAAAAATACCGGGAGAGCTTGTGAGAGCTGGTTTGAAGCTGTAAAATAAGTCACTTGGTTTTGGACAGTCCATGTTTTAGTAATATAATTCAGTCCGTACAGTTGTTTTGCTTCTGGAGGAAGTAAGGGAGAAGAAAGGGAAAAGCAGTACGATCCACTTTCATATCGCCGACCAGAACGACCCACCGTACACGATAAAGGGAAATGGTAAAGAGCAAGGGGTCGGGGGATCATAGAAATTAAAGAGGAATAAATAACTTTTGAAGTGGCTCACCATACAGAATCTAGTAAAAAATTGGAAGAAAGTTTTAAAATTTCAAAGAGCAGTATTTTGTTTTTTTCCATGAAAAAATAGATCAGTTCAGATTTTATTATAATTGAAATGCATTGTTCATATGAAAAATAGTCAGGGTTAAACTACCAGTGTTAAACCAGCATTGTTTAAATAGCAGTATTAAATTTGTATAATTTAAATAAAAATATCTAGAAAATTTTAAAATCAAATATATTAACTATAGAAATTGTATAATCTGGTTGTCATAAAGGTATTTAAGGATGTTAAATCTATTTATAGATTTAAAAAATAATTTAAATATTTTCAAATTTAAATTTTACCAAAAAATATTACCAAATCAACCCACAAAAATATCTAAAAATAAAATAAATAAACTACTATATTTAAATTAATATTTCAAGTTACCCAACAACAACATTTTCAAATTCTCAAAATATAACCAAAAACATATATATAATTCAAAGTTAATATTATTTTCACTTAATCTATTATCAATATTTACTTTCTCTCCTACAAGCATGAAGAGCATAAAATCTGCGTTAAAGGATTTATCCCTTTATCTTAAGGACATTATGGTCTCCTTTACATTGCTTAAAAGTGAAATATGATGTGGTATTTCCTGCACACTTAAAAAGCTTAAAATCAGCATTGAAGGATTTATCGCTTATCTTTGCCATATTATAGTCTCCTTTATATTAGCCATATTATGGTCTCCTTTATATTGCTTGAAAGTGGAATATGATGTGGTATTTCTTGATACTTGTTCATATGTTATTGTATGTGGACCCATCTCTATAGAAAGACTTGGGTATCCTAATTGTGAAAGATTAATAGTTAATGTTGAGTCATGAACTCTATACAAAACATATCATCCCAAGGATGAAATGAATGATAGTAGCAATTTATGACATGTTTAAGATGAGGATGCAATAAATAATATCAAAATAATTATATTTAAGTACAATGTTAGTCTTTTTATTTTTTAAATTTTTATAATTATTTGTTATGTTATGTGTATTTGAAAAACTAATAATCTTGTATGCATTTTAGAAATCACTTTAAGTCATTGTTTTGCATTACTTATACTTATGGGTCTAGAAAACATATACACACAAATTGATAAGGCTTAGCACTTATTTCCAATTGGTTGGTCATTTCTTGGAAAACTATTTTTAATCTTTTGGTTATGTTTTTGGTATTATTTGTAATAGTGAAAACAAAACATAGAATACAACATTATTGCATTTAAAGCTTGTGCATTTGAAATATATGTTAAAAATTGTGACAACTAATTAACAATAATTAACAATGATGGTTTGTCTAATCGTTGGTTGGTGGGAAGTTTTTCTAACCGGTGGTAGTTCACCCATCTACGTAACTTCACAAATGTATTTATATGTAATCTTGGAGAGGAGTACTGATATGAGAGAAATGCCTGATTGTAATCTCTGTTATTGAAAGGAATAAGACATCAATACTTTGTAGGGTGGATGTTTCCCCAAATTGGGGTTTTACCACGTTAAAATTCATGAGTTAAATGTATTATTTGTGTGCATTGTTCTGTTCATTAGTTTTATTACAGACTCTAAATACCAACAAGTGGTATCAGAGCTTGGTGAATGTGAGAGAGGGAGCCCGAGAGGACTGTGAAGTCTGCAGAGTCTTGATAAAGCCGTCGACCTGGAGAGAGAGCCCATTGTTAGGGAGCCCGACTGTCGTGGAAGGATCCCGTAGAGGTTTTGCGTGAGCAGAGGTAGTCGGTCGTGGAGGAGGAGTCCGTAGAGATGATGGAGAGCCACTGAGTTGGTGGGCGGTTTGTTTGAGGTGGAGCAGCGCGTCGTGCTAGAAGTACCCGCGAGTGGAGAGCCCACGTGAAGGAGCCTGAAACCCAGTCCCGTAAAGCAGTGGAGAGCCCGCGTGAAGGATCCTGAAGCCTGGTCCCGTGGAGCAGTGGAGAGCCCGCGTGAAGGAGCCAACCCGTGAACCAGTGGTGAAGCTGGACGTGGAGAAGAGTCAGCCGCCATTTCGTGGAGAAAAGGCAGCCGCCTGTGCGTTGAAAGATGCCCAATGTAGGAGAGGTGAAGTCCGTGGAGCTTTCTGCTTGTGAGAAGAGAGGTCGGTCACCCACGTAAAGAAACACTTGGAACCTGCGTGAACAACCAGAGTTGCAGCCTGTAGCAGTCTGTAGATTGTGAAGGTATAACCTGCCTTTTTTGTGGTTGTTGGCAGTTGGAGGTTCTTATTGGCTTATTAATTTGAAAAATATTCTGAAGTATTTTTTCCTTTGAAGTCTGAGTAAAATAAATAAATAAAATTGATGACAAAAATGTCTAACTCTAAATTCGAAAGAGAGAAGTTTAATGGCAAAAATAACTTTGAATTGTGGAAACTTAAGATGCGAGATCTGTTAGTTCAGCAAGGGTTGCAGAAGGCCTTAGATGGAAAGAAAAAGCAACTCGTATCTATGACAAATGATGAATGGGAGGAACTAGATGCCAGAGCACTTAGCACAATTCGGTTATTCCTTGCGGATGATGTCTTGTTTAATATCGCTGGAGAAAGGACAACAACAAGTTTATGGAGCAAATTGGAAAGCTTGTATATGACGAAGTCTTTGACAAACAAAATTTACTTGAAGAGTCAACTATACGGTTTGAAAATGAAAGAAGGTACGAATATTGCAGATCATTTGAATGTATTTAATACTCTTATTTGCTAGTTGAGTAGTATGGATGTTAAGATTGATGATGAAGATAAAGCAGTAAATTTTTTAGTTACTCTACCTGAATCTTGGGGTCATGTAGTATCTTCCATTAGTCTTACCACAACTGAAACTTTGGAATTTGCAATGTGGTTAGAGCTTTGTTGTCTCAGGAATTAAGAAATAAAGCTAGTATTGAGTCCTCTACACTAGAAGCTTTGTTTGTCAGAGGTCGATCCAAAGAAAGAGGAGAAAAATCAAGGGGTTTTTCCAGATCTAAATCAAAGGGAAAAAAGAGCAAACTCAAGTGTTGGTACTGCAACAAGAGTGGTCATCTCAAGAAGGACTGTTGGAAAAGACAAGAATCCAAAAAGGAAGACTCCAAATCTGAGGAAAATTCAGTTGAAATTGATTCAGGTATGATTGATGAGGTTTTGTCCATTTGTAATGTTTCTGAATACAATGAAGAATGGCTTTTAGATTATGGTGCTTTGCACCATGTCTGCCCTCATAAAGAATGGTTTACTTTTTATCAAACAGTTAATGATGGTGTAGTTCTTTTGAGAAACAATTATTCATGTAAGACCGTCTGATGAATAGGATTGTCATTGATGACAACATTAATGACAAAGATCATGGCAAGTGGCAAGAAGTGACTAAGCAAGCATTGATTGGCACAATGACTTGGAAATTGGATGACACCAAGTTGATGGGCATTAGAGCCATTGGCACACCTACTAAGCCAAGAGTTAAATGACCCATACTGTGGTCATTTGAAGATGACGTAAATGGACAAATACATTCTAGATGGCCCTAATACCCTAGACAAAAGTCTTGACAAAACTAGTAAGAATGACATGGATGGACAACATATGCCAAGCAAGCGTGACCTTGCAGGCATGCTTCATGAGGCTCAAACAAGGAATTACGGGCATCCAAAAAAAGAGCCTACGGGCATTCGTAAGAGGGCTCTTGCGGGCTTCTACAAATCCTGTTGCGGGCATGAATAGTAACCCTTGCCGGCATGGCTTACAGGCATCTGTTGAAGGTCATACAGGCTTATCTTATTGACTATGCGGGCATCATCAAAACCTCTCCGGTGGGCATCCTCTAAGGCATTTGCGGGCATCACTTTCTCAACTTGCGGGCATGATGAAATGGTGTTACAAAGGAGACATTCTAGGCATGTCAGGTGCCACCTACGGCATGGTTTGTGATGGCCCTTGTTGGCATATGGAGACCACCAAGAGACGGGATAAAGTGGTATTAAATCCACTTTGTCATTGTGGCAAAAAAAAAGACCAAACAATTATATATACATGATAACGTGGAAGCAAAAGTATATAATAATAATTGACAGAGTTGGCCTCCTAATTTGCTAGATGAATCAAGAAAATAAAAACATGTGATGGAATAAAAGAATTAAAATTGATGATATGTCGGCCTCCAATTTTTGTTGAAGATTATGTGGAAGATTATGAAGATCAAGGATAACATGGAAATGAAATTAACATGTCGGCCTCCATCAATGGATAAAGAAAATTGATAATACATATATTTTTTATATACATGTCGGCCTCCATGAATTGAGGAAAAATTTGGACAAGTAAACATATAAATTAAGATCGTTTCGTAGGATTGGAGTGTGAGATTGCAAGGAGGATTTCAGACAGTTTGAAGAGGGTTTCTGATCTCGGGGGACTGTGAGGATGAGGATCTCGATGGCATGATGAGAGCTCTGATCTCGGGTCTCAAAATGAGGAGGACAGTTCAGTGGTAAGGAGCAGGAGCAGTAACACCAACAGAAATGTAATTTTTGGCTTATCTTTTATATCTAGGTTGCATGAAGACATGATGCTAGCAGCTTACTGATGGACAAATTGAGACAGGGTTTGGTGTTGAGATAGCCAGAATGCTAAATTATCTTGATGTGAACATAAGATATTTGTTGGTGACCAGAACTAGGATATAATCACTTGAACAATAGATGCTGGGACAAACAGTGATAGACTGGGCTGAAGACAGTGGCAGAAACAATTGATTGATGATGAGCAGAATGTGTCAAAAACAAATTTAAGACATGAGATGAGGATGTGTATGTGGATGAGCCAAGTTAATAAGCTGTAAAGGTCTTGATAAGCAAAGGACAAATTGTTAACATGACAGAGTTATTAGTTTGATGACATTGAAGACATGAATGTAGCCAAATGATGGCATGAGTAAAGGACAAGTTGAGAATTGATATGCAGTAAGACAGTGACAAGAAGATGATGATGACTTCCAAATGATTGAATTGGTGACAGGAATCTAATTTGTACTTGCAATACAAGCAGGGTCTTGTATCTCTTTCTTGGTTGGGTCTGAGAAAAACTAGGATGGGTCCTAGATGATGAGTTGGTGCTCATTGTTTCAGTTGTAGCTAAATTACCTCACGGTTGTAGCCGTTGAACCAAATACAAAAACATTACAATTATATCGTGTGTCTCTTGCTCAAGGTGTTGATGATGTTGTGTTTTTAATTGATGAATGATAGGTGATTAGTTAATTATTGATATATAATTCATTGATGAATATGATGCTGAAGTGAATGTGAAATAATTGGTAGAAAAAGTTGAATTTGAAATTGAGCCCTAGCTCACTGATTCACCTCCCCTTTCAGTGAGCATTGTGTCTAACACCGTCGGGGTTGGAAGTATTAAAATTAAAATGTTTGATGGAGCTATAAGAACACTAACATATGTTAGACATGTGCCTAAATTAAAGAAAAACTCAATCTCTTTGGGAGTGTTGGATTCTTGTGGTCATAAGTTTACAGGTTTAAGTGGGGTACTGAAAGTATCTAAGGGTGCTTTAGTGGTCATGAAGGCATTGAAAATAGGAAACCTATAAAAATTGGTTGGAAAAACTCAAGTTAATGAAACAACATTGGTATTAAAGAGGCATCAGAATCCACTCGATTATGGCATCAACGTCTTGGTCATATGAGTGAGAGGGGACTACAGGTATTAATGAATCGTAAATTACTTCCAAATATGAAATCTTTAGATTTTATTTTTTGTAGACGTTTTTTTATATTTGGGAAACAGTGTAGACAAAAATTCAAATTAGGGATTCATGCGAGTAAAGGTGTTCTTGACTACATTCATTCTGGTGTATGGGGTCCATCTTCTATAGTTTCCTATGGAGGAGCAACATATTTTGTGTTGTTTGTGGATGATTTTTCAAGAAAAGTTTGGGTCTATGTTTTAAAAAGAAAGGCTGATGTGTTTGATACTTTCAAACATTTTAAAATTATGGTTGAAAAAAGAACTAGTAGGACAATCAAATGCTTAAGAACGGATAATGGAGGTGAGTTTACTTCTTTAGAGTTTGAAAAGTATTGCAAAGAAGAAGGGATCGTAAGACATAAAACAAATGTATACACTCCTCAGCAAAATGGCGTTGCAGAATGCATGAACATGACTCTTCTAGAGAGAGCATGGAACATGCTCAGCAATGTTAATTTGGGTCAAGAGTTGTGAGCAGAAGCAGTTTCTACTACTTGTTATTTAATAAATCAGTCACTGTCAATTGCAATAAATTGTAAAATTCCGGAAGAGGTATGGACTGGTCAGCCTTGTAGTTATTCAAATTTGAAATTTTTTTGTTGTGAAGCTTATGCACTTACTGTAACATACCCAATACTTGAGACATTTTATGTTTGTGGAAAAACATTGTCTTAACTTTTATTGTAAAGTTTTATATTTGACCAAGTGGTCAAGGATGATTGTAAATGCATAATATTAGTATTTAATAAATAAAATAGGAGACACTCACCCAAAGAGACTGTTGAAAAGTGTCACTGACCCACTAGGAGGAATGGAATCTGGGGTAGAAGGCAATGGACAAGTGGCAGCATCATGAACTCAGTAACTAGCTGTTGTTATGGGACAACTCCCTTAAATTGTGGTGAAGTTCCCTGGAATGTGGAACTGGAGCTTGAGGCTCATTTATTTGAAACTGACCACTAAAAGACCTAGGCATCTTTTATAAGCCATCGAATTTGAGCAAAGGCTCACACTTTTTCTAACGATAAAATTTACCTTGTTGTTCTGCTATATGCACACAAGAGATTCAATGAGGGGAAGCTATGTTTTGAGTTGTAGTGTAAGTCTATTTGATTTCTGTTGAGTGCAGAGTTTCATGCTGAGTGCAGAGGTTTTGATACGTATGCAAGTCTCCATTGATTGTTGAAGTACATAGGTGAGGTGTATGCAAGTCTCCATTGATTGTTGAAGTACAACCTGAGTGCCTTGCTTCTACACAGAGTCTTCTTCCTAGTGGTTCAGTAAACAGGCTCGGGGGTCCAAGGGAGCAAGTGATTTGGCTGCTTCTTCTGGAGAAGGTTGGGAGGAACAGGCCTCTTTGGTTGTTTGTCCACCCTAGCAAAATTATCAGGTTCTACTTGTTTATTTCATTTCATTTCTGTAAATTGGTTATCTATTTCTGAAAATTGTTTGAATGTTTTATAAGTTTTCTATGAGTAATTCATATATATCAGGCAAGTTAGAAAAAGATAGATTTATGTATTGTTAAACTATTTCTGAGTACCAGAATGAATGATCAGATTGAGATGGATCAAATGATTGAAAAAAAATGTCTTCCTGTATTTTTCCTTTCACCCTAAGGTGATGTATTCTGGTACATAAAGTATTTAATTAACTTAGAATAGATATGATTGCAGAATGAATGATGTTTTCAGATTTAATCATCTTTTGTTCTCTGTTGAATTAGAGACTATTTTGGAAGTTAAATACATGTTTAAAATAGAAATCAAAAGCTTCAAATCTTAAGAGTTATCAACAGCAATATAGAGTATTCAGATGTATATATATACATATATATAGCTTAGAACAAGAACAAAGTTATACACTTACTACTTTGCTCATAAGTTAAAATATTAAATAGTACAAACAGAACTCATAAATAAACCTTAGCATCCTTAAATAGAGATCTATAGAGTTACATTACATTCAGCTCAAACCACTTGTTATAATCATAAAAACCCTAGGTCTTCAGATGCTCGGTTTATAGATAGTTTATACTCATATTAGCCTCTACTAGAAAAGCATCCAAACCGTTACTGTGCTAAATAAATAATAAACGAGATTCATATCTAAAAATGTCTTATATTGCATATAGGATGATATAACAAACTAGATTTAAAACTGTATAAATTATATCAAGAATCAACATACAGAATTAACACAATATTTCCACCTAGTGTAGATATGTATATACACATATCTCAACTATTAATGTCAACCGAATAAATTATACTAAGTCGATTATACAAGTATCGAATCCCTATACATTACTACTATAAAAACATATAAACATACAGTAGGAATATAATACATGTAACCATTATAACACAAGAATAACTTAACATAAGTAACGTTTCTGGATCGAGACCTATATAGGCTCATCCAAGGGTTAAACCTACTTTTGTTTTAAAGAAATAACAAAACTTTAAATAACTTCTAATTACCTATAGTTAACAGTGTACAGAACCCAAATAAGAAACCAAGGTTCGAGTCTCTTTTTAGAGAGCTCACCCTTACGTTGAGCGTAAGGTTCATTAGATTAACAAGTTTAAATTCATACAGTGCTAGGCTCAAGCCTATACCCTGTAGAGAAATCGGGCTACACAATAAATCAAAACCCCAACTTATTACATTATAAAAGTAATTGGCGAAACAAAGCCGATTACACAAGTGAACCAATTAAAGAAACTAAGAGTTCGAGTCTCAATACGAGTTCGCCCAAGCTGTAAGTCACAGCTTAAAACATTTCAACCAATAATATGTGGAACCAACTCTCAGATTTAATATATTGTAAACACATTCATAAGACATACATCAAATCTTTCAAAATAACTATTATGGAGTCACAAAAGGTTACGGGCTTGAGTCTCAACTCGCCTAGTCTCTTATCCTTTAAAAACAATAAAACATTTAAACTTATAAATTATAAAATGAACTGCACAGACGAGCTTAGGAATTTAAACCCTGTAACTTCCTTCATACATTCCATAAATCAAAGTTAGGGTTTATCCCTTCCATCATTAACTAAAAAGGAACTCCAAACCATTGTTACGCACAGATTAAATTACATTTCCAGAAGGAAAGAATGCAATATTCTTATTCATAAAGTATAGTATTACATTGCAGTTGAACTGCCAGAAGGACCGACTCTACTCCTTTAAAAACAATTCCTACCAACACTATAGGCGAAACCCCAACTCGGGTCAATGCCCAGAAAACCGACTATTGCAATAACGTATCCTCGAAAACCATTTTGACAAATGGAGTTTGTATTGAGGAAGAGAAACAAAATATTACTTCCTTGTTGACAGAGGAAACCTAGTCTGACTGAGGCTTACCGATGAGTGTACACCGTGGCGGGATTGTCCTTCGTCTTAACGACCTCACTTGGGATAAAAGATAAATTACCCTACCATGAAAATGAAAACCAATTTAAATACGAACTTGAAAATCAACACCGTACTGTAAGCAAGTGAGGGTTTGTATACTGTAATATAGCTTACCTTGACAGTAACCAACTCGAAGCCGAAGGGAGAACCAACCATTGGAAACCCTGTACACGATGCAAACCCATAATTCCTCACGAACCAACACTCATCATCTTTCAACTAACTCGACGAGTGGAGCATGAATGCTAACAGCTATGGCGGCCGAGAAGGCACAGCCTCCTCCTCCACAACGAAAAGTAACATTAAACCAAAGACCAAAAACCCCAAACCTCGCAGTAGGGTTTTGACACTATCGAGATGCATTTATGATCTTCATGTGATCAACATTTAATGCACCCGCTACTACCAACGACGATGGAGATACAAAACCAACATTAATATAGTTTTCAACATATTCCCCATCACATATTTTAATATGGCGCCGGAGAAGAACTAACAACCCACTATTACATAGTTTAACCATAACAAATATTAATACCCCGAAGCTATACTTGGAAACACCAAATTTCTCCTTTGCCATGAAATTATTTATGTCGATTATCAACTCTAGAACTCATTCACCATCCTGTGAAAAGTATGGAGACTCCCACTCTAGGGTGAGTTTGTTAAACTAGAATGACGAAGGGTAATATTGATCACCATAGTCTTCTCATGCTTTTATCATCACACATTAATTGTGAACACTCTATGTAATTATAACCTTGGTGTTCGAACTTACAAGTCACCACTTTAATAAGGCTAGGGTCTTTAATATTCTAACAGAAGGCTTAATAGAAATCATCGCACTATCTCATCAAACACCAAAAGTATGCAACCTGTAACCTGGACAGTTAAAGAGATGATGCATTAGCTTTAAGCTAAGTAAGCCTCAAGTTGTACACCAGAATCCAACTACCAACAAGAATTTAATTATAAATAAGAGTTTCCCAATAAATAAATAATATCATAAGTACTATCTATCCGACCTTAATACGGAGTACAACGAAATAATAATACGATTGCAACTGCATGGAGGTTTATAACACTACTATCACACATTATATTAAAAGACGATAATTTCATAACTATAGTTATAGTATCGTAATACATATGTTCCTTGAAATAGTATGTGTGGATAGGGAATGACAACTCAAATCAATAATTACGATAATTAAAACAAACATAGGAGTATTAATGCATTTAATTGTCGATAAGACAATTAAAAGTCCTTAAAGATAATTACATGTTGTAATTATTTATTATCCAGTATAGTTATTAAATAGACAATTATTACTTCCGCATATCATGTAAGGTTAAATCTAATGCTTAGAAAAAAATTTAAATTTACGAAATTTTGGGATGTTACACTTACTCCTAAAAATCAACGCTTTAAGTTAGACCCCATATCAAAGAAGTGCATCTTTGTAGGTTACGATGATGCAACAAAAGGTTATAGGTTGTGGGATCCTACTGCTCGAAAAATCGTCATTAGCAGAGATGTAATTTTTTATGAGTCTTCTCTCATTAAATTAGAAAATGTAAAAGTTGATGTGGATCAGGAACAAGTACTGTCAAAACAACTAGTTCAATTGAAGTTCACATCTTCTCATGACTCAAAGAAACAAGAAGAAGTTTATAGTGATAAAGAAGTCATAGAAGATGAACAAATAGTGGAAACTCCATAACCTACACCAAGAAGATCTACGAGGGAGAGAAATCCTCCTAAAAGGTATACTGATTTTGTTTTGTCTGTTGCTTTATTTACTGATGATGGAGAACCTTCTTGTTTTCAGGAAGCCATTGACTGTGTTGACAATGCAAAATGGAAGATGGTAATGAAAGAAGAAATGGATTCTCTGAATAAGAACGAGACATGGAACTTGGTTGAACTCCCCAAAGATAGAAAAGTTGTTGGATGTAAGTGGGTCTTCAAGTTGAAGAAAGGTATTGATGGTAAGATTGAAAGATACAAAGCCAGATTGGTCGTGAAAGGATATTCTCAAATGGAAGGTATTGATTATAATGGGATCTTTTCACTAGTTGTCAAAGTTGTATCTATTCGTATTGTGTTAGCACTAGTTGCAATGCTTGATTTGGAGGTAGAGCAACTAGATGTTAAAACAACATTTTTACATGGAGATTTTTATGGAACAACCAGAAGGTTTTGTGCAACATCGTAAAGAAAAATTAGTTTGCAAGCTCAAAACATCATTGTACCGCCTGAAACAGTCACCCAAGCAATGGTATAAGAAGTTTGATGCTTTCATGGCAAGCCATGGTTATACTAGAAGTGAGTATGATCATTGTTTTTACTTCAAAAGGTTGGATGACAAATTCATTATCTTAGTATTTTATGTTGATGATATGCTTATTATGAGTAAAAGCATGAACGAGATTGATATGTTGAAGGCTTAGATGGCTAGGGAATTTGATATGAAAGATCTTGGAGCTGCAAAACAAATTTTGGGTATTGAAATACACAGAGACAGAAGAAATGGTAAGCTTAGTTTTTCACAGGAGAAGTATGTTGAGAAAATACTTGTAAGATTCATAATGAATAAGGTAAAAATTGTGAATGTTCCTTTGGATTCCCATTTTAAGCTTTCTTCAGGTTTATGTCCTAGTAGTGATGAAGAAAATGATTATATGTCTTGTGTTCCGTATGCCAATGCAGTAGGATGTTTAATGTATGCGATGGTGTGTAATATACCTAATATTTCACATACGATAGGTGTTGTAAGTAAAAGCATGGCAAATCCGGGAAAATAACATTGGAACGCAGTGAAATGGGTACTTCGTTATCTAAGAGTTACAAGTGACTATTGTATCACCTTTAATAAAAACAGTAATTTTGTATGTGGTTTTGTTGATTCAGATTTTGCAGGTGATTTGGACAAGAGAAGGTCTACTTCTGGATATGTTTTTACTCTTGTTGGTGGAGCTATAAGTTGATGTCAAAGTTTCAGGAAACAGTTTCTTTATCCACTACAGAGGATGAATATATTGTTGCCTCACATGCTTGCAAAGAGGGAATTTGGCTGAAAGGTCTACTTGGAGAAATTGGAAGGTTACAGAACAGTGTACCTGTTTTCTGTGATAGCCAAAGTGCTATACATTTGGCTACAAATCTTGTTTACCATAGTAATACTAAACATATTGATGTAAAGTATCATTTTGTAAGACAAGCCATTGGTTAAGGTGGCGTAGATCTGAAAAAGGTTCATACTCAAGAAAATTCTGTAGATATGTTTACAAAACCAGTGTTATTAGAGAAGCTACGGTAGTGTGTGGCTTCTCTTGGCTTGAAAAAGAAGTGATGAATAGTCTTCGACAAAGTATTAGATAATTTGTTGTCAAGGTGAAGATTGTTAAAAATCGTGACAACTAATTAACAATAATTAACAATGATGGTTTGTCTAACCGTTGGTTGGTTGGAAGTTTCTCTAACCGGTGGCAGTTCACCCATCTACGTAACTTCTCCACAAATGTATTTATATGTAATCTTGGAGAGGAGTACTGATATAAGAGAAATGCCTGATTGTAATCTCCGTTATTGAAAGGAATAAGACATCAATACTTTGCCGAGTGGATGTTTCTCCAAATTGGGGTTTTACCACGTTAAAATTCCTGAGTTAAATGTATTATTTTTGTGCATTGTTTTGTTCATTAGTTTTATTACAGACTCTAAATACCAACAATATACAATGACATAAATGCAATTTATGTAGTTCAAAGAATAATTAAATATGCAATGTTGGAATGTATGAATTGAAATATATATATATTTATATATTGACAATGATGAGTGAAGCTAAAGTCCAAAAGAAGTAGTAATCCAAGTATAGTTTGTTGAAATTGTTTGGTAGTTGCAAATAAAATAAAGTCTAGAATTTAATCTATAGCATAGTTTCGAGTTTTTTTTTTCACAAGAAAAATAGCTATACTTTAAATTATAAAAGTAAATGAACATATATCTAGATATACAAATGCTGCAAATCAACATAAACATAACCAATCACCAGAGACCACAAAAAAACAGTCCATAGAAAGATCCAAAGACCCAGATCCAATATATAGAAATGCCCAAAAGACCCACATTTTGCCGAGAAATATCAAAAGAAGCATCTATACAAAAATAGATAAATACGACGATCCTATTGAGAGGCAAAGGACTAGGAAAATGTTCTTTAACTAAAATGTCTAAATACTTTGATATGGGAGCATCAGATATATAAAATATACCCGCCAAAAACCAAAATTGAAATATCATCCACATCATTTTAATAGTGACAAAAAATGGATCAAAGGGATCCACACCTAGTTTAGAAATCATTTCAAGTCATTGTTTTTGTACTTATACCTATGGGTAGAGAAAACATATGTAAGTAAATTTGCAAAGTTGAGTCACAATTGCCAATTGATTGCTCACTTTTTTGGAAAAAGTTTGTAGTCTTTTGGTTATGTTCTTGCTATTATTTGTAATAATGAAAAAATAGAATATAAAGGTGTGCGTTCAAAGCTTGTTCACTTGAAATACATGAGGAGTTCTTGAAATACATGAGGAGTTAAATGCAATTAGTTAAATGTAGAGACTAATTAGATGTGCAATGTTGGAATATATTTGTAATAATGAAAAAGTAGAATACAGAAGTGTGTGTTCAAAGCTTGTGCATTTGAAATACATGATGAGTTAAACGCAATTAGTTAAATTTAAAGAATAATTAGATGTGCAATGTTGGAATATATGTATTGAAATATAATATAGTATATAAATATTTACAAAGCCTTGAAGAGAGTAATTCATTAACATAATCTTGTGTGCACTTTAAAAATTACTTTAAGTTGTTTTTCCACATAAATCCATGAAGAAACATATCCAACCGAATTAACAAGGTTCGATGAAGCTAAATTCCAAAAGTAGTAATTGAAGTATGATTGTTGAAGTTGTTTGATAGTTTCAAATGAAACACTTGTAACAATAAGGTTGTTCAAAACATAGCTAAAGTCCAAAATGAGTATTAATCCAAATACGCTTTGTTGAAATTATTTCTTGGTTGTAAATAAAACTATTGTAACAATAATTGTTATTACAAGATATTATATATTTTGACCATGTAGGTGACATGAGCTTGGAAAATGAAAAAAATGAGAATTAGCTTAAAGCAATGTTTTAGGGAAAAAATATAAGACATGAGTTTGGAAAATAAAAAAATTGAGAATTAGTTTAAAGTAATATTTTAGAAAACATTGGTTTTATTAGAGGAAATTTGAGGTCTATAATGGGCTTCATAAGAAAATGAGCCACCTCCTAATAAAATGTTGGATCAAGCAATCACAGGAAAAATAATATACAACGGAAGATATTAAACCAGAAAACAAATAATGGCACACATAAAATATACACAAAGATTTACATGGTAAAACCCCCTAGAGGGAAACATCCACGTGGCAATGGCATTGGTTCTCTTATTATTCAAAACATGAAGATTACAACAACTTTCATCAAATCAACCCTTCTCCTACAAGAATACAAGAAATAAATATATTTCTTACACGGTTACTCATAACTGACCAAACTTAGTTACTCGGTTAGACAATTACACAATCACCGGGAGAACTGGTTGTCATCCGTTTCCAACAATCTCCACCTTGACAACAATTTCCCTGATACCTTGCTCATTGCTTTGTTCATCACCTTTCCTGCAAGCCTAGAGAAGCTAAGCACCACCGTAGCTTCTCTAAAGTAACTGGTTTCGCGAACATGTCTGCAATATTATTTTGAGTGTGGACCTTTTCAAGAACCACTCCACCTTCATCAATAACATGTCTAACAAAATGGTATTTTATAGGAATGTGTTTTGTCTTACTGTGATAAGCTGGATTTTTATTCAAATGAATAGTGCTTTGGCTATCACATAAATTTTTTATAATGTTATGAACCCTTCCTAACTCACCCAGTAAACCTTTTAACCAAATTGCCTCTTTGCAAGCATGTGAAGCAATTATATGTTCTACCTCTATAGTGGATAAAGCAACAATATTCTGAAGCTTTGACATCCAACTAATAGCTTCACCTGCAAGAGTAAAGACATAACCTGAAGTGGATCTCCTCTTGTCAAAGTCACCTGCAAAATCAAAATCAACATAACCACAGACTTCATCACTGCAACCATCAAAGGTGATACAATAATTGCTTATGCCTCTAAGATACCGAAGCACCCATTTCACTGCTGCCCAATGCTCTTTTCCTGGATTTGCCATGTATCTACTGACAACACCAACTACATGTGAAATATCTGGTCTTGTACTTATCATCGCATACATCAAACTTCCTATTGCATTAGCATATGGTACACTAGACATATACTGCTCTTCTTCATCACTACTAGGACTCAAATATGAAGAAAGCTGAAAATGAGAAGCTAAAGGGATATTAACTGGTTTCACCTTATTCATATCGAATCTCTGAAGTATTTTCTCCACATACTTCTTTTGTGACAACCACAACTTGCCATTTTTTTCTGTCTCTGTGTATCTGCATGCCCAAGATCTGATTTGCTGCTCCTAGATCCTTCATATCAAACGTCGTAGCCAACTAAGCCTTTAACCTGTTGATTTCAAACATGCTTGCAAAGAGGCAATCTGGTTAAAAGGTTTGCTGGGTGAGTTAGGAAAGGTTCAAAACACTATAAAAATTTTCTGTGATAGCCAAAGCGCTATTCATTTGGCTAAAAATCCAGCTTATCACAGTAAGACAAAACACATTCCTGTAAAAATACCATTTTGTTAGACATGTTATTGATGAAGGTGGAGTGGTTCTTGAAAATGTCCACACTCAAAAGAATAGTGCAGACATGTTCACGAAACCAGTTACTTTAGAGAAGCTACAATGGTGCTTAGCTTCTTGTTGGATCAAGCAACCACAAAAAAAACAATATACAGGGGAAGATATTAAACCAGAAAGCAAATAATGGCACACATAAAATATACGCAAAGATTTACGTGGTAAAACCCTCTAGATGGAAACATCCACGGAGCAATGGTATCGATTCTCTTATTATTCAGAACATGAAGATTACAACAGCTCTCATCAAATCAACCCTTCTCCTACGAGAATACAAGAAATAAATATGTTTCTTACACAGTTACTCATAACTGACCAAACTTAGTTACTCAGTTAGATAGTTACATAATCACCGGGAGAACAAGTTTTCACCCGTTTCCAACAGAAAATGAGCCACCTCCTAAGAAAATGAGCCATTGAATTCAAGAACCAATAGAATTTCAAGAAAAAAGTCAACCATAATGGTTGATTTGGCATATTTGACATTAAAAAAACTACTTTTTAATTCGTATTTTCAACATATCTCCCTATTGTTTTACTCAAATTCCGTGCAGGAGCACTCGTTAAATTTGCATCTAACAAGTGCTCCCACTCGAAATTTGAGTAAAATGATATGGAGATATGTTGAAAATACAAACAAAAAAGTTAGCTTTTTTCTCTTTTCCTCCAAAATTCAATTATATTATTTTATTATTTTATTCAATAAGCCCATTTTACACCTCAAATTTCCTATAATTGAAATACCAAATAATTATTGAAATAACAACATACAACATTATTGTTTGTAGTTTTAATAATTCAATTTAAACATGTGCATAGGTGTAATGACATTTTTTTTCATCTTAAAACATACCATCATTATGTATTGTCATTATGCACTATATTATTGAGGAAGGTATAAAGATAATTTGCATTTAATAAAAAAATGTTCAAAGTGAGAAGAATAAGTAGTTGCAATTGTCAATATTCCTTGTACCTAAGGAAGTGCAATGTTACACACAAAGTGAGAGGAATAAGTCGTTGCAATTGTCAATACTCCTTGTACCTAAGGAAGTGCAATGTTACACACACTTACACTATTTAGATTTAAAAATCTCAATGTATAAAAATATATATATATTTAAGAGAGTATTTACTTGAAACCTACTATTATCCAACCTCAAAATGGGTAGAGGAGTCTCACCTGACAAAGTTTGATCCTAATCATGATTTTGATGATTTTGATGTAGGCATAGATGTAGACATAGAAAGCACTTGCTGACGTAACCATGCTTCTACTTGTACTACTACTGCTCTTGCAAATTCCCTTGAGCAGTTTGACGAGTTTGAGCCAAATGTTGATGCTAAGGATCTCATTTCTAGTAGTGGTGATGAGTTTGATGATTGATCATGTTGATCTTGTAGAGTGTTGTTTTTTGGACTCTAGAGGTCATTTAGATCCTCATTGATTATGTACTTTGTTCCAGATATGTATTGCACTCAATGCAATTTTGATATATTCACTCTCACATGGTATACAAACATTGATAGACTTTGCATACTTTGTCTTTAATGATTTATAATCTTTAAAATAATTTTTTCCATTAAATATTTTATGTATTTTTTAATAAATAGAGTCATTAAATTCAAACCAGTGTAATTCATGCTCAAATCCGAGTCCTAGTCTAAGTTGAGTCTAAGTTGAAGCTTGGTCAACTTTGAGTCCAAATCTGAGTTTTAAACATTGATTTGAAGGCAATGTGACTGGGATGAGTAAGAGGCAATAATTGGTTGCCCATTCTAATATTGAAGGAGAATACATTGCAGCTTCGGAGGCTTCCAAGGAAGTTGTTTAGTTGCAACCAATATGTAGAGATATTGGACTTGAATATAGGTCCATGCCTATTTGTTGTGACAATCAAAGTGCAGTTGTTTTGACAAAAAAAATTCGAAGTATCATGTATAGACAAAGTATATCAAGGTGAAATTCCACTACATCAAAAAGGTTGTTGGCTAATAAGATATTCCAGAGTAGGGATCGAAACGTGAAGTTTCAAATTCGTTTAACGCAACTCCTCTTCACTCATAATTGTTCCTGCGTAATGACTGTTTTCAAAAAGATAACTATATTGAGAATTGATGCTAAAGATTCTTTAATTAAAACAATGGATGGAAGAAAATTTGCTTGTTGCAGAGACAAGGTGGGCTTAAGCCTTGTAAGTGCTAAGTGTGAGATTGTTAACATATTGCCTTCTTGTATTTTAAAGACAGAGTTGTTTCCCAATAGTATCCTTGATTTTCCCAATAGTCTGCTAGATTGATTTCAGGAGAATATTTGTACATTCTTTATAAAAGAAAATACTACAACAATGATGACAATGATTTCTTCGTTGTTGTATATGCTTCTTAGCTTTGACTATTTTATTTCATTTTACACTACACTGATTGTGCTGTATATTCTCCCTTTGGTTACACTAATATCTTTGCGCTGTAGATTCTCCATTTGCTGCAAATTGCTCTCAAGATTCAACAAATTCATTACTTCTATTGATTTCTTCATTTACAAGCATTTTCAAAATGTTAAATAAAGTTTCTGAATCTGTCTTTGCTATTTTACCCAACATCCTCAAGGTTCAACAAATTCATGACTTCTATTGTTTTCTTCATTTACAAGCATTTTCAAGATGTTAAATAAAGTTTCTGAATCTGTCTTTCCTGTTTTACCTGACATCCTCGCTTGCATTTCAGATTCAGGTCCCAAAATAGGCGTCTTAAAGCTTTATGCAGAGGCTTCAAAAGAAAAGTTTGACAATATAACTTGTATAGCCACTAATTTCCTCTGGTAAAGGAGGTCTGGACTGCAAAATGATACTTCAGAGTATAAGCAAACTATACAACAATGCAAGCCTAGAAAGGAAAACATCAAACACGGTGAGCTAGTAGCAGATTTAATGTTACCTCAGGACAAACTTGTAAGTTGAGCACTCTCCCAGTGAGAAAGGCAGACCAGCATTACTCCCAGCTCCTCTTCTATTAGTGTAGCCAGGGTAATCTTCTATTGCAAAGTAAATTGATTCTTTCAGTAGCAATCCACATTCTTCTGCTTGTTTTACCAACTCCCACCTTCTATGGGGCCATATGCTTTGTGCGTAACGTGAATTCTCTCATTTCACTAAGCATAGACCTTGAATTCTTGGAGAACATCTCCAACAAGTTTCCGTGCTTTCTGCCCAGCATTGTAAAATAGGGTTTATTAACCATTTTTTTAATTGTGGTTCACTATTGTCAAGGGCTATATCCACGGAACCATTTTTTTTAATTGCTGTTTACTATTGTCAAGGGCTATATCTATGGAAAGATAGACACCTACTATTCATAAAAAAAATCAAGATATCTCCAATGTCCAGCATAATATATATCACAACAAATACTCCCAACCACCCAATCTAAACTCTATTAACATGGATTTACTAACCACAACTTTTCTAAATTATTTCATTTTGATAAATTTTGACTTACTCCATAACATTTTTATCTTCTTCCTTTCCATAGAAACCTGCATGAAGAAAGTTATAAACAATTCTGTGGTACCTCATCCTCCTTATGATATGGTGCTTCTCTAAATTTAACAGTGGTTCATGGAGTATATAAAATTTTAGAGACGGAAACAATAAAACAGGAACAAATCAAGACAAAACATAAAAGAATTGGTGGAAATGTTTGCAACCTCTACTATTAAGAGAGGTGGGAACCATGTTTTCTGCAGAGCCGAATGCATTGGCCAAAGCAGAAGAAAATAAGAAGTCCCCTTCCCCAACCAGTACTATCTGATGCAAGTTCGAGTAGTGCTTGATACTCCTATCCAAAGAGGAATGTTTCAATAAATAGCTGGACCTGTTAAGGTTTGGATCATGCATCGCTGGTTCCATATTTGATTACAAGACTTGATATTTCGCAAATATTTTAGCAATTAATACCAAGTAATCCCCTGCCATCACAAGGCAATCATATCAATTATAGAAGAATGTGCAAATTAAATCACAGAAAAACCTTTGTAAGCCAGTAATGAATTGAGATATCAAATTGGTCTTATTCCTAAAACTCAATAGCCTCAAACCAGGCCTTCTCAATTATAATATAATCTCAATATTTAACATGCTAAAATCATATATATTTCAATGGAAAAGATAGAAGTTTATGCTCAAACTGAATAAATATTTAAAATCATATATATTTCAATGGAAAAGATAGAAGTTTATGCTCAAACTGAATAAATAAATAAAATATTTGATGGAAAAAGATGTAATTTTATGATTAAAAACTTTATTTAAATAATTAAACCCTATTATATATCATTAAATTTTGGGAGAGGTGAAGAAGTAGAATTAAGAGTAGCAAAATGAGTGTTAAGTGGACTATTTAAAACCATAAAATACAATAAAAACCTAAAGTAAAGACAAATAATAGTATTATTTATTTTTGTAATTTTATATTTATTAATTAAAATAAAATCAGTTACATATTTATATCTAGCAAATAATATGATTTTTTTTTCAATTGTGATTCAAGGTTGGTCAAAATTACATAATCCAAAATTATAAGAGCATTGAATCTGACACAGAGAGTCACAATCATTCCTCCCAACCACCTAAACTATATCCAATAGACAATAAAATTATTTATTATTTACAATTTTCTATTTATTAATTTAAATAAAATCATACCCATTGTTAACCAATAATCAGTTTTATCCAAATATATATATATATATATTATAATAAAAAATTTGAACATTAAAATTGTCGTTTATCTTCCATTTAAATAAAAAACATACCTACAAATCAATTTTACCCATTTGCATATATATATGGATGGAGAATAAAAGTTCCGACTAAGAAATTTCAACTATGAATTATTGTCAGGTTGTATTTCTAAGAACTTAGAAGGATACATATTTGGGAATATGAGTTCCAAAGAAAAAATTTACAGTCAGGTCGCATTCGTGAGAAGCTATCTTATTAAAATATGTGATCTCAATCTTTGTGAAAGATATTCAATATTTAAAAGATATGTACTCAAAACCAGTATATATACAAACCAACTGCAAATCTGTTCACCTTGACTCGTTGCGAGCTTTTGAAACCTAAACCTGTGAGGATCCCAAACTCCAGAAAACAGCAGCAGCTTTGATATCGAAAGTATACAGGGGAGAGACGCCATATGTAGGGCAGGGACCAAATGTGGTGAGGGTTGTGGTCACTTCACACATCCATCCAATGCATCTAAATAAATAACATAAAACAGTCATTTAAATTATATAAAATGTCCAAAAACTTTGCAAAAGGTGGCCATAATATAACTGGGCCCACATCTGACCAGTATCCAACTTTCTATGACAAACCGTGCAGGTCTAAAAGATATACCTTACAAGACACCCTGTCCCAATCACATCCTAGACCAATCTGTCTTGCATAACGTCCTATCACTACCACATCCTGTAGTGATTTGACACACAAGATCAATCAAACCTTAAAACCTCTTGCCAAAGTTAATGTAAAGAGTACAACAGAGCCATATGAATCAAACCCAACGAATGACCAAAAGAGACATATATTCCAGCATCAAGGCTACCATGAGTCCAAAATGGAATAACACCTGCACAACAAAGGGAGACTAGATGTTCAGCTTCACTTGCTGCATTTATCACCAACCCATTTTTCACCAACACACCCTGCATTTAGCATGCAATGCATTAACTATGAACCAACACAATCAAATCAACAATGCACACATAATATCAACCATCATTCTGCAGGAAAGCACAAAGATCAACAGGATGAGAGTCATAGCCATCGGATCATACTCCAATTGATCCCAACCACACAATCAGAAATACAAGACTTCAATCCATACCAATTCAAAGATCCAATCAAAACCAACTCACAATTCTATAAATCAACCACACATATCCACCATTTTCACTTTACTCACTCAAGAATCACTTGAAGGGATGACCGAGAAGAGACCTCACGCAGCACACAACAAACAACACTAGGCACATTATCAAACAGTTCTACTATACTAGGAATATTAACACACATGTATACTATATTAATGTTATAGCTAAACTTAATTACTTGACTGTGTTGTTTTTCCATAAACCTTTTGTTCTTTTTTTCACGTTGAAGCCCTTCCTAATTCCCAAATATGGGAAATTGTCCATGCGCATTAACAGTTTCAGTCCTATAGATCAAAAGAGCCTTGACAAAAGACCTTTTTGAACCCAATACAGAGATTTGTATCCGAGTTTACATTACAACCACAATACAACTACATATTCCAACCCTTGAAAGTATTCAAGTTAACCTACACATAATAGGGTTATTACCATTGGCATTGTTGGGAACTCTGATTCCACCATTGGCCTGATTTGAGGAAATAGAACCACCCTAAACCTATTTAATCCTCATTTCATGAATGCAACAAAGCTGCATAAGAAGTCATGAAAATCACATGCAAATACCTATGGTGAACATGTGCTCAATCCTATAGAAACCTCTTAGTACCTAGAAGTGAGCTAGTGAAATCCAGCCTACTAATGAATGTTTCCAAAGAAAAAGGTTAAGAGCACCAATTATTCCTTTTCACTCTTGGTGGCATTTTCTAAATGCCAAGTAAAAATTTATGGTTGATATCAATAGCTTAGTGCAATGATGATATAGAACTAGTGGATCTAAAACTGTGCACACTAAAAACACTCTAGGAGGAAGCATATCCAATCTTTCTACCCTCTATACTCAGCTGAAAAGTCCTTCTTTGCTAGACTTATACTTGACCAGGCTATTGGTTGTTGCTAGACTTAAGCCAAGAGTGCCAACACAAAACTCTCTAGTGATTCAGTGGAGAGTTAGATAGTAAAACTATTTGTACGTATGGCTTCCAAAATCAATAGACTGCTATGCACACCACTGAAACAAAGACAGAACATAGCATAGAAAAAACAAAGATAACACTGATAACAAAGATATAACATAGAAACAACTAATACATAACGCTACTTGTTAATCCTCAAAGAAAACAAAGAGTTGCCAGGTATTGTAGGGAAGAGCAGAACAAGTGTCTGTAAACAATCATATTTATATGGCTATGAATATATACAAAAACTAAGATCATGTACAAATTGGATACTAGCAAACAACCCTACTAGCTCTATTGTTGAAGGATAGACTAAGATTTATACAAATGTACATGCATCTAATAGATAGACAGTGATGGATGTCACTATAATACAGGTTTATACAGTCATGGCGAGAGGGAACCATGCTAAGCGAGCAAGGAGGGCATGAGGACGATCGACCAAGGGTGCACAGCTACGGTGGACTAGATCAAGTGATGAAATAGACTACAATGCCAATACAAATGCAATTGTTGTCGGTCAACCATCAAACACAATTCAAGGAAATGACAATATAGATGTTGAGAACCACCCCCAGGCAAAGTCAATCAATGTCGCTACACCACCAACCAAAGTGCATGGAGTTGGTCCAAGCAAGAAGATCAGTGCTACTAGGGGATGGAAAAAATATGACATGTTGAAAGCGATTAATGCCATAGAATTCAATGGGTATTCGGTGAGAGAAACTGCAAGAAAATTTGGGATTGGACCTACGTCTTTGCATTATTGGTTGAATGGTATGACTCATACAAAGAGGAGAGGGCCTCTTATAGTGTTGACTGAACAGAAGGACGAGGAAGTGGTTGTTTGGTGTAAGGAGATGGTCGAAATGGGCCATGGGCTGGAGTTGATACAACTTAAATCGAATGTGGCGCAAATATGCCAGTCAAGGACAAATCCATTCAGAGATGGGTTTCCTGGGAAATCATGGTGGGGAGGTTTCAAGGGCAGGCACCCAGAACTTGTCTTGCGAACATCGAAGGGCCTAGACATAGATAGAGATCTGAATTTGAGTCCTACAGTTGTGGCCAAGTTCTACGACACTTTGTTGTGCACATATGACAAACACTCCTATGCTCTAGCCTGTATATGGAATTGTGATGAAACAAGATAACAAGCAGGCAAGAACTGTGGCATGCGGGTAGTGGCCGAGAGAGGCAACAAGAATGTGACCAAAATTCTTCCTAAGAACATGGAGTGGATTACTATTTTTTGTTGCATAAATGCAATCAGATAATCGATCCCTAGCTTCTACTTATTCAAAGGAAAGACCCAACTGAAGAAATACGTCAAGAACTGTGAGCCACGAGCATGCATGGTTGCTCATCCCAATGCATGGATGACCAAAGAACTATTCATGAATTGGCTTTTCCATTTATTCGCATCCGTGTCAGGTGGTGTGTCTCTTGAAAATAGACACCTGTTGATTTTTTATGGCCATGGCAGCCACATAGCTCTACAAATAGTTCAGGAGGAAAACAGGATGGGAAATGACTTGTTGACTCTACCAACACATACCACTCATAGGTTGCACCCACTTGACGTGAGTGTGTTCAGTCCGTTTAAGTGTTTCGTTAGGACCGAGATAGCGTCATGGATGGCCAAGAACCCTGGGATAGAGGTAAAAAGGGATGAATTTGTAGAACTTAAAAGTAATGCTTTTAAAAGGGCATTGACACCCTCAAAATATCAAGGTTGGATTTAAGCGAACTGGAATATGGCCACTAGATTATGATGCTCTCATCAATGACATGGCTTGTAGCTGAGCATTCGAAGGTGTAGATGATGCAGAAGATGCAATAGTTCTGGACAACATTTTATCCCTCTCGCAATGGTAGGGACATCCATTGGCCGATGACAATGAACAAGTTAATGAAACTCAATATGGTGGTCACATCAATGCTACTGATGTAGTTGATGAAGTAGTTGAATCAAGCATGGGAGTTGGAACACACCAAACTCAAACTGAACATGCAGGGCAACTACATACTGACTCTATTGGATCGGCTAGGCTTAAAGGATGTGAAGCACAACAAAGTATAGAAGAGGAGTTGACATTGCCAAGCTAGGTACTGCAACCTAATTGGTCACCAACATTGCTATGTATCTTAAGAATCAAGATGAGGATTTTAAAAGACGTGATCAACAAACCAAAGAAATGTTAAAATCCATCTGTAGCAATTCAACCCCTCCAAAGGCTAGTCCTCCCAAGACTCAGCACCTCAAGCCGACGGATCCACAGCCTAGCAAGGCAGTGCATCAACCTATCCAAAGAATCTTGCCGAAAGCTCCAAAGCCTTCATCTGAGGTCATCTCAAAGGGTAAAGCGGTGACCAACACTAATCAAAATCCTCCTACAAACAAAAAGGCAGATCAAGAGATAAAAATTTATCCTTCCCCTAAAACTAATGTTCCAAAAGCAACCCTTTGGAGAAAGCAACCAAAGCCTCCCACAATTTTAAAGCCAAGTCAGGAGCTTCCAAGAACAAACATCCCTAGTAAGCTAACCAATTCATCTGCTTTGGTTGCCTTGAAAGACCTAATCAAAATCCCATCTGTCAAGTATGACATCATGAAATTCCTAGGTTTAGGTACGAATGAAAGGGATAAGGAAAACCCCTACAACCTGAACATTGATGTTACAGGCTTCCTGGAAAAAGTAAATATGCCTATTCCCTTCTGTGAAATTTTCAAGATCCCTTCATTCCGCAAAAGAGCTACTACTCATCTTGGGATTCAAACAAGGAAGCAAGCTCCTAAGAAAGCTTCTGCAGAGATCAAGGATTCCCCTGTCATGATCCAAAGTGTCTCCGGTGACAACTCTGGAAGCTTCCCACCCTTTTATATTGCATTGGAAGTAAATGGTTTGATATTGCATAACTGCATGTTAGACTCCGGAGCTGAAGTAAGTGTCATGCCCTTAAGAGTCATGGAACAACTTGAGCTAGTACCCACAAGACCCTATAGAAATGTGTGTGGAATGGATTCCAAAACTGTGAAATCTATTGGGATAATTGAAAATTTGCCTGTTAGGTTGGCTGCCTGCTCTGACATTGAGCTCTCAATGAGTGTCTTGGTCCTAGATATCCCTGATGCTTGGGGAATGTTGTTGTCCAGGGAATGGTCGGAAAGATTGGGGGGAAGTGTCCAAATGGATCTAACGTATGCCACAATCCCAACCAAGGAAGGGTCATTCATAACTCTGTTTAATGAACCACCTATGCAAGAGCATGTTGAGACACCTGAACACTTATTCACTGAAGCAATGTATTCAAGTGATGAGATTGGGAACTTCATGGTTCTAGTAAATTACTGGGAGGAGGTTAAAAAGCACCCCTTTTCGCACGAACAAGTCTGGAAAATGCATTTTGACGGGGCCCGTTCCCAGCATGGTGCAGGAGCCAGTATAGTTTTAATTTCACCATCAGGAGAAAGGAGCTTGTTCTCTTTTCGATTGGAGTTTGAGTGCACTAACAATGTGGCTGAGTATGAAGCCTTGCTTTTAGGCTTGGAAATTGCCAGAGAAAGAAACATCAAATCTTTATCTGTCACAGGAGATTCTGACCTCATTGTCTCCCAAGTCAAAAACGAATTCGCTGCCAAGAATAATAGACTTAGAGACTATAGAAATGCGATTTGGGATACCATTGAGTGCTTTGATGCCTTCGGGATTAAGGCTGTTCCCCGTCAACAAAACACTTTGGCTGATGAGCTGTCTGTGATGGCCAGTACTCTTCAAACCTCTGAGTCTTTAAAGCAACAAAATTGCAAACTTGAAGTTTTATTTAGACCCTCTGTCCCTGATAATGAAGACCATTGGCAGGTTTTTGACAATGATGCCCAAGTCATCCGATTTTTTACTGCTTCTCGAACCCCAATGGTAAACTTTGAAGATGAAATGAAAGGTAGTTCAATTGAAGGAATGGATGTCACAGAAATCACTTTCCCCCTTGAGAAAAATTTCAATAGGCATGATGAGTACAAAGGTAGGAGATCTGAGCTTGTAGATGGGGTTATTGAAATAAATGTAGGCTCTTCTTGTTCCCCAAAAATGATCAGAATTGGGATAAATGCCTCGGAGGAAGAAAGAAGAAGAATTATAGAATTAATCAGAGAATATAAAGATGTATTTGCATGGGTCTATGATGATTTAAAAACTTATGATCAGTCCATTATAGAACACACTATTCCTCTCAAAGAGGGAGCCAAACCATATCGACAGAAGTTGCGAAACATGAACCCTAAGTTAGCTCCCTTAATTAAAAAGGAATTGGAAAAGATGTTGGCAGCAGGTATTATTAGACCAGTTAGGCATACAACCTGGGTATCCAATCCCGTAATCGTAAGGAAGAAAAACGGGGAGATTAGAATTTGTATTGACTTCAGGAACCTGAATCAAGCATCTCTAAAAGATAACTATCCATTGCCCAACATGGAAAATCTGTTGCAAAGTGTAACAGGGGCTAGCATGCTATCTTTACTTGATGGTTTTTCTGGTTACAACCAGGTCCAAATCAAGAAGGAAGATCGTGGGAAGACAACCTTCACCACCCCGTGGGGAACATTTGAGTATATAAGGATGCCATTTGGACTTCTAAATGCAGGATCAACCTTTCAAAGGGAAATGGATCATGCATTTAAAGGCTTAATCGGCAAAATTATTGCAATTTACCAAGATGATCTAACCGTTTTCTCTAAAGACAGAGGAGACCACATAAAGCACCTAAGGAGAATCTTTGAAAGGTGTCGAAAATTTGGAATATCTTTGAATCCTAAAAAGTCTACTTTCGGTGTGGATGAAGGGAAGTTGTTAGGTCACATTGTTTCCAAAGAAGGCATTAGAATTGATCCTGAAAGAGTACAAGGAATTCAAGCCATAACTCCCCCAAAAGATGTCAGCTGTTTAAGGTCATTTTTCGGGAAAATAAACTTCGTAAGAAGATTCATCCCTAACTTAGCCGAGTTGGCCAAACCCTTAAATAACTTGCTTAAGAAGGATGCAAAGTTTATTTGGGATAAGAAATGTGATGCCTCATTCAAGTCTCTAAAGAAAGCAATTGCTTCTGCACCCGTCCTAGTAAGTCCAAATTATAATAAAGAGTTTTTGATTTATTCCTATGCGTCTGAGGACACCATAGCAGGTGTGTTGTTGCAAAAGAATGAAGACAACCATGAGCAACCAGTTGCATTTATGAGTAAAAACCTTAGAGACGCAGAGCTGAATTACACAACCACTGAAAAACAAGCCTATGCCTTGGTCAAGTCTTTAAAACACTTTAGGACGTATATCGGATACTCCAAGATTGTTGCCTATGTCCCTTATCAAGCAGTAAAGGATGTGTTGTGTCAGCCTGATGGCATAGGGGTTAGGGGAAATTGGATTTCAAGGATTCAAGAATATGATATTGAAATCAAACCAATCAAGATAGTGAAGGGCCAAGGGTTAGCACAACTGTTGACTGATTCCAAAATGCAGCAAAATAACATTGTTCTTTATATTGATGAAGATCATGAGTGGTACAAGGACATCATTTTCTACCTTAGACATATGACCTATCCTGATCACCTTGTAGACCACCAGAGAAGAGCTTTAAGGTTAAAAGCATCTAAGTATGTATTAACTGAAGATGGTTTGGGTTGGAAGAATCCAGATGGAATCATACTCAAATGTGTAAATCATGATGACTCCCAGAGAATCATCAAGGAAATGCATTCTGGATTATGCGGAGGACATTATGCACCTAGAACCACAGCTGCTAAGATCATGAGAGCTGGGTATTATTGGCCATCCTTGTTCAAAGATGTGCACACATTTGTAAGAACATGTCAAGAGTGTCAATTTTATTCAGGAAAACCTAGACTACCTTCCTTACCTTTGACCCCAGTCATTATAGAAGCGCCCTTCCAACAATGGGGAATGGATTTTGTAGGACCAATAAACCCAAGCTCTTCAGGTGGATACAAATACATCTTGACCTGCACAGACTATTTTACTTGCTGGGTTGAAGCCGTCCCTACCAAGAAGTGCACCGCAGAAGTAGTGGTCAAATTTTTAGAAGAAAATATTGTTTCCAGATATGGTTGCCCTTGTAAAATCACAACCGATAATGCCCCAGCTTTTAGCAAAACAGAGATGTCGAACTTTTGTTCTGACCACGGCATCACTCTATCCCATGCCTCCAATTATTACCCCCAGGGTAATGGGTTGGCTGAGTCAAGCAATAAGAACCTAATCAGGCTTCTAAAAAGAATGGTCGGCGAAAACAAAAGGACTTGGGATGTCAAGCTTAAGTATGCCCTTTGGGCAGATCGAACAACAGTTAAAAGAATAACAGGAAAAGCTCCTTTTGAAATAGTATATGGGAAAAACTGTAGGCTTCCGATCAATCTTCAAATCCCTGTTTATGAACTACTGCAACAGTGTTCCACTGAGCAAGAAGCCATGCAAGCAAGAATTGACAAGTTAGTAGAGCTAGATGAAAATAGAAGGGAAGCATGGGATAAAATGGTTTTGGAACAAGAAAGAATAAAAGGAACTTTTGATCAACGAAGTAGAGACATAAGTTTTGGAGTAGGTGATATAGTTCTACTATGGGATAAGAACAAAGTTAGTAGAGCTAGATGAAGCCATGCAAGCAAGAATTGACAAGTTAGTAGAGCTAGATGAAAATAGAAGGGAAGCATGGGATAAAATGGTTTTGGAACAAGAAAGAATAATAGGAACTTTTGATCAACGAAGCAAAGACATAAGTTTTGGAGTAGGTGATATAGTTCTACTATGGGATAAGAACAAAGAGAAACCTGGAAATCATGGCAAGTTTGAAAAGATATGGATGTTTCCCTATCAAATAAGTAGAGTTGTAGGTAAAAACTCTTTTTGGTTAGAAACATTGGATGGGTATGAATTAGAGCTGCCAATAAATGGGGTACTGTTGAAACACTACTACCCCCTTATTCCATTTGAATGATCATGCCTTGCCTTGCCTGTTTAGAGTAGGTAGCTTCTGAATAAGCTCACTTGAGCAGTAGGATTTGTGTGATTTTTCTTTTTTCTGTATGCTGAGTATTGTCCCTTTTTCTTTTCTGCTTGGAGTGTCTGCTTGTTTTTCTTCTTTATTGAGTTGAGCCTCGCTCCTTCCTAAGCTTGTCTCTTCTCCTGCATGCAATTAAGAATTTTTTTAGTTGTCATTTATATGTCTGACTGCCTGTGCAAGTTGAGATTGTCTGTTTAAAAGAATTTCTCTTTTCCTCTTGCACAGTAACAAAAATAACAAGTGATGAATAAGTTATATATGCCATGTTAGTTTAAATTTTTCTTTTGCGCATTTCAGTTTTTGTTTTAGAATAGATTTCATTTTCAGTTTTATTTTATATTTGTCCCATACATGCTCCATGAGGTATTCTAGTGTTTGTGAGCGCAGGAACAGGTGCAAAATAAAAGCTAAAAGCAAGGATGGTGCAGTGCTGGATTGAAGATTGATGCAGAACAGATCGAGACCAGAGATTCTGAGGTTCTCAAGCGCTCTCTCCCTTAGAGCACTTGTCCCAGCTGGAGCCAGATTTTATCACACCATAGTAGTAGGGCTACTATTCTTGTTTAGCAGATATCTGCACATTCCAGAGCTTCCATTATTCAGAGCATGGCTATGATGATTGTATATTTTGTGATCACTCATGATCAGAGCAGTGTATTATTCAGACTTATGCCAAACCTTGTGTCAAGGCTGAGCCTTGAGAGTTCAGATTTGATGATCGATGTGACCCTTTATCCCATACAGTTTCAGTTCAGTGCTTAGAGATATACTTCCAGCAGTGTTTCAGATGGTATATGATGTTTATTACTATGATGATGTTATATGATCTATGGATGCTTTATCACTGACTGTGGATTATTATCTTGTTGATTTAGCCATGATCACAGCATCTGCTTGGTATATTATTCCTGATGTGGCAAACTATTTAAAATGAACTATAAATCATAAAATGGACAATTGCTTGCACATTTAGGTTGTTTGACAAAACCCACTGGTTTTCCACCTTACATAGATATGGTCTTTCCTGAAAGCAGTTATCTGCTGGTGTAGGCTCCATATTCACTTGACTCCATCCATACATGACTTTCCTATTTGACTTTAAACCTTGACCTGTCTCATTTGACTTTCTGATACTGAGGACTTCCCCATTTTTCTACCTCTGTGTTTGGACCGCATCCCTGTATATTCAGTGTCTTGGCTCTAAGTTGGTGACAAAACTTGCCTTTGGTGAGTTGGATTGTAGGCCTAAATCATTCTGGTCGGTTGTCCTGATGTTTGGCATTGGCTCGAACTCCCCCTAGTCACTTGAGATGTTGTTGGCTAAAACTGAAAGCTCATGTTCTACTTATGGAAACTTATAAATTCGCCCATGGAAACTAAAAAGGGTAAGAGCGATGAACAACTAAAAATACTCCTCGAAGAGTATAAGAAAGGTCCAAAAAAAAGCAATGGTTCTTAAAAGCTATATCTAAACAATTGCTGACCTTATATGTATTTGAAAAACATGCCCTGGATGCAAGCTGCAACTAGTTGTGCTTATTAACACACCTGAGATCCGAACGGTTATGTAGGCCAAAAAGGCCATGAAATGAAATTGAATGATCCTAATGAACCTGGATCAACTTGATATAGACATGATGCCTAAGTTGAATAAGCACTCTCTAAACAACTTATCCATTTGTGAGGCACAGCCATCCCCCGTGTTATTTTGTCCAGCACAGAGTTTGTAGCTTTCCCCTTTCTCCCAGTCCAAAGTATTTTTGAGTTAAGTTAGACAAGTCAACCCCTTGGCCCAACCTTGTTCCTAGCCTTCATCCTTCACTAGCAGTTTGACCATGTCCAATGGGTGAGTTTGTCATTTGAACTAGTGTGCAAGTAATTTTATATAACAAAGGAATATGCTAACTTGATTAATGCCACTGAATGGATGTTATACTTTGAGCTTGGCTGTGAGAATGATTAGAGAAGCATGTCTTAGTCTACTGATGTGATTTATCCTTGGTTGCATATTATTGGGATCCGTGATGATGTGGGCCATATATGTATGCCTATTGATGATGATTGATGGTCCCACATACTTGGTGATGATATCATATGATGGACAGATGGTTCAGATGATGATTGATGCAGTTCAGTAGGTTTTATTATTACTTCAGATCAGCAGATTATGCATTGTCCATATATGGTGGACCCTACAGCTGGCCCAATAGGGCAACCCATGGTGTATGAGTACACATTTCTAGTGGATTTGGGTCTTCTGGATCCAATGAGACACTTATCTTTCAGTTCCGGGCACTTCTGACAATGATTGGTGCATTTTTACACTTGTTGACTAGATTTGGGGCTGATTTCCCAGCCTGAGCAGCAGGGGCCAGGAGAGGCCAATTCACCTAGGACGTTGTATGAGGAGGGGGTGGTCCAGCCACTTGTTTTTACCATTTACCCCCCCTTCTGGAGAGCCTGGTGGGCTTAGATGGACAACGCAGATGCCCTAGGAGGCAGTTTTGGCACTTTCACAGTTACCGAGGCAGTTAAAAAATGGGATAAAGTGGTCACTGAGGAATTCGATTTGGGCAATTGAGGCAAGGTTTTGGCATTTGGTTTTCACAGAGGTCTTCTAGGGTGATCCCACTATCTTCCAGCCAGTTTTCACCATGTGGGTAGGCCCACAGCGATCACAAGAGGTCTTTTACTGCTTGTCTGTCATAGATTTTGAGGACAGATTTGATCATTTATATTATCTTGGACATATTTTATTATTTTATTGTGCCTTGGGGATGAGCTAGTAAGGATTGATACCTCCTAGCCCCACCATGTGCTTATTATGTCATGTCCTAGTCATCATGAGGTGGATTTTTGGTACTTTTACCCCCTCTAGTGGATGACGTCACCCTCCATGATTATTTTATACTATGACATCATCATTATATTGGGTGATCCATGTGATATGTTATTATGGTTCATCTTAGCCATTGATTGTATATTGAGATCTTTTAATCTCAACCACTCATTTGATGTAGTATTGTAGAGTGGTATAGGGTTTTGGTCTTTATTATCCTATATAAGGAGGAGACCCCCTATTATATAGCTCACCTTTGGAGCTCTGGAATATTGGAATAGAACACTTCTTTGTGGAGCATATTTCTCTTGTCTTTTGGATTCTCTTGCATATTGAGTATACAGTATCTCTTCTATGTATCATTGTGGATTTTTGTGCTTCTACTAGTTTTCTTGCAGGAAAGTCAAATTGATGGAGAGGAGGGCGATTTCTTGAGGGTTATTGTTGGAGGGATCCACATATTCTCTCTTGGGTTGATCTTGTGACAGGGAGTATCATTATTGTATCTTCATGACATAGTTGATGCTTTCTATTACATCTTTCTATCATTTTCATAATCATCTTACTTGACTTGTTTCTTTGATCTTGTCTTGTAGGAGGAGGACGATTTGGCTATCTTGGAGGAGGACGTTTTGGTTGGAGCTCTTGGATCTCACTCTTGAATATACACATAGGAGAATGCTATCAATTTGCAAGGTGGCCACAAGCAATTGAGGTAAGATCTACAAGGTATGTGCCTCTTTCATCCATTCTATCTTCATTGGTCTCAAACCCTAATTAATTAAAAACCCCAATTTTTGTATTTCTTAGATCTACTTAGATCTAGCCTTGCTTTTGAGAAGATCTTGAAAACCCACCTCTATAGCATCCACCCCTAGTTGGATCTATAGTTTGGTGGTGATTGGGTTAAAATTGACACACTTTTCAAGGCAAAAAGCCCTCTTGAACCAAATCGCACTTCCCTAAGAGAGGCTTGTTTGGTTAGATCTAGCACATGGGTAGGTGAGATCCCACTTGATTTGCAATCTAGACACTCGATAACCTACCCCCAGATTGTTACTTTGGTGATTTCTACCTTGTGGGCATCATTCCACGTTTTAAGGGATTAAAACCCCCTTTTGAATTTCTTGGCACCTTAAAACTCAGATCTAGTAAGATCTAGCCCTTGGATTGACATAATTTTCTAGATCCACATAGATCGGGGCATAAGCTACTTGGATCTATAGTTTGGTGGCCATTGGACTTGATTTGGTCCACTTAACCCACCTTTTAATCCTCCTTGAGGAAAGTCGCACTCCCTTGGGTAAGTGAGTTTTCCCACTTTGAGGAAGTGGGTGGTTGAGATTTTTGCGGATTTGGAACGACCATACCTTGAAACCTAGGTCTAGAGTATCATTTTGTGACGATCTGCCTTGGGGGTAGCATTCCTTGTTTCAAGGGATTGTGGTCCACTTAGGGTCATTTCATGAAAACCTAGATCTAGCAAGATACAACCATTCAATCTCAATTAGCCCACTTGACTTGGCTCCTAGGTGTCCCGATCTACCCTTTGCCATACCTTTTGACCCCATTAGCCCATCCAACAAGGCACTAATCCTCCTCTAAGCAAGTCGCACTCCTTGGGAATTGTGTCAAACTCTAGATCCGGTACATGGGTACTCCTAAAAACAACTTAGATCCATAGATCCACTCATCACACATCCACTAGTACCAATTGCATCCCTCACCTTCACCTTGTGGGTCCACTTTAAGCCATCTCACATATCCCAAGGAAGTAGGTCCCACTTGTGTAAATCATGGTACTAGATCTTGTCTTTCTAGCTCATCAAGTGGCCTAAGTCATACATTGGTTGAAACACTAATCATCTCCCAAACCACCTTCAACCATACTTTAATTTCTAGGTCCACTTACCTTGCATTGGTTTCCGTAACTTATCATTTACTCATCCCTAGGAACCTTTGTTTGGATCCAATCAACTTTGATTGGTTATAGGGTCTCCCCCTAGGTCTTGTTTTACCTTGATCTAAAGCGAAGAGTGCCTCGGTTGATGTGACTCCCAGCTTGCATTGGGAACCGTGGCATCTCTTGGGTCACCTCTTTAGTTGCCTGTCTCCTCTACCGTCCCGGATGGGATACCAATAAGGGGCAACTACAAGTTCTGTGATAACAGTTTCCAATGGAGAAAGTGAGCAGAAAGACAAGGGAAGGAACAACAAATTTTCTTCAATTAAGCAGAAGTTCACTAATACTTACATCAGACGACTACATCCCACTTTTGGTTGACTCTGAACTAAAGAAAAAGGAGATGCAGGAAATGAAACTGAAGAAGAAGGAACTTGCAAAGGACATGAGGGCAACAAAGATTGTTCAAGCAAAATCATGAAAGCATGAAAGGTTGAAAAGGGAGTAGCAAAGGAAGGAAAAAGAATACCATAAGCAAGTACTATCCAGCCACGGAAGTGAACAAAGAAAGATCCAATGAAGACAATAAAAGGAGAATGTGGGAAGGAAGGAGGTGGACACAATTGTGGAGGAGATCAAGATGAGGAGGATAGCCTCATTCAATCAAATTACAGATAATACACATCTCTTCCAAGACCTTATAAACATACAGGTCCCCCATTTTCCTCCAACTGGTCCACCTAGACCCCAGCATCATCCACCAAGTCCACCTCCCCCTTTTCTCACAACCACTTCAGATGCCAATTCGAGATGGGTTTTTCCAACACCTCCAAACAACCCAAGTGTATTGGGCACAAGCCAGGGCTATGCGTTTTCAATTCCTCCCCAGTTGCAAGAAACAACATGGCATCAAGCAACCGCGAGACGCTCAACCCAACCTAATCAAGCAAATGTAGGCACCTCAAACAATTGGGCTTAGGAAAATGTAGGCGCCTCGAACAAATGGGCTCATGCAAATGTAGGAGGCTCAACAAGCTTGGGTAATGGGGAAACTCAGCCTCCTGGAGCATAAGGGAAGAAAAGGTTTATGCCTAACCATAAGGGTAGGAAAATTTTTGTTAAGGGAAAGTCGGAAATTTTGTAAAGGGAAGGAAAAGTTTTGAAAATGTTTATGCATTACCATTAATATCCTTCCATTAAGCAAAAGTACACAATATTTTTTTGATAAGACTGCTAGCGGTTGTTATTTAGCTAATAGTATATGCTTTAAAATATTCATGGATGAACATTTGAATAGTGTATGGTGTAATACCCTTCCAAATTCATGGAGGAAGACATTCCTTTCTTGATAAGTCTGCTAGTGGTTTCTATTTAGCTATGGGTTGTGAAGCAGACATTTAGATTAACATGGATAGAGGAGAGGGATTCCATGGATAGTGAAGAGGGAACATTGAACAATGATAGTGAACATATCATCAATGATGAAGATCTAGGTACAGTGAATAGTGGGCAACTCTCAAGACAAATCTTATTCAATTTTCGAAGGGTATTAGTCTTAAATGCTCCTAAAAGTTGCATAAGCTCATGGTTTTTTAGATTGTTATTCGCCTTTTTATTGAGCATGTACATATCAAATAGGTCCTTGATTTATAGCAAAGAATGTAAGAACCCTTCCAACACCCATAAAATGTGTAGAGAACCCATCAACCAAAATGTCACAGAGCCCTTACAACACCCAAAAATTGAGGAGAGCCCCCATCAACATAATTGAGCAACAACGCCTCGACCAAACTTGCAGCAGAAACCATCAACAACCCGAAACAACGTTCCAAGACATCTAAATGAGTATGTTAACAAACACAGGCAAGTGAAGTTGGTAGGAATGGTGCACTACCGAGAGGGGGAGCGAAGCCAACCGACGTCCGAGTGCGAAGCACCTCCATTCGAGCCACCCCCCTGCAACCTACACAAGAACCCACATCCAATGAGATGCAGGAAAAAACGAAACCACACAAAGATGCAAAGGAAGGGCCAGGTTCTTACCTTCAGCCGCCTGTCCCACTCGCCACCAGCACTGGTCGCTCATCGGGGGAAGGTTGGAACAAAAATGAGCCACAACAGCGCCACAAGGGAAATACAAACCAGAAACCGAGCTCGCAACATGGCTCAAAACTACAACCATATCCACTGCATAAGGTCACCCAACTAAAACCAAGAGAACAACCACCATAACACCAGGTCATCACAAGAAACCCGCCAAAGCAATCACCAGAGCTCACGGGAACAACATAAAACAACGACACGGCCATCAATAGACAACGAGAGCGGACGGGCATAGAGCCGAGGGTGCGCCACAATCGGGGGGGGGGGGTTGGGCGCTCACCCATTGGCCCCAGTCAAAATAACATAGAACATGGAAAGGGTTCTGAAATAGGCACAGAAAGGGCCTGAAAAAGCCCAAACGTGCTGCTTTATAATCGTTGCATGGGGGGGAGATGTGATGGGTCTAGGTGGAAGGCTACTGTATGTCAATTGGACCTCGCCACGTGGAGATGTGGGCACCACTTGGTTGGGTGCACCACTTATGGCGTCTCTCCCCTAGGTAAAGAACAAAAGATCTATTGGAGAGAAGTGCATTGAAGCAAAAACTGTGAGAGATACCTTGCTGGCCGCTCTGCTATTGCTAAGGAAAAAATACCAGAAAGGAAAGTGAAACCTAGTTTTTTTAGTAATTCATGGTAAAACATTTTTCTAAATGCGGGTCACATCATATAAAAGAACATAATAATTCATACGACCCACTACCCAAGTACTCAATGCAGTCAATTAGAGAGTACATAGTGTTTTAAGGTTTCTTGAGCCACTACCCATGCATTCATTGCTCGTATGGAGTTTTTAAGGTTTCTCGACCCACTAACTCATAGCATATACATTTTACGATTTCTCCCTTCCCGGCATGAGGATAGGAAAAATGGTCAATAACGTGCAGCCTATACGCTCTACGATTTTGCCCTTCTCGGCATGATTTCCATGGAAGTCGGTCAAAAATTCGTGGGATGGGCAAAATGGTCAAATGTTTAGAATTGTTCACCCACTAATACTATTCATCCATTATTGGATCTCTGCAGAGGTTTTGTTTAAATAAGGATTATGCAAACCTATGTGAAAATCTCATTTTGATAATAATTTTGTTATAATTCAAAAAAATTAAAATCAAGTTTGGGAGATCAATTTAAGTTATGGAATCAGTTTTCTTTCCCAAAGTATGTAAGTGTAATTTTGAAATTTGGTAAGAATAATTTTGAATTAATATAAATATGAATATTAGATGTTAACATGGCATAAAAGTGTTCATTTATTTTTTAATAAAAACAACAATTTCATCAATTCAAAATTATAATTTTGAAAAAAAATAAAATAATAATTTGAAAAAAAAAATGTTTAGGGGAGGGATGCCAGTTGTTGGACACCCCACGTGGCTCCCTCCCCCACGCCACGCTGGAACCTATGCACATGGCATGACCGGGCCCACCTAGCAGCACCACGCGTCGTGGTGGGTGGGTGCCATAAAGCGGCCTTTATGGCATGCTTTTTCACCTTTTCCCGGCGCTTTTACCGCAGTCTCTTCTTCCTCCCGTGTATTCTTGCTTGGGCCCTGTCCGTGGTTGCTCCGCCACCCCAGTTCATGTTGGCTCCATCTCTGGTTCTTATTCATTCCCGCTTTGGTTCTGTACCACTCCTGCTGTGCTTCTGTGATGTGGCGGATGGGTGGTGCGTTACTCCCTGATGGATGACGTTCGCTGCTGCAGTTTGTTATGTCCGCTGGTTCTCCCAACATTGACACTCACCTGATGCCCGCAGCGCACCATATTCCCATGAACTTGTCTGCAATGGACCCCATTGGAGGGTTTCGTCAGTTTGGTGGTAAGTGTTGTTGGGTTCCTGCTCGGCTGGTTTCGCTGGTGATGATGGTGGCTTCCATCACGCGTTCGTTGCCTTCCTTCGGTGGCGCTGGTCCCATCCTGCTCGTGCTTCTTCGGTGGCGTTGTTCCCTTCCTCTTCATGGCGGTGGCTAGTCCCTTCCTGCTCGCGGCGGTGGCGATGGTCCCTTCCTGCTGCGGTTCTTTGGTGGCGTTGGTAGGTTTCCTACCAGCCATTCCTGCGTCAGTGTTTTTCAACACTCTCAACCTGCTGGGGATTTCGTGGACCATTTCTACTGCTTTTAAAGGTTAAATTCTGCATTTCTTGCATTACATTTCTGGTTTGTGAATTTGTGCATTTCTGCGTATTGGTGAATTGGTTTGTTCCTGTGAATTGGTTTGGTCCTGTTATCACCAATCTTGTAGTTGCCCCTACAGGTGGACCCAATGTGGACGGTAGAGGGGATAAGCAACTAAAGTGGTGAACCAAGAGGGCCTTGGTTCCTGAATAGATGGTTGTCATGCCAACCAAGGCACTCTTCGCTTGAGCTATCAAAGCCAAGATAGCAAGGGGGAGACCCAGATCTACTCCCGACAGGAGAGATCAACCCAATAACCAGATCAAATCAATCTAATGAGGTACGTAAGGTGACACGTATGGAATCCTAGAAATAAGGAATTAAGACCACTGTGGAGGATTGGAAAATTTATAGTATAACAATGATAGATAATGCACAGTGATTCAATGATCAAGTATGGTTCAAGGATTCAAAGCTAGTTTCAAAAGGTCAAAATCAACTGCCTTGGGAAACGTGACCCTTAAAACAGGGAAAGTGTCCCAAATCAGAGATCTGACAGTTAGGGATTTCTAGCTATGCTTGATGAAAGGATATGACAGTTACAAGGTGTTTCAAGCAACAAGACAAAGATCAAGCCACAAGATAACTCAACAATCCAAGAAAGTCGAATTGTCTTAGGGAAGATTAGTGCCTTGGGAATTGGGCCAAATGGAGTCGGATGTCCACCAAATTGTAGATCTGGAATGTTGAGGTGTTGAGGTAGGTGTATCTTGAAAATTAAGGTCATCCAATGGCTAGATCTCAGTAGATCTGAGATTGAAATGTGCCACAAAGTGACCCAAGTGGGGCTCAACCCTCAAAATGAGGAATGGGGCCCACAAGGTGAAAATCACTGAAGTGACACACTAGGGGTAGGTTATCAATTATGGAGATGATGGATCAAGTGGGATCTCACCTACCCAGGTGCTAGATCCTTGCAAACTAGCCCCTCCTAGGAAGTGCGACCTCCCTTGGATATACTGTTTTGCCTTGGGAAAGGGGTCGGATGAAGGCCAAATCACACCAAACTATAGATCCAAATTGCCATGGATGCTATAGAGGTGGGTTTCAAATATTATACCCAAAATCCAAGTAGATCTTGCTAGATCTGAGAAAATGTAAAATGAGGGTTTGAAGCATTTAGACAAATGGATAGATCATGAAGAGAGAAATTACCTTGAGATCATACCTGAGTGTTGGAATGAGATATCTTGTTGTTGAGGAAGACTCCCGCAGAGATCAAATGATAACTTGTTGAATTTGCTTGCCAAAATGATGCCCTAGCCCACAAGTGCGACCTCCTCTACTTGTCAAACCAAGGAAAGTCGATTCAATCAGTCAGACCAAGTATGGAGGAAATACAAGCGAAATGCAATGATAACGTGAAATAGAAGGTCCTGGGACAGTAATAATCCCTATTACCAACGAACAAACCCAAAGAAGAAGTAGGGAGGGTCCTCCCCTACCAATACGTCCTCCTCAAATGAATTCGGCCTCCACCTGTAGATGCAAAAATGTGGTACAAAAATATAGCAAGACAAAATCTCCAAGAACCCAGTGCAAAGGAAGAATCAACGGACGAACTCCAAAAGCATTCACCACAACACAACAGATAGATGCAATAATAATTCTCTATTCCAATAATCTAGAGCCAAAAGTCCCCTTTACAATGAGAAACTCTCTCCTTTAAATAGATTGGAGAGATGCCACAATCCTAACCACTTTTTGAATGAGTGGCTAAGATTAAAATATCAAAATATCTAATCAATTGTTGAGATGAGCTCAACAATACAATACATGGATCAATAATAATATACAACAATATGTGGACAAACTCACCCTAGAAGAGGGGATCCCACCAAATCATGATGATAAAACATAAAAAATAGCTCATGGTGGGTCCAAGGGGTAATTTCTAACACCCTTGGTCAATCCCCATGGCATAATATCCAAGAATAAAAGATCTAGACACCTAATTGTGCCTCTCTGGGAAAATCGTGAGCCTTAGAAGGCTCCAGAAATCATCAAAAAGTGCCATAAGTGATGGATGTGGGTCTCGATGAAGCTGAAAATGCTGGAGAAGGTGTGGAAGACATCCCACTCATCATCACTGATCATCCCATGCCATAACCTTGCCTCAGTAGCCCAAATCGAATTCTTCTGTAGCCATTTTTACCATTTCTGGACTGCCTTGGGAAGTGTGAATCTACCCAAACTGCCACCTGGAGGGCCTGGCTCCAAAAATAAAAATCACCAGACTATCTGGGAGGGGTTTAATATGGTAATAACAAGTGGTTGGACCACCCCCTCCAAAAATAGCGCTCTAGGTGAACCAATCATATCTCTGCTCTACTCTGACAGGGCCTCCGGCAAGCCAAAACTGCACTAGGATAGCCAACTGAGGCTCAATCATCGCTGTAACTGCTCGGAACTGAAAACAGACTATCTCATTGGACTCAGAAGGTCCAAATCCATCTAATATGTGTACTCATACACCATATAAAACTCTGCATGGTCCAAAATAAATACTCATCATATCCGGCAGACCAAATAATAATAATCTGTAAAAGTGCTGAAAAGCACAAATCATCATCATAAGCCTGAAACCACTGCATAATCCCACCATGGTGACCTGTACTAGACCATATATCATCTATATGTAACATCTGAGGTCTACCACCTCATGTCTTGTGGTTGACTTTTGGTCAAACTGAGGTTTGACCAAGTCAATATGACCAAAATATGACTCAAATTGTCATCAAGCCGCTGCAAGGTGTCAAAGGTTAAAACATGCTTTACAATCCATTCACATAGCAATTATAACAAGTAGCAATCATTACTGGCGATCTAAATCCAAATATAATATGTCATTAATTATTATTTATTACTCAAACAAGACTTTCAAGGTCATACTCACTTCATAGTTGTGATTAGTTTGCTAGTGAAGGGTGAAGGTTAAGAATAACATGGCTAGGTTAAAGGATGACTTACTGACTTAATATTGTGACACTTTGGAAATGGAACAAGGAATACACACCATAGCATATAGTGGACAAGCAACAACACAGGGAATGGCGGTGTCTCACAAATGGATAAGTTGTTCAAAGAGTGTTTATTCACCTTACACTGATGCGCACAATCCATAATACAAATGAGGCCAGCAATCTTTTTGATATAGAGTTTAAGTTCCATTGCTTTTTGGGCCTAGATTTTCCATAGCCTTTGATCTATGTGTGTTTATAAACACATTGCATAGATTTACATTTAATTTAGGCTTTTTTGCTACAGGTGTGTTTTTTTAAAGGCACTTATTTACCTTAGCACTTCTAGGTGTGTCACAGACAGCTTGTTTACCTAGGTATTTACATTTCATAATAGATATAGCATTTGATATTTTCATAGCCATTTTCATTTGGCTTTCTTTTCATACAAGATATAACATTTCATTTCCATATTTTGTATTCATGGCAGCACTAAAAGTTTCAGGTTTAGCCCACAACATCTTTAGTGATTAGGGGGAATTCACAAGGAACACCAACTCACCATAGGCAAGTTTTGTCACCAACTCAGAGCCGAGACACAATAAACAGGGAAGCTTATCCAATATAGAGGCTACAGTGGGGGAAGGTCCTCCATGTCACTAGCCAAGTAGTAAGTCAGGGTAATGAACAAACTGGGTAAGTCGTGGATGGATGAAGATAGTGAATAATGAAACCAACACTAGCAAGTCAAAATATGGTGGGAATGATCACCCCTATTCTCCCTAGGGAGGGTAAAACTAATGAGTATAGGCCAAGAACTTCTAAGTCTTAGTAGGGACAAATATGATATATATATATATATATATATAATACAACCAGGTCCACATATCTATATGATTGCTAGATCATGATACTAAATGCTAAGACATGCTAAGAAAATGGAAATAAAGCAACATAACCACAACACCACAATATACCTGCTGAGTCATATACCTGAATGCTCATCATCTGAACCATCATCTGACCTCTGAAACTGCTGCTGTAACTCTGGGCACTACTGACTGCTCTGTACAAATGGCTAAATAGCTATATCGGTCATCTTTCTGAGTGTCCTGAGACTCAGTCATGGCATGGGGAATAAAACTGTTGTCCAAAATATGATAATGATCCATAATAGATGCTCATCTCGGCATCTCAATGCAAGGGAACTGGCTGAATAGTGTACTGGAATCAGAAAAATAATGTATGGTAGCCCGACTACTATATATGTGATAACAGGTCCCTTCCTACTCCCGGCGATGGCGATGGTCCCTTCCTGCTTGCACTTTTATTTAGGTTTGAATTGTTTGTGGTGGGTTTACATTACATTTGCGGCAATGGTGAAATGCATTTCGCATTAGGGTTGTTATGTGGCATTGGCGGCAGTGATGAACTGCATTCGCCACAGCATGGAATTGTGCTCATGTTAATGTTGTTTAATGAATTATGAATGGTGAATAATGAATAATTAATTTGTTTATATTGCAGTAGGGTTTATGTTGCAGTAGGGCTTATGAATTTTTTAGGGTTTATGAATTTATTATGGATAAGGTGAATTTGTTGGGATTTATGAACTATTGTTGGCTAGGGTGTGTGAATTTTGTTAGGGTTAGGGCTAAGCTGAATTTGTCAGGGTTTAGGAAAATTTATATGCAAAATTGATATGGAAAATTTATGCAGAATTATCATGCAAAGTTGTTATGCAGAATTATTATGCGAAGTTGTTATGCTGAATTATTGAAGGTTCTATGGTTCACGTTGCTGTAGGGTTTATAAAATTTTTAGGGTTTATGAATTTAGTTTGTTGTTGGTTTACGTTGCAATCATAGTTTGGGCTTAATTATTGAAGGTTCTATGGTTTATGTTGCAGTAGGGTTTATAAAAATTTTAGGGTTTATGAATTTAGTTTGTTGTTGGTTTATGTTGCAATCATAGTTTGGGCTGAATTATTGAAGGTTCTATGGTTTATGTTGCAGCAACATCTATAAATTTTTTAGGGTTTATGAATTTAGTTTGTTGTTGGTTTATGTTGCAATCATAGTTTGGGCTGAATTATTGAAGGTTCTATGGTTTATGTTGCAGCAGGGTTTATAAAATTTTTAGGGTTTATGAATTTAGTTTGTTGCTGGTTTATGTTGCAATCATAGTTTGGGTTGAATTATTGAAGGTTCTATGGTTTATGTTGCAGCAGGGTTTATAAACATTTTAGGGTTTATGAATTTAGTTTGTTGTTGGTTTACGTTGCAATCATAGTTTGGGCTGAATTATTGAAGGTTCTATGGTTTATGTTGCAGCAGGGTTTATAAATTTTTTAGGGTTTATGAATTTAGTTTGTTGTTGGTTTATGTTGCAGTAGGATGTTAATAGTTAAAAGTCAAAACTGCATCATATAGGGTAGGGATGCCAGTTGACAACAGTGACTTTTGCCATTGTCTCATCTTTTCAGAAAAATACCCATAATTCAGTTGTTGATATCAGCAAGTGTGCCAAATTGGCTATTGTTGATTGGCTTTTAGTTTAATTACGACTATAGGGAACACCATTGGGTATTGTTTTAATTTACAAGTGTATGATGCAGTTTTAACTTTTAACTATTAACATCAAGTGATCTGCTCCATCTTATCAGGTCATTACTTACATTATGGGCCAATAGCTTGCATTATGGGAAAAATAGAAGTTAAATTTTCAATTTTTCCTGCTGATTTGGTTGTAGGTATTTTGTTCAATTAGTTGTTGGGTAGATCATAGCATGTATTTATATACACATGGTTTTATTAAACAGTTTGTTGGCTTGATTACTGTTATATGTTGCTCTAGCCTTCAAAAGGATATCGAATTTTTTTATAGTTCCTTTTAAAGTATCATGTCTTCTTTGGATACAAACCTATGGTGACCTTTGGATACAAACCTATGGTTGCAGCGAAGAGTGAGAGACAAATTCCCTATTATTTGATAATTATTTTGGTTGAAGGGATGCAGACTATAATTCTTAGGGAAACTGAACTGCACCTATAATTTTTTGTACATACACTAGATCTGATTTAGGCCTTTTATGTTGATTAGTATGATATTGTATTTAGGTGTAATAAGTCATGCATGAGAGCACTCCATGGAGAGAAATATGGGCATGTTCCCAATCATTTAGCATCGCATGGATGGGTTTCACACCCAGGTAATGGTTCAACCCCATTCCTAACTGTTACTTTAAGGAATATAGGGCTCTATAGAAGGAAGGAAACATAGGGGTGTCAAGAGTTGTAAACCATAAAACCTACTACAACATAAACCATAGAACCTTCAATAATTCAGCCCAAACTATGAACCTTCAATAATTCAGCCCAAACTACTGCAACATAAGCCATAGACCCTACTACAACATAAAGTAGGAGCAGCAAGTGCCAAAGAAGGGCTGTTGCTTTGTCGGTTCCTAAATCCCAAACTATGAACCTTCAATAATTCAGCCCAAACTATGAACCTTCAATAATTCAGCCAAAACTACTGCAACATAGGCCATAGACCCTATTGCAACATAAACCATAGAACCTTCAATAATTCATCCCAAACTATGATCGCAACATAAACCAACAACAAAATAAATTCATAAACCCTAAAAAATGTTAATGAAATGTTTAATCAGAGAACATTACAGCGTGCTATTGAAATGATGAAATTGTATATTAAACCTTATGATAAACCCCTGATTACAATGCCGCAAACATTAGGGAACGCTATGACATAGGATTGTACCCAAAATGGCCTAGGATTGTATACAAAATGGCCATGTTACAAACATTAGACCCAGTGATTACAAAATCCACATTGTAATGTGGTCACAACAAAAAAATTGGCACCCCTATATGACACCCCTATGCTTGATGTCCTCCAAGATCTTCACTGCCCAATATTGTTGAGTTTCCTGCTTGAGCCAAGTTGGTTGGCCTACCTAACAATGGTTGATTAGGTTGTGGCTAGTTGCCTCCATATGATATCCAATTTGCTTCTTGTAGCCATGGAGGAATTGAGTAGCCATAGTGCACACTTGTGCTACTAACCCCTGCATTAGGTTGAGACCCCGGATAATCATACATACGATTGACACCTGCACTGGTAGGAGGGAATAAAGTGGGCATGCGCACTTGTTGATAGTGAGGGACTTGGATGTTTAGGAGGTATTGGAAACATGGAGTATTATCTACAAGATGTTCCAATGTGTTTGGCATCATCCTACTCCCCTCCACTATGTTTGCATCAATGGAAACCCTTTCTGCTAGCCCTTGTTCTTTTTGAAGCAATTGTTGAGCCTTTCTCAATTCCTTTTCCTGCCTTGCCATTTGTTTTTTATGAGACTTTTCTTGTCTTTCTTTCTCTCTTTCAAGCCTTTCCTGTGCTCAAAATTTTGCTGCAGCCTTCTTTTCTTTAGATAAGTCCTTCTTTTTCTGTTTTAAATCTTGGATTTCAAGTTTCCTATGCTTAGACTCAACTAATAGTTTTATATAGTCTTCTGAGGTGAGTAACTGTGAACTTCGGCATAGACGAAGATTGTCTGTTGTTGCTTGCCTTATTTTTGCTGACACTCTCTCTATTGGTAGCTTTAGGAACCGACCAAGCAATTGGCCCTTCTTTGGCACTTGCTGCTCCTTGCTTGACACTTGCCTTTCAATATTTGGGTCAATGTTCTCCTGCTCTATCTGAACCATATTGTCCTCTTTAGCTGGAACCTCATTGTGGACACTATCTTCTTCCAGGTTTCCATTGTCCACAAAATAATGAACAATTTCATCTTCCAATTCTCTTGGCTGTGAAGGCATGTTCAAGCTTTCTTCATTGGTCCTTGAGACAATATTTTTGTCCAAATTCATCATGGCTTCTGCCAGCCATGATGGTGGGGTAACCTGGCTTGGCAAAGTCAATTCTCCATTGCTGCTTCCTGGTGCATGATCAACGTTTTCATTGACATGATCACAAGCAGAAGTTGCAACTGTTTCATCAATAGAGACATTAAGAAGATCACAAGCAGAAGTTGCAACTGTCTTAGTTGGTGTAACAACCTCCATGTTACTATCAAATGGTTCATTGTTATATTGTGTTTCACTTAACTATTCTTCTTCATCACCACAGTATGTGTAATATCCTGGGCAAGATCTGACCCAGATATTAACTCCACTTTAAAACTTTTACAACTTTTACTAGTGAAATTTTGTGGCAAATCCTTCGAACCGGACGGGAGGTAAGTGAGGGGTACCGGTGTGCAGACTGAGGATGGTGGGATGAAAGTTTGATTCTGGAATTTATATAGGATTAGGTGCAGCAGCAGCAAAATATGTTTTTAGCAGGAGTCCTTGGCACAAGGTACTAGAGCCATTCACTTTTCAGCAATAGAATGAATCTATTGCCTACTTCGAGGCTTCCTGGGCTTCTAGCATATGCCAACAAGACTGGGTAAGGGTTAAAGGTGTTTAGGACAGAGATATATCAGTCATACAACTCATAAGGAATGCTGGAATAAAGACTGGATTGACTTGGAAAGGTTTGGAACAATTTGGGGATTATTTGCAGATGGTGGATGGCTGAGTTAGTCACAATACAGGCTTTCCAAAATGAAGTTAAAATCATTCAAATTCTTATTACAGGGACTAATATGGATATTATATTGAACTAAAAACATCCTCCAACTGACAGAATGCAAAATGGATCCTCAGAAAAGATTCAGCAACAAATATGGTGAAACTAGTCTAGATTAAGCACCAAACTAGCTAGTCTTGCATTTTAATCCTTTAAACTGCTCCAATAAATGATAAAATCTGCTATGACATTAAATAATGATCTGATATAACATACTGAACATATACATGTCGAAAATAATATAACATAATCCTTCTTTTATTGATTTAACTGTCTCCCAACACAATAGTGCCTCACAGGCTAAATATTCATTACATTTGATGGAGAATGAAGATAAGAGATAGAATATTACCGTGGATCTGCTATGGTGATAGGATCAGGTCATCTACAGGTCATATGACTGTAAATGGCTGCTTACTGAGCTTCTGAACTTGTCTGGAGCGCATTCACTGGGTCAACCCTCTCCTCCAGGGAAAACTCCTCTAGATTTAGCTGTGAATGGAGAACGAGTGAGAAGAGAAGTATGGATTTGATTTGAAGCTGGTTACTGATCTTGAACACCTTTGATGTCTGCAAAAATGGCTGCACCAACTCTCCTTCAGCCCCTGGGCGCACTCCCAAGTTCTATCTTTTTCAATGGATGGATCTTCACCAAAACTAGCTGGAGAGTGACTGTTGGAGGAACCTGTTCTCCGGAATGACTGTAGATCTTCAATGGAGACTGGAAGCATATGTTACTAGCTGCAATATCTTGACATAGACCTGCACAACACTCTCTGGAAACTAAGGTCCTTGGGGCACATGACCCAAGAAGCACAGTTGAGGCACATCACTCAACTAGAGAAGCATCAGAGCTCTCATGAGAAAACATAAATGATCAAAAGTTCTTTCTTGAAGTTAGAATCATGCTTAAATAGATGAGTTAGCTTGCTTGGCAAGCCAGACCACATGTGTGGGTGAGGTAGGGCGCATCCTCTCTGAGATTGGCAACTTTTATGCTTTCTCCACTTTCTTTCCTCAACTTCCTTCAGTCAGAATTGGCAACTGCGCCCTAGCTGCTTTTCTGGATGTTGCTAATTCTCTACTGAGTGCTTTTCCTGATTCTTTCCATTCCATTTACTTTCCACTTTTCTGCTTTTGCCAACAGTTTCTATTTCCTCTCTGACTTTCTTTCCATTCTAGATTATTCTCCACTTGACGCCAATTCGACCTCCTGGCCTTCATTATCCAACTTGGCAACATTTATTAGCATTCAATAAATAAAAATACCAAAATACTTCTCAACATTAATTCCAGCTTCCAAAATTAATTAAATAACTTAATAATTAATTATTTCGTAGGGTGTACTTGCCTCAAAATTAACCCCTACTCCAATTTGGTAACATCTTCCACATGGGTGCCCTCCTGGCCCACTTGCTCATTATCCATTAATTTTATTTATCAAAATTACCTTTAATAAATCAATTTGCCAACTTGGGAGACTTAGGCCAAAATCAATTCTAAGCAAATAGAACTAATACCATTTAATTCCCTTAGGGGTTGATTTTGTCCCCTTTCACCCATGGTACTGGATGAACCAAAATTGGGGACATGACAGTATGGTCCTCCTTGAGAGAGGGATATCATATTATCAGCAGCAACAACATCTTCCTCTACTTCCACATCTTCTTGGCCATCAACATGTGCTTGGACATCCCCTTCTTCCTAACCATCCAGCTCAAATGCCTGGCTACAATTAGTATCATGCATGAGAGCCTCAGAATTCAGTGGCCATATTCCAATCCTCTTAAACCCAGCCTTGATATTCGAAGGTGTGAGAGCCCTTTTAAAGGATTTACTTGCTAGCTCGGCTAGCTCAAACCTTTTTACCTCCACCCCTGGATTCTTTTCCATCCACGAAGCTCACTCACCCCTGAAATAGTTCTTGAAAGGCCCGAACACACTGACATCTACGAGTTGCAATCTGTGAGTGGTATGAACAGGCAGTGTCAACAGGTCGATGCCCAAATTGTTAGCTCCTCGATTGTTTGCACAACAATGTGGTTTCCATGACCATCTAAAACCAACATGTGTCTATTTACAGGTGAGACACCGCCTGGTATAGATGCAACAAAGTGAGTAAGCCAATTCAAAAAGAGTTCTTTGGTCATCCAAGCATGGGGATGTGCATCCATGCATGCACCTGGTTCACAATTCTGTATATAGTTTTTGAGTTGAGTTTTACTTTTAAATAGATAAAATACAGGGATTGAAGCACCAATTGCATTGACACAACATAGAATAGTGATCCACTCCCTGCTCCTAGGAAAACTCTTTGGCAAATTATGACTCCCTCTCTTGGCAATTACACGCATGCCACAATTCCTTCCTTCCTGTAAACCTGTTTCATCATAGTTCCATATATGGTCTGGAGCATACCCATGTTTCTCGTATGCACTAGAAAGGGTGGCATAGAACTTAGTCAGAATTGCAGGGCGTATATTTAGAGCCCTGTCTCTATGTAGGCCCTCAGCTGTATGCAACACAAGGTCTGGATTCTTTTTTTAAACACAAACCACCATGACTTACCAGGAAACCCATATTTGAAGGGGTTTGGCCTCCCTTGACATATTTGAGCTACTGTGGATTTTAGCTGTATCAGCTCTAGCCCATGTCCCATTTCAGCCATCTCCTTACACCACTGAACCACCTCGGCCTCCTCCTCTTCACTCATAACTGTAACAAGCCCTCTGCGCTTTGTATGTGTGAGCCCATTTATCCAATAATGTACTGAAGAGGTAGCAACTCCATGTTTTTTTAGCAGCAGCACGAATGGAATATCCATTGAGCTCTATATCATCAATGGAAGCTAGCACGTCTTCTTTTGTCTAGCCTCTTATTACACTGATTTTGGTGGTTGAACTTGTTCCTTGAACTGTGGTTGAAAGTGGCTGTGTGGTTGATGATGGGACAACAGTGTCCTCTACCACCACATTGTCATTCTCAACAACATTGCTAGGAGCATTGTTGGCATTTGAATGATCGACCCTCTCCTCATCCGATAAGGTGCAGCGTAGCTGGGCACCCCTGCTTAGTCGACGACTTGTTCTCCTTGCATTGCTGACTCTTGCCATGCCTGCAACAACCTGCACATTTAGAAGGAAGGTTGATTATGTAGAAGAAACTGGAAGTTGATTATAACAGAAATATAAATAACAGAAATGGAAATAGCATTACAAGGGAAGCTGGTTATATAGAAGGAAACTGGAACCTGATTATAACAGAAATATAAATAACATAAATGGAAATAACATAAACATAAATATAAATAACATAAACAATAACCTGATTATACTGTGCACACACTTTTGATCGCCTCCACCGTGCACACACTCTGCAGTTCGAATTTCTGAAATGCAACTGTGCACACACTCTGCAGTTCGAATTTATGAAATGCAACTTCAGTAAGGGTTGTGGTTCTTTTATAGTTGTTTGTTGTTGAATTGGATTGGTAAGAAGGTTGCACATGGATTGCAATCTCTCAAATTTGAATGTGTGTTGTGGGTTGATTTAAAAGTGATCCAATGGATGGGAGCTTGTCATGGTGGATCCTTGTGCCTTCATCTGTTTCATGATCCTTGTGCTTATATCTGTTTAATGGGTGCATTTAATGGGTAGGTGTCATTTATTGAATACAGTGGGTTGGAATGTTGAACAATCTTGCAGTTATGGCTGACACTATCCTTTATGTTGCTTGAATAGGTTTTAATGAATGTTTGAGCAAGTTTTAATGAATACTGGGATATTTAGGCTCCAATAGATATTCGTGGGTTCTCCTTTGATAGGTACCTTGCAGTAGGTGGCAAATACAAGCTGAGTTATTTAGTTGTTCATGTACTTTTGGATCCCTGAGCAGATCTGTACTTAGTTGGGACAAGATGTTTTGTACTCTTTTGCATATAAAGACTATTTATGGACACCTGTTGGCCCAATCAGTTAATGGACAATTTTTGGACATAATTTAAATATTTACTGCACTTAATATGGAATATTTATGTTTAGTTTATGGGTGTTTTTATGTCAATATGTGGTGGTTGTGTGGGACCAGTACTATGACAACTACTGGTCCCTGTTCAAGAATAAACAACTCTCCCCTAGTTAAAATTACTTGATTTCTTTTTTTTCAAATTTAAACAATAAAATTATACCTTTTAACAAAATTAATATTAAATTAAAAAAAACAACTAAAATTAAAAAAGTTTATCTACTTATTAACTAACTATATATATAAGCAATTATTATTTTCTATTTAAAAAGTTAGAGATTTTCTAACTTTAAGCACATGCCCTCACAATTTTCTATAACTAAATGCCATTATGCAAGAGTTAGTATGTCCCTAGTGAAGTAACAATTCATGTGAAGGGGATTATAGGCATAGATTAATGTGCAATAGGCGTAGCTATTGTCTAACCGTTGTTTTGCATTACTATACAATAGAACTTTCACTAGATTTGATGGTGAATTTTATCAACACAATGGAATATAAATACTAGCACTTACTTAACTTGTGGTTGGTGAATGCTGATAGGCCACAAGTTAAGTGTTTACCACGAAGTGTTCATTATCCATGCATCAACTACTAATTATTTTTTATATTAATTTTTTTATAATTGTTTATTTCGAATTTGGAACGACTTCCATAAAATCAATCTGGGTAGTACACTTATCACTTCCTCATGCGATTTAGGAAAAGCATAGACACTAGTCCACCCCAAATTCTAAGATATAAACACCTATCAATATAAATATATTTTTAATGATATAAAATTAATTAATTTTTTTAAAGTATAAATATTATAAAAAATATAAAAAACCATTATAAATTTTTCTTTTTAAAAAAAAGAACATGCTTTTGATCAATTTTAAATGTGTACAATACAAAAAAAAAAGTGATCCTTATCTATGGATCTTCATATAACACTTCCACAAAACATTCCAAAAAAAACATCTTGATTCTACTGGTTCCATAGAATCCTTCAACTACAAAAAAATCATACATATATGAAAATAATAAAAAAGCTAGATATTATAAATCTTGCTTGAAACCAAACTTGCTTCTTAGAACTCATCCACATACAAACTCCCAGGATTCAAAAGCAAAGCCTACTTTGAAAGCATGTCAGCTTCTATGTTATGTTCACGATAAACATGTACAAAGCTCTCATTCTAAAATTGTCCGCTAACCTCCTTTAAATGTAATGCCAAATGATATAGCCTATTATCTTGAATATGTGATCCACCCTTCATCCATTTAATGGTGAGGTGGGAATCCCCAAACACTTGGATCTTCTCCAACGCTTGATTTAATAGGTGAAATAAAAGCAGATAATTTATCCCAATATTGCACCCATTCCCCTACCATCCCAAGTTCAAGAAGTTCACGGGACTGTAACCATCCTTAGTTCCACAAGTCTGTGGTAAGGTGGTTTACAAATTTATTTAAGGTACAACAACCACTTTCTTGAAGTTATAGAACAAGCTCATCCAAAGTTGCATACATGTGCCTCAACCCGTCTTTAATCCCAAAGGTGGACAAGCCTTAGTCCTTTGAAAAGTCCATACTCATATCCATTTGTATTTGTGGTTGCAAGATTATTTCACAACTCAAAGTTGTGGTGGTAAGACAAAGGGAGGCAGATCCATTAAGCCATTGGTTTTGGGTAAGAAGTGTTACATTTTATAAGAAATAAATATGTGATCTATGGTGGTTATGTTAGACTTATTAAAGGCTTATGATAGGACTAGGTTGTTTTATTTAAAGTTACTATTTATTCATGTTGGTTTCATTTTGAATGTATGTTGGTTTCATTTTGAATGTGGTGAACTAGATTATGGGTTGTAGATCCTCTATACTTTTTGTAGTTCCTATCAATGGTTTTACTTTTTCTTTCTTTCAACCTATTAGGGGTTTGAGGCAGGGTTTCCCTTGTCACCCTATTTCAAGGAAATTTTTAGGGTGAAGTTTCGCCAATTGGTTATTTTTGGACTTTTTTTTCAAAAAATAAATTCTTTATTCGGTCATTTTTAGCTCTAATATCGCCTATATTTACATAAAATATGTTTTTTTATCATAATATTCGCTAAAATTTACAAATTTCAATAATAAATTGTATGTTTCATATTTAATATTTGCCTATAAATCTACATATATGCTTTTTTCAATCCAAAATAATTGCCTAGAACACTATACTTAAGTATACTTTTATAATCCTTAAAAAATACCTTGCCCTATCTAGTCCTGTTGGTAGCTAGGGGTCCTAGTCAAGCATTGTCTCTTTGCGTCTCATCAATCCCCTGCTGATTCGTAATAAGATCAGTCGTAAGATCAGTCTTCAGATCAGTCTTCTGCCTGTCAATCATTGTTGTATGATCGTAAGTACAAGAACGTATAGCATCGTAAATATCAATAGTAGAACGAGGACCATTCACGAGATTGAAATCGGTACCCTTCCAATCCTCCTCGATAATATCACGAATACACTTTTCCCTGGGAATTCCTTCACGATCGGTAATATCTTGATCATCTGGTATATCAGGTTGTATTGGCGGTCCGTTAATATCCAAATCTTTTGGCGAATTGAGAATATCTGAATCTTTTGGCGAATTGATAATATCCGATGCCGAATTGAGAATATTCGAATCTTTTGGCGAATTGAGAATATCCGAATCTTTTGGCGAATTGAGAATATCCGAATCTTTTGGCGAATTTATAATATCCGATACCGAATTGAGAATATCCGAATCTTTTGGAGAATTGATAATATCCGATGCCAAATTGAGAATATCCGAATCTTTTGGCGAATTGAGAATATCCGAAATAAGGGTAGCTAAGAGATCCAAAGTCATTAAAGGAATTAATGCTTGGGTGATGGATATCTCATTCCTATTTTATTTGTCAATGATTTCTTACTTTTTACTGGCAACTCTTTGGTTGAAGGTCACAAGCTCCAAGAAACTTCACAATTATATTGTAAAGCCACATGCATGGAGGTAAATTTCAATAAGTCTTCAATTAGTTACAATGAGTTGGAAGAGGGGCTTCAACAAGATCTAAGGAAAGTGTTCCCATTCACAATTCAAGAGATGGATGCCAATATGAAATATTTGGGATACAATATCAAGACAAATGGCTATTCAAAGCAAGATTAGTCATGGTTGATTGGTAAAATAAAAAATAAGATTGGTTTTTGGTGCAATAGATGGTTGGATTGGGGAGGGCATTTGACTCTTATTAAATTAGTTTCAGAGGCTTTACATGTGTATGCCTAGCACTGATTAGCTTGCATCTCCAAAGGGATATTGGAGCAAATAAGGAAACAACTTTGTTTCCGATTTCTGTAGAAGGGTGGTTCAAATTAGGGGGATATCGTCTCGTATGTTTGAAAAATATTAATTAGTGTAATACGCCCAATTTTGACTTGGAATGTATTAAATCAAAACTTTGTAAATGATGTAAATATGCTAGTATGGATTCCAAGTGTGGAGCTCAAGGTAAATGCACGACTACTGGATGGCTAGGCATGTATAATGTAAAAATTTTTATATGGACAATGTGGTTGGATTGTCATGCTAACTTGAAAGGTATGTAAATATTATGTTGTAAAAATAATAAAATGGTCCAAAATGGCTGTGGAAAGGGGGCATATGGGAGATTAAATCTTGTAAAGTCGAGTGTCAATCTTAGAGCTCATCCAATTGCTGACATGCGTCTTCAATGAGCCAATTACTTTCTTTTCACTGTTAAATCCAATCATTGAGTGCATGTATGAGGTTGGTGGGGAACGTCTTCTCATGTAGTTATGGAAGCATGGGATGAATATATACTTTTATGAAAATTGTAAGAGTCCTTTCTCCTATGGTCAGAAATTATGTTAGTTGTCTTTTCACCATCCTCTCATCTTATTTAGAATCTACCACTCATTCTCATGTAGATTTTACACTACGTAGATTTTTTCCTCTTGCTTTTCATTGCCATTATCATTACCATACTTAAGCATAACCAAAAATTTAAAATTGTGAAGGAAAAATTGCAGATTTGAGGGGAAAGAGATTGTTGTAGGTGAGCATAGAGGTTGGGCAAGATAGGAATTTTACCCATTGAGTTTTGTTTCTTCTAAATACTTGAGAAGCCATGAATTAATGTTACAAGGGGTCTTCAATAATATATAGCAGGTTGGAATCATTTTGCACACACTGAGAAGCAATGTAAAGGTTGTATTTCCCAAGGAAACTATGGAACAATGAAGAGAGAAATGTCGCCCTTATGTTGTGTGGGGTAGTAGAGAAGAGTGTTGGGATCGCTGAGTGAGATCCTTATAACAAAAGGTGGGCAGTTTGGCTAAGCATGAGAGCAAATGGGTTGTGGGCCAAGAGAGTGAATCATGTAGATGTTTCCTTTTCCAAGGTGGCCTCGTAGCACAGCATGGGGGTGGTTTCTACAATTGATACCTATGATTGGGTGGGAAATCGCTCTTACACAACCATTAGCTTGGATCTTATTGTTATGAAAATGAAGACAAGTAGTGCAGTTTTGCACCTCCCAGATTCAAGAAGAAGAAATGGTTGAAACCAAGTAGTAGTAAGAAGAAGAAGAAAATAATTGAAACCTGAAAATTTGGAGCAGAAAGTACTAGAAGAAGCTACATCATCACATAGTAGCAAAAGGTAAAGATGAAAAAGTATTCTTAGTTCAAGGTTTGGCGTCAACTAAAGTGGAAACAACACAAACAAGTTGTAAGTGTAGTTGAAACAAAGACCAGCTGGCATGTTAAAGGGAATATGTTTTTATCAGTAGTATGATTATTAGTTTAAACATCTGATATTAAAAGGTTCAATGTTAAAGAATGTAATCTTAGTTGTTTGCTGTTAATTAATCTATATGCGTTAGTTAGTAATATGTTTAACGGCTATGATCAAAGTTGTTCATGCAACAAAGATTCATTGTATTTGTAAATTTTTATAATGTGGAAGAGCATAGGATGCTCCATGTACTATGATTATCATTCTTCATCTTCTTGTCTCCATAAATTTTATCAATTATTCATAACAAGAAACAATGTAACAGGTTTCTCAAATTAAAATCTCATGGTAAGGAGTATTTAAATATTTGACACTTAGAAGATTGGGAGAGATTTCTAACAGCTAAGTTAAGAATAGCCAGATATTTGAACACAAGAAGATTTTGCCAGAAAAATGAATATGAATATGTATTGAAGGAGATGCCCCTTTGAAATGTCTTATCACTTGTAATCACGCTGAATTTGAACTTTGAAGCTTCAATCCAAGGTATCAAAAAATCTTTAAAATTTGGTTCCAAATAGAATAAAAAATAATCACATCTATCACAATGGAAATAGTTGAACCCCATGGTGGAAAATTGCTAGAGCTATATAGAAGTTTCTCAAGTTCATACATGTCAAAAAGAACAGCAACAAATTAGCCAATTGTTTTTCCACAAATTCACATACACCAAAGATGATAACATCATGTTCTGGGATAAAAAATTATAAAGCCTCCTCTTAATATATCCTAACTTTTGTACCACATCAGTGGACGACCAACCACCTGGAATGAATACATAATTTATGAAGCTCCATAATTGTCATTCTCTGATAACTCTGGTGAGCTTTTCAAATCATTCTGCTGTCAAGCACATGGATTTGGTAGGGCAAATTCCAACTAGAATGATGATATAGACCCACCAGAAATTCCCTATTTCACTCGGATAGATTAAATGCATTCGAGTATACATAATCACAGAAAGGATGGGAGCTCGCTACCTTTGCACCTACTGCTTCTCATTCTGTCTGCTCATGTCTACTATGGCGGAATTCTCTACATAAGGCAAGAGAGAGCGTCTGGGGACCCAGGGCATTCTTGCTGTAAGGAGTAATCAGCCTGAGAACCCATTCCGTTTGCGTTAATGGTTTGCTAATTTCATGACCCAACAAGGCTACGGAGCACACGACCCCGAATTTGGCTCAGACACTCAACCATAGCTGTGTATCAAATGGAAGGATTCTAGCAACCCTTTATCAACTGGAAATTTACTTTAGAGAGTGAAGTGATTTGGCATCCTCACTACAGGTCAATCTTGAGCAGAAACGAATGGGTTTCCTAGAGTGTAACATTTCAGCCATAACAAACCCATATAACGAATGATAATCATTACGTCCATTTGCAAATTAAAAATTTTCTTCACATGGAGTGGCATGTTTTTTTTTTTCTAGGTTCCATTTCCATGGGTTTGCCCCACCTGTATTGTATGGCATGAGTTCAAGGGATGAAGTCATGTGCGAGTCCTGGGCAGATTTGGTAAAATAAGTACCCCAGGACTGACTTCAAAGCCAAAGGAAGGTCCCGACTTCTAAGCCAAAGGAAGTCTTTAGTGGAACTCCTCGGAACACGCTTTTAAAACAATTCCTACTACCAAAATAAGTTCTTCGCTTACAAACATTAATGAGAAAGAGTAAAATCCTAAAACATAAAAAATACATCAATTTGTAAATGATAATATTGCTTGAAGCATGTCCATTTTGGAAATTGGTATCTTAAAAATAATATTTCCAACTCTCTTAATGAAAGCGTTTGACAATATTGCCGACTTTGCAATCAAAATTGTAGCTATCATCAAGACACCAAAGCATGCTATTCGCTTTTGCTAAATGTATAAGCACTAGATTGATTATTGAAATTTTGTAACCACGGTTTGGGATACAGCTTTGGTAGGCTCTGCTCATGAATCCATGCGCATACATATATTGGCATTCTCATTACAAAACAATATAAGAAATGATTGTGTTGGATATTTGGACAGATCAATGGCAAAATTGTTGCTTTTTATTATCAGTACAAGATCGATAAAGATGGTGAAGGACAAAAGAATAAATTTCAAAAAAATACCATCAGGATACATGCACAGACCTGTTGTGCCCAAAAAAATGCCTCGGATGCATAGCTTCTTGATTTTCCCTTTCATCCTGCTAAAAGCAGGCTAAACTTCTATTCGAGCATAGAATCACCTCCAAATATCATATATAAAGTTATAAACCCTACAATACTTTAAATACAACTTGGCTCTAAAAATATACTTAGATAACAAATACAATGAATGCCATTATATTTTAAATTTATCCATATCCAGTTGCTAAATATCGACAGCTTTAGTTTTAAAAAAAAATGTTCCCAACCTTCCCTCAGAAAGTGATTGCATCCCCTCCCAGATTTATAAGGAACAGAACGGCTGCTAAAAGGTATTCCCAGGATTTGGCAACTACCAGTTTGAAAGCAATAAAATGAAGCCTTTTAGAACCATACAGCAATACATGATTCAAACACTGAAAACCATAGAGACAAAAACCGACAATGTGCCCTCAAATTATTGATGTTTAGTGAAGTAACTTTGTACAAGCTTTTTATTTGAGGAGACCACATACAACTTGTAATTTGCTGTCAAATTTCAAGTTGATCGGCCACTTTGAAGAAGAGGGTGAGAAAGCTCCATCCATTATAAGTTCCAAGAATACCAATGGGAAGCCACTGCACAGGCCAACATGCATATCGCATTTTTCTAAGATTCTGCTGCTCATCCCCACCATCTAGCGCTTCTAATTGTTTCGTCAATTCCTCTATCCTTGCCCTTAGACGAGCAGATCTTGCATCTGCCAAATGAAATGTATCAATGGAAGCCATAGCAGCAGCTGCCATTTCTTCTTTAGACTTTAATTTGTTATTTGCTTCATCCAAAGATTGTTCCACCTCTTCCAGCTCTCGCCTCAGTTTTGTTATCTGTAAACATAAACAATTTATAACTAACGTTTCAAAACAATACATCAACACCTTCTTAGGTGTCAATCACTGGGGGACTCCTCCCACAGAGCCATTTTTAATTATCCATACCCTATTCATATCTAAACGCTGATTTGGCCAATTAAATAATGCAGTGAGCAGCATAGCGTTTATGGAATATAATACGATGTAGAAATATAAACTAAAAACGAATAATAAAAATGAAAAACGATCTAAACAGTTACCCTTACTAATCATAACTGCAACAGTAAGCATGCGTGGTAAGAGAAGGCTCTGAGTATGTTGTAGGGGACAAAAGAATGTGAGTATGCTATGTGCAAACATTGATGATGAAAGTGAAGTATATAAGATTGAAAGAGAGTAACCCCTCATCAAGTGGCTCATTACTCTAGTAAAAGTTACTATACTTTATATAGAAGTATTTGGAAAAAAGTCTTACATCACATGTCGATAAAACAAACGCCCTCCAAGGCGAGATCTAAACGTTACCTTATTTCTTTAAGCGGTTGAGCCTTAAAGAGCGGCCTTTGAAAGTAAATTATGTACTTGCTTACCGGCTTTTCAATTTAATCCGAGGAAGCTTAGACATTGAATCGCGGGAGAGGTCATTTATGCGCTTGCTTACCGAGGAACCAGACATTTCTTTACTTATTCAATTTTTTTTACACGGAAATTTTAGTTGGAATTCCTGTATATGGGCTAGTATTAGCCAAGGTGCCTGTTTCTATTCTGCAAATGCTGAGAAATAGAATCATAAGAAATAGAATGATGAACTTTTTATGGTCTGTAACCGTGAATGGAGATAAAACTCATTTGGCAAAGTGGGAGAAAATGTTTCTTCAAAAAAGTTTGGAAGGGTGGACTTACACTGGTTCAACTTTGCTTTGGGTTTGAAAAGTTTTTGAAGGGTGGACTTACACTGGTTCAACTTTGCTTTGGGTTTGAAAACATTTTGGAGAGATTTATTTGGTACGTGCTTGTGGTGTGATGGCTTGAAGCAAAATATATTAAGGGTAAATTAGTGGTTGATTGGATCAGACAACCCAACAAAATTGTGGTTAGGATATCAAATTTCTGGAATAAGTTTGTTCGGGATTTTCTTTGGATAAGTAGGTGGGTCTCTTGGAAGGTGAAAAATGGAAGACAGATCTTATTGGGGTGGATCCTTACATTAGGGGGATTACACATATAAATTCTTGCATTCACTTTTTGCCTACCTTTCTAAGAATGGATTCAGTACACTTGATCATGTGCAAAGATCCATTTAGATGGGGAGTTCTGCTTCTTATTGGTTACATTTTGAAGACATCGGTTTGAATGGGATTTGGGCTGATGAATGGACTTCATATATTGATGGACTAAACAGAGTTAGTATCAGATTAAATGGAGCAGATGAATCTCTCAAGTCATGGAATAGAATGTTGTCGCCGGATCACGCACCTGGTTAACGCAGCATAAATCTATGCTATTGCTCGGTGCGCCTTTGGGGGCAAGTCTCAAGTCATGGCTGTCACCTAATCTTGACTCCTCTGTTTACGCCAACTCCTAATCGAAGCCAAGAGGGGTAGTCCCTATGGAATGTTTCTAAGGTTATTAGAATGTTTTGGTGAATTAGTTATGAATGTTGTTTAAGGAGTTTTTAAGGAAGTTTATGATTAAAAAAAATTTCCAAGATTTGTTTTGCAAAATAGTTTAGAAAAAGCTTTCACCAACGAAATAAAATGACAACTAAAATAGATAGCACAATAATGATATTAAACAAATAAATGAAAAGCTTGTTGTGGACCAATGCCTTATGGAGTCAATATACCAGATGTGAAAATTGTTATGAAAGATAAATGTTTTGCAATTGTCTCTTGGTTAGTTTTAGATTATTAGTGATTCGAAGTTATTTTAGGGAAAAGAGGAGCTCCCGAAATACCGTGAGGTATAGGGAGGAATGTCCAGAAATCAAAAGATGGTGGATCCTCACGAGAATGTGTAGGCTGTAATGGAGTCTCTAGGGAGGTATTCAACAGTACACCAATGAGGGTGTAGCCTAACTGCGTCCTGAGGTCACCTCCCAGTTGTTCCCGCTTCCTCTGAGAAATTTCCCCACACAACTTTCAATTATTCGCAGTGCTGGATTTTCACTATGTGAGGGGTTGTATATTTTATTAGGTGAGTTATTAGCTTAAATGTGAAAGATTAAAGAAGTGGCTACAATCGTTTCGGATTTCCCACAGACCTAGGCAAGATGCCTGCAAGGGGAAAGAGCATACCTTGATATGTAAGTCAAATGTTAATTCCAAATTGTGGTTGTAAGACAAGAATATTTAAAACTAAAACATAAGTAAAGCAGCACAAAATCTGTGTGCCACTTTTCTGATCAACCACCACTAATCGGCAAAGCCTTTGTGTGGTGGTGAGAGCATACTTCGTGGCAACGATATTTTGTGTTATTTCTAAATTACGCTTGCAAAAATAAAATGAAATTAAAAGCAAATTTGTAAAATGAATTAAGTATACAATCATGCAAATTAAAGGTGTGTGTATGTGTTTGTTAGAAAAAAATATTCCACAAAAAATTGACAAATGAAAATTCCCCCTAGGGGGGGTGCGGTGTGGGCGTTGATTATCCCACTGCTCTCGTTTAATAATTACAATAAAAGTAGAGAAGAAAATGCCTCTTAGTCCACTTTAGTTGGATCTAAGGGCTTACAATCATATAGAAATTTTTACAAGTGGATGGGGTCCACCAGAAGTGTTTTTTGTGCTCTTTGACCGGTTTTGGTCACAAATCCGGACACTTTCGTCACGGACCTGTTATGGGGTCCACCGGAAGTGTTTTTTGCACTTTTTGACCGGTTTTGGTCACAAATACGGCCACTTTCGTCACGGACCTACTAAAAACCAGCAAGCTAAAACGCTTCAAATTAGTGGTTAGAACATACAAAAATACATACAAATACAATATCTTATGCTTACAAAAATATTGGAAAATACTAAGCACTTTCGAGCATAAGAAGCTAGATCTAGATCTACGATTTAACCTTGAGATGAAGCTATCTAGATCTATGAAAAGCAAGAAGTTTAAAGTATGAACTTTGAATCTATCCTACTTGCTTCGAATAAAACATGAAGAAAAGAAGACTTTGTTTATGTGAAGAAGATGGAACAACCACAAACTATTTAGCTTCGGAAGAGTGGAGGAAGAGTGATGCCTGCAAAGCCAATATGTTAACCAAAATAAAGAAGCAACCAACCACCAAGTTTGGAAGGAGAGTCAAGACTAGATCAACCTCCAAGGCTTAGCATCTGATCCTGCACAACTTCAAAAGCACTCATACACCAAAGAAAGATTAAATCTAGTATATCAAATGATAAGAAATTAAGAGGGCAAGAGTACAACCGAATACTTTTTGCTACTCCTAGATCTCTAAACATCCAACAAAAATAAGCAACTCAATAACTATGAATGCTTACCCTACTATGATCCAAGATCTTTGCCAAGTTAGATCAACCCACAATAGTAATATGAAAGCAAAATGAAATTATACAAATACACCTCACACAAGTGCATGCATGAACATGGAACACGGGCAACCAATCTTGACCTCCAAAGTCTTCAAAATATTATTCAACAATGGCCAAAAATCTTAAACAGTACATGAGCATAGGTTTAATGCTCCATGAAGAGAATGGGATCAATGCCTTGCTTTTGTTAGAGTTTTTGGTATCTCGAGATGTCCTCCATGATTCAGATGCCTTGCATGGAGGTACATCAACAATATAGGCATCAATGTGGAGTAGAGGGTGAGATACACTCTACTTAGTGGCATGAGTCCATTGGTGACTACATGAAGGCCTTTCGGGCAGTTTTGCCTCTTGCATGCATGAGATTTGCATGGCCAGTTAGTAATTTAAAATAGCGTGCAAAAGTGACTTTTTGCATGCACGGATATTAGGTTTTTGGCAAATCTTATTGATCGGTGAGATTATATATAGAGGCAGGAGCTCCCCAGACGAGGCACTTCAGTTGACTTATCTGAGAGAAATCTGTCAGGAGTGAGGAGGACGCATTAGTGCATGCATGGCGACTTTCTGAGATAGAGAGAAGATTTTACAGGAGGGACATGGGTGTGATCTGAGCTGGATCAGATATCACTAGTCCAGAGGCACTTGGAACCCAAATCTGTGGACTGAGATAGTTCACTAGAGTGGATTCTGTAGAGATTGTGGAGGATAACTTCCAGAGAGGGAGAGGGGCACATTACCAAAGGGGAGAAGAGCCCATTCAAAGTCTGATCTTTTGATTGAGCGTTTGAGACTTTCAGAGTAGCCTTGCCTCAGTGTTGAGGAAGGGTTGTGACGATCAGAGCTTAGATCTGCTGAGATCTGATCCAATACGAGCATTTGACATCCAGAGGGAGGGCACACTTTTCCATGCAGAGGAAGGGCACATTCACTAGTTGAGCAGTTGGCTTTCTTCCATAGCAAAGCAGATCAAAGCAAAGCAGTGGGAGAGGCAGTACAGTCAAAGCTACCTACAGACAAACTCAGATCCAAATTAACAGCTAGGGAACATTTCCTCTGTGCATGCATCAATTGATGCATGCAGGTCTAGGGTCTTGACCTAGTCAGGATTGAGTGTTACATCTGAGGTAACATTGCAAGTACTTGTTTATTTCATATATTTCTTTGGGCTCGAGATAGTGGAAATCCCCACAGATTGTCGGTTTTCCCTGTTTGGGGTTTCCAGGGTATATTTAGTGTTGTGTGTGATTGATTGAGTATTTCAATGTTTAAGTGTAAAGAGATCTATAGCATTTGATTCTTAATTTTTTAAATGCAATATTGATTTATAAAGACTCAAACAAGTTGAGATATCTGGGCTATCCAGAGGAAGTAGTGGTCTATGGATAAAATTTACAGCTTTTATAAGAAAACGGAGTGAAGAAGGGTGAGTTAAGGAGGGGGTGCGCATTCCTTGAGAAGAGGATCTCAAATCCAATCCAATCCAATCCATAGTTTATCCCTTGATTTGTGTGAATGGGAGTGATTGGAGTGCCACCTAAGGAGGGCGCCCTTCTCCACACCTTGGGATTATCTTCCATGCAATGAAGTGATGCCACCTCAAGAAAGTCGCCCAAGAGAGAAGAGGACGCACTTCCTCAAGCTTGACAACTTGCCTTCCTCTTAAACATGCTTGGATCCACCAAATATTGCATGAGACATTCACTAAATGCCCCTGCCAACTCAGTTGGGCCTTCACAGAGACAAATTCCACTGATATAGGAATTTGATTTTCTCTCATATTTATTATTTTTTAATTAAAAAATTCCTCAAAATTAATTTTGAGAGAACTTTTATTTAAGTGAAAAATAATAACTTGGAACTTAGGAAAAGTGGATTTAGGGGTTTTGTGGGTGCTATGGGTTAGAAAATGAGCACCCCCATACCAAAATTCACCTCCTAACCACACTTCTATCACTTTTTTTATATTTTTTAGTTAAAATATTAAAAAAATCCTGTTAAACGGGAAAAATTATTTTTCTCCGAATGACTTAAAAATCCTAGGGGACCTAGTGCATGTCCATATGACTCATTATTGATGGTTAGCATGTTTAAAATACATAGACACATTGGATTTAATAACCTCCCTAGGCTCGACCACCATGAAAAATACTCCAGCTTTGGAGGTATGAGTGAAAAACTCAGGAATTATACGCCACTAAAGTGCAACGCATAATTCCTAAGGAAAAAACACTCTAGAGTATCCCCTTGATAGAAAAACCTAAAGTAGTCCAAGCCTTTTACAAAAGTATCATGCTTAGATCAACTTATTACAATTCCCCCAAGGGGGTCTGGACATGCAAATTTTACAAAGGGCCATAAATTTGGCCTGATGAACCTTTGAACACTGCTGATGAACAATTAGATTGTTCAAGTCTTCGACGGTTCACTCGGAATCCAGTAAGTGCAATTTTAGTGGATAACATAGAACAAATGGTCAGGTGAGTGCAAAATCTCTTATGAAGTGATTACTTTTGTGAACTCTGAATCTGAGGATATAAGTGGTGGTATAGAAGAATTTGGAAATGGAACCTGCCTATGAAATTTAAATGTTTTCTATGGCTCTGCATAGAAAATAGAATTATGACTTAGATAATTTAATTAGAAGAGGATGGTCTAGTCCTAATTGTCGTACACTTTGTCATCCAGATGGTGAATCTGCTTATCATTTGTTTGTTCGATGTTCTTTTAGTAAATTTTTTTTTAAGAAAATCAGGGAAGAGCTTCATATCTCATATGAGTGAGGATCCTCTTCATTAGATGATAATTTGGGAATCTAGGTTAAGAATGTTCATAGACACAAAGAACTGCCAGTTTTTATTAGTTGGAGAATTTGGCGTTCTAGAAACTCTACTATATTTGAGAATAAGTCTCATAATGTGTTGGTAATTAGTAATAGAATTTTGGGCATATAAAGGGAATACTTTAAAGCAGAAAAATCTGGAAGACACATGCTGATAATTGAATCTTCTCTGTTAGTTGACATAATCGTGACTTGTGGGGTTTTTTGATGGGGCTACTCAAAAGGGTTTAAGTAGATGAGGGATGCATCTAAAAATAAACGAATCTCACATTTATATGCTTTGGATGGGTGGATCAAGGTCCAAAGAGCAGAATTATTGGCTATTTGGGGTTTACTATATTTTGATACTAATATCGACATTGTAACATTACAGGTACTTGGAGATTCTAAGGTGATCTTGGACTAGGCTAAAGGTATCTTTGAAATACATGTGATCATTTTGGAACAATGGTTTCAACGGATTGTCACTCTTAGTGCTACCTTTTCAAATATCATTTTTCAGAATATATATAGGGAACGGAACTCTATAGCTGATGGACTTTCTAAGAAGGCTATAGGATCATCTGAAGGATCTTTATTTTTTTAGGAATATAAGGTTGAGGATGTCCTTGTTTCTAAGGGTACACTTCCTTTGTTCTAATAGGTGATAACAGTATTTGCATGAATGTATATGTCGAGTCTTTATACTTTAAGTTACTTTTTGGTTATAAATGACAATTATGGATAGTATATATGATATTGTGGGTGACTGTTTGTTTTGACAGTACTGAAAGCCTTTTTTTGTATAGGGGGGATAGTGGTTTCAAGATATACTTTGTGGGTTTTCTATCCTGAAGTGGAGAATACTGACAGTATTTTTTGGATGTAAAAGATATGTATCAAAATATTGCTTTCTTTGATTCTATGGAATAACAAGAAGCAAGTTTTTTCCTTGGTGAAAAATAAACACTCATCCAAGAATCACTCCGCTCAATATCGTCTTACTACAATGTCTTAAATGCTTTATTGGACAACAAAAGTCATTAATGAATGAAAGATGAGAGTTACATGGTGGTACCGACTATATGTTTGTCACAAAGTTCAATTCTTGTGTATTTGCTCCACTTCCACATAAAACGTTATATAAGATGTCAATGAATATGTTCAGTGGAAAATAGGGACCTCAAAAAGTTTTGAGCACTTGGATGTACCCCTATCCCCTTTTCAAATACAACTAAAACAAAATAAAAAAGTTTGATTGATGACTTCAAGATGGAGTAAGCAAATTTCCTGAAATACATATTATTGAAACATGATGGAGGCTACGCAACAAAAATAAAATTTTAATCGATGTCTTTTTGATCTGCATGGGAGGCTCACACTCCCCCTTCATGTATTAGGCACTATTTGGGTTATATTCCCATGAATGTATTAGTTGATTTAGATTATCATAGATATCTTAGTATTAAATAATCAGCAGCATTTATTGTGCTCCTTTTGTAATTGTTATAAAAAGGCACTCTGCCTCATAATACAATCTAGTCTTGTTTGTGCAAAGCTTGTCTCTCTTTCATTTTGTTTGTGCTAGTAGCTGGTTAGAGTTCTGAGTTTATTGTGCTTTAGTTTAGGAGGTGAGGCTCTCCTAGCCTCACCTTCCATTGTTGTGTTCAGCTTGTCTTGCATTTCAGTTTTAGTCTTAGTTTTCAGATCTGGCCTGCCCTACAGGCGGATCAATTGGTATCAGAGCAGTTCGCTCCTCTACCTGATCATTTTTTTTTTGTAGTTTGCCATTTCTTTTATTTATTGGTTAGGTTTAGGTATTTTTTTGTTGGTTTCTTGGGTATGAGAGCCGTCTCTCTGGTTTATTTTCCTGTGGATTGATCCTTCAGCTCCCCCCTCATGCCATCTCCCTCCACGCATTCTCAGCCCACGCTCACTGCCATATCCACACGCTTAGACAGCCACATGCATGCTGCCTCCATATCCCATCTTCACACTCAATTTTTTTTCTGCAGACATAAATCTTCCACTCACTCACGGTTCTACCTATTGCGTCCAGCCTACCCACACTGTCTGCCCATGCCTTCTGCTTATTACGCATAGCTAATCAACATTTCCAGCTTTTTTCTACCCAGCCCGCACACTATTCACTTCACGCACCCTACCCCCAACTTTCACGCTTCTAACCCTAGCCCTAATCCTGCACGCGGCCTCTCCACTCCTCACTCAGCCCAACATTCACGTTGCCTCCATCAACCAATGCCCAACACGCCCACTTGCAGAGGCTCCTCCTAACAGCTAGCAATCCCTCTCACTCCCCTTTCTCAATGCTGTCCATGCTCATCACGCCAACCCACGATTCTCCACACCTTCACTCCATGCATTGCACGCAGCCCTTTCAACGCTGCCCTCCTAAATCCTCTCACGCTCAGCCATCACGCCAGCTAACTACATTCATTCCATGGCTTTGCTACCTACAATCTTCTGCACCATCAATATTCAACACACACGTCCTCTCTCTAACCTGCACGCTTCTCTGCCATTCTGCCCCCTCCATTCACGCCCAGCACTTACCTGTTACCTTTCCCCACTCCTGAGCAGCAACCTTCACGCCCAGCCACTCAACTCTCAGACCTATCCATTGTTCCACGCATGGCTCGGTGCACCCAACATCAACATTTCACCCACGAAATCAGCAACTCAGACCTGTACGCTGCATTAACTCTTGCATAACTGCCCCAGCCTTCAAGGTTCATGCTCAGTCTGCCCTTTTGCATTGACGTCTTTACTGCCATCCCCAGCATCTTGGCCCCCTCCATCGCAGCCTCTCCAACATTCACACATCCCTTTGCTTCACGCCCCCTTCACACATCCCTTTGCTTCACGCCCCCATTCACGCTGCACTCATCATTCCCTCACGCTGTCAATCCATCTCCTGCACGCTTCCACGACCTACGTTCTTCTGCTCCATCTACAGTGCACTGAAGTTTTTTTGTTTGGAGAAACTCTGAAAAGAAAATGGTCACCATCTTTTTCTTAGTAGAGTGGTAGAGAATAGAGCCAAGCCTGGATAGGCATCGTATCCATTACAAGTTTTTGTTTTTCTTGTTGGGAGGGGAGTGCCTCCTCAGGGAAGAAGGAAACTGCATGGTATAGCTGATATGCTATATGCCCACCCTGATTCTAGTCATGCGTGCAACACTCTTTCACTTCTCACATAGCTGGCATGTCAAAACCCCAACTTTATGACCTTATGTCTTAGATGAAGGTTATGTTTGAACAAAATGAATAGCAAGCCAGATTTTGGTTGCAAATCCAGCAATGACAAAAACACTTTTTCAAGCACATATAATGCTTGGTATGCTGCGACCTCCAGAAGTGATGCCTAACATCCAGCAGTCTATAAGTCACCATTCCATCTAGCAAGCCATCTTCAACATGGCCTCTTCAACGTTATGCAGAAGTTCATTTTGCATTATACACCAGGCCATCATCAACATGGCATATTCCGCATTTTTCAAAAGCACATTTCGAATTTTTCAGCAAGCCATCATCAACATGGCATCTTCAGTATGATTTAGAAGTTTATTTCACACTCTCCAGCAAGCCATCATCAACATGGCATCTTCAACACACTCCAGCAGTTCAGAGGGATCCGCTCCCTCTCTAGTTAGCACTTCTTAGGATTCTCAACAATCTGTACTCAGCAGTACTCTACAGCGGTGGTTTCACATTTTTGGTTCAAAGTTTTACTTTGCATTAGTATTAGTTCTCTTCCAATATTAGCTCACTTTTCAGTCCCATTTTTGCTATTTCCTCCAACAATACTCTCCATCACTTCACAAAGTTTTGTTTACAGAAAAGGCCTTCATAAGTTTTCGAGGTAGCTTCAAGTTTTTGTATCAAATCACACCCTTATTATGATCAATATCAGTTCATTTGCCGGTGGTACACAAATCTACACACAGATCTACACCACGTAGAGAGGAGGAAACACAGATCTCTCCCTCTAGTTTAATTTTCATAGGATGACGTACAGCAGCTGCATGGGCACTCCACCTACTCGCATCTTACACCAACCCCACCTGATCCGCCTGTAGGGCAAGCCAGATATGAAAACTAAGACAAAACTGAAATGCAATACAAGCTAAATACAAAGATGGAGGGTGAGGCTAGGAGAGCCTCACCTCCTAAACTGAAACACAATAAGCAATCAGAATAACCAACAACTACTAACACAATAGAATGAAAAGAGAGACAAACTTGGCACAAACAAGAATGGCACACAAAAACTTGTTTGTATTACGAGGCAAGGTGCCTTTTTATAGATTACAAAGGGAGAGCATATTAAATGCTATTCATTATTTTAATAATATATCTAATCTAATATTATCTCTAAAACATTAAACCCGATATACCAAAATGGGGAGTGTGAGCCTCCCATACAGACCAATTCCTCCCGGTTGAAGTGGAAAGCGTCCCTGCTTTCCTACCTCCCGGTTGAAGTTTTTGATCACTATGGATAGATGGAGTGCATACTGCCATGTCTGCTCAAAAGTTGTAGTGATGCTAGAACAAAAGGATTGTTGATGTTGCAAAGACTGGGAGGGTGGAGACACCTGGCTGCCTAGTGAGTGCGGCTGAGACTGAGAGGGTGGAGACACCTGGCTGCTCAGTGTGTTGTGCCGCGTAGTTGGGGAGGGTGGAGACACCTGGCTGCCCCAAAGTGAAAGAGAACCCTTGTGAACCAGTGAAGAGGAACCTCTGGAGTGAGATGGCGAGTGCTACAAAACTGTGTTAAGTGCTGTAGAGTATTGCTGGAGGAATAGCAAAAATGGAACTTGAAAAGCGAGCTAATATTGGAAGAGAACTAATATTGCTACAAAGTGAAGCTTTGAACCAAAAATGTGAAACCACCACTGAAGAGTACTATTGAATACATACTGCTGAAAATCCTAGAGAGGGAGCGGATCCCTGTGAACTACTAGATGGTGTTGAGGATGCCATGTTGATGATGGCTTGCTGGTGAATGCGAAATAAACTTCTAAATAATGTTGAAGAGGCCATGTTGAAGATGGCTTGTTGGAGAATCTGAAATAAACTTCTGAATAATGCTGAAGAGGCCATGTTGAAGATGGCTTGCTGGTTCTGTCCGTTTCAAATTAAGCAATTGCTGCAATATGCTTTCTATTATGCTACTCAAGTTGTGCTGCACAGATGGAGATGAAAGCATTCCAATATCTGTTCCCCCATCAAAAATAACACTAATAGTTGTATCCAATGAAAGTTGTGTGCCTTCTAAAACTGGAAGATAATGGTCCTTTGAGTCGTGGTCCTTTGAATGGCATACTGCGTGGAGTTGTATGCAGCAAGATGGTGATGGAGCTGGCTGCGTGAAGGTTGCAGCAGAGCGTGAAGGGGAGCTAGGGTGTGAATGCTGTATGCGATGGAGGAGGGTGGGAGGGGAAGTGAAGGGGGAAGCGTGCACTGGAGAGATTAGGGCGCAGATGGCAGAGAGTGTGGAGGAGCAGCCTGAACATGGGGGGTGAATGCACGAGATACAGGAGCTAGGACGCAAATGGAGCGCAAATGCGTGAGCAGAAAGGGAAGATAGCGTGAACATTGGGTGAGTGTGCAGGGAAAGCAATGAATGCTTGAAGGAAAGGGGGCAGCGTGAGAGCTGGTGGGAGATTGCAGATGTAAAGGCGTGGTGGCGGAGAATGAGGGAACGCTGATTAGCTGGACGCAATGGGCAGAAGCGTGAGTGTAGCAGCGTGAGTTGGAGATGGGATGCTGAGTGTGATGAAGGACGTGAGAGCTTAGCGTAGAAGGAAGGGAATGCGTGAAGCTGGAGAAAATAGCTAGGAAAAACGTGGGTTTAAGTGTGGCAGCGTGGATGGTGCTGCTTGGAGTGCCTGGGCGCAGCAGAAGGTGAAGGGTAGAGCTGAAGTTGCAGAAGGGGGGCAGCGTGAGGAGGGCTTCCAGTGCTGTGTGAAGGATGGAGGTCGTGTGCAGGCTACATGAATGAGGCAGCGAGAGGGGGATGTAGCTTAGCGTGGGTGGTAGGGTTGCAGCTTGAGGAAAGAACAAAAAAATGTTAGGGCGATGATAGAGCTGATGGCAAAGCAGCGAAGCATGGAAGTGGGAGTGTGTGTGCAGGAAATGATGTAGTGTGCAGCAAATGATGGAGCTGCGTAGGATGCTAGGGCGTGCTGGGCGTTGATTGGAGTGCAGACACTAACTGATGCGTGAATTAGGAGGGTGCAATGAATGGAGCGTTAGGGTATTTGTGTGAGGCAACATCCAGTTAGGTATAACCTGTGCAGGAATTAAAAGGGCAGCGTTAAGGAAGGGTTGGGAGTTAGGGGTTTTGCAGCGTGAATAAGGGGGTGTGGAGTAAATGCAAAGGGACAGCGTTAATGGATGAGGGACAGCATTGACAAGGGAGTGAATGTTGAGCAATGCTGCTGAGGAATAGTGGATGGAGTTAAAGGAATGGCTGGGCGTGACAGGTAGTGGCAGCGTGTAGTAGGATGGGTAGCAATTTTTCTGAGTGTGAAGGTTTCGTGGAGATGAATGCGTGGGAGCTGGGGAAGTAGTGGAAGCGCGAGTTGGAGCGTGAGTGGTGATGAGTGGGTTGTGAAAGATGCTGGAGGGTTTAGAAGAATGGAGCGTGAGTGGTGGGGCTTCAAAGTGAATGCAAGCTGGTAGGGCAGCCTGAATGCTGCTGTGGAATGAATGGGCTGCCTGAGGAGATCAGAAATAAACCAGAGAGTCGGCTCCCAGATAAATGAAATCCCTAAAACTTAAAACATGAACAAGAAATGAAAATCTTTTCAACAAAAATGAATCAGGTAGAGGAGCGAAGGCTCTGATACCAATTGATCCGCCGGTAGGGTAGGCTAGATCTGAAAACTAAGACTAAAATTGAAATGCAAGACAAGCTGAACACAACAATGGAAGGTGAGGCTAGGAAAGCCTCACCTCCTAAACTAAAGCACAATAAGAACTCAAAACTCTAACCAGCTACTAGCACAAACAAAATGAAAGAGAGACAAGCTTTGCACAAACAAGACTGATTGTATTATGAGGCAGAGTGCCTTTTTATAACAATTACAAAAGGAGCACAATAAATGCTACTCATTAGTTAATACTAAGGTATCTCTGATAATCTAAATCAACTAATTCATTCATGGGAATATAACCCAAATAGTGCCTAATACATTAAGGGGGAGTGTGAGCCTCCCATACAGATCACTTTTATAAAGCAACATCAAGTAGAACATATAGGCTATGTTAATATGCTATATTAACATAGAGGTTCACTTATGATACTTTCCTTTGTTCAGAAAGCTTGGTCCAACTGAATTGACGCTACTTTCCCATGGAACAATACATAGGATATGTTTGAACATTGCAACCAAGAATGAGAAATGTTGTGCTTTACTGGGAATTTTATTTTGTTATAAAGATAGCACAGAACAACAATATTATGATTTAAAAAATAAAGATAAAGAGCCAACATCAGCATGAGCCTAAATGTTCCAACAGGGTGTTTCCCCCACTTACGCCCCTGGGGTTAACACATCAGAAATCTTCAAGCTGCTAGGTGCGTCCTTGGGGGCAAGTCTAAGTCAAGTGCTGTCACTTGTTCTTGATTCCTCTGTTTAGGCTTACTTCCTAATGAAGCCAAAGGGAATAGACCCTATTGCCAACTAAGTTGTACTGGGTTGGATTATCAAGCGAGCGGGTAGAGTTGAACATATCAATGTTCATTTTCAATGATTTGATGTCCAGCAGGCCTTTTAAAGGCCCCCTTTTAAAAAAAAATTCCACATGTCCATGGCCTTGCGGGGTTTGTAATAAAATGTATTAGCATGGTGTTTTGTAAAGAACTTGATTCCCTAGGACTTTTTGGCTAAGTCAGGTATTCCAAGGAGTTTTTTCACCTATTAATTATGTCTTGCATTAGTGCACAACATAATTTTTGGGTTTTTCTCCTGCTCCTCCAAAGCTGGAATGCCTGAGGAGGTTAACGGGCCTTAGGGGATTGTTAAAATCCATGGGTCAATGTATATGAACATGCTAGACATTGTTTTTGAGTCATATGGACATGTGATAAGTCACCCTAGGTAGTTTTTTAATTTTCACCGAAAAGTTCTTTTTTTTCCATAAATGAGCCATTTTTTAATGGTTTCATTAGAAAATATTGTAACCGGCTTGGAAATGGCATCTGGGGGTCTTTTTTGCCTTAAGGGTGCTTATTTTCCAGCTCAGAGCACTCCCTTAATCCCTAAACCCACTTTTTCTAATGTTTGGGTGTTTAACTTTTCACTTATGCTCAAAAAGGTCAAAAAAAGTGAAAAAGTCGTTAAAAAATCAAAAAATTGGAAAAATTAAAAAATCCAATTTTTGGTAAATGGAAAGTCAAATTGGATCAGCATGCATTAAGGAGCATTATGGGCTGAAATGTAGAAGATATGGGCAGCCCATATTGTGGGAATGACTCCCTCATTTGAGGGAGGTGCATTTCCTCAACTTGGGCACATTTCTAAATAGAGTGGGTCCCCACAAGTTAAGGAGATGGCAGCATATGTTATGGCAGCTGTTAGGCTGCGTTTTTGCAGCGTGTAAGAAGGGAATGGACAGCCCCTATCTCTCCACAACTTATGCTACCCATTCCCCCACTCCTCTCCTCAACTTGGGCGCACTCCCTCTCTTAGTCTTCTATAATTTGGAGCAGCTCTCTCCCATTATCTCTAGTTGGAGAGGGAGCAGAACTTTGATGTAAGCTTATGCTATTTGTTTTATGAATAAAAGACTTTGGAGGTCCATTGGTGGTGTGTTTTGTGAGTGGTTCCATGATCTCTTTGTATGAGGTGATTTGTGGCCAAAGCAATCTATGTACAAGTAAATTTTCAACCATCAACTGAGCTCACTTGAAGGACTGATAACAGTTTTGTGAGGATAACTAATTATTCTTGTTTGATTTAATTAGTTTTCTATTTGTCATTTAGTTAGAGATCTGAAATGTACATGTATCATTTGTTTATGTGTATGTTATTTTGATTTCTAATCTAGTGCATTTCTAGTTGGTGGGTGCTTTGTAAGTGTTTTTGCTAGCTACAGGTTGGCAGGTTGAAGAAAATATAGCTTGTTTGCTCTCGCTTTCCTCACCTATGCATGCTTTGGTGGATCTTACCCTCGGTGTCCCACTTCTAATCTTTCAAAGTTTCCAATTTCGAGGACCATTCTGCTTCCTTCATCCTTCTCAGCAAAGTTTGAATATTCAACAAAAATTTCTCGGTTACTTTGGTTTGCAATTCTCAGATCTTGTTTCTCTTTAAATACCTTAAGTAGATCTGATTTATATGTTATATCTTATGTATTTCGAAGTCACATCTAGTCTAGATCTAACATTAGCCTACTATTTCTAAAAATCAGAAAGTTTTATGCATATTTTGAATAGCTTGAACAAGTAGTATTTTCTGATTATAAAAAGTATTATCTAGCTATTAGTAGAGCTTATAATTTGCAGCTCACAAGGCTTGCAAAGATTCCAAGTAAACAAGCCCCATTGCTTGTTTTACTTGGTTAAAGTTTGTCATTTTTAACTAGTTTTAAGACTTAGTTTTTTTGGGTTTTTTAGGAGATGTTCCAAAAACACTCTTAAAGTGTTTTTGGACATCTTATACTAATATTTGCTTGCTGGTTTGCAGCAAAAGACGAACAGGTAGGAGGAGGTGTTGCCGAAATTTCAAGGATCCAAGCAATCCGGAGGACCAAAACTGAAATTTTGTAAAATTGGTTAAATTTTTCCTTCTAAATTGTAAGCCGCCAAGTCACTTTAAGTAGACTGGGGCACTTATCTGACCATTATAAAAGATTATTAAACGAGAGCAAGTGGGCTAACCAGCGCCCACACCCCATCCCCCCAGGGGTGGCCTGTGTCGTCTCTTTTCGTGGTGTGATTTTTAGAGTAGTTTTATTTATTTTATTTTCGGCATTTAATAAAATTAACTAGGGTTAAAATTTACCTTGTTCGTCCGTTCCACTAGCGGGCCACAAGTTCACTCAGGATCTAGATTTTATCATTTTTTTACAAACTCAAACACTCCCTTGCTTTCCCGAAGTAGGGTTTCAGGATAAGGGCTTTCCCAAGTACTGGCTTGAAAAAAGACTCTTGGGGCTTTAAAAGATAAAATTTTGGTTCCTAAAAAACCTTAAAATTTCCAAGGTCTTCTCCCGTATGCTCTATGGCCAACTTGCAGCTCAGTCTGATCATATTGGTACGCATCAGAAAGGGGAAGATGACTAGTAATAGGTTCTAACACCACCCTAATAAACAAACTTTCTTGTGAAAATCCGGCACAACGCAAATATTCTTTTGTTGTGGGGGAATTTTTCAAAGGACTTGGGATAAAACTGGATAGTGACCTCTTGGAAACCGTTAGGCTTGCCCTCGTTGGTATAGCATCTTAACACCTCCTCGAGACTCTGATTCAGCCTAAGTCTGAGTGAAGAGCCACACACCAGAATTTTGGACATGTTCCTTGTACCTTTGCGTATATCGGGAACCCACCAACCCTAATAAAAAGATTATTACCACAATAAAGTTAAAATAAACCAAGAACAATCACACAACATTTCTTTTTCAGCTCATGCATCTATTTTGACTCCATTATAAGGCATTGGTTTATATTGTTTCATTTCAAGTTGTTGATGAATGTTGTAAATGATGATGATAATAATGAATATTTGCAAATGATGTATTGATGAGTAATGTTTTGTTTTATATAAATGTATGCTGCATTATCTTGGTTTCAAAAATATTTCTAACTCCTAGATTAGACATCATAGTTTGTTTTAATTTTTAGGGTCCACCCCCCTTGGCTTCGCTAGGAAAGCCTAGACGAAGGAGTTAAGTTTCAGGTGACAACACTTGACTCTGACTTGCCCCCAAGGCCACACCAGCAGCTTGAAGACTTCTGCTGCGTTTTCCTAGGTGTGGAACCAGGCGGCAACAAATCCTATTAATGTTACTAAGGCTTTAGGTACTTAGTTCTTCTGGATTAAAAATGTTATTTAGGAGTTTTTTTTTGGAATTAAAATATTTGATCAAGACTATTGCAAGATAAAAATAACTATACAGCACATATGAATATAAATATCACGACAAGATATAATTAAAAGCAAATAACCAATATCAAAGAATAGTGTCGTGGACTCAAATTAAATGTTGTTGTAAAAGTACATGTTTTGCAATTGTGTTCTTGGTCAATTTTAGGAATTATTAAAGGATGCGTTGATTAAAGGAAAAAAGGGAGCTCCAAATATACTGTGAGGTACGAGTAATGTTTGGAAATTGGGCAAAGGTGGATTCTCACAAAGACATGTGGGCTGGAGTGGAGTCTCGAGAGTGTGTTCAACACTACACCAACAAGGATGTAGTCTAACGGTGCCCTGAGGTCACTCTCCAGTGGTTCCCACTTCTTTTCAAAAATTTCTCCATGCATTACTCAATGTTCGAGTACCAGATTTTCACTATGTTGAGGGTTCTTAATTTAATTAACGTGAGTTGTTATTAGATGTTTGAGAATTAATGAGTTGCTCTGCTCTTTTCTAATTTCCCCAGGACCAGGCCAGTGCCCGCAAGGGCAAAGAGCATACTTCGAGAAACAACAAAATGTTTGTTCAAATTTAAGTGTTTGAAGTATATGAAATTAAATAACAATAACTAAAAAAAAAGAAAATAGATAAACTCTTCGAACCTATGTGTCACTTTCTAATCAAACACCATTAATCAACAATTGCCTTTTTGTGGAGGTGAGAGCATACTTCGTGGCAACGAGATTGGCTTTATTTAATTACTTGTGAAATGAAAAGAAAAAAAAATTAACTACTTAATCAAAGTATACACCCCGCAGACATTGTTAGAAAAACTCACGCCACAAAAAAGAAAGATGTGAATCCCCAAGGGGGGATGGGATGTGGGTGTTGTGTAGCCCACTTGATTTCGTTTAATAAATTTTACAATGCTTGCTTGAAGAAGTGACTCTTAGTCCTTTTAAACTGGGATCTAAGGGCTTACAATTTTAGAGAGTAAAATATTGGTGAAAGAGGGTCCTCGAAATGTGTTTTTGGTATTTTCTGGTGAAAATCGGCGAGAGATTCCTTCTCTTTTTTCTTGGACCTGCTAAAAACCAGCAAGCTAAAATTACAAGATTAGTGGTTAGAACATATAAAAATACATGGAAATTACAGGATCTATACTTGCAAAAAAAATTAGAAATTATTTAGCGTTTTCAAGTATAAAAATGCTAGATCTAAATCTATGAATTTAGCTTTGAAAATAAGACTTGTCTAGATCTAATTGAGAAGCAAGAGATAAAAAATTTAAGCCTTTAGATCTATTTTACTTGCTTCAAAATGAACGGAAAAGGAAAGAAGAGTTTGTTTATTTGAAAAAGATAGAAGAAGTCAAAACCAAGCCTTTAGCTTGAAAGGTTTGGAGAATCAATGGTGTCTGCAAAACAAAAATGTCAACAAAAATGATATGAACAGCTGCTAAGTTTGGAAGAAGAGTCAAACTAGATCCACTTCTTTTGCTTAACACTCTATCCTGCACAATCTCAAGAACACTTACACATAAACGTGATTAAATCCAGTGTATTAATCAAAAGAGACAAGAAGGGCATTAGTATAACTGACTACAGGTGTTGCTTCTAAATCTCTAAATAATTAAATACAAGTAAGCAAGTCAAAGCCAATGAATGCTTACCCTACAGGCTCAAAGGCCTTTCTAAGCTAGATCAAATCACAGTTTATAACATAAGAGCATAAAGAAACTACACTAGATATACCACCTCAACCAAAATGCATGCATAAGAATGGGCCAACAGAAGACAATCATGTATACCTCCAAAGCCTTTTGAAATACATTACTCAGTAAACCACAAGCATTACAAGAGCAGAGGTTCTGTGCTATCCTTCATGTGTAAATGAGGAGCCAAGACCTTGTTTAAATAGAAAAATAAGAGAGCCAAAGGAGGGAGGGGAGGGGGGGGGCGCACTTGGTGAGTTGGAGACTGGATGGCATGAGGTGTAATGAGTTGGAAAAGGTTGAAAATCAGCTTCTTTCCACTTTCCAACTCCACCTCACCGCTTTATCTTACACTTGCCAATTTCTTTCTTGGGAGCCGCGCCCCCATTATGAGGAAATGCGCCCTCTTGAAAGAGAAACATCCTATTGCCTTTAAATGCCGGTAAAAACACTCACAAGTGTTTTAGAAACCTTAGGAATATTTCCATTTTGCCTTGCCAACTCAGAAATTTCACTTTCGGCATATTTTTGAGTTTTGGAAATTTCCGGTTTCTTTATTTTCTCCATTTTTTTGGTCTTTTTTATTATTTTCGAGTAATATTCAATTTTGGAGATAAATAATGACTCGAAAACTTAAGAAAGTGGGTTTGGAGGTTAAGTGGATGCTCTGAGTTAGAAAACGAGCACCCCCATGTCTAATTCTTCTTCCTAACCACAGTTTTTTAATAATTTTAATTTTTCCAATTAAACTATTAAAAAATAGCCTAAATTTACGTAAAAAATATTTTTTGTAGGAACTTACTCAAACTCCTAGTGGACCTAGTACATATCCATACGACTTATTATTGATGGCTAGCATGTAAAAATACATAAACACATAGGCTTTAATAACTTCCTAAGATTCGACCACCATGGTAAATACTTCAGCTTTGGAAGTGTGAGTGAAATACTGAAGCGCAACGCATAATTCCTAAGGAAAAAACACTCTAGAGTATTCCCTTGTTAAATAAACCTAAGGCAAGTCAAGCATGTTAAAAAAATACCATGCTTAGACCAACTTATTACAATTTCCCCCAAGGGGTCTAGACATGTAAATTTACAAAGAAGCCTAAAAAATGGCCTGGTGAACTGCTGAATATATGTAATGAACAATTTAATTGTTCAAATCTTTGACTGCTCACTGGAAATCCACCTAGGTGCAACTTAGTAAATAACACGAGGAAAGAATGAAAATTCGAACATTCAAAAAAAATTGTAACCCAAACCTGGAAACAAAGAAAAAGCGAGAGATCAACAAAATATGAAATACCTTAGAAAAACAGAGAATCATAAGCAGAGACAGTTTACATAAATATCTCACACGCAATTTTAATTAGGATACTTAATGCCGTAGCCTAAAATACCTAGCAAAGTTACTCAAATTGTGGGTGCAATCAGAATCATCAGAATAATCCATTAGAAGAATTCGGTGTAGGTGCGGCACCCTTTCTGAAATTAAGAATCGGGAATCAGAACCCTAATTCTAATTTTTTATAAATATATATTCTACTCAAAGTTTCAAAGTACATCTGCTATTGATACCATTCAATGTTTTAATATAATTTATATAAAATAATAAATATATTAAATATTAAATATAATATTAATTCTATATTAATATAACTAATATATAAAAGTTTATAACCTTATAATAATCTAAAATGCTAAAATTATAAGCTAAACATTAAAAGTTTTGAAACTGTAATTATTTTTTGGTGATTGATTAGTAATTTCGTCCATACATAAGGCTATATATACTCTGGCGCACTGGAAATTCCTGGAACCCATAATCATTCCTTTCCAACTGAATCAGAGGCAAGTTGGAGAAAAAAAAATCATCATTTACAATTTTATACTGTGCAAACCTTTGTATCCGTCTGGTCTCCCAATTGCACTAAAGTATATAAACAAGTAGGCAGTAAACTGTTATTGCCAAGCATCTACTCCCTAACTGCTGTATTCCATAAGCACGGCATGTCTGAAAGTAGAAGTCTCTCAATGGCAAATTGAATAGAGAAGGACTGGCAGAAACCCAATTTCCAAAAACAACAAGTGCTGTGAGCTATCAAGGTACCTACCATAGGACTATATGCTTTTAAAAGATATGGCCCATTTCAATAGACCAGAACTTTCAGTCCATAGCTGCTGGTGTTGTGACACAACAAACAGCTGGTGCTGTTACTCGACAAATTCAAATTCCATCATGTGCACAGGCACCCATTCCGTCATGCACAGAGGCACAGTTAAATGCTAATACGGTTAAAAAACGGCGGCTTCCATTGACCCCGTCCACACCCATACAGACCAGAAACGGATCTGATTTAAAAAATGGCATTCTCCGAAATCCAATCCAGATCAGTGATTCCACTTCCAATGAGATTCCAGTGCAGGTGCGGGTGCGGGTGCGGGTATGCCTAGGGGCGATTCTGGTAACTCTGATACCTAGAAATCACTGCTGTCATCAGTATAGAAAGGAATGCTTAGAACCTGTAAGAATGTCAAAATACCTCTTCTTGGAGCTCCTCCATGACAGCTTTTCCGGCAGCTGCTTCTTGTTCAGCAGCCTCCCTCCACCTGCCTATTTCTTGCTCTGCTGCTGCAATGTCCATCATGAAACCTTCGACCTTAAAACACAGAAAACATGCCAATAACATCATTATTTCTGGATGAATCTTTCTATTTATAAATTCCCTCATCAAATGTGTATCCACGTTCAACCTGAAAGGAAACCAAACTTTTAGACCAGAAATGAAAGATTCTGCAAATAAATTTCAAGAAAACAAAGCTGTTCCAGAGTAAGATGACATTCAAAGATTCATTCGCAAGAAAATTACATTCTCGGTTGCAGCCTTCTCCCTTTCCTCAAGTTCTTGTATGTGTAGTGTTTTTTCAGCCAGGTCTTTAGTTTGAGTCTCAGAAAGTCTTCTTAGATGCTCTAGTTCTGCCCTGAATTTGGCATAACATAGAAATAAAAAAGGAATGTATAGCAAGCCAACTGTATAATATCAAAACATTATGCAACAGTTTAAGTTTATAAAATAAATTGGTAATGGAACAGAAAAAGTGCATTCTTTCACAGACATTAAATGGTTTGTTGCTCTATTTCTGCACTTCATACACATCTTGGTTAGTTATAGGACCATACCTCAATGTTTCCAGTGCGCGTTGTAATTCTGCAATTTCAACCCGTGATGTTTTCATTATGTTTCCCAAGGCACAGGCCTATGAGAAGTAAACAAATACAAAATTTATTGAAGAATTTCAACTCTGACAGTTTATACATTTAAGAAACATAGTTTATAAACAAACATCAAAAGACGAGAGTATCCATACCAGACCAAAACCGTCTTGTCCTACTCCTTTTCTTCCATTAATAGATACAATGTCTGGATCCCCCTCAAGGGAACCGGCCCTGAAATCCAATCCAGTATTCTGGAGACCCCTTTCTGCAACATCTAAAATAGTACCAGTACCTTGAGGCGAATCTGTTTGATTTTCACCATTGCTCTCTGGCAATTCCTTAAAGTACTTTTTAGCTGCCACTTTTTCTCCCGTGGCACTTCGAAGCAAAGCACTGATGTCCCTTTTCTCTGCTACTAAACAGACAATATTATCTTTTAACTCTTTCTTTTCTTTATTCCTTTTTTCTTGATCTATAATTATTTTTTTCTCTGCCACTGTGGCTAGCTTTTGCACAAACATTACTCCAGATAATGAAGCCACCATATCCTTGTCAATATCAAGATCTTGTGACACAAACAAAGGTTCACAAAACTCTGATTGATCATATGCTGAACCATCAATCTTCTTAATAATGTTTTGTAGACATTCCTGTGCTTCAAAAATGTGATTCAACTGATCAGATACTACAGGCTTCTGTTTTTCTAATTTTAGCTTTGCATTTTTCAACTTCTCTTCTGTTTCATTAGCAATTCTCTTCAATGTGTGGTATTCTTTCTCTTCCTGATCAAGCTTTTCTGACATCTCTGATTCCAACTCTGAGATGCGGCCATCTTTGGCAAGGACTAGCTTTTGTAAATTGTCTGACTCAATACACTTGCTCTCCAGTTCTTCTCTAAGACCAGTAACTGTAGCCTCCAATTGGGACACTTCTATATCAATCTGATAGCTCCTCTGCTCCATCTGCTCACGGACATCATTTCTCCCTTTCGTGATAATTTCATTTTTCCTAAGAAGTTCTTCAACTATTTCCTGTGCTCTCTTGGTTGCTCCATAGGCAATGGCAACCATGCCCGAATGTTTTGAACTCCTTGGAAGCCCACCCCCAAAGCTCTTAATGGCACTAACTCTGCTAGTAATTTTTTCAGTCATATTGATCAGCATTTGAGCTGCTGCTAAAATTTCTGACCTTGACGACTCTCGTGCTTTAGTTGCTTCCTCCTTCAGACGATGAATCTCATCCTTCTGTCTTGCAAGATTATTTCGTTGCCGTAAAATGTCATCTCTTTGCTTAATCTCATCTTCTTTCAATCTTAAAGCTTCATCTAACTGTTGTGCAATTACTTCTTTTCCTCGGCAAGCTTCCTCCTTTTGATGCGCATCATCTCTTTGCTTTGCAAATTCATCCCTTTGCCTTGCAAATTGGTAATGGACAGGAATACACACATTCTTTTACAGACATTAAATAGATTGTTGCCCAAACTAACAAGGACAACTCAACCTAAACACAAGTATAGTTTTTCAAGTAATACTATCTCTACTTTTCTTACAAATTCCCTCTCATGGATTGTGCACTTCAAAGTTCAGACACATACAGGAACATACCTCAATGTTTCCCGTCCGTGTCGCAAGTCTGTAATTTCAAGCTGTGATGATTTTATTATGCTCCCCAAAGTAGATGCCTGAGAAATTAGCAAACACAAAATTCACTGATGAATTTAAACTGTCATATTTTACAGTTGGAAAATATATTTGATAAAAAAACATCACAACACCCTCAACAAAAGAAAATATCCATACCAGACCAAAAGCCTCTTCTCCTTCTTTTGTTCCGTTAATAACTACAATATCTGGATCCGCCACAAGCGTACCAACCCTGAAATCCAATACAGCATTTTGAAGAGCCTTTTCTTTAACATTTAAAATAGCGTCATTCCTTCGACGTAAATCTGTTTGATTTTCGCCACTGCCTTCTGTCAACTCCTTACAGTCTGTGTCATTTCCAACTTTCTCTCCTAAGGCACCTCTAGGCAAAGTACGGATGTCCCTTTTCTCTGCTACTAAACTGACAATATTATCTTCTAACGCTTTCTTTTCTTTAATCCCCTTTGCTTTATCAATATTTAATTTTTTGGAGGCCACTGTGGCTAGCTCTGATACAACCACTGCTCCAGTCAATGGAGCCATCAGATCCTCGTCAATATCAAGATGTTGCGACAGAAACAAAGGTTCAAAACAGTCTAATTGATCATATGCTGAACCATCAATTTTCTTGATAATGTTCTGTAGACATTCATGTGCTTTAAACATGTCATCCAACTGATCAGATACTATAGGCTTCTGCTTTTCTATCTTGAGCTCTAAATTCTTCAAACTCTGTTTTGTTTCCTTAGCAATTTTCTTCAATGTTTGGTTTTCTTTAGTTGCTTCCTCCTTCAGACGATGAATCTCATCCTTCTGTCTCGCAAGATCATTTCTTTGCCCTAAAATCTCATCTTTTTGCTTAAACGCATTTTCCTTCAATCTTAAAGCTCCATTTAACTGTTGCACAATGACCTCTTTTTCTCGGCAAGATTCGTCCTTTTGACGCAGAGCATCATCTCTTTGCCTTGCAAATTCATCCCTTTTCTTGAGTGCCTCACGTGCGAGCTCCTTCAAGCGCCTAAATGCACTCTCCAGTTCTGCCTTCGAGGTTTCAGCGGCCTTCCTTGCCTTCTTTTCATATTTGAGCTCCATAAGAGCTGCCCTTAAGCTCTCTTCGGAGGCTTCAGAAGACGATTCATACATAAAAACATTAAAATACATATAAACATTAAAACACATATAAACATTATAAATCCACAATAACAAATTAACTGCATCCTCTTTCAATCTTAAAAAGCTTCATCTTATTGTTTGGCAATTTTTGTTAATATAACAAATTAATTGCATCCGCTTCCAATCTTAAAGCTTCATCTAATTGTTTGGCAATTATTGTTATAACAAATTAACTGCCACCTCTTTCAATCTTAAAGCTTCGTCCAATGGTTTGCACTTACTGTTTTTTCTTTGAGACTCGTTTCTCTGCCTCCTTAACTCGTGCTGCTTCTTGAGTTCTTTATTTACAAATACCCTTACGCGGTTATATGACACCTCCAAATTCGCCTTCTCTACTTCATCAGATTCCCTTACTTGCCGTACAAATTCAAGCTCCTACATAGCATCCTTGAACCTTGTCTTTCTGCTTAGCATTTGTGTTTATTAAATCTCAAAACTTCAGCTAACTGCTTGGAAATGGTTTCTTTTTCTCTCTAAGCTTCTGCCATTTTAGCAGAATTCGGCTGAATCTGCCCTTTTCGTATTAAAATTGAGTTATAAGATTAAATTTAGTCGAACGATATCTCATTTTGGATTAGAGGTAGTAGATTGAATCAGAGTCAGGTATAAATTAAATTTTGTCGAACGGTCATCTCAACTCGAATTAGAGTTAGTAGATTAAATCAGAGTCCAAATGAGCAGAAATTCCATGCAAATTCAATTTCTAACTGAACATAGCATTACCAAAATTTAATGATTGTCCTGTCGAAGACATTTTCTTGAGTCTGTTTTCACCTGCTTCACAATATTTGTTTTATATCGACAAGTCTGCTCCCTCTGAAGAAGGCGTGATCTCTTTGCCTCTTAATTCCTCATTTTTTTCCCTTCCTTAAAATCTCCTTAAAATGGTTAAGGATCTATTTCAGCAACCTTTATCTCTCATCTTTCAGATTCAAGAACCAAAATAGCCTCATTTAAAGCTTGTCTCTTTTTTATTAATTGAAATTTCTTTCCACTTTAACTGTTCAACAATCTCTGTTTTTACTCTATAAAACTTGTGCTATTTAATGGAGGATGTCAATCCTTCTCTTTGCAAATTCTGTTAGGATATCGCTAGTTACATTATATGTGTAATTGACAGTTTTTATTTGTATGTGAAATGTATAACGAAATCTCCAAATTGCATTCTTTGTGTTTACAAGCAACGCTATTTCCCGATAGAATTCATAATTTGAGGGATATTGTTATTTTTATGTTTGTGCATTCTTTTTAAAATGATTTGTCTCGAAAGATTAAATACCTCAAATACTTCTTAGTTGCTGCATGTGCTTGCCTTTTAGCTATGGTTGTTATTCTATTATTTTGAATTTAGTTTTATACTGAATATCTTTGTACTCTAGATTCTTCTTCATTTTTTTTTGTAGGTTGTTCTCAATGTTTCACAATTGGAATCGGAGTGGTTGTTCCATTCAAGGGGACACTTTTGTTACAAAGTTGAGGAAACTGAATTCATGGAATCTAGAGTTGTTGAGGCCTTGTTTTGAGGTCAGAGAGTCAAACAAATCTGATTGTCCATGCTAAGGAGCTCAAACTAGACGATGTTGTGTTGCTGCAACAATGGTTTTTTGAGTTAGCAAACATTAATAAAACTTGGTTGTATGTGGTAGAAGAAATGACATCTAGGTATTTAGAGATTAAGAAATTCAATGGCCACAATTTGATTTTGTGAAAGTTGAAGATGGAATATATACTTATTGAAAAAAAGCAGAAGGAAGTCCTTGCGAAGGACATGAAACCTGACACTGTGAAGCAAGAGAATAGAGACAAATTGGAGGATAGGTACTAGCACCAGCGCACCTGTAGAGGTGCCCCAGGGAGAGGGTGTCTTTTTTTTCTAGCCGAGAGGGGTGTTCACCCAGCTTATTCTGAGGTAGGGGTTATGATCGAACCTCTGGTTTCTCCTTTGGAAGTACTATGGCTTAGTAGCATTGTTGACTGCCTCATGAAAGGGCTTGAAGCCCTGAGGTTGGTGTTTGGGGTTTCCAGGGGTGGATCACTGGGTCACATGACCCAAACTCTGTTCCACCACTCCAACGGCAGATGTTTTAACACTGAGACACACTTTTATTCTCCAAAGCATCTCCAGTACCCTCCTGGCCCTCCAGCTCACCAGCGCCCTCTCTCTGGCCCCTCCTACAGAAGATGACGTCATCCTTCTTGACAGTCTGTTATGCTTGATGGGGGGGGGGCGTTGAGGGATATTCACTTCTGTTGGGGTTAGTTAGGGCATGATGACCCACCCCCTCCACAATTTGGCCTTCAGAATGGACCGATTTGCTCATTTCTAGCCTTTTTAGTCATGTGTGGGTCAAATCTGGGGAAAACACCCCAATTTACCCACTACTTTCATTATTTTATATTATTTTTGTTTTAATTTTAAGTTGACATTTCTAATTTCAAATTGACATTTTAAAAAGGCATGTCGACCTAGATTTTAATTATTTTTGTAAAAGTGAGTGAAAAGTATAAATAACTTTTCCTCACTTCATTTTTACATATCAACTTTATGGGATTACACTTTTATTTTTGATTTTTCCCTAACTAGGGCTCTTTGAGTGATGTGCACCTCTTGAGAATGACCATGCTTACTAATTTGGGAACAAATCTTTGAAGGCTTTGCTCTTGTTTCTTTGTTAAGGTGATGCTAAGAGTTGTTTGCTTGACACATGCACAAGAAGGTATCTAAGTCTTTCTCTTGATGTATTTTTGTTAAATGTTGGATGTATGCTTGTTTAAAGGTTGAATGGTAGCCATTGGAGTTGCATTTTGCTCTAGAATAAGTCATTTTCTAACCTTTAGCTACCCTAACATTGTAAACTTGAGTTTTAAGTCTCCAAAGTTTGCTTTAGCTAGGGCATCATCAATCAACCCTTGAAGTTGTTGAAGCCCTAGCTTTCCAAACTTGGCAAGCACCATCTCAATAGGAGGGCCATCCTCTTTGATGCTCTAGGGTTAGGTGATTGTCATTATTGAAACCCTAAGTTGCTCATCTACTCTTATTAAAACCAATTTATGAGTTTGCAATTGTAAATATTATGCTAGATAGGCTTTATTATTTGATTTTCTGAGTTAGATGTTAATTTTAATTGTCAAAAAAACCTATTTTCTAAGTGTTAGAACCCTAGATAAACCCTAATTCTGCGTTTTTTTGTGTAAAACCCTAACCTGCAGACTTTTCTAACCCTGCGACTTTTTCCTCCTTCCCCTTATACCTTTTCCATTTCCTTCATCCCTCTCAGCCTCCCTCCTTTCTTCCCTTTAGACCCTCAGCCTCCCTTTTCATCTCCTTGCTTCCCTCTTTCCACAGCTCGACCTCTTTCCCATTCTGGCCTACTCCTCCTCCCATCTACAGCCTTTCCATCTCTTCCATCCCTCTTACATCTCCCATTACCCTTTTTCCTTCCTTCCTTCCACCTCTCCCATCCTCCATCTTCCCTTCTCCATTCCGTAGCTCCCTTTCTTCCTCCACCTGAGCTCCTACTCTACCCTCGGCTGCCTTCTTCTACATACCTCGGACCTTGTCCCTTCTTCCCTTCCTTTTCCATGTCTTCTCCCATTTTTCTATCCTTCCATCTCTGTTTTTTTCATCCCTTCACTCCCTATCCGAACCCTCCTTTTCCAAGCTTACACAGGTTTGCAAAATAAATTTGTAGACCCTATGTGCTCCCTCTCTGCTACATCCATTTGCACACACAAAATAACAAAAACTGCTTTTATATTAGTAATCAGTTGGGATTAGTTTCTTTGATTTTAGCCTAATTTATGTGCATTCATCTAGGTATTTCATGATGTACATATAATATCAGAATTCTCTATAGTAGAGTATCCTTGAAACTTAACACTTGATAATTGAAAGGGAAAGGGGTTTTGTGCATGCTTATTTCTCTGTATCATATGCTTGTAGTGTTAATCTTATACATTTCTGATTGGTTGCTCCAGTAACAAGTGCTTTTTTGATACATCATTGGCTTGAATAAATTAGAAGTGTGAAAGGTGGTGATCTTGAATGAGCAAGGGATAACTTCAATCTTCCTATAAACTTTTTTTGAATGCTACTTGTACTACTACGGCATTACCTTATATATGCACAGATTGGAAATGATTAATTGATCCTGAGTTGACACATCTTTAATGGTAATGCTGGTCGTTTATGAATGATATGACATTTGGCACCGCTTTTGCAGTAGGCATTTGAGTGGCTTATAATTGGTGAATGAATTGATGTTTACTTGCTATATGTTATTTACATGATAAATATTGATGAGTAATCTTTGCACTAAGGTCCTACTGTGAATGGTTATGATATCTCTCAAAGTATTGTTACGCATTGTTGTAATACCTGCTCACGATCTGTTTGCTATAAATAGTTTATCTTGCTTGAATTAGAACTCCATTTCTTGCACCTACTAACCTTGGTAGATTTTAGGAACTGGCCTAACTAGTATTTGCATATAGAACATAGTCTTTTTTGTTGTACTAGTGTCTTACAAGTTATCAAAGGATACTTCTCCTTGGAGGTTATTCGCTTTCCAAAGAAGTTGGAACAATGACAAGGTGACGTTGGGTCACTGTTCTTATTTTTGCTTACTGGGAATTAGCCCTACTAATTTTTCCGGTCACACAATATAAGGCAAAATCTCAAGTGGATGATGTGGATTATGAGGAGACCTTCTTTGCATTGGCCATGATGACCTCTATTAGGTTGTTGTTGGCATTAGTAGCTACTTATAGTTTGCATGTGGAGCAAATGGATGTGAAGACAACACTTCTTCCTTGATCCAGGTGGACATCAGTGGTGACCCACCTTTTCCAACTGGCCTTGTTACCAACTTATTTTGTACCATAGTTGGATTGTCTGAAGAGACGCCATTTGACAAACATGATAAGTGTTTGACTCCAGTGTATCAGATGATCCAACATTTGTGACTAGCCAGTTTTGTTTTTTGAGTCGACATGACCATGGCCCCATGGGGTTTGTAATAAAGTGTGCTAGAAGGATCTGAGTGTCTCGGTTCCCCATGACTTGATTAAGCAACTAAGGCATTCCAGGGAGTTTTTTCCCTTGTCAATTATACTTTGCTTATAGCCGAGCTATAATCGATGAGGTTTTCACCCGCTCCTCCAAAGCTGGAATGCCCGATTTTGAAAATTTTAGCCATGGGGGGTTATTAGAGGCCAACAGGTGTATATAAGCCTACTAGACACTGTTAGAATAGGTGTCAGTCATGTCCTAGGTCCATAAAACCCTCAAAAAAAAATTTGAAAAAATTTTATCGGGTCCGTTGAATTTGGGTTTTTAATTATTTTTTAAATTTAATAAATTTCTCTATAGTTTAAATAGAGAAATAATAATTTGTAATATGTCAGTCATCCGGGATCCGAATTTGATGATTGAAGGCTCTAACCTTAAGCCAAAAATCATTCATGATCCCCGGTCCAGTTTATCCTAAGTTTCGAATGTCATTTAGGCCTCATAATTAATATTTTCTCTAAAAAGCCATTTACAGAGAAATTATTAATTAAAAAAATAAAAATGATTATTTTGGAGATAATCCAAATCTCTCCAAAATAATCCAAATGGAATAAAGTAAAAGGCTAAATGACATGGCACCTGGCATTAATGAGGATTCCAATCAACTCCAAGCAACTCCAGTCAGCTATCCAGTCACCAGAAGAGAACTCCAATGGGGAAATTCGCCCTCCTTCACCAAGAAATCGAATTTGTGATGTGTCAAATGATTAATGGTTTGGTAGGATGGCATTAAAGACTATGGTAGGCGCCCTCCTAAATATGTGCAATCAAGTGGCTTGGCTCTTTTTACAACTCAACAAACACTCCCACATCAACCACATGCATTGCTTGCCAAAGGATTCACGCCATCTCAAGGAGGCTCACGCATATCTATTTTTGAGCTCGAGCTTACACTTGTCTTGCAACCATTCGATGGTGATACTTCCAAGAAGAGGATGGGGGGCGCCTTGCCTAGGTGGAGGCCACCTCCCCATCCACATAAGCTCCTAACTCGAGTTTGTTTGGTGAGATTAGCTCCAAGCTTCATGTTGACAGGTTTTAGACACAATTGTGATTGGAATTCGATTTTATGTCAAGGCTTTTGGCTCCATTCAAGCCAATTCGAATTAGGGTAGGCTAGCCCTTGTGCTTTGCTATATAATGAGGCTCTTTTTCCTCATTCTATATGGATTTTTAGGCAAAGAAACTCTGGAGAAATTGTAAGCATTTTTATTGTTAATAAAGTTGAGACTTTGGAGGTCAAAAACGTGGAGGCTCCTGATGTTCATTGCTTCACTTGAGAATCAAGGTGATATTGTTTTGCATTTGTATTTGAGGCTTTTAAGTTGTAGATCATGTTCAAGATGGCTAACAATCTAGCACAAGCAAGCATGTATCTAATTCTTTTCACTTGAATATTCTTGTTTTATATATATTATCCCATGCTTAAGGTTCTTGCAGGTACATCTTCACTCCACATAAGGCCAAAGGAGTTTCAAACTTTATGGATTTGAGAAACAAGAGAATCTAGCTCTTCTCTATCAAACACCGAAACACTTTCTCAGTCACTGGTTACTTAGATCTACCTTCATTCTTGTGGAAACCCTTTCCAGATCTTAATCCAAAGTTGAAGTTATTTTTGTTTTAAAAAGCCTTAGATTAGTTTGCCATAAGGTTGAAGTTCCTTCAACCATGGGGAATAACTTGGGCTTTGTTCCCTTGTGCTCTCTTCAACACTTGTTTTTGGCGTATCACCGGTTAACCGGAGGATTTCCATGGCAGTGTTTCAAGCCCTCAAGTGTTCCACTTGAGTCCCATTTCCATCCATTCGTTTTTCCTCTCTTTTCGCTCCATTTTGCCCATCTTCCATCCACTCCAAGTTTTGCCTCTCTCTCCCATTCGCTCCCCTTCCTCGTTGAGCCTCTTCCTTCTCCCATCCACCTTCGCAAAAGCCCAAAAAGACAAGTTAGACTTAGATTTGTTAAAGTTAGTAAGTTTTTCTTTTTGAAAAGAGTTAGTTGAGGCATATTAAAAGGTCATTTAAGGCTTGCATTTAGTCTTTTTCCTTAAGTTTTATAGTTCATTTCAAAAGTAGAAAAGTTGGCATATAGGATAGTGTGAAATTTTGTGGTTGCATTCCCATTCCCACTGTTTTTTGGAGCATTTTAGCTTGCTGGTCCGTTTTACCATCTTAATAATTTCAAGTTAAAATTTCATGCTTTCTATGTTTTAGACCTCAGTTTTCATTTATAGACTTAGTTTCAAAGTTTATTTGATTTTTTCTAACACTAAAGGGTGCCTTGTTGAATTGTTTCGAGCTTGTGTAAGTGATTTGAGAGAGAGATACTTGGTAGATCTTGAAGAAAAAGATCAAAGCAAAATCAAATGAATGCCATAAGGAGTGATTGAACATACAAGATCTTATTATCCTTTGTAAAACTCTTCAAGAGTTCATTTCAAGTTCAAAGTCTTATCTCTCAAAAAGTCCTTCAAGGTTTTAAAACCCAAGGCACTTGTAAAAATTAATAAAAGTTTCTAGTGGAGGAGTCCTCCACCTTTGGGTTTCTTCCCCATTTGGGGAAGAGTGTTGGGTTTGCTTAGCTTAGATCTTTTCAGTTCATGTTTTAGAGTAGTTTATTTTCATCTTGTCGCTTCTCTCTCAAGTTTTGACCAGAGTAAGCTAACTTTGGGATTGTATCCCAAAGGCCACATCGTTTTGTGGTAGCTTCTCGTTCCCCCATCAGCATCTTGTGGACATCCAGCTAGCTGGAAGGTTTCCAGGACTGACGGTTCTAGTGGTTGACCTTGTTCGGAGGTTGATCCCACCTTTAGAGTAGAATTGCTTGGTAGAACACTAGATCTTTCAGTTATTTCATTTTATTTTGCAAGTAGCATGCTCGCAGTATTTCACATCTATTTGAGCTATCACATGATTTAAATGTTATAAAATTGCAATATCTTGTTATCACAACTGCTTCTTGCTTCTCAAAACGAACAAAGTCTCTTGAACTTGGCCAAATCCAAGTCAAGAGCACTCTCTATCGGAGAGCATTGTTAGACTTGCATCTTCCCCTGCATTAGGCATTTTAAAGTAGGAAGTCTCTTGAACTGTGGTCATAAGATCAAGTCAAGAGCGCTCTTTGTCGGAGAGTCGAACAAGTGCTTTAAATAATAAAACTTTTCAATCCACACTTCCCCCTTAATTAATTTATCTTGGTCGTTTATCCAACACCCGTATGCTCTGCCAACCAGAAACGCTTGGACTAGTACTCAGAAAGGTGAAGGATTTGATAAGCTCATAAGTGACAATAAATTAAAATTTTCACCCCCATAACCAACGAACCGGCGTTGTTCAAAAGGTATTCAAAGCAGTTCTCAGGGGAGGCGCCGGATTGCCCAATCTGCGACACGGTGGCTGGTTAGCATTGCGCGCCTCGCTGTGATTCCAGACAGGTCCGACATGTCTCTTAAAGGAGCTGCTTAGAATGTCTTTCCGGACACTCTTCTGATATCCTTGGTTTTAGCCATAATAATCAAGAACATCTAAAACACTTAAAATTTACCAAGAACAATTTCAAAACGATCTCACAAACAGCTACTTTTGACTTACACTTTTCAGCATCACAAGTATTTCATTTGACTCCATTTGGCACTGGTCTTTAAAAGCTCTTATATATCTTCTAAATCTAGACCATATGTCCTTGTCATTTGTTTAATCTTTATCTTGTGGATGCTTTGTTTTAATTCTAAGTCATAAGTATATTGTTCATCTTATAAATTGTATCTTGTGGAATTTGCAACGTGGATTGCGTGTTTAATTGTGTTTCCATCATTTTACAAAAAACTCCTAAACAACACTCATCTGTATCACCCCATACAAAAAACATTTTAAAACACAAGAGCCTTAGACAACTCTTTTTTAGGGACTACACTCCTTGGCTTCATTAGGAGTTAGCCTAAACGGAGGAGCTGGGGTTCAGGTGACAGTACTTGGCTCATTGCTTGCCCCCAAGGCCACACCTCTCTCACTTGTAGTGAAGAGACAGCTTTCGAAAGATTTCTGCTGCTGGTGTGCAGTTTGGCGGACAACAGGCCCAAAACAGTTTTCTGACAATTTTGGTAATTTACTAATTTTGGTGGTTTTTCGGGTCCTGAACTTCGGGAGTCGTTTCGAGGGCCCTAAACAATGTTTTTTGGGGTATCCCAACAGTTGTAGTTCTCGGATAGATCTTTCCAACAAGCTATCGTGCGCCCCAAACGGAGATCATATGCTAAAGTTACGCCGCCGGGACGTTGATACACCAAGCTACCCAAAACGGGGTCCACAAAATTGTTGGCTTTTCATCTTCTAGGGTTAGGGTTTTGGATTTTGGGTATTTTAAAAAGGCCTTCAAAGCCTCATTGTAATCATATTCTTGCGAATGAGCGCAAATGTCATATCTCTTCTCATAGATAAGCCGCCACCATTCGAGCAAGCTTATTTTCCGCTGCATTTTACAGTTTCAGCTTATTTCCTTATTGAATAGAAAACCAGAAGTTTACTGCATCTCTGTTATTTTGTGTTGAGCATCTTTTAATAATCTGTATTCATTTCATTCTGCTCATAAAATTCGGATCAGTGGTATCAGAGCAATCTGCTCCTTGTCATCTTAATGCATGTCCCCAATGAGGTCAAGGTACAAAGAATTGGGTCTCGAGCTTGTTTCTCTTGAGGACAAAAGCTTTTACACGCCCAAGCAACCTCTCATGGCAGGAAAAATGAAAAATGATGGGACACGAGATCCTTTCAAAATTTTGCTTGAAGAATCCCTCACGCAACAGAGGAACGAGATGATGGATAGTTTCGCGCAAATCCTTCGGCGACTACCAACAGGCGACACATTTTCCTCGAGCGGAGGTGCCGCCCCCTTCAAGGTACAAATCAACTTCGATATTCCTATATTTGAAGGTCAGATAGACGCAGATGTTGTAGACAACTGGTTGAATCTACTAGAAGGGTATTTTTTTTCCATAACTTTTCGAATAGAGAAAAGATTACTTTTGTGCTCCTCAAAGGCGTTTTCCATGTCAAAGATTGGTGGGAAACTTTCTGTGAGCAAAAAGAAATAGGGGAACCCTCATTATTTACAATCATAGGCACTTGGGAATCTTTTCGGGATGCTATTAACGAACAATACTACCCTGTTGGAAGTTATGACGACTTGTATACCAAATGGACCACACTGCGACAAGAAACAAACCAAGCAGTGCCAGAGTTCACAAATATTTTCCATACCTTGCGCACCAAGTTGGCTATCAAAGATTCAGAGTGACATCTGGTGCTCAAGTATCGTGGTGCTCTGCATAGATACATCCATACCGAAATGGAATTTATGGACATCTCCTCCTTGGGCGCGGCCTGCCGATATGCCGTCAGAATCGAGCAAAAGCTCAAACAAAAGACGCGGCAATTTGGGCCTAGGAACCCCTCACAGCAAAAGACAAGAAAGGGCGGCCCCAACCCACAAAATAAAGGATAGAGCAAAGATGGACAGTATCAGGACAACCAGTCCAGGCCGTAAGCAAAGAAGGACATCGGAAAGACAAAGAAAGATACCGGGAAGTGGTGCGACTTCCATAAGAGCACTTGGCATAACACTACCGACTGCTGCTCAAAGAAGTCGCTAGTGGCGGAAGTGAAAGCGTCTGAATCAGATGCGTGTTGTGACTCTGAGTCAGAACCAGAAAGGGGAAGACAGATCATTGATGCAGAACCCAGTGCCATCGTTGCTACCACCAAGCTCCATCTTGATGAACTAGATGAGCCAGAAGAAGGAGAGCGCCTCTTCCATTCACAGATGTGGGTAAAAGGCACCCCGCTACACTTCATCATTGATAGCGGTAACCAGAAGAACCTCATCTCAACAGAGGTCATCAAGCAGTTGGCCTTGCCAACAACGCCACACCCACAACCCTACACCATTGGATGGCTCCGCCAAGGAAGCAATCTCTGCGTCAGCCAACAGTGTCGACTGTCGTACGGCATCAAGCCCATCAAGGACGAGGTATTGTGTGATATTGCTCCTCTCGAAGTTTGTAATGTTCTTTTGGGCCAACCTTATTTATGGAAACGTCATGTTGTATATGAGTCGGCCTCGTAGTGATAGTATTACTTTGAACAGAAAATTGTACAGGATACCCGAGGCAATCCCTCCTAGTGCTATTTCCTTGATCTCTGCCAAGTAATGCAGGAAGGTCATCTCTCAAGCTGAGAAATTTGTCTTCTTTTTTATTTGCTCTCGGAGTGAGAGAAAGATCGTAGCCACATCCAGGGCCTCCGCGGTCGATCTCTCCACACAACAAAAGCAAGTGGACAAGGTCGTGGAAGAATACTCAGATATCTTCTCCTCTCCTACTAGGGTACCTCTGCACTGTCAGGTCAAGGATCCCATCGATCTGACCCCAGGCACACCGCTACGCAATGGACTAGTTTAGCGTCGCTCACTGTTAGAAAACGAGGAGATCAAGAGGTAGATCCAAGAATTGCTCCACAAGGGGCACATCCATCCCAACTCATCGCCTTGTGGGAGCCCAATCGTGTTGGTGTAGAAAAAAGACGAGACCTGGCGACTTTGCATTGATTACCGGGCCCTGAATAAAATCACAGTCCGAAACCGGTACCCGATTCCCCAGATTGACGACCTCCTTGATCAGCTCACGGGGGCCAAATACTTAAGTAAGATTGATCTGAAGTCTAGCTACCACCATGTCCCAATAGAATAGACAGATGTATGGAAGACTGCCTTCAACTCAAAAGAAGGTTTTTTTGAATGGTTGGTCATGCCCTTTGGTTTGACAAATGCTCCAACAACTTTTATGAGGATGATGGACGATATCCTACGACCTTTCACCAATACTTTTGTAGTGGTGTATCTGGATGACATCCTCATCTACAGAAAGACTTGGACGGAACACTTGCAGCATATTCAGCAGGTTCTGCACACCCTATGGCAGCACAAACTATATGCAAACTTGGAAAAATGCTCATTCGGCATATACAGGGTCCATTACTTAGGCTACATCGTTGATCAACATGGTGTGCATGTGGATCTAGCCAAGATCCAGGTCATTCATGACTGGCCAACCCCAACCACACTCACTGAACTTCTGAGCTTCTTGGGCCTCGCCAATTTCTATCGCAGGTTCGTGCTGGGATTCTCTCATATCACATGGGCCCTCATCCAAGTAACCAGGGGTGGCGGTAAGGAAAAATTTGTGTGGGGCCTGTCCTAACAACAAGCCTTCGATGACTTGAAGAAGCGTTTTTGTTCATCCCCGGTACTCTCATTACCGGACCTACAACATCCATTTGAGATCAAGACATATGCTTCAGACTATGCTGTGGGTGCCAATCTCACTCAACACGGCCACCCCGTGGCATATCATAGTGAGACACTATCAGATGTTGTCCGTAAGTACCCTACTTACGACAAAGAAATGTACTCCATTGCGCAAGCCTGCGACCAATGGAGACATTACATTCTTTGGAAGGAGACAGTCATCCACACTGATCACAAACCACTACAGTTCATGCAGACCCAAGGAAAATTGCAGAATGACCGCCATCAAAAGTGGTCAACATACTTATAGCAGTTCCACCTCAACATCAAGTATAAAACAGGAAGTACCAACCGAGTTGCTGACTTCCTCAGTCAGCAACTCAGACTGTCATCAGAAGCTGCTGCAAAGTGTCAAAGGTTAATGCATGCTTTACAACTTATTAAATTAACAATTATAACACAACGTAATCATAACTGGCGATCTAAATCCAAATATATAATGTCATTAATTATTATTATAACTCAGACTAGACTTTCAAGACCATACTCACTTCATAGTCGTGATCAATTTGCTAGTGAAGGGTGAAGGCTTAAAATAAACTGGCTAGGCTAAGGGATGACTCACTGACTCAACATTGTGACACTTTGGATATGAGAAAGGGAATACACACCATAGTATACACTGAATGAGCAACAACACAGGGAATGGTGGTGTCTCACAAATGGATAAGTTGTTCAAAGAGGGTTTATTCACCTTTAACAGATGCGCACAATCCATAATACAAATGAGGCCAGCAATTGTTTTAATATAGCATTTAAGTTCCATTGCTTTTTGGGCCTGAAGTTTCCATAGCCTTTGATCTATGTGTGTTTATAAACACATTGCATAGATTTACATTTATTTTAGGCTTTCTGCTGCAGGTGTGTTTTTAAGACACTTGTTTACTTGATCACTTCTAGGTGTGTCACAGACAACTTGTTTACCTAGGTATTTTACATTTCCAAAAGATATAACATTTTATTTTCATGGCCATTTTCATTTGGCATGCCTTTCATTCATGTGTGTTTAGAAACACATTGCATGAATGGGCTTTTCATACAAGATATAGCATTTCATTTTCCAGATTTTGTATTCATGGCAGCACTAAAAGTTTCAAGTTTAGCCAACACAACTTTAGTGACTAGAGGAATTCACAAGGAAGTCCAACTCACCATAGGTAAGTTTTGTCACCAACTCAGAGCCGAGACACAATAAACAGGGAAGCTCATCCAATACAGAGGCTACAGTGGGAGAAAGATCCTCCATGTCACTAGTCAAGTAGTAAGTCAGGGTGATAAACTAAAAGGTAGGTAATGGATGGATGAAGACAATGAATCATGGAGCCAACACTAGCAAGCCAAGGTATGGTGGAATGATCACCTCTATTCTCCCTAAGGAGGGTAAAAACCTCTATTCTCCCTAAGGAGGGTAAAACCAATGAGTATGAATAATGAACTTCTAAGTCTGAGTAGGGACAATAAAATATATATAATAAGATCAACCAGGTCCACATATCTATATGATCGCCAAATCATGACACTAAGTGCTAAGACATGCTATAAGAATAAATATAAAAGCAATATAACCACAACACTATGATATACCTGCTGAATCATATACCTGAATGCTCATCCTCTGAACCATCATCTGTCCTCTGAAACTGCTACTGTAACTCTGGGCACTACTGACTGCTCTGTACAAATGGTATAATGGCTACATCGGTCATCTTTCTGAGTGTCCTGAGACTCAGTCATGGCATGGGGAATACAACTGTTGTCCAAATCTGATAGTGATCCAAATAGATGCTCATCTCAGCATCTCAATGTAAAGGAACTGGTTGAATAGTGTACTGGAATCAGAAAAATAATGTATGGTAGCCCGGTTACTATATATGTGATAACAAGCCCCTTTCAGGTAGGGTTGGGATTCCAACCATTGGGCCCCATGGATGTTGCACTACCCTTGGCGACCACCTCGTCCCCTGCTCCACCAAAAGCTGACAAAGCCACCCGGTTCATTGAGTGGATCCAACACATCCGCCAACAAGTTCAGGATATTCTACAGAACTCTAATGCCAAGTACAAGCAGCGCCATGATCAACATCGTGTGCCACATAATCTTCGAGTGGGTGACAAAGTTTGGTTGCATTTGCAAAAAGAACGCCTTACAAGGACCCATTGGAAGCTTCGCCCACTCCGTTATGGGCCGTACACCATCACCAAGGTTGTGCGTGACAATGCTTTTGAGCTCAACATTCCCCCCTTCTTTGTTCTGCATCCAGTCTTCAACGTGATTCTCCTTCGACCATATTTCCCACCATTATTAGACACCTCGAAGATAGCAGAGCAGTTGACACCAACAGAACTCAACCCTGACTGCGTGCAACAAGCATCCAATGATCAGATTGTGGACACAGAGATCAAGGGCACTCGACAGCAAAGGATCCAGCTTTATCGAGTCATCAAAGCAGGGTAGCTCCTGCACCAAGGCAAGTGGCTCACCCAAGGCCAAATTCAGCAGAAATTTCCTCATATGATGGGAGAACTCAACGCAATGGAGACCATTGCTTCCTAAGGAGGGAGGATTGATCCAGGTGGATATCGGTGGCGACCCACCTTTTCCAACTAGCTCAAAATAGGGATATGGTGCAGAGAGGAGCAGTGAAGCTCCTGTATGTTGCGGCTGATGAGCAAATTGCAGATGTGTTGACCAAACCACTAGCCAGAGTGAAGTTCGAGTACTTTAGAAAGAGGCTTGGTGTACTTCAGATCGAGGTTCTTTCCAAGGGGAAGTGATGAGTCCAGAAGACGCAGGATGCACACGGACTTTTCTGACATGGTTGTAGATGTGTTCTCCCATGGTCGTGATGTAATTGTTGAGCCATTCTCATATGGTGGTAGATGTGTTCTCCCATGGTGCAGATGTAAGGGCTGGAGCCATTCTCACATGGTGGTAGATGTGTTATCCCATGGTGTAGATGTAAGGGTTGAAGCCATTTTTCACATGGTGGTAGATGTGTTCTCCCATGGTGAAAAAGTAAGAGTTGGAGCCTTCCCCAAATGGTGGTAGATGTGTTCTCCCATGTCAGTGGTGTAAGTGTTGTATGATGTGCATTTGGGCTGTGCTCCGTGGACGATGAGATGATCTGAAGAGGAATATTATGTGTGATGAGCGTCAAGATGATGCTCCTGATGATATGAATCAGGACGATGCTATGACGATGATCAGGATGATCATGCAATGATGCTATGCATCAGGACAATGCTATGACGATGATCAAGATGATCATGCGATGATGTACTATATGATGATGATCAATATGATCATGAGTATCAGGATGATACTCTGCGGCCGTGGACAGATTGTGCAGGTAGCATAGAAAAGATCCTGGGAGATCCGATAGTCTGAGCTCGGATACTCTTTCGAGGTTTTGCTACAGGTAGCATAGAAAATATCCTGGGAGATCCGATAGTCTGAGCTCGGATACTCTTTCGAGATTTTGCTACAGGTTGGCCGTGGACAAATTATATTGGTAGCATAGAAAAGATCCTGGGAGATCCAATAATCTGAGCTCGGATACTCTTTCAAGGTTTTGCTACAGGTTGTGCGATAAGCATGTAATCTTGCCCTGGGAGATTTGCAGATACTCTTGCGAGGTTTTTCCTATGGCATATAATAGCGCCCTGGGAGATCTGGCAAATGCTCTTTCGAGGTTTTGCTTGAGAGGACATATAATCTTGCCCTGGGAGATCTTGCCGGTCGTGCTTAGGCACATAAAGGATCCTAGGATACTCTTTCGAGGTTTTGTCCTGTGGCATATAATGTTTCCCTGGAGATCCGATAGGTTGAGCAGTATGCTCGTAATCAATCCTAAGATGCGCTTTCGAGGTTTTTCCAGACCACATGTAATCAGTCTTGGAGATATTGTCAGTCGTGCTTAAGGCACATAAATGATCCTGGGATGCTCTTTAGAGTTCTTGCCGGTCGTGCTATGCACATAAACGTTCTTGGGACACTCTTTTAAGGTTTTGTGGTGGTCACATGTAATAGCTCCCTGGGAGATCTTGCCGGTTGTGTTAGGCACATAAAGGATCCTGGGATACTCTTTCAAAGTTTTGTTGACGCACGGAATTAGTCCTGAGGATTCCACGGGATGGCCCACTCGCAGAGATGATGAAGACCTACAGGAGGCTAGGCCTACATCCAGCATGAAAAAGGGCTGGCTCTGTAGAACTTCCTATGACGAGAAGAATTGAGAGATAACCCAGTGATCGAGATGACAAGTACAGCAGTAGTGACGATGATGCTCCGTGATCCAGTGATGATGATCCAACTCCAGAATTGAAGACTTGTGCCTATATGTATTGATGACCTCTGTTAAGAGAATACCTTCCTAGTTAAGAGGGAGTGTTGATGTATTTGTAACTTCGGAAGATATTCACTTGTATATTGTATTTGTACTTTATTGTATCCCCAATGGAGATGTATTATTCCTCTGATTGGAAGTGTCGTCAGTTGTACTTGCAAGTGTCGCAAGTTATATTGTAAGTGTCGTAACTTATACTTGATGGGTTATTAGACCACCTTGATGGGGTCGGTCCTGTATGAGTCATGTGGGTTAAAGAGTTATTAGACCACCCTAGTGGGGTCGACCCAGTCAACATTATGTTAAGTGGTTAAATTGGGGCCGACCTAGTTGAGTAAAGGTCAAGTGAAAGTAAAAGTATAAATAGAGAGTGTGACTCTCTCATTTGACACATTCACTCACTCACTCACTTCTCATTAGTGAGAGAGAGGAGGAGTGTGCACTAGTGGAGGAGGAGTAGCTGCTGCAGTCATCTATCTCTTGGGTTTGATCTTTGTGATCTTTGTATTGGTGCTTATTCTATCTCTGAGGAAGCTGCGGGGTTTTTCACCTTCTTGGTTTTCCCCAGTGAAATGTTTTGTGTCTCTTGTCTCTTATGCTTGATATGCTGTACATGTTGTTCTTTCGGTTAAGATCCTAGATCTATTAAATTAAATGATGAAAAACTAACAATAATGCACTGGGTCGTACATATTTTTTTAAATGATATATTTTTATTAGTTTTTAAAAGTGACCATTGAATATTTAAATCACATTTTGTATACATTTGTGTGCACATAAACTTTTTTTAGTTCTTACATAAATTGAAAAACGAGAAATACCCTTTTTAAGAGGACTTGTAGATATGGGGCATATGTATGTTCTTAAATTTTTTGGTTGTGTACATTTTATGTTGTTGATTTTTCTTTGACCTTCTTCAAAGTTGTGGACATGATTTTTAAGTGTAAGTTTTAAAAGAAAAAAATATCATACGAACTCAAAAAGTCGTAAATCATCATGCCATTGGATAGAGGATTCATTGATGAATCCACTGGCATCAAGTCCGCCACATAATGTGCAATTAACGATAGGGTTTATGCCTTTCAAAGAGGCAAGTAAAATTAAATGTGCAAAATAAAAGCCTAGGAGCCTGTTTTAAGGCCCTTGATCGAAGTCTTAAAATACCCCGATCGAGGGATTTGACAATTTTATAAATACCTCGATTGAGGGATTTCTCGAGTTAAGGAAATAGCTCGATCGAGCTATTATAATTTCCAAATTTGAGCTATTTTAAGGTTTTTACCATTGTTTTTCATAATGTTTATATTAAGATTTTTACCCTTTTATTTACCGTTTTTTTTACAACATTTATACTATAAGGTTGTTACCATTGTCTTTACATTTGTTGTTAGTGATTTATGGTAACCCTTGGTAAATTTTCCCATGGTAATTCATGTGATGAAATATATTTATCGTTTTGTTTCTATGTTCCAAAATTTAAATGTTAATACCCCCACCCAATACATGTTTACATTTAAAATCTATCGAGTAAACAAAAAACAATTAGCTTGAAGTAAAATCATTACGTACATGCTATAGCTTATATTTTGTAGTATGGCAAATATCTCGATCGAGGGTTTAATTAACATGAGCTTTTTTCAATAGCCTGATCGAGGGTTATTTAAACCCTTGATCGATGGCTTGTTAAGCCCTCGATCAAGCATTCAAATGCTCAATCAGGGCTTAATTAACTCTCGATCGAGCTCACATTTCGAGCAATCTGTGCACTCTTCTTTCCAAAAAGTGTTACCCATCTTCATGGGAACACCCATAAGGGGAAAAAAAGTCCACCAATGTGTATATATTTACACTATTTAAGCAAGGTATTAAAACTCGTCCAACTCAGACTCAAGCTGAGTTGAGTTCACTAAGTTGACCCCCATCCGATTTAACCCAACCTATAAATCAGTTCAAGTGGTTGATTTGGTACTGAAACAATCAACTCGTCCGAGTCACTAAGGGGATGAATAAGCACACGAGTGACTTAGAAGGAATTTTTTTAAATTCACCGACTCAGCCGAATCACTATGGGACCAAACAATAGCGCATGTGATTTCAAAGGCATTTTTAAAATAATATTTAATCTTAAAAACTAAAATTTACACTCTAAACCCAATTCCATGTTATAAAGAACCCGCCCCCCTCTCAACAACCTATTTGTCTCACTCCATTTCATTAAGCATTTGGAGATTTTGGAGCAACATTGCAGATTGTGGTTTAGATTGAGATGGGAGCTTGCTGGGAAATCTTTTTGGGTTGTTTGCAGTGGAGTTGGCATCTTAGTAAGGACGCTACAACCCATATTCAATCTTGGAGGATTTATTGTCCATTTTATTGTGTCCATTGAGCTCATTTCTAGGTGTGTTAATAGTCAAAACCGAAAACTGCCCTTGTTTCTTTCTCTCATAAATAATTAAAACATATATGAAATCTATCTTTTGTTGCAAAAGAATTTAAGATAAGGTTGGCCCATTTTTCATTTTCAACTTTATTTGCATTTATCATGGCCCCAAGAGTGAAAGATCCTACAAGGATCCATGCTAATGTTATTGATTTAATATGATGTATTGCATATTTTGCAAGGAGAAGGGAAGGGAGGGCTATTCATAGGATGAAGCAACACTTGGATTGAATAAGAGGCTAAATTGTCCCTTATAAAGCACCAACAAAAGAGATTGGAGATAGAAGATGGGAATTGAAAAACTAATATGAAAAATTTGAAAACGACAAGGCTAAATAAGCAGAGATAAACGTTGAAATAGGGAGTGTTACGATGGTACCAGCAGCAACGTACCTGCAGAGGTACCCCAGGGAGAGGCCAATATTTTTTTCGACTTGGAGGGTGTGATACAGAGATTCTTCTAAGGTGGGGTCGTGACCAGATCCTCTGGCTCCCTCCTAGGGGTACTATGGCTTAATGGCACTGCTGACTGCCTCATAAAAGGGCTTGAAACCCTGAGGTTGGTGACCGAGGCCCCCAGGGAGGGGTCTTTGCACCACTTGACTCCCCCCATTACTTTTACATTGGTGGCATGCCTTCCTTCAGCACTGGGGCCCATGTCATGGCCCCAGGTCTTCTCCTGCACCCTCCTGATGCTCCAAAGCTCCAGCGCTAGCTCTCCCTGGCCTCCACCTTAGCTGTAGAATGCTTGCTTTGGGGGGGGGGCGGCGTTGAGGTATTTTCACTATTTATGGGGTTAGTAGGGGTATGACGACCCCTCCTCCACATATCATCTTTTAGTTCAGCCCGGTTGTGGCCTTTTTCAGTTATTTTTGACATGCAGGGGTGAATACTGGGGAAAAAGTCCCAATTCACCCACTCTTATCATTATTTTATATTATTTTTGTTTTAATTTTAAGTTGACATTTTTAATATTAAATTGACCTTATTTTATGTAAAAGTGAGTGTGAGATCATATAAATTCAATCTCCTCACTTCATTTTCATCATCAAATTTTGGGATAAGATCATTATGTCTGCTATTTTCCCTAACTAGGGCTCTCTTTGAAGGGATGCAATCCTTGATGAAGGTTATTTTGCAAGTTTGAAGCATTTCTTGGAAGTTTTACTTTCGTTCATGCCATTGCTAAGGTGGGGCTAGAGTTGTTTACTTAACAAATGCACTTGGAGGTATCTATACTTTTGGTTTGATGTCTCTTAGTCAATTTGTATGAAAGTGATGCTTGTTAGGGTTGAATGGAAGCCATTATTGCTTCATTTTGTCTTGATTATCATGTCATTTTTGTCATTGATCACCTATGCATTCGAGCTTGAGCTTTAGGTCTTCAAGTCTTGCTAAGACTAGGTTCCCTCAACGAATCATAGAGATTGTTGGGGTTAGCCCTAGTTTGCTAAGCTTGCCAAGTACCATCTCAAGGAGAGTTGTCCCTCTGATTGATGCCCTAGGTTTGGTGAATAATTGTCTTTTGAAACCCTAGTTGTTCAACCAATTTTTAACCTAATTTTTGAGTTATACATTGTAAATATTATGTTAATTAGTCTTACATTTCTAATTTTTTGAGTTAGTGATTAATTTTTGTTATTTATATGCATTTTTTGAGTTATTTACATTATTGAAAAACTTGTTAAAAAGCCCTAAAACTGAGTTTTATGAGGTAAAACCCTAGCCTACCAACCCTAACCCTCCACTACCTAGCCTTACCTTACTCTCACACCCTCGTTATACCTCCTTCAGTACTCAACCTTCATCCCTAGTTCCCTTTAGGCCCTCGGTCTCTCTCCAAAACCTCCTCACTGCCCTTTTTTTCCTTACCTATTGCTTCCTCCATCTCCCTCGGGTTTGCTTCCCTACCTTCCCCTCTTCTTTATCACAACCCCATCTCCCTTATTCACCCTACAGCTACCTTCCTCCACCACCCTTCCTTCCTCTCTCTACACTTCTACCCTATCCTCGGCCTTCTTCTTCCTCACATCCACCGGCACTCCCCTTTTCTACCTCCTACTCCTTCCTTCCCTACCTCGCAGCCTCATCTCCCATTCCTTCTTCCTTCTACATCCCCTTCTTCTCCCCCTATCACAGCCTGTTGCCCTAGCCATTGTTCACGGCCTCCATTCCTGCTGCCCCAACTCCCTCATCCACCTTCATTCCTACACCATTTCCATCTCTCCATTTATCCCCTTCATCTCCTTCCATCCTCCGCTTTTTCTCCCTCCTTTTTGGAACTTCCTGCTGCCCTAATCCGAGCCTTTTCTCAGGTGTGCACCAGTCTGCAATCTTATCCTGCTGCCCTAATCCGAGCCTTTTCTCAGGTGTGCACCAGTCTGCAATCTTATCCTGCTGCCCTAATCCGAGCCTTTTCTCAGGTGTGCACCAGTCTGCAATCTAAGATTGCAGACCTAGTGCATACTTTCCTCTTGCCCTATCACCTGCCACATAAGACAAATAAAACAAAAGGCAAGTTAGTTATACATTTAATTATTTATAAAGCATCTCTGAGTTATTTAGGGGTAGTTTTGTGTTGGATTACAAGGTCTGATTTTTTATGTTACAAATATGAGAATTAAATTTGTAGATTGATTGGAAAATTTTGCAGTTAATGCTAGAAGACTTTTTGAATGAATTACTATAAAACCTACTTTTGATATTTAGCTCAATACAACGTTGAATGCATATATACTTGATGTGAAAGCTATATGTTAGTGAATTGAATCGACATTAACTTAGTCTTAGGAATTGTCATGTTACATGAGATATCTAATATCCTATTGCTATTGGCTTGTTCATTTCTGCTGACACTAATGTGGAAGAATACACTTGGTTGATATATATTGCTTGATGGGTATAGCCCTATTTAATAGTTGTAATTGATGGTGATGCTACATCTGATTTATTAAGTGACTTGGACAATTATCACTAATTTACCTATGTGGTTGAAGTGTGTTGGCAATATCGTCTTTTGATCCAATATTGATTACTGTAATACATGCTTATACGCTTATACATTTCATTGAATGATCTAAGTGGATTATCGATCTTGATCCTATCTTTGGCACTTACTGACATTGATTACAGTATTATTGACTCCATTAGGCAGTGGTCTAACTACAAGATTGCATGGAGAATATATTTTGTGGTTGTCTTAGTGTTCTATAGGATTCCATAAGTATACTTCTCCTTGGAGGTTTCGACTTCCGAAGAAGTTAGAACGGTGACCGAGGTGACATTGGGTCACTTTTCTTAGGTGTGCTTACTAGGAATTAGCCCTACTAATTTTCCAGGTAACAGGGAGGATGCAGCTTGCCATGATGAGGGGTTCTAATTCAAATCATAGTTTTGACTTTGAAGACTCTTCCTCTATCCCTTCTTCCAATGTTAGGGACCCCCTTTGTTATTTCCTCCCACTCATGATAGCTATCCTAAAAAGAAGAAGAAGACCATTCAAAGTTATTTTATTACACATTCCCCCACTTGTGTTAATGCATCTCAACATAGTCAAACCCAACCCACCTTAGATAACCATTGGAAGAAGCAATACAAAGAAGTTGCTTATGAATGTGTTGTCCGCCGAGATGCACACCAGCAGCGGAAATCTTTCAAAAGCTATCTCCCTCACTGGAAAGTGGGGAGAGGTGTGGCCTTGGGGGCAAGTAATGAGCCAGGTACTGTTACCTGAATCCCAGCTCCTTCGTTTAGGCTAACTCCTAACGAAGCCAAGGGGGGTAGTCCCTACAAAGAGTTTCACTAAGGCTCTTGTGTTTTTAGGTTTTAAGTGTGAATGATGCGGATGGGTGTTGTTTAGGAGTTTTGAAGGTGAGAGACACAATGATGCTTTAAATAAAACCAAGATAACGCAATCCACATTGCAAGAGAAGATAAGAGATACACTGAATCAGATATAAATCACTCTTTACAAAAATTAACACAAGTACTCCAGATTGATAATAAGCAAATAAAATATGTGATTAAGGACCAGTGCCTTGTGGAGTCAAAAATGTTTGAGTGCTTGAGTTGCTTGATACAAGTGTTCGAGATAAATGTTCGTGAGATCGTTTTGCAGCTTATCTTGGTAAATTAAAGATTTTAGTGGTCTTGATTATTAGGATAAAACCAAGGATATCAAAAGAGTGTCCAGAAAGACATTCTAAGCGGCTCCTTTAAGAGACATGTCGGACCTGTCTGGATCACAGCGAGGCGCACAATGCTAACCAGCCACTGTGTCACAGATTGGGCAACCTGGTGCCTCCCCTGAGAACTGCTTTGAATACTTTTTGAACAACGTCGGTTCGTTGGTTATGGGGGTGAAAGTTTTAATTAATTATCACTTATGAGCTTATCAAGTCCTTCACCTTTTTGAGTACTAGTCCAACCATTTCCGGTTGGCAGAGCATACGGGTGTTGGACACACGACCAAAGTAAATTAATTAGGGGGAATGTGGATTGAAATATTTTAATTATTAAGAGCACTTGTTCAACCCTCCGACAGAGAGTGCTCTTGACTTAGTCTTAAGACCACAGTTCAAGAGACTTTGTATTCTAAAATGCCTAATGCAGGGGGAAAGTGCAAATCTATATGCTCTCCGACAAAGAGTGCTCTTGACTTGGATTTGGCCAAGTTCAAGAGGCTTTGTTTATTTTAAGAAAAAGTAAAGCAGTTGTGAAAAGTGAAATGAAGCTTTGTAGAATTAAAACATATGATAGCTCAAATGATGCAAAACACAACTAGCATGCTACTTGCGAAAAAAAAAAAAAAAAGATTTAGTGTTCTACAAACAAATTTAATCTAAGTTGGGGTCTTCCTCCGAATAAGGTCAACCACTAAGAACCGCTAGAACTTGAGAACTTCCCAGCTAGCTGAGATTTCGACCAAGGCAACTAACAGGGAGAGAGGAGTAACCACAAAGCTATGTGGTTCTGCTCTTGAGATAAAATCTCAAGGATACTACCTCTGGTCAAAACTTGGAAGAGAAGTACTATGAAAACAAAGACTACTCTAAAACAAAAAGTAGAAGATCTAATCTAACCAATCACAACACTCTTCCCCAAATGGGGAAGAAAGCCACAAAAGTGGAGGCCTCCTCCACTTGAAATTTTATTGACTTGATTACAATTTGCCTTGGTTTGGAAACCTTGAAGGACTTTGAAGTAAAATGATACTTGGAAAATTTAAAGAAGAAGCAAGTTTTTGCTTGCTTTTACAAAGGATAAGTGTGTCAAGTTTTGCTCATTTTCATGGTTTCTTCTCCTTTGTCTTTTGCTTGGGTCTTACTTCTTCAAAACTTTTTCAATTTTCCTCATTTCAAAGCATCTACACAAATCTTAAAAATTGCTCAACAATGCACCCATTAACCGTTAGAAAAATAAAACCAAATTTGAAACTAGTTAAGTCTAGATTTGAAGATTTGGCTCTAAATGTAAAATGCTTGAGATTTTGACATAAAACTTTAACTATGATAAAACAGACCAGTGAACAACGAACTCCTAAAATGCAATGGGAAAAAGATCTAAAGTATAAAAAAAAATTGAGAAATTTTATGAAAAATATTCTATCTTTCAAAGTTGCAACTAGAGTTTAAACAATGCCAACTATACCAGTGTGAAAAAAGAGATCTAGAATGCTTCTAACATTTACTTTTTCAAATGCATGAGATGGATGCAATAATACTTAAGATAACTCTAACAAGCTACTTTGCAAGCTAAAGAATGAAGCTAACACTACCTAAGCAATTTGTTTTTTTGACTTTTATGTGTTTAGGGCTCTTTTGGAAGGTAGACGAAAGGAGCCAATGAGGAGAAAACGAAAAGGAAGAGATGGGAAAGGTCTTGGATGGAAAAACGAATGGGTGAAGGGTAGATCTAGGGCAAAGACAATGAAATGGAGGAGGAGATGAAGAGTAAAACGAATGGAGAAAGAGGATGCAAAACGAATGGAGGATGAGGGGTTTTGAGGTAGGGAAAGCTATGGAGGAAAATAGGCCTAGCAAACCAATGGGACAAAGAAAACAAGGAGCAAATAAGAGGGGTTTGAAAAAAGAACCCTTTTGTAACCAAGTTTGAATGATGAAAAAAAATTTGATGGAAGAGAAAACCCTTTCTGCTTTGATGCCAATCTTAAAATCTTGCTCCGTGGAAGTATCTTGCAAACACACTATTAGTGAAGGTTTTTTGTTGGTGGAGAAGAGGGAGATGCAATCGAGTTCATCTCATCTCAACCATTTTGAAGATCTGCAATGCACATAAACTTATGCAAACAAAACTTGATTAAATATAGAGAGTTAGACAAAAATGCATAAAGAGACAAGGTAGTAAGACCGATTACAAGTTGCACTCTTTATACTATTTAAGCCTAAGCCTAGCAAACAAATTGGGACCATCAAATGCTTTCCCTACGCTCTTAGGAAAGAGATCTAAGCATACATTTAAATCAAGCTTGAAATTGCATAAATGAAGAAAACATTACAGATATTACCTCAACAATGTATTAATAACTCATGAACCAATAGAAGTGCACACAATTTGTCTCCAAAGCCAACTTTATTTCCAATGATAGCCAATAGCTATTACAATCTCCGCAAAGTAAGTTTACAATAATTCTCCATAAGAAGAGAGCCTAAATGCTTCTCTTAAAAAGCAAAACAAGAAGCTAAAACCCTAATTCGAATTTGGCCAAAGAGAGCCAAATAACACCGAGTTGTAAAGTCGAATTCCAGTTCAAAGTCAATCACAAAGATTGGAGTGGTAGTACACATGGCAAGGTCGAGTTTTGGAAGGTATGGGAAGCTCCACCCATCCAATGAGGGAGCTCCAACTAGGATCCACGTGAGGTTATTGAAGGCATGCGTGAGCTTATAGAAGGATGGCGTGAGCTTAATGAGGGATGGCATGAGCTTGAAGGGAGACAAGTGTAAGATGTGGTAGGTGTAGTAGGTGCTAACTCGAGTTTGTAAAAGGAGCCAAGTCTAGTGATCACACAAATCAAGGAAGGAGCCTACCTCAAGCTAACCAACCCATTCATCACATGACACATCATCAAATTGAGTTTCCAAGGAAGGAGGGCGAATTCTCTATTGGAGTTTGACTTATGCTGACTGGCTAGTGGTCTGGTTGATGACTGAGATGATTGGAATCTTCTTTAATGCCCAGTGCCATGTCAATTAGCCTTTTATTTTATTCATTTCTGATTATTTTGGAGAGATTTGGATTTCTCCAAAATATTCAAATTTATTAATTTAATTAATAATTTCTCTGTAAATGGCTTTTTAAAGAAAATATTAATTATAAGGCTGAATTGACATCCGAAAGTTGGGTTTAGCTGGTCCATAGGTCATGTGTGATTTTTGGCTTATGAAACGAGCCATCAATCACTAAATTCGGACCCCGGATGACTGACATATTACAAATTAAAATTTCTCTATTTAAACTATAGAGAAATTTATTAAATTTAAAAAATAATTAGAAACCCAAATTCGACGAACTCGGTAAAAAAATTTCAAAAATTTTTCTGAGCGTCCTAGGGACTTGGGACATGATCAAAACCTATTCTAATAGTGTCTAGTAGGCTTATATACATTAGTTGGACTCTAATAACCCCCCATGGCCAAAATTTTCAAAATCGGGCATTCCAGCTTTGGAGGAAGCGGGAGAAAACCTCATCGATTATAGCTCGGATGCAGGCAAAGTATAATTGACAAGGGAAAAAACTCCCTGGAATACCTTAATTGCTTAATCAAGTCATGGGGAGCCAAGACACTCATATCCTACTAGCACACTTTATTACAAACCCCCATGGGGCCATAGTCATGTCGACTCAAAAAACAAAACTGGCTAGTCACAAATGCTGGATCATCTGATACACTGGAGTACAAACATTCATCATGTTTGTCAAATGGCGGCTCTTCAGATAATCCAACTATGGTACAAAAAAGTTGGTAACAGAATGCATAGCTAAATGGTGGTATGATGTATATATCCTCTTCAATGCTGCTCACTCACCTTATTACCAACCTATGTGGGATTCCATTATTGCTACTAGTAAGAGCTTTAAAGGCCCTAGTATGCATGACCTAAGGGGATATCTTTTGCACAAATAAGTTTTGTCCATATATGAATACTTGAAAGGATTTAAAGAGCCACGGGTGAGAATGGGATTTACCATCATGTCAGATGGATGGAATGATGCAAGGATCCATACTATAATAAATCTCCTATCTCTTACTCACAGAGAACCATGTTCTTGAATTCAGTTGATGCATCTAATAAGATGAAAAATGCAAACTTGTTATTTCAGCTTTTGTATGAGATTGTTGTGGAGGTGGGGTAGGGTAGCAAATGTTGTTAAGATCATCGCCGATAATTCCTCTAACTATGTTCTTTCTAGTAACATGTTAGAGAGCAAATACAAAACCATATTTTGAACCCCATTTGAAGCACATTACATAGACCTTGTGCTTGCGGATATAGGAAAACAACATTGGTTCAGGAATATTGTAGAGCATGCCAAGAGCATTAAAAATACATCTACAACCACTCATGAGTAATGAATCTAAGGAGGAAAAACATGAGGAGCAAGGAACTTGTTAGGCCCACCATCACAAGATTTGCAACTCACTTCCTCACGTTGTTGTCTCTCCTTTCCCAAGAACAACACTTGTAGAAGATGTTTTCAAGTGATGAATGGAATGCATCTCAGTGGAATCACAAACAAGATGGAAAAGATGCCAAAAAGAATTTTTTTGATACCCCATTTTGGAAAAAAATAGAAGTTGTGAAAATTGTCGATCCCCCTCTTAAGGTGTTGTGGTTGGTGGATGGGGAAAAAATGGCCATGAGTTACATCTATGAAGCTATGGATTAAGCGAAGGAGCAATTAAGGGAAACATACAAGGATAGAGTAGTTAAGTATGGTCTATCTGGGAGATCATTGATAACATATGGAACAATCAACTTTATTTCCCTACACATGCAACTAGGTATTTCTTGAACCCAAGGTATCATTACAAATATTAGTAGGGGGGAGATCAAATTATGAGGTAAAAGATGGATTGTACGGGTGCCTAGAGTGCATGGTCCCTAATGAGAGTGAGCAACTAGAAATACACTAACAAATTGATGCTTTCACTAGAGCCATGGGTACATTTGGAAAAAAATTAGCAACGAATGCAAGAGATGTGGACCAACCAAGTAAGCAATTCCAAAGCATTTATTAAGTTCAATTGTTTAATCTTTAAATACTTGAACTTTTGGCCAAATTCACAATCTAATTTGTTGAACAAACTTTGTATTTGCAGCACATTAGTGGGAGTCATTTGGTACCCAATGTCCTCAATTGCAAAAGCTTGCAATTCAAGCCCTGAGTCAAACTTGCAGTGAGTTGGTGTGAGCACAATTGGTATGTCTTTGAGCAGATTCACACAAAGAAGAGGAATTGTTTATCACACAAATGGTTAAGTGATCTGATCCCCATGCAATACAACCTCCAACTAAGGTGTAACCAATTACTGAACAAAAGACCTGATATAGATCCCATTGTATTGGATGATATTATCCAACCTCAAAATAGGTAAAGGAGTCTCACCTAACAAAGTTGATCCTACTCATGATTTTGATGTAGAAGACTTGGGGTGGGTTGATTTGGATGTGGATCCATCAATAGTAGGTGATGCAGGCATAAATCCAAACATGGCAGGCACTAGCCGACGTAACCATGCTTCTACTAGTACTACCACTACTCTTGCAAATGTCCCTGAGCAGTCTGGCGAGTTTGAGCTAGATGTTGATGCCAAGGGTCTCATTTCTAACTGTGGTGATGAATTTGATGACTATCATGTTTATCCTGTAGAGTGTTTCTTTTTGGACACTAGAGGCCATTTAGAGCTTCATTGGTTACGTACTTTGTTTCAGATATGTATTGCACTCAATGCCATTTTGATATATTCACCCTCACATGGTATATACATGAATAGACTTTGCATACTTTGTCTTTAATGGTTTGGAATATTTAAACTAATATTTTCTATTAAATATTTTATGTATTTTTTAATAAACAGAGTCATTAAATTCAAATCGATATGATTCATGCCCAAATCCGTTTTGATCTCAAGTCAACCCTTGGTCAACTCTGAGTCCAAATCCAAGTTGTAAAAGATTGATTTGAAGGCAATATGACTTTGATGAGTAAGAGGCAACAATTGGTTGCCCATTCTAATATTGAAGCAAAGCACATTGCACCATTGAAGGCTTCCAAGGAAGTTGTTTGGTTGCAATCATTATGTAGAAATATTGGACTTGAAATAGTTACATGCCTATTTCTTGTGACATTCAAAGTGCAGTTGTTTTGAGTCTTTTGAGTCTTTGACAAAGAATCCCAAGTTTCATACATAGGCAAAGCATATCAAGGTGAAACTCCACTACATCTAAGAGGTGGTCAACTTTAATAAGATAACTATATTGAGAGCGATCCCACAGATTCTTTTTTGTACGGAAGGAAATTTGCTTGTTGTAAGGACAAGGTGGGGTTAAACCTTGGTCGATGTAATTGCTAAGTGTGAGATTGTTAGGCTTATTGCTTCTTGTATTTTAAATACAGAGTTGTTTCCCAATAGTATGATTGATTTTAGGAGCAGATTTGTTTCTATATTTGTACGTTATTTATAAAAGAAAATACAACACGAGAAAATACAACAACAATGTGGAGAATGATTTTTCCCAAAAGTTTCTTTGTTGTTGCATATGCTTCTCAGGTATGACAATTTTATTTCATTTTACACTACACTGACTGTGCTGTAAATTCTCCATTTGCTTACACTAATATCCTTGCGCTGTAGATTCTCTATTTGCTGCAAATTCCTCTCAAGATTCAACAAATTCATCACTTCTATTGATTTCTTCAGTCACAAGCATTTTCAAGCTGTTAAATAAACTTTATGAATCTGCCTTTGCTATTTTACCTGACATCCTCGCTTGCATTTCAGATTCAGGTTCCAAAATAGCTGTCTTAGAGCTTTCTGCAGAGGCTTCAGAAGAAAAGTTTGACAATATAACTTGTATAGCCACTAATTTTCGCTGGTAAAGGAGGTCTGGACTGAAAAATGATACTTTCAGGGTATAAGTAAACTATGCAACAATGCAAGACTACAAAGGAAAACATCAAACACGGAGAGCTAGTTGCAGATTTAATTTTACCCTAGGTTAAACTTATAAGTTCGACACTTTCCCAATGAGAAAGGGAGACTGGCGGCACTTCCAGCTCCTCTTCTATTAGTGTAGCCAGGGTAATCTTCTATTGCAAAGTAAACTGATTCTTTCAGTAGCAGTCCACATTCTTCTGCTTGTTTTACCAACTCCCACCTTCTATAGGGGCCATATGCTTTGTGTGTAACGTGAATTTCTCCAATTTCACTAAGCATAGACCTTGCATTCTTGAAGAACATCTTCAACAGGTTTTGATGCTTTCTGCTCAGCATTATAAAATAGAGTTAACCAATTCTTCTCAATTATTTCAGATTGATAAATTTTGACGGTACAGTTTTAAGAAACTTACTCGATAACATTTTTATCAACTTCCTTTCCATAGAAACCTGCATGAGGAAAGTTATAGACAATTCTGTGGAACCTCATCTTTCTTATGATATGGTGATTTTCCATTGTTGTTGCATCGACCTCATGCAATATCATTGCTCCAAGCTTCTCTAAATTTGACAGTGGTTCATGGGCTGATTTATATAACTGTAGCACCTTCTCTGCATCGACATAAGATTATAGAGACGAAACAATAAAACAAGAACAAATCAATACAAAACATAAAAAAATTGGTGGAAATGTTTGCAACCTCTACTATTAAGAGAGGTGGGAACCATGTTTTCTGCAGAACCGAATGCATTGGCCAAAGCAAAAGAAAATGAGAAGTCCCCTTCCCCAACCAATAGTATCTGATGGAAGTTCGAGTAGTGCTTGATACTCCTCTCCAAAGAGGAACGTTTCGATAGACAGCTGCACCTGCTAAGGTTTGGATCATGCATCGCGGACTCCATATTTGATTACAAGACTTAGGATTTCACAAATATATTTTAGCAATTAATACTCCCTGCCATCACAAGCAATCATATCAATTATAGAAGAATGTGCAAATTAAATCACGGAAAAACCTTTGTAAGCCATTAAGAATTGAGCTATCAAATTGTTATTATTCAGGAGACTCAACAACCTCAAAGCAGGCCTCGGTGAAACACGACATACAACCACGAAGCTTAAGAGCTAAACGTCGGAATTTCTTAATTATAATATTATTTCAATATTTAAACATGTGCTAAAATCATATACAGGGGAGAGAGGTACCACAAGTAGACATAGAAGTTGTCACATCACAAACCCAAAAGTGGGCAGATAAAAATATATAAATATTTTTATATTAACAAAACAAAATTGACTTTTATGAGTACTGGCCCACCATAGTTCATAAATATAGCCTACTTAAGTAAGTCTCTTCATAACTTTACAAGCAGTCATGTCCCTAACAAATCCCATAGTATTCTGACATTAAAGTAGATCTCAATCTTGAAAACAACATGCAATGACCTAACCACATGTACATGCATTCCATCAACTCAACCCAACGAATGAGAGCACCTGAGTGGGCCTAATGGTTAAGAACATGTGTTATCTCTGAGGAGGTCACAGGTTCAAAACCGGCGGGGGGTAGGGTTGCTCATTGGCCCGCTGTGACAAGGCTCGAAGGGTAGGCGACCCCTGGGATAGAGGCTCTCCCTTGGGATAAAGGGTCTCGGGACGTCTCGGCCCCTGCTGAGTCACAAGTTTCTGGTATATCTGACTTGCGGGCTGTTGGATATACCCTTGGGAGGTTGCTGTTCCCATGGTTAAAAAAAAAAAACTCAACCCAACGAATGGCCTCTACAACAAAATCAAACAACCAGCAGTCACCACATATCCCATCAAACATCCTCAACTTAACATTCTTCACCTGCACAATAAAGGGTGATTCGAATATCAGCTTCACCTGCAATGAGTTTTAACCACCAAGTCCACCCATTGCAATTAATGGCAACCAAATAATTAAATTCATCAAATCTCCCATTAAACTCATCAATGGCAACCATTAAACACATCAAAGACATCCATTAAACTGTTTGAAATGACAAAGATCAACAACGACATTCTCATTAAACACATCAAATCGTCCATTAAATTGTATGAAAGGACAAGGATCAACCAAGATAGTTTCCTAGCAATTGGATCACACCCAAAACAGTCTAGAGCACTCATTTAGAAATTTGAATTTGCAATCCATGGCAATGCCACATCCCAATCAAGTCAACCAAAACTATCTATAAAGGAGCATGAATCATCTTGCAGCTTGCTTGTTGTCTTTCTAAGAATTCGAGCTACACAACAACACTGCCAACAATGCTCCAACCAGCTAATATCTCTATCAACCACCCGAGGTAAGTCACTATTATGTTTTCTTCCTACTTCTGGTATTGTTGAATTTGCTAATATGAGTGGTGTGCACTTCAGGTTACATCTAAATCTATGCCTGCAAATAAGATATGCCTACTAAATCAACATGTTTTGTTTCAGTGTATCTCTCTAACCAGTGTTGCAAACATCGGCGATATATCGCTAACATCATGATATATCGCAATGTTCCCAACTCGGCGATAATATCACTGGAAAAAATCACCATTTGAAAATATCGGCAAAAATCGGAAAATATCGCCAAAAATCGGGAAATATCGACAAAATATCAATTGACTCAAAAAATTAATATTTTTGTATTTTTTAAATTTCGCCGATATATTACCAATGTTTGCCGACATTCTCCCCAATAAATCCAATATTTTGTTTTTGGACCCTCGGCGATATATTCACCGACACGATATTTGTAACACTGTCTCTAACACAATATTTTTAAATCGCTAGATGGAATGAATTACGCAGGGAATAAATAACGATATCTATCCTTATGCGAGCTCTCCTCTTTGTTTAACAGGCCCAAAACTTGTTCATGTTTCATGTTCAAATTTCCAAGGAAGAAGGATCAATGTCTTAACTTGGCCATGTTTCAATATATGTTGTCCCTGGATGTTAGCTACATATTTACTTGTCCATGGTTACATGTGCATATTGTTCAAACTTCATGTTTCAACATATGTTACCACTCTATGTTATCTAACTATGTCACATGTTCATGTAGTGCTCTAGAGCTCTAGAGGACAATGGTGCCAAGACCAATGCCTATATGCATCTATTATGCCAAACTAAATAATGCACGAGCTACATATATTTCAGAACATGCCATGACTCCACCCAGTCTTGTTTTGCCAATGGTGCCAATGCATGTAGCATACAATGGAAACAAGTCCACTTCTGTACCTATGGCTCTGCCAAAATTGACAAATGCATACACAGCCAAAATCCACAATGCCAAGGTGAATAGAATACAATGGAAACAAACCCAATTCTATCTATGTGTCTCCATTATGTCAAAATCATAAAAATATGCAAATAGACTGTGTGGGAGCTAATGTTGGCCGAGACCGGGAAAGAATAATAATGTTGTTTCATGTTGTTACATTATCGCAACTATCTCATATATCAGTCCATGCATCTCTTCCCATGGACACTGACCCTACGCGGTATTATGGTTGTCACGGTACGATTTGAAGTCTCCATTCAAATCATAGTCAATTCATAGGACAACTCCCTATTCAGACTCCATGCGATGATTCCCCCCAGTCTAGAAGTGGTTGTTATGCCAATGGTTCCAAGGCCTGTAGAAAACAATGGAAACGAGCCCAATTCTGTCTCTATGGCTATGTTATGCCAAAATATAGAACGCACTATGTATTTTTTTTTTTACACACAAAACAAATCAATCAATCCAGAACATCTTAGAAAATGCACTCGGTGATTTTTATTATAGTGTGCAGGTTTATTGCAATCATTGCGAGAGTGCGTGCATCTGCCCGTACAAGGTCTTCAATGAGCATTGAGGTGCGTTACCAGAGGTGCACAATTACAACACAATTCATCGAATGAAGACTTGCAGCGGGTGGAGGGTAACAACATTACTTGTAGTGACAATGGATAGTAGAATAACTTACCCTAGGGGGTTGATAACAACAACCCTTCGTGTGCCTAGACAACCCAATGAGACCGAGGTTGTTCCTACTGCTCCTCAGCCAACCAGGTTGCAAGCTATAAGTGCAACCAAGAAGATCGGTGCCATCAGAGGGTGGACAAAACAGGATATGCTCACCGCAATTGATGATGTAAAATTCCAGGGATATTATGTTTGAGCAACGGCCAAAAAACATGGCATTGCCACCACATCACTACACTATTGGATAAATGGCCTTAATCATACAAAGCACAAAGGGCCCCTTCTAGTGATGACTGCAGAAGAGGAGAAAGAGGTGGTTGTTTGGTGCAAGGAGATGGCTCAATTGGGCCATGGGCTAGAATTAATACAACTAAAATCCACTGTTTTTCAAATCTGTCAAGGTAGGCCAAATCTATTCAGAGATGAATTTCCGAGAAAATCATGGTGGGCAAGGTTTAAGAAGAGGCATTCAGATCTTGTGTTGTGAACGACATAAGGCCTCGATAGGGATAGGGTTATAAATCTATGACCTGCAGTTGTATCCAAGTTCTATGACACACTATCAATTGTATATGAGAAACATGCCTACAGCCCAGACCATATATGGAACTGTGATGAAAATGGTTTACAAGTAGGGAGGAACTGTGGCATGCAGGTAATTGCCAAGAGAGGGAGCAAAAATGTGCCAAAAATCCTTCCTTAGAGCAGGGAGTGGATGACCATTCGGTGTTGTGTAAATGCAATCAATGCATCAATTCCAAGGTTCTATTTGTTCAAGGGTAAGAGTCAGCTGAAAAATTATATCCAGAATTGTGAACCAACGGCATGCATGGCAGCAAATCCCCATGCGTGGATGACCAAAGAGTTGTTTATGAATTGCCTTTTTCACTTTGCAACATCTATGCCTGGTGGCATATCACCTAAAAACAGACATCGATTGATTTTTGATGGTCATGGAAGCCACATAGCCATACAAACCATCGAGGAGGCAAATAGACTGGGCATTGACTTGTTAACTTTGGCTGCAAATACACATGCTGCAACCTCTTAATGTGAGTGTGTTTGGGCCTTTCAAGAATTACTTCAGATATGAAAGATCAACATGGATGGAAAAGAACCTCGAGATAGAGGTGAAAAGGTTTGAATTAGCCGAACTTGGAAGCAAAGCTTTTAAAAGAGCTCTCACCCCATCAAATATCAAGACAAGATTTAGGCAAACTAGAATTTGACCACTAAATTACGATGCTCTTATCCATGATACTAGGTGTAGCGAAGCATTTGATTTAAATTCCAAGAAGCTATAGATTTTGCAGATAACATGTTATCCCTATCTCAAAGACATAGTATGCCATTGGGTGACGACAATGAGCAGGTCAGCGCTACTCAATATGATCACGAACCAGATGAAGAGAGCATGGTAGTTGTTGGGTCAAATGAAGCTCATACAATATCTGCAGAGCATATTCCTAATGACCATGCTGAGGAGAACGTGGCTATAGGTGGTCAAGTAGCAGGAAGCAATGAGGAACAATCGACAATGCCAAGCCAAGTTGAATGCCCTGAGTGGTTGGCAGAAGCCATGATGAATATGAACATAAATATTTTGTCCAACACCAATTATCAAAGCCTCAAATTGACTTCGCAACCAGTAGTCATAAACAACGAATATGTCCGTTACTACGTGGATGATGGAGGTGTAGAGGAACACCCTATGGATACCGAAGGACAAGAGGGAGAAGAAAATGCCAATGAAACACCAGTCCTAGTTTATCCTCTACGTAACAAACCACTACTGGGACAATTCCTAAAGCTACGAGTGGAGAGATTGCAAGCACATCAATCGACATGAACACCAAATTATCTTTGATTAGGAAGGAGTTCACAGCTACACACCTCATAAGACTACATCAACCTATTGTTAGAGGCAGAACAAAAGAAGAGGGATATGCAGGATATAAAACAAAAGAAGAGGGACCAGGAAAAGAAGAATAAGGAAGCAAGGATTGCTGCAACAGAACAGGGATGACAAGAAAGGCTTCAAAGAGTGACAAACAAGCGAGAAAAAGAGCACCAAAAACAGATGGCAAGGAAATAAAGGGAACAACTAAAGGCGCAAAAGAGTCTTCAAAGTGATGGAGGGAGGGTCATGTCCAACTCATTCTAAGACCTCATAAACATCCAGCTCCCTCAATATCATCTATCTGGTGGACCTCCTCCACTAATTCCCACCAGTTCAAGGGCCTATGCACCAAATGCTATTGCAACACCTCCAGTCAATACAGGAGTATTTAGCACAAGTCAGAACTATTGTTTTTCAATTCCCCCCTGGCTACAATGTGGAAACTGGCCTCAAGTAAGTATGGGAAACTCAAACCAATCTGGTCAAGCCATCTTTGGCAACTCAACCTACTTGATTGAGGCAAATGCAACAAAATCAACAAGTTTCTAGGCAATGGAGACACTCCATCTCGTCGACAATAGAGATATCATATACTTAGCCTAACCACATGGAATATGGATTTTGTTACAAAGGTATTTTGTGGATGTTCTTCTAATCGTGTATTTAATCAGTTTTCTCTATAATTGAAGGCCATTATCTATGTATTGCTAATGTAAATGCAACACTGCTTACCTAAGACTAGTTATCCAATACAAACAGTGCAACAATCTGTTGCAAATAAGCAAACAAACAATACAACAATCTGTTGCAACAATTGGTTTGTTTGGGAACTTGTTTTTCTTTGCAAGTCTTATGTAAAAATCCTCTCACCTAAGTTCTAGAGAGCTCGAATTTTGTTTAACCAGTTTTCTCTATCATTGAAGGCAATGTATCTATGTGGTGCTAATGTAAATGCAACAAAGATTACCTAAGAATGGTTATCCAATACTTTTTGGAATGATCAAGGAACTATTATTTTGGCAATCAAACAAACAGTACAACAATATGTTGCACTAGTTGGTTTGTTTGGGAATTTGTTTGTCTTTGCAAAAATCTTTTGCAAGTCTTATGTAAAAATCCTCTCACCTAAGTTCTAGAGAGCTCGATATTTGTTTAATCAGTTCTCTCTATCATTGAAGGCAATGTATCTATGTAGTGCTAATGTAAATGCAACAATGGTTACCTAAGAATGGTTATCCAATACTTTTTGGAATGTTCAAGGAACTATTATTTTGGCAAGCAAACAAACAGTACAACAAGTGGTTTGTTTGGGATCTTGTTTGTCTTTGCAAAAATCTGTTGCAACTTAACAGTCTTATGTCAAAATTCTCTCACCTAAGTTTTAGAGAGCTCAAATTTTGTTTATATTGTTCCATTTTACACCTGTACGAGCCACATGCAAGGCACGTTGGCTTTCCAAATACTACCACATGGAAGTGCCATGCGTGCCCTACGAAAATAAACTTTAATGCACTTTTAATGTCCTTTCTATCGTCCTTCCCAATCATCCTCCCGCCGTCGATCTAACTCCCCGTTCATTCTTGTCTAGGTTCGTTGGTTATGCTGCTATGTTCTTCTCTAATAAATAACATAAGGATAGGATCTCCTTTTTCCACCAAAGCATATCTTATCTGGTAGAGATTTGGAATACAAGTTCAGCATCACTTTGCACATCACTTAATCGACACTATCAAACATGCCTTCAACCCAGTACGGATTTCATATATCTTGCACAATCCTTCCTCAAACCTAAGACACTTTCCATACATGCTATAGGGATTTCCCCTTTGCTACTTCTTGTTGACAGTCAAAACTATCAAAGAGGTTTACAATGCAAGTTCCCTTGCCATGTTTTCAAAACCAATAAATAAACTACTATCGACAGTAAGAGAGGTGGATAAAGTTTCTTTCATTACAACTAATAGAAAGGACGCATGGTTTGTAATTGTGCATGCCTTTTGCTATTGTCCTATTGCAAAATCTCACTACTTCAATTTTTGCAAGCTCGGCCTATCATTGTAAATTGGTTATCAGGGTTGCACAATCTCGACCTATGGTACAGGATAATTATGCATGCCTTCGATCCTTCCCTTTGTCACAAGTTCGCTGCAACTTTCACCTATGCCAAAATATCACTACTTCCTTAAACCTATGCACTATCAACCTCTATCCCATATATATATTCCTAAACCATAACCAAAACAATTGGTCACCAGTAATACAGAGTCAAACCTAGTCACAAGGTTTGGAAGAACCACGTCATCTAGAGATTCTACCTTAGGTTCTTTTATCCCTATAGTGCCAAAAATCCAATAGTTCAAAACTTCCCACAATGGAACTCATCCGAACTGCAAGTTCCATGAATCCATTACCATGCAGTAATGTCTAGATTCTCAAAAAGATCAAATACAAGATTTAACCTCGCCACAATTTACAAGTCCAAAAGAACATAATGTCCTAGATAATTCATTACAGCAGTGCAGAGGTTTCTAAATGTTGCAAAAGACCCTAAACCAACTTATCAAAATACCAAATTCGATGCAGTAACCACAGTAAGAGTATAATACCAAATTCCCTATTCTCAACAAGACCACGGGATGAAATAGGTGATGTAAGAACCAACCTAAGAACCACTAAAAAGCATTACTAACAACTTTTGCAACAAGGAAAACACCAACCAATATGCCAGTATAAAACAAATCCCCCAACCTAAGTGATAAGGAAAAACCAACAATGCTCAATAATTCCACATGTAAGGGTTCTCGCAGTGTCACAAGTTCGCATGTAAGGGTTCTCACAGTATTACAACGGTAAACATCCTAGAGAGAACCATAAACAAAAGGAATGCATGCAAGTTCAAAAAACAAACATAGTTTTTTTCAATTTAACCATTGAACTGTCTCGAAGGAAGGACGAATCAAACGCACATGCATAGATAATCAAGTTAATTTTCCATTTAACCATTATACAATGCCCCGGGGAGAGCCATAAAACAAAAATTAACCGAATTAACCACATCAACCATTCGTTGCATGAGAACCGAACTAGAGAGAAAATTAACACCATTAACAGAGTGATACAACACCATTTTTACCAAACCATTAACAACAATAACACCATTTTTGAGGGATAAAAACCTATTTTTACAAAACCATTAACAACGGGGATGGAGGGCTTGAAATAAGCAATGCATGGCTCCCCCTAATCAAGAAGAACTCTATAAGATCTAACTCACCCCCTTGTGGATGATAAGACATTAAATAGTTTTTTGGTTTCTTAGTTAATTTCTTAAGCTCCCCCCATTCTCTTTAATTTCTCCTTTTTATATTAGCTGTAGGGTTATTTCCCCTTTTAGGGTTTGTAAGGCTATAAATTTTTTATAGGTTTTATTATTATTATTATTATTAGGTTTTGTTTAGGGTTATTTTATTTGAATTAGACTTTACAATCAGCTTCTTATTAGTTATATCTAATTAATTAATTAAAATTTACTTTTTTGGTAATAAATTTATCTAATTAGTATATAGTTAATATTAATATGAGCAACCTTGGAGACTATTTCAGCTAATATAGCTAGTTAAATCCATATATAATTAATTAATATATCTAAAAATTTAGGGTTTTTAAGTTTCTTGCCGACATTTTTTATCCTGGTTAATTTGCTAAGGCTGCTCCTATAAAAATCTAGCTTGATCAGCTTCTCCTCAACTCGACTCATTGTCCTAAAGATGAACCTCAATTTGGGTTCGAAACGTCCACATTCGAAGATGACCACTGCAGTAATCCCTGAAACCACATCTCAAACAACTCAATGCAAGAATCTAAGAACATAGACAATAAACCATTTTTCGGTGATACAAATCCATTATTACAAACGGAGCAGAACCCACAACCCATAATTTTACGAACAGAGCAAAACCACTTCATTGACTTACATCGTGTAAATCCCTAACCCTAAATGAACTCCACAAACCACAAAGCAACACATGCCATCCACAAAAATCCATCGGGAGAGTGAGTGTGTCAACTCAATGCAAGAATCTGAGAACAGAGACAATAAACCATTTTTGGGTGATACAAATCCATTATTACAAACGGAGCAGAACCCACAACCCATAATTTTACAAACAGAGCAAAACCACTTCAACGACTTACATCGTGTAAATCCCTAACCCTAAACGAACTCCACAAACCACAAAGCAGCACATGCCATCCACAAAAATCCATTGAGAGAGTGAGTGTGTTGAAAAATACAGAGGAGAAGCTGGTAAGAGTCGAGGTCCTACCAGGAAAAACCATGAAAATCGTGCAACCACATCAGTCTCCAATAGCGTAGCTCCACACACCTCCAAAGAGACCGACACACACAGAGGGGAAGTTAAAACCCATTTCGTGGTAGAATAAACCAGCAAGAACGCAAGAGAACCAGAGCTTACCTTGCAGTGAATGGTCACCAGTCGAAGCCGTGAGGTAGACTCAATCCCGAGAAGCTAAACTAGAAATGGCATCACAACGAACTGGATAAACACAATTTCCAACTAGTCAAGGCACCCACGCCGCTAGGCAAAGCACCCACACGGCGTCATGAAGAACCAAAAGAGAACCATCGTCGAAACAACACATAGAAGCTTAACCAATCAACATAGAACCACACTCAAACCAGCAGAGAAAAACAAACGGTTATGGGTTGTGTAAGTTACAGGGACCAAGCGCACAACCACCAGGGTGGGAAAATGGTCACCCACCAGCCCCAGACAAGAATGAATTGGGAGTTAGACCGATGACATGAGAAAGCTCGGGAAGTACAGTAGAAAAGGGCATTACAAGCACATTAAAGTTTATTTTCTTAGGACACGAGTGGCATGCCATGTGGTAGTTTTTGGAGTGCCAACATGCCCTCCACATGGATTGTACAGTACAGGTAGAATTTATTACAGTCTTTAATGAAACCCTGTAGCTTCCAAGCGAAGCCATCTTGAGTCGGTGAAGTGAAACTCTATAAATGTAAATCATTCACAGAGATAGAGAAAGAGATGAAGAGATAGAGATAAGTGAAGAAGAGGAGAAGTAAATCCCGTGAAGTGTTTCAAGAGCCCAAGCTCTGTGTGACTATAAAAGATTGAAGTAATCATCTCTCTGTATTGCGGCAAAGTTACTCTGTTTTACAGTGGTAAATATATAAGTTCTCAAGTTTTATGTATTCATTCTCAAGAATGTTTGTTTATGCATGTAGCACATCTACTTCATATTGACCTGTGTGAATGTTATTTACGTTTACGGTCTGTAAATAAAATCAAGATTCTCAAGTATTTCATGGTGGTGAATGCCCTAGTTTAATGCGCAGTAACTTCTACATATATTTCGGTTTTTATGTTTTAGCATGAAGTTCATTTATACAAAGTTTGTTTAAGTTTGAGTTGTGCGAACTTATATAGGTATGCGAAGTTAACCACGCAGTTAATCTTCGTAAAGTTAAAAATGTGTGCAAAAGGTAATTTGTATGAAGTGCGCAAAGTCTAGTTTCGCAGTTAGAAAAGTGCACATTTGCGCAAAGTTCAACTGCACAGTAGAAAGTGGAATCGCGCAGTTAATCTTTGCGCAGTTAATTTGTGCGCAGTAAAAAGGTGAATTGTGCAATTTGTTATCACTCTAGGAAACTCTTCTAGGTTGCAGCTCGAAGATGCCTGGTAACTTAATTATTCTCTCAATGATGGATAATATTGGATCAAGATGAACATCTAACTCACTGAATTATCTACTCAAGACAATCTTAAATATACTCAAACAATACAAGGCCTTCAAGGACTATTATCAGATAGGTAAAAGGATAAAGAAACTAATCAATTAACTAGAACATACATAAAGCAATTACATATGATGGGCCAATTAACTAACAATGAGTGCTAATGATTCTAGTTTGATAATCAAAAGTAAGATGACAGTTACCAAGACTATAAACATAGAAAAGAATACCATTCAACTCAATAGCACATAACAAAGATAAGAAGAGAAGGTCTAACAACAATGAATGAAAGAAGCTTGCAGGGTGATTATATTAAAGAAAGGGCCTCTTCACAAAAAATAGTAAAGTAGAATACTCAAAATCAAACCTATACTTCTTCTGAAGTCTTGGGCTTTATAGCCTTTACAAAACAGTTTCAGATCCTAAGAAACTGGATCTAATTTACTAAAAATAGACAGTGAAAACAGTTTTCAATAAACTAAGAATAGATCTTTTTTAATGTTCAAAACTTTATCCTGATAATCTTCATAGTCTTTGACAGCTGCACAAGTCTTCATTATCTGTTGGGTGAAGTCAAAATTGCCACCCTGATTGACAGATCATCTCCTACCACAAAAATTGGGCCAAACAGCTGAATTCTGAGGCTCAAAGATGGATTTGGTTCTCCAAATCTATGACACCTGTGTATAAACCGAAAAATATTTTTGTGTATTGGTTTGTTGTGAGCAAAAACCTCTCTCAGATTTTTGAAATTCGTTTTCATTTGCCCGAGATCTATATTTCAAAAACATGTGTCAAACAGGGAAATTTTGAGATCCGAAAATTAGGGCTCAGAGATGGATTCGATTCTCCCAATATGAAACACCTGTAGGAAAACTGAGAGAAGTTATTGTTCTCTGACATGTTAGAAACAAAAACCTCTGACCGTTTTGCAAAATGATTCTCCAGTCGCTCAGAATCATCATTTGAAAATGATGACTTTTCACAGTAAAAACGTTAATTTCGGTGGCTTAGAACGCCCTGAAATTGTGGTCTTAGCTGCCAAAAGCGGAGCTTTCGGTGGCTTAGAGACCATTTTGAAACAATGCTTAGCCACCGAAACCTGTTTTTCAAGTGTTTTGAAATAAAGACTAACTCCAAAGTTTTTTCAAAAATATTTACAAGTTAGAACTCATTAAAATGAGCCTGAAAAAATTTAATAAAGTTTTTTCTAATGACTTTCTACCTCTTAATAAAATAAATTTGACTAATTTATTTGAGGAGATAACACAATTAATCTCCGCGCATTTAATTTATGAAGTAATGTGTTTTGATAAAAAGGGAAGTCCAATATAAAGCAAAGTATTTGCTAGGTCTAGCGCATGTCCTTAGCAAAAGAAAAGAAATATTCATGTATTGTGCAGTAAATTTTTAATTGACTGCACATGCCCCTTTTCCCTTGATATAATTCGATCTGTAGTTTAAGTGAATATGCCTGTTGCTCTGGGATTCCAATTGATGTTGGATATGTCAATGTTGAAGATGAATCCGCTTGTCGCTCTGGGATTCCAATCGATGCTGGCATGTCACTATTGAAGACAAGGGAAATAGAGATGCCATTGTTGTGAGCACACATTGAGACGGAGAAGGCATTGTGTATTAATGCTATGGTTGGATGATGCAAATTTGGTTTTCCACATTTCTCATGATCCACCATGTCATGAGAATTCTCCAAACAATCTACCATTTGACAATCTGAAACATAGGAGGAAAAACAAGTATCTTGCAACTTTTCAAGAAGTTGTTCATTTTCAATTGTGAGCTTATGATTATCCTCATTATTCTTCAAGTATGCATCATGTAACAATTCATTAAGCTCAAACAAATGGTTTCTATTAAAAAGCAAAGACATAAAATTAACTTTGATGTGGCACATTGCTCTTTAAATCTTCTCCATGTCTTCAAGGAAGGATGTTTCCTCCAATGAACTAGCTCTCCAACAAGAATTTGACACCAATGCTTGAGTGTCATGGAGAATGCTGAAGGACTCTTGGATCTTCTTTTCATTCATCTTTAAGGATCCTTCAAGAAAATGAGGCTCTTGCAAATGAACCTCCTCATCTTCTTCATTTTTGCTTGGACCAACTTCATGAAGCTCAAGTGGTGATGGGGAAGTTGATCTTGGTTCTTCTTCAAATGCTACAAGGTCTTCATTATCATGCTTAATGGAACTTGGGCTTGCAGCAACACTTTCAAAAGTGATCTCTATGTCACCAACATAAAGGTGTAAGCACCCATCAATAGGTACTCCTTCATAGTTTAAGCATCCATCAGTAGATGCTCTTTGGTTCATGTCTAAGCTAGAAGGTGTTTCGAAATGATCTTCCATATTCTCAATAGAATCTTCTTCATGCTCTTGTGATGTCTCTTCATTTTGCTCCTTCAAACAAGCTAATGCATTTTGCCCCTTGTTTTCCTTAGGATCAATATCTTTGGAATCTCTTTTTGAAGAATTCCCAAAAGCTCTCCTCAAGTAGGACATCATTTCCTGCACACATATATGATATTCTCTCCAAGGTTCTTTACAAGAAGGTCATAAACCTTTCTTTACTAACTCCACATCTTCATTTTTTGGCCTATTTTCAAAAATATGTTCAACAAAGTACTCAAAAGACATGAAATTTTGTGTATTTTTGTTCAAAGCAAGATATTCTTGATATTTTTGATATTGTTGGGGCAAGGTGTTATATGTTGCTTTCCATCTTTGGAACTCATTCATAGAATTATCCTTGGTTGGTGTGACACACTCATATTCATCAGATTTAAATTCATAAGAATAATCTTCATTTCTCCTGAAATTGTAAAAAGTTTTGCATGATGGCACCTCTTCCTCATACCATTCACATTCTGCTTCATGTTGCTCATAAGCATCTGCATATTCTTCATAAGAATTGTACTCATAGGATTCATCATAATAGTAAGACATGGTTGCCAATTATTCTTGAATGTATGTACCTAATCCATAGGGGCAAGGACCATGCTCTGATACCACTGTAATGTCTCTTGTTAGGAATTTTATTAAAATGACAATTTTTCACTTTTTTTCCTAGTTAGACCTTTGAGTAGTTTTGAGCTCTAGGTCCCCAAATTACTCCAATTGCTCCCAAATATTCTGAGAAGGTATATGGATGATGTTAGAACATAAATATGTGTTTCAGGGATGATTTTAAACCTTTAAAATAATTCTGCAAATCCTCTTTCAATTCTGGCCAATGTAAGGAACTTTACTAGTAATTTCCTTTTGACTAGTATTGGTCTCTAGGTCTCCAATTGACTTCAAATGCCTTCAAATATTCAAGGAAGGTGTATGAATGATATTATGACTTGAATATGATGTTCAGGGATGAGATATGGCCACCACAAGACCTCTGCAAACTTTATTAAGATTCTGGACCAAGTATGCAATTTTACTAGTAATTTGGGGTTCAAATCCCCCTGGGGTAAGTACTGAAAATGGCTTCCCAAATGCCTCCAAACCCACTCAAATTTCTGAACATAGGTAGGGAATGTATTAAGGATGTTATTAAGGTCTCATGTGCACCATTAATTGATTATTATATCTGTTCCAACACTCTCCCATTCAACTGCAAAAATCACCAATTCGACCCTTGGGGAAATGGCACTATTTCTTCTCCCAATGCAATTAAACTGAGTAAAAATACTTCAAATGCTCAAGTACAGTACATGAAACTTGTAAAATACATCCATGGCAGTCTATTAATCATAAATGTATCATAGAACCATCCATTCATTCTAAATCATCAGCATTATCATGCTATACATCAATGTAGTGGGGAAATGGTATTGTTTCTTCACTAAAAATGAGATTTATACATTTCTACTTGGAATTTCGACCTGAAACTTTCTGGAGATGAAGAACAGAGTATTTAATTCATATTACAAAATAAATGGGGCATTAGAAGCTCCCCCAAAGAGTACAATAGCTCACCAAAAATGCTCTCCCTCAAGGATCAAGAATATGCCATCAAAACTGGAAATGGTTGAAGGAGTGAGCTACAATAGAAGAAACCATGAGCTGCCCTGTAGCTTACACCTGCAAATAAAGACTCCATTAAAGCTCCAAATGAAAGGTCTGAATGGCCTTTCCAATTACCAACTTGGATGGTAATCTTTCACCCTCGAAATTGGCTAAGGCAAGAAACTAGTCATCCACTAGCTCTCCCTCTACACAAATGCAATTGAAAATTCTACAAATGATCAAAAGCTCGTTTCATTCTTTGTTCTTGACATTTATAAAGTTCTAATGTCCTCCATGGGTCGAATTCCTTCCAAGAGACTCATGCCAACTCAAGTTGGAAAGAGATTCCAAAGGACACCACTTGTACAACAATTCCTAGTCTCCCACTTCCACCAAATCACATGTGGAAGCATCTTAGCTGCCCTAACACCCTTGAGCGCCCTCTTGGAGTCTATTTTTAGTCTTGACATGTCATATATGTCATATGTCAGCCTCCAGGTCTGATTTGTGTCATAGGTGTCATAGCATCTTCATCATTGTTGTCATAAAGCTAGGGAATCTAGCCTAAGTGTCTCACTAGCTCCAAATTGCCTCTTCCTCTTCCATGGGAGTTACTCTTCCTCTATATTTCGACCTCATTGACTCATGCCAAGTATTATTGACCTTATAACTCATCCCAAGAACATTAGGCTTCCCATGGATTCAAAATTGCAAGAAGAGAATTGTAATGTCCCTTGTTAGGAATTTTATTAAAATGGCAATTTTTCACTTTTTTCCCTAGTTAGACCTTTGACTAGTTTTGATCTCTAGGTCCCAAATTTGCCCCAAATGATCCCAAATCTTCCGAGAAGGTATATGAATGATATTAGAACATAAATATGTGTTTTAGGGATGCCTTTGGACCTTTAAAATACTTATGCAAATCCTCTTTCAATTCTGGTCAATGTAGGTAACTTTACTAGTGATTTCCCTTTTACTAGTATTGGTCTCTAGGTCCCAAATTGACTCCAAATGCCTTCAAATCTTCAAGGAAGGTGTATGAATGATATTAGGAATTGAATATGATGTTCAGGGATGACATATGGCCACCAAAAGACCTCTGCAAATTCTCTTAAGATTCTGGACCAAGTATGCAATTTTACTAGTAATTTGGGGTTCAAATCCCCCTGGGGTAAGTACTGAAAATGGCTTCCCAAATGCCTCCAAACCCACTCAAATTTCTGAACATAGGTAGGGAATGTATTAAGGATGTTATTAAGGTCTCATGTGCACCATTAATTGATTATTATATCTGTTCCAACACTCTCCCATTCAACTGCAAAAATCACCAATTCGACCCTTGGGGAAATGGCACTATTTCTTCTCCCAATGCAATTAAACTGAGTAAAAATACTTCAAATGCTCAAGTACAGTACATGAAACTTGTAAAATACATCCATGGCAGTCCATTAGTCACAAACGCATCAGAGAATCATCCATTCATTCGAAATCATTAGCCTTACATTGATTCACAACAAGGTAGTGGAGAAATGGCATTGTCCTTTCATTAAAATTGAGATTTATACATTTCTACTTGGAATTTCGACCTGAAACTTTTTGGAGATGAAGAACAGAGTATTTACTTCATATTACAAAATAAATGGGGCATTAGAATCTCCCCCAAAGAGTACAATAGCTCACAAAAATGCCCTCCCTCAAGGATCAAGAATATGCCATCAAAACTGGAAATGGTTGAAGGAGTGAGCTACAATAGAAGAAACCATGAGCTGCCATGTAGCTTACACCTGCAAATAAAGACTCCATTAAAGCTCCAAATGAAAGGTCTGAATGGCCTTTCCAATTGCCAACTTGGATGGAATCTTTCACCCTCGAAATTGGTTAAGGAAAGAAATTAGTCATCCACTAGCTCTCCCTCTTCACAAATGCAATTGCAAATTCTACAAATGATCAAAAGCTGGTTTCATTCTTTGTTATTGACATTTATAAACTTCTAATGTCCTCCATGGGTCGAATTCGTTCCAAGAGACTCATGCCAACTCAAGTTGGGAAGAGATTCCAAAGAACGCCACTTGCACAACAATTCCTAGTCTCCCACTTCCACCAAATCACATGTGGAAGCATCTTAGCTGCCTTAACACCCTTGAGCACCCTCTTGGAGTCTAATTTTAGCCCTGACATGTCATATATGTCATATGTCAGCCTTCAGGTCTGATTTGTGTCATAGGTGTCATAGCATCTTCATCATTGTTGTCATAGAGCTAAGGAATCTAGCCCAAGTGTCTCACTAGCTCCAAATTGCCTCTTTCTCTTCCATGGGAGTTACTCTTCCTCTATATTTCGACCTTGGATGAGTCATGCAATGAATAATACCTTTTGGACTCCCCCAAGTATGTTACCATTCACCTTGAATTCGAATCGGTGAGAGAATGACACCAAGTGTAGTGGGGAAATCTAGCCATATGTGGGTCCCACTTCCTCCATGTGTCTTCATGATCAAATGCCACTTTGATTTTCACTTGTATATATTTATTTAGCTCCTTTATTAAATATTTATGCCATTCTAATGTTCAAACATCATTTATTATCCCCATTATTCCAAATCCCAAAGCTTCCACCCCAAACCTAGGAAACTAGTAATTTTCCTCCTTGGCAATTATTTGACCTTTAGCATCAATTTGACAAACTCTAATGAATAGGGCCAATGTGATTAGGCCATTGTAACCCAATGCCAAATTTGGGACATGACAAGGATGCCATGTGGCACATAAATTCTAGCTTGTGTGGGTCCCACTTCCTCCATGTGTCTTCATGATCAAATGCCACTTTGATTTTCACTTGTATATATTTATTTATCTCCTTTATTAAATATTTATGCCATCCTAATATTCCAACATCATTTATTATCCCCATTATTCCAAATCCCAAAACTTCCACCCCAAACCTAGGAAACTAGTAATTTTCCTCCTTGGCAATTATTTGACCTTTAGCATCAATTTGACAAACTCTAATGAATAGGGCCAATTTGATTAGGCCATTGTACCCCAATGCCAAATTTGGGACATGACACTTCATAAATGGTATTAAGAAATATGTTTTTGTGTGGCCTTTTGTATTTCATCCAATTAATGACCAACTGAGAATCGCCATAGACCTATAATTTATTAATATCCATAGAAAGAGCCAACTGTAGTATATATCTCAAGGCTAAGAGTTTTGCTCTGTTATTTGAACTCGGTCAAAGCGTCGCTGCGAATTTGGTCCATTGATGATCTGAGGTGAAGATAATACCTCCCACTCCTCCCATCGCTGGCTCTCCCTGCGAAGCACCATCAAAAAAGCACCACGGGTAGGATCTGTCCACCTACTCGACTATAATGACATAGGGCGGTTTTTGTGCTTTCACATGGGGCAATGTATCCAAAATCGCCGTCCTCTTTAGTGCATAAACAAGTGGAGGAATGATACAGTCTTCAAAGAATGCATTGTTCTGTGCAAGCCAAGTATTCCAAATGATGAGGACTGGAAGAGAGAGGTATTCAGTGGATAAAGGGTCATTTCGCCATGATTTGAGAACCTCTTGCAGATCGAACTCGTCCCAATGGAAAATTAATACCTTAATTGTTGTACAATCTGCCAAATTCCTCTTATATAAGACCAATAAATAAAGAGATGAATGATGGATTCGTCATTGGCTCCACAAAGGGAACATGTCTCGAGGCCTTTGTAAATATGTCGGCAGAGATAATCCCAGATAGGTACTCTATTTGAGAGGGCAAGCCAAGTGAATAATTTGGTCTTTAACGGATAATTGAAGTCCCATAACACAGAGTGCCACCAAGTATAGTTAGGACGTTCCCTTTCCTCACATAATACCTGGTATCCCAACTTTGGTGTATAGAATTCATTAGTAGGATTTCTACACCAAATGATTATGTCTTCACGGTTGGTAAGTCGGATATGACTATTCTGCAGGGAAGATATGTAGTTTTTCCAAATAACAGAATCGGCTTGAGAGAAATCGAAAGCATCTGCTGTGAGCCAAGCTTGAATCAACCGAGTAGAGTGTCAAACATCTGAGATCTGAGCTAGCGTATAGTAGCCCTGGTCCTATAGGGTATCAATCATATGATTTGGAAACTCATAAAAAAATTCCCTATCTAGGTGTCAATTCTGAGCCTGACGCATCTACCATCCCCAATACTCCATTGAAGCCAATCTGCGACCAAATCAAAAGAATCTAGGGAAGCTTTCCACATAGTGGAGATGTTCTGGTATGATTTTTGTCTGCCTCTAATCCATCCTTCTATGGAAAGTGGATGAATGTATTTGTAATATATCACCTAAGTCCACAAAGTGTTTGTAGTGAGGAGCTTCCAGATGGATTTTGCTGAGAGGGATCTGGAAAAAATAATAGGGTGTTTCAGTCCCCATGGCCCAGAAAACTTAGGAAGAGTGATCATGTCCCACGCGATCAAGTGGAAAGTGGAAGGGTCCTTATTTGCCTCTCCACATAAAATTTATGCACATCTTTCTATTACATGAGTTAGGATACCATTGGGAACATGTGCCAGAGTCGTCCAATAGATCGGGATGGCTTCAAGGATGGATTTCAGGAGTGTAAATATCCCACCCTTTGATAGCCAGATATTGCACCACTGATGGACCTTCTTTTCGACCTTGCAAACTAACGAAGACCAATCTTTCAACCCATAGTCATTTGGATTGATAAAGAAGCCTAGATAGTTGATGCCCTATTCGATGTCAATCTCATGGAAGGATAGTTGTGTTCTAATCCATTTCTTTTGTGATTCATCGAGAGTTAGGAAAGAAAAGGTCGATTTTAAATTATTCACAGTTATACCTATAGCTCTAGTGAAAAGCTCCAGTATCTTAATTAGCTTTGTGATATCCCTTCTTGATATTTCAAATAATATCAGGATGTCGTCAATGAAGAGGAGATGGGTTATACAGATATTTCTAGCTATCTTGTTTCCTCTGAAGGATCCATTTGATTTTTTCCAGAGTACAGACCTTCTTAGTCCTTCAACAATGAGTAAAAACAGGAGTGGTGCTAGTGGGCACCCCTGTCGTAGGCCTCGATGCAATCTAAAAAATAGGTGGTCGATGCATTGATGAGAATTGCATAAGAGACTGTATGTACACAGTACATCATCCAATTTGTAATGGATGGATGAAAACCTATTGATAAAAGAACCAACCTCAAATAAGCCCAATTCACCTAATCATAGGCCCGACTAAGATCAATCTTAATCGTAACAGCTGGGTGCTTTTTCAATTTTCCAGAATGTAGTACTTCCTGTGTTGTTCCGACAACATCATGTATAAGTTTGCCATTAAGAAAAGCAAATTGTTCCTTTGAAATCCCAGATGACAGGATCCCCTTGATCCTTCTAGCTATAACTTGGCAATGAATTTATAGATGCAGTTGCACAAAGAAATGGGTTTATAATCTTTGAAAGATTCAACCTTATCTCTTTTTGGTATGAGGGTGATGAATGTAGAATTGAACGCATCCAAAATCCTCCCTTTTTGCCTTGATTATTTGATAACAGCTAGGATGTCTTGGTCAAATAACTCCATAAAATCTTCATAGAATTCTACAGCCCATCAGTCCGGACTTGGGATTTTGTCATTTTGCATAGTCGCAATGGCTTCCTTCAGTTCTTCCATTGTAACAGTTAGTTGTAGGGTATCATTATGTTCTTTAGTTACCACATTTGGATATGTTGCAGTTAAACAAATCATCTCCTTCTCATCGAAGTATACTTTGTTGAAATGTTGCATCCCTATATTGGCCGGGTCCTCAAATCCTGTGTGTTCATTGGCATGGTCGTCTTGTAATTCCCAGATGGAATTTGTGCTTTTGTAATCATGAATATAGTTGTGAAAATATACGGTGTTATTGTCACCAACTTGAAGCCAAATGGATTGGCTTTGAAGCCTGGTTGAAGCCTCCTCATCTAGGAGTATTTATCGCTTTTTTGCTCTAGTCGGAGAATCTCTTGTTTTTGTTCCATTGATGTGTATCCATTTGGATGGCTGCAATGAAACTCTTCAAGCATATCTTCAATACTCCTAAGTTCCAACGTTAATTCATTCCTTTTTTGAGTAATCCATGGGACAACCAGTGATTTGATTTTCTATAGATTGTTGTTGAATTGAATCGCTGTTGAGGTGGAGTTGTCACTATTGTAGGGGGTCCATTCCTTTTTAACCATCTCACAGAACTCCATCTCCTTTACCCATCTAATATCAAAATTAAAAGGATTGGTGGTTTCTAGACACCATGTTTGAGCTCAAGCAGGATAGGATGGTGATCTAAATCACCCCTAATGCTTACCCATTGACGGATGAGTGTAAAAGAATGTAAAGTACCAAGGTTGATGATAAATATGTCCAACCTTTTAGCAATGTGTGCCTTCCCCATCCTCATGTTCCGCCAAGTGGGTCTCAACTGAATAGGCGGAATGTTCAAAAAGTTTCCTGCTAAAATATTATGCTAAAGGATCTCGCTGAGCCTGTTGTCCCCAATTATCCAATTCACCCAAAGTAAAATTTAAATCACCACCAAGGATGATGCGGTTTGTAGTTAAAAAGTTTGCACCAAAAATTGTCTCCCAATAATCCAATCTCTATTGGTAGGGCCCGTAAATGTTGATAAAGGAGTAGGCCATTCATGTTTCTCGAGAGAAAAGTATTGCTCCTATACCGGACAAGAAGGCCCAACTATTTGTGCACAGGAATTGGTTGGTAATCCAACCAATAATCAGTCCTCTTGATCGTCCAATCTGCACAAATAAAATCCCATCCAGGTAAGAGTCTTCTGAGGTCCTCTATAATCAAATCACCGCTCACCAAACATTCCTGTAGCAGCACAACTTGGGGTCGATAAACACTCAATAACCTTTTTAGGGCTAGTTTTTTTTAGGGCATCCCAAGCCCTCGGCAATTCAAGGATAGAACCAACATTAATAAAGTCGGGATCTGGGTTTGCATGCTCTAAGCAACCCTTTGATGCTGAGTTGATGACTGGCACTGATGTCCAAGATAGCTCGTTGTCTGTCCAAGTCCATAATGGATCTATGGCCTCGTAATATGGGTGATAAGGAGAGTAACCCTCCGATACACCCTAGTCCGCGACCAGAGCGTTTGCCTATTTTAGACCGGAGATTATAATCGTTTAAGAGCTTGTGCTGTTTCGGGGTAAGGAGCTCAGTTGAGATGAGAGAAGGAGACTGGTGGAGCCGAGAGAGATAAGAATCTAAATAGAGAGATTCCACTAAGGGGTTAGGGGGAGAAAAGGAGGGGGAGATGGACCAATAGATAATGGTGAACCAGGGAAAACAGTAGGTGAGACGAGCTCTTCCGAATGACAGGAAAGAGCATTCTCCTTAAGAGCAGGGGCAGATGGAGAACAAGTGAAAAGACAATGGTTGGGGAAAAAGGTGGACCAAGACTGCTGAGTAGGTTCTACCGCGAGAGAACAATGAGGAGCTATAGAGTAGAGTCGGCCAGGTGAAGGCTGGAAGGGTCCAAATAAGGGACTATCAAACCCTAGGTAAAAAGGCTTGTAATAGGAGGTTAAGCCATAAGGACTGCATGGATAGCAAGGGTAGAAAAAAACATAAGGAAACCCAGAACAAAAACCTTAACCAACATTGAAAAGGTCAAGTGTGGTGGACTTACCCGAGAGCGAAAGAGGACCTGCTGAAGGCGTTCTCTATGAGCTATCCAGTTTGTCCAAACCTGGGGAAGAGTGCACCAGAAGAGAACAACTTTCCATAGGGACTTTCTCGATATTCGGAGTAGTATCAGTCATAGTAGATGTAGTGGATTTCTTCTGCCAGATCTTCCTTCTAAAAACCTTCGTGCAATTGCGGGTGATATGGCCATGTCGGTGGCAATAGTTGCACTTGTAGGGTATACCCACATAGTCTAAAGTTTGGACCCAATGTTTCCCCTTCAGAATGATTTCAATTTCCTCTGGTAGACCTTCCCTGAGGTCTAGTTCTAACAAAACTTTAGCGATAGAAAGGATGCCAATATCCTTAAAACCCATGTCGGCTTTGATGAAAGAACCAAGGGAGTCACCTAAAAGATGAAAAACCTATTTCAACTAGAGTTCAGGTGGGAGACCTGGAAATTTCACCCAATTAGCTTGTTTATATAATTTCTCTGAATGAGCGTCGAAAAAAGGTGTCCAGCTTTTCAACCTTAGAACTTAAGAGTTCCATTCCCAAAGGCCCTTCAATAATCTCTGAGCATCCTCTGCTCTGTCAGGTATAATGCCAAACCATCCTCGAGAGAGCGAGTAGGTCCATGGTTCATAACCCAACAACTAAGACCATTGTGCCTTAGCCCAATTCCTGAAATTGGTTATGCTAATGTGTTTTCCTCCAAAACATCCCACCAATGCATGTTCCGACATTGCTATCACTTCATTTAACTCCCCATCTTCACCCAATGCGAGAAACTTTTTTATTTTTTAATGCAAGGTTTACCTTGGGACTTCCCCTATGCATTTGTAGGGTTTAGTAATGTGGCTTCCATCAGGTAGTGGGATTTAGTCACATGATCTGTCAAAACCTTAGCTCGATATTTTCATCAAGAGGGGTCAGAGACCTTGATACGAAACGCATGGAAAGGTTACCAAGGTTAGGACGATGACCTGTAAACTTATTGAGAGACGAGGAAGGTTACAGTTCAATGAAACCTCCCGAAAAAAGAGGAGGGGAAGACATGACATCAGTACAGCTAGAGAAGTTGTAGGGGGACGAAAAAAGAGAATAAAGGGAAGGAGAGTCATAAAAGCTGCCTCTATCCTTTCAACCTGGGGAAGAGGACATAATGATGAGGGAGGGCACAGAAGACCAGAAAAGGATAAACCCAGGTAGAAGCAAAAAAAAGGTTATGTCTGGTACCACGAAAACCGAAGGTCACAACCGCCAAACACTCATTACAGTGCTAATGCCTTCGATCAGAGATTCCGTGGACCCCAATCATGGGGCCTCCAATGGTAGCTCCGTCTCCAAAGCCAGTATAAAGCCAAAAACAATAATTAATCATCCTCCCATGCAGCATAAAACCTATACCTAAATGCCATGAGAACTCGAGTTGCAAAGCTCACTCGGTTGGTAACTTGGGGTTCACAATAATATTATTAATGTTTTGAACATTGAAACTATATAACATTTATACATTAATGTTATTAATGTTATAATAATGTTATGAGCATTACTAATAATAATAATCATAATAAAAACATCAGAGAATAATAATAATATTCATAATATCATAACATTTCTATTACTATATTAATATTATGAACATTGATAATGCTAGGAACATTAATATAGTAATATTAATATTAATGTTAAGGAAATTGATACTATATAATGATATTATTAAGGTTATAATGTTACAAACATTAATAATAATAATAATAAAAAACACGAGAATAATAATAATAACATTGATAATATTATAATATTCATATTACTATATTAATATTAACATGGACATTAATAATATTAGTATTATCAACATAGATTTATCTTAAACCCAAATCATTCAAGTATCCAAAGGGATCCAATTTCTTTAGGTATATTTTTTTTAATCTTAAACTTAAGAAATTTGATCCATCTCTTGCTTGATAGATTAGGATTTAAGTTTTAATTTTTTTATTATATAGACCTACATGGATTTTTTTAATTACTTTTCATAAAAAAAAATATTAGCCTACATATATTTTTAAATTACTTTTCATATGCTATAAAACACTTTGCAATAACTTTAATAATATTAATATTATAACATTGACACTATATAATAATAATAATTTTATAAACATTGATAACAACAACAACAATAACAACATTGATAATATTACGTTCATTGATAATGTTATAAACATTGATATAATAATATTAATATTAATTTTATGAACATTGACAACAACAATAATAATAACATCAGAGAATAATAATAATAACAATGATAATGTTATGTTCATTGATTATGAATATTGATACTATATAGTAATATTATTAACGTTATAATAATGTTATGAACAACAACATTACAAAATAATAATAATAACATTGGTAATATTATAATAGTCATATTGCTATATTAATATTAATATGAACATTGAAAATATTACTCTTATAACATTAATAATATTAATATTAGTATTATAACATTGATAATTTAATATAATATTGATATTAACCTTGATAATATTATCACATTGATATTAACCTTGATAATATTATCACATTGATATTAACCTTGGATTCAAGTCAACCTTTCATCAATGTCACCCATGGATCGAAATCAACTATGGATCGAAGTCAACATTGCATTGAAGTCACCTTACTTAAAAGTCAACTATGAATTGAAGTCAACCATGGATTGAAGTCAATCCTTGATTGTAGTCAACCTTGGATTGAAGTCAACCTTGCTTAAAAGTCAATTATGGATTGAACTCAACTATGGATTAAAGTTAAGTAAGGATTGAATTCAACCTTTGGATTGAAGTCAACCTTGCTTAAAAGTCAAATATGGATTGAAGTCAACCTTGGATAGAATTCAACCATTGGATTGAAGTCAGCAATGGATTGAAGTCAATTTTGTTTAAATGTCAACCATGGATTGAAGTCAACATTGATTAAAAGTCAACTATGGATTGAAGTCAACCATGGTTCAAATTCAATAAACCATTTTTAAAAGTGTGGCTGTGGATTGAAGTCAACCATGGTTCAAAGTCTGAATTGGCTTAAAGTCAACTATGGATTGAATTCAACCATGGATTGAAGTCATTAATGTTAATATTATTAATGAATTCAAGTCAACCATTGGATTGAAGTCAACCTTGTATTGAAATCAACCATGGATTGAAGTTAACATTGGATTGAAGTCGACCTTTGAGTGAAGTCAACCTTTTAGTCAACATTGGATTATAGTCAACATTGGATTATAGTCAACCTTGGATTGAAGTCAACCTTTAACTGATGTCAACTATGGATTGAAGTCACCCTCGGACTAATGTAAACCTTGCTTAAAAGTCAACTATGGATTGAAGTTAACCTTGGAGTGAAGTCGACCCTATATTGAAGTCAACCTTGGATTGAAGTTGACCCTGGATTGAAGGCAACCATGGATTGAAGTCAATCTTAGATTGAAGTTAACCATGGATTAAAGTCAACTTTAGATTGAAGTGAAATTTACTTAAAAGTCAAATATGGATTGAAGTAAACCTTGGATTGAAGTCAACCTTGGATTGAATTCAACCATAGATTGAAGTCAATCTTGGAATGAAGTCAACTATGGATTGAAGTCAATTATGAATTGAAGTAAACCATGGATTGAAGTAAACTTTGCTTAAAAGTCAACTATGGATTGTAGTCAACCTTGTTTAAAAGTCAACTATGGATTGAAGTCAACCTTACTTAAAAGTCAATTATGGATTGAATTCAACCTTGGATTGAAGTCGACCCTGTATTGAAGTTAACCTTGCATTAAAGTCGACCCTGGATTGAAGTCAAACATGGATTGAAGTCAACCATGGATTGAAGTCAATCTTGAATTGAAGTAAACCATGGATTGAAGTCAACCTTAGATTGAAGTGAACCTTGCTTAAAAGTCAAATATGGATCAAAATCAACCTTGGATTGAAGTCGACTATGGATTGAATTCAAACTTGGAATGAAGTCAACATTTCTTAAAAGTCAACTATGGATTGAAGTCAACCTTGCTTAAAAGTCAACTATGATTGAAGTCAATCTTGCTTAAAGGTCAACCATGGTTCAAAGTCAATCAACCACTTTTAAAAATGTGGTTGTGGATTGAAGTCAACCATGGTTCAAAGTCAACCTTGTATTGAATTCAACCATGGATTGAAGTCATTAATGTTAATATTATTAATGGATTGAAGTCAAGCTTGGATTGAAGTCATTAATGTTAATATTGTTAATGTATTGAAGTCAATGATTGGATTGAAGTCAACCTTGATTAAAAGTCAACCATGATTCAAATTCAATCAACCATTTTTAAAAGTGTGGCTATGGATTGAAGTCAACCTTGGAAAAAAGTCAACCATGGATTTAAGTCATTAATGTAAATATTATTAATGGATTGAAGTCAACCATTGGATTGAATTCAATCATAGATTAAAGTCAACTTTGGATTGAAGTTAACATTGGATTAAAGTCATCCTTGAATTGAAGTCAACCTTGGATTAAAGTCACCCATTGATTGAAGTCCACCTTGAATTGAAGTCAACTATGGATTGAAGTTAACCTTGGATTGAAGTCACCCTCAGATTGAAGTCAAACATGGATTGAAGACATCCTTGGATTGAAGTCAACATTTCTTAACAGTCAACCTCGTGTAAAAGTCAATTATGGATTGAAGTCGACCTTGGATTTAAGTCAACCTTATATTGAAGTGAACCTTGTGTAAAATTTACATATGGATTGAAGTCACATATGGATTGATGTCAAGCTTGGATTGAAATCAACCATCATTTGAAGTCAAACTTGGAATGAAGTCAACCTTGCTTAAAATTCAACTATGGATTAAAGTCAAATATGGATTGAAGTAAACCATGGATTGAAGTCAACCTTGGATTGAAGCAACCTTGCTTAAAAGTCAACTATGGATTGAAGTCAACCTTGCTTAAAAGTCAACTATGGATTGCAATCAACCTTAGATTGAAGTCGACCCTGTATTGAAGTCAACCTTGGATTAAAGTTGAACCTGGATTGAAGTCAACCATGGATTGAAGTCAACCTTAGATTGAAGTGAATCTTGCTTAAAAGTCAACCTTGCCTAAAAGTTAAATATGGATTGAAGTCAACCTTAAATTGAAGTCAACTATGAATTGAATTCAAACTTGGAATGAAGTCAACCTTACTTAAAAGTCAACTATGGATTGAAGTCAACTATTAATTGAAGTAAACCATGGATTGAAGTCAACCTTAAAAGTCAACTATCGATTGAATTCAACCATGGTTCAAAATTAATCAACCATTTTTAAAAATGTGGTTGTGGACTGAAGTCAACCATGGTTCAAAATTAATCAACCATTTTTAAAAATGCGATTGTGGATTGAAGTCAACCTTGGATTGAAGTCATTAATGTTAATATTATTAGTGGATTGAAGTCAACAATTCAATTGAAGTCAAGCTTGGATTGAAGTCAACCTTAATTAAAAATCAAACATGAATTGAAGTCAACCTTTCTTAAAAGTGAACCATGGATTGAAGTCAACCATGGTTCAAGTTCAATCAATCATTTTTTAAAGTGTGGTTGAGGATTGAAGTCAACAATGGTTCAAAGTCAACCTTGGAAATAAGTCAACCATGGATTGAAATCATTAATGTAAATATTATTAATGGATTGAATTCAACCATTAGATTGAAGTCGAACATGGATTAAAGTCAACTATGGATTGAAGTCACCCTTGGATTGAAGTCACCCATGGATTGAAGTCAACCTTGGATTGAAGTCAACCATGGATTGAAGTCACCCTCGGATTGAAGTCACCCTCGGATTGAAGTCATCATTGGATTGAAGTCAACATTGCTTAAAAATTCAACCTTACGTGAAAGTCAACTATGGATTGAAATGAACCTTAGATTGAAGTTGACCTTGGATTGAAGTCAACGGATTGATGTCAACCTTGCTTAAAAGTCAACTATGGATTGAATTCAAATATGGATTGAGGTCAACCTTGGATTGAAGTCAACCTTTCTTAAAATTCAACTATGGATTGAAGTCAACCATGAATTGAATTCAACATTGGATTTAAGTCAACCTTTCTTAAAAGTCAACTATGGATTCAAGTCAACCTTGATTAAAAGTCAAGTATGTATTGAAGTCAACTATGGTTCAAGGTCAATTAAGCACTTTTAAAAATGTAGTTGTGGATTGAAGTCAACCATGGTTCAAAGTCAATTGAGCACTTTTAAAAATGTGGTTGTGGATTGATGTCAACCATGGTTCAAAGCCAATTATGGATTGAAGTCAGCTATGGATTGAATTCAACTATGGTTCAAAGTCAAACTTGGATTGAAGTCAACCTTGCTTAAAAGTCTACCATGGATTGAAGTCTACCATGATTCAATGTCAACTATGGTTTGAAGTCAACCATGGATTGAAGTTAAACTTGGATTGAAGTGAACCTTGCTTAAAAGTCAATTATGAATTGAAGCCAAGCATGATTTAATGTCAAACAACCACTTTTAAAAAGGTGGTTGTGGATTGAAATCAACCATGGTTTAAAGTTAGCTTTGGATTGAAGTCAACCTTGCTTAAAAGTCAACTATGGATTGAAGTCAGCAATGGATTAAAATCACACTTTGATTGAAGTCAACATTTCTTAAAATCCAACTATGGATTGAAGTCAACAATGTATTGAAGTCAATAATAGATTGAAGCCAACCTTGCTTAATTGTTAACTATGGATTGAAGTGAACCATGGATTGAAGTCAACCATGGTTCAAAGCCAATTATGGATTGAAGCCAACCATGCATTGAAGTCAAACTTGGATTGAAACGAAGCTTGCTTAAAAGTCAATTATGTATTGAAGTCAACCATGGTTCAATGTCAACTATGGATTGAAGTCAAACTTGGATTGAAGTGAACCTTGCTTAAAAGTCAACCATGGATTGAAGTTTAGCATGATTCAAAGTCAATCAACCACTTTTAAAAATGTTGTGGTGGATTGAAGTCAACCATGGTTAAAAGTCATCTTTGGATTGAAGTTAACCATGGATTGAAGTCAACCTTACTTAAAAGTCAACTATGGATTGAGGTCAACAATGGATTAAAATCAAACTTTGATTGAAGTCAACATTTCTTTAAAATGTGGTTGTGGATTAAAGTCAACCATGGTTCAAATTCAGCTTTGGATTGAAGTCAAGCTTGCTTAAAAGTCAACTATGGATTGAGTTCAACAATGGATTAAAGTCAAAAAGTCAACATTTTTTAAGATCCAACTATGGATTGAATTCAACCATGGATTGAAGTCAATAATGGATTGAAGTCAAACTTGGATTGAAGTCAACCTCGTTTAAAAGTTAACTATGGATTGAAGTCAATCATGGTTCAAATTCAATTATGGATTGCAGCCAACCATGCATTGAAGTCAAACTTGGATTGAAATCAAGCTTGCTTAAAAGTCAACTATGGATTGAAGTCAACCATCGTTCAATGTCTACTATGGATTGAAATCAAACATAGATTAAAGTGAACCTTGCTTAAAAGTCAACTATGGATTGAAGTCTAGCATGATTCAAAGTCAATCAACCACTTTTAAAAAAGTTGTTGTGGATTGAAGTCAACCATGGTTCAAATTAAGCCATGGATTGAAGTCAACTTTGCTTAAAAATCAACTATGAATTGAGGTCAACAATGGATTGAAATCAAACTTTGATTGAAATCAATCTTACCTGAAAGTCAACTATGGATTGAAGTCAAACCATGGTTCAAAGTCAATTATGGGTTGAATCCAACCATGGATTGAAGTCAAACTTGCATTGAAGTCAACCTTACTTAAAAGTCAACTATGGATTGAAGTAAAGCATGGATTGAAGTCAGCCATGGTTCAATGTCAACTATGGTTTGAAGTCAACCATGGATTGAAGTGAAACTTTAATTAAAGTGAACCTTACTTAAAAGTCAACTATGGATTGAAGTTAAGCATGATTTAAAGTCAATCAACCACTTTTAAAAATGTGGTTGTGGATTGAAGTCAACCATGTTTCAAAGTTAACTATGGATTGAAGTGAACCTTGCTTAAAAGTCAAATATGGATTGATTGCAACTATGGATTGATTGACATATAGGATTGAATGTGGTTCAAAGTCAACCTTTGATTGAAGTCAACATTTGACTATTATGATCTATGGATTGACCTCAACCATGGTTCAAAATAAACCTTGCTTAAAAGTCAACTATAATTTGAAGTCAACTATACAAAAACATGATATAAATAATTGAACTTATATTATTATTAAATAATTAATTTTTATTTATTTATATTATTATTTATTTTCTATTATTTCATTTATAAATATTTTTTGAATTTTTAATAATAATAAATTCAATTTTAATTCATACAAAATCCTAAATCTCCTTTTTCTTTAATTTAAAAATAAATGGAAAATCTTCTATCCTTTCTCTTTATTTTAAAAATAATATTTCTAAAACTGTTAATTATAATATGATATAATAACATGTATTTCCTCTTATTCTTTAGTTTAAAAATAAATGGAAAATCTTTTATCCTTCCTCTTTATTTTAAAAATAATATTTCTAAAATGTTTAAACACGTATTTCCTCTTAATTATAATATAATATAATAACATGTATTTCGTCTTAAACACTACTATATGTGATGTCATCCATAAATATAAGAAGCAACTTTTAAATTACCCGTAAAAATTGTCTTTGAAAAATAAAAAATAAATATATATATATATATATATATATTAAATCAAAATAATAATATACATTTTTATGTTATTATAACTAAAAAATAAAATAATTATCAAAATGATTTACTCAATTTTATCATTATTAATAATTTTAAATAAATTTTTAAAAATTATTTTTCTTTAAAATCAACCTTATCTTTAGTAAATATAACCCTAATTTATATGCCAAAATACTTCCTATTATTTCTCCATTATTTTTATCACTCTAATTCACATTACTATCTCGAAAACCAAATACTATTATTCAAAAGTATATAAAGATGTTACCTTTGTGACATACAAAAATCTCTTTCTTATTCTAAATAAAAATATATCATTACTATTATTTATTATTTGCCATTTTTATTTATTAATTTAAATCAAATGAGTTTTAACCAATAATTAGTTTTATTAATTTAAAGAAAAACGCATACATATATATAACAAATAATATTATTATATATTATTTACAATTTTCTATTTATTAATTTAAATAAAATCATACACATTGTTTTTAACAAATAATTATTTTTATAAATTTTATAGAACACATACATACATACAATTTGTTTTAGAATTTTTAAAATAGGAATACATTTCATTTATTTTATAACAAATCCAAAATTAAAATTGTCTTTTATTATCTATTTAAATAAAAAATACATAAATTATTTTTAATAAATAATTAATTTTACCATGTATATATATATAATAAAAGTGGAAAGCCTACTTTAATTTTGAAAACAAATGTCAATTGGGAAACCTTGTGATGTGCTTGGGGTTGTAGCATTTCTAAAGAATTTTGGAGAAGAATTGAAGCGAGAGTAGCATAAAGATGCTATGATTTGGTTAAATCATTGGAAGATTGATGCCATGACTTGGTTAAATCATTGGAAGAATGATAAAATTGCCACTTTGCAAAATGAGATTATCAAAACTATTATTACTTCACATTCAAAAAGAAAATGTGGTGTAAAGAAGATTAGAGATTAAAAGAAAATTACAATATTATAAAGAGATCATTAACCCTAATCTTGATGGTCAAAATTATCTTTCTATCTTAATAGACTCAAAAAAACAAATTTAATATTTTCAAGATTAAAAAAAAATCTGGTGATCTTCATAGTAAAACACAAGGTTGGATTACTCTTAAAAATTAGTGGACAAAAATATAATATTTTAAAATAATAAAACAAATAATCTCTATATTATCTTTTCTATAATCATATATAAAAATTCCATTTAAAAAAATTCAACTATAAATTATAATTTATAAAAAAATTATGGTAAGAAAAGCTATCTTATTAGAATTTGTGACCTAAAACTTTGTAATAGGTATTCAATATTTTAAAAATATACTCAATACCAGTTTATATACAAACCAAATGCAGAACCAAAAAAATAAAAATATGTTCACCTTGACTCGTTGCGAGCTTTTTCCTTTCGCATTGGATTTTGAAACCCAAACCTCTGATGATCCCAAATTCTGGAAAACAGAGCAGCTTTGGCATCTACAGTAAGGTTGCATTCATCAGAGTGCTATATAATTAGAAATTGCGATCAAAATCTTTGTGAAAGATATTCAATATTTAAAAGATATACTCAACACCAGTTTATATACACACCAACTGCAAACCCAAAAAAATGACTCTAAATCTGTTCAAACCAAATGCAAACACAAAAACAAATGACTGTAAATCTGTTCAAACCAACTGCAAACCCAAAAACAAATGACTGTAAATCTGTTCACCGTGCATGTTCCTTTCACATTAATCTACAGTGAGGTTGCATTCATCAGAGTGCTATATTATTAGAAATTGTGATCCAAATCTTTGTGAAAGATATTCAATATTTAAAAGATATACTCAACACCAGTTTATATACAAACCAACTGCAAACCCAAAAAAATGACTGTAAATATGTTCAAACCAAATGCAAACCCAAAAACAAATGACTGTAAATCTGTTCAAACCAACTGAAACCCAAAAAAATGACTGTAAATCTGTTCACCTTGACTCGTTGCGAGCATTTTCCTTTCACATTGGATTTTGAAACCCAAACCTCTGAGGATCCCAAAGTCCGGAAAACAGCAGCAGCTTTGGTATCGAAAGTATATAAAGTATATACGTAAATAACAAAAGATTTACTGGAGAGCTGTGCATTAAAGCAAGAACAGTGAGAAATCCCAAAACACACAGGTATTCAGTAGTTCATACACAACCTCGCGGAAATTGAACGCTCTGCTATTGCTGAGGAAAAATAGCAGAAAGGAAAGTGAAACCCAGTTTTTAGTAATTCATGGTAAGACATTTTTTTAAAAGCTCGGTCACATCATATACAGTGATTAAATGATAAAGAAAAGAAAAATTGATGCGACCCACTGCCCAAGTACTCAATGCACCCAACTAGAGAGTACGAAGTGTTTTAAGGTTTCTTGAGCCACAAACTACCAGTGAAGTACAACGCCGTTAAATCAAATTCATTTCTCGTACGAAGATTTTGAAGGTTTCCTGACCCACTGGAGTCTGGGCCACTATCCATCAGGCTTCAAATTTGAAGCCTTCAAGGCCCTTCAGAGGTCATTTTACATGTCATAGAAGGCCACTTCAAATTTTACCATGCAAAAAAAATTTAATTTCATGGTAAGCCCTTCAATAATTAAATTAACCACTACTGTTTAAAATTGCAATAGAAGGGTAGCTTCAAATTTCACCCATCAACAGTTTTTAGTTGGAAATTGGGAATGCGGCTACTAGCTAGATGACTTGGGAGTGGGACTCGGTTACTCTCCAATATCCACGTGTTCGATCATCCATGGATCATGGACCATTGGGCCTCTAATAATATCATTGAGCAACTTACGTGGACGGGCTTACACTGAGCAGCCCATGGCTTGAACACTTCGAAGTTCTCATGTTTGTAGCGAGCGCTTACGTGTTTAACACATTTAATGGCATCAACAAAATTATTAAACCTGGTAGGTGGCTCATACGTGTTGTTGCTAGCGGGCTTACCAAGTTACAAGTTATCACATACCAATTCGTGAATGCTGACTCCGTGAGTTAATTGAGTATTCAATGTATAATATATTATGTTAATGTGCCCCCGCGAATTTGGCATTTCAGACAAAATCCACAATCCATAAACTTCTTGTAATGTTGCAGGTTGTTGCTCCTGCCCGTGGCCCCTACTTATAGCCCTGTGTTTTCTTTGTTGTATCAAGTTAATCCTACCGTCTATGGCTCCTAGCCTCACACCCTGTGTTTTCTTTGCTGTATCAAGTCAATCCTGCAGCTCCCGAGTTCCACCTTTTGTTTTCTTTGTTGTATCAAGTCAATGCTCGAATTCCATGCTTCCATGGCTCTGACCATCAATATATAATATTGCATGAATAGAAACAAACTTTTTCTTATACCCCTATTCCACTGTGGTTGAGCTACTTCCAAGTTCCACCTACCCTATCTCCTCCAGTCCTCTAGGAGAGTTTGCGGAGCAAAGTTGGCAATGCCAGCCTGCCATAAACATATTTAAAGAAATTCATTTTCTTTGAGGAGCTCAACTTCAAAGCTTACTAGATTTTTGACATCCTATGAATTTACAGGTATGTACATCATTTTATCCATTCATGATCCCATCAATTATTTAAAAAATTTGTTATCTGATTAAAATTCTGTAACTTCAAAGTTCAAACACAATATTATTATTTGAATGAAATTTTGTTACTTCAAATGGGCCTTGAAGGCTTCAAATTTGAAGCCTAGACCCGAGAGTGGGTTTGTAACAAATCTCCGTGAGAAGCTGTTTAGAACGACATTTATCAATTCCTAATTGTAGCAACAACAACAATTGCTTATTTCTTCATATGTCCTGTGTATACGCATATATATGATTCCATGTGCTTCTTGCCTTTCCCTATTTTCCATTGTCGCCCGATCGAAGCTCTTGAGAATTTAGCTACCCTTTAACTTTTGTGAAATGGAGGGGACAAGGAAGACCATTGTTTTCACTCTGAAACCGAGTGCTTCCCCGTTCAACTGCCACTGGACACGGTTGCATCCCTATGGGAAACAGGTGTGCGCAATGCGCCCCCAAACTTTACCAAAAAGCCCGGGGATTTGGGGAAGTTCCTACTTTCTCAACCTCCATGCATCTAGTTAATGAGTAAAATCAAGAATCCATACTTTGTATCTAAAACTATATTACATGAGCTATTTTCCCCAATTGCTCAGTCATCGAATCGACACCTTCCTCTAGTACACGGTTTAAGATTCTTGGTATTTATTAATATGAAGACCACCGATGCTACTGCACTTACAATCCGCGTTCGACTGTATGAACTAGGACAAAAATGTTTTTGTAATCTTGATTTTTAGAATGACAATGCTACTTTACCTTTTGATTTTGTTTCCCTTATCGGTTGGTCTGGAAAAAAACATGAACTTCAACCATATAACAAGAACTTCAACCATCTTTGCTCAATTTGGGAAACTGCTAAGATGGCAAAGGTGGCATAGTGGCCTAGAGATTGAGCCGCTAGATCGGGGCGAAATATGGTTGTGTTATATGACATATATAATGTTCAGTGCTGCTATATCCACTGAAAATAAAGCCTCTCAACTTTACTACGTAAGTAAACATTGAAATTTTGATGTACTATTACATTTTCAAATGAAAAGAATAATTTATTTTTACATGGCAGCATTGAAGGGTTCAATATCTCATAGCCCTTCATAGTGAAATGGGACCCCACCCTTCAAATTTGATCCCTGCTATCCATACATAATACATTCCTTGCCCTATGACCTGAGGGTGAAAAGCGCGCTCAGTACTTAACTGTAATTATAAGGACTCTGGTTCGAAACATGGTGCAAGCATAGGCTTTCATAGGTCATCTTACGAGGAAAACCTAAAAAATGTAAGAATCAACGCTGATAACTTGAATTAACGGCGTTTTCTTCAAATTTGAAGTTGAATTTAATTTAAGGGTTTTTTTCCAATAAGGATTATCCAAAATGTAATGTGAAAATCTTATTTTGATAATAATTTTAGAGTAATCCAAAATCATTGAAACTAGGTTAGTATTACAGCAGAGTTGGTGAATAAGGGGATAAATTTAAGCTTTTGATGTTCTGCCATTTATCAGACTTCAATTGATCCTCTATTCTTTTGGTTGTATCTGTGTTTTGACTTCATTCAACTGTAACTGCTTTGCTGGTAGCTTGTATATGTACATCATCAAAGGTCTAATTTAAATTTATCATAAAATTTGGTAAAATTTATTTTGATTGATGTTAATTATTCAATGTAATAAGAATATTTAAGAATATTAATTTATTTTTTATTAAAAACAAGGATTTAATCAAAATTTAATTAGATAAATAGTTTGAAAATATAAATTGTTTTGTCAAAATCAATTTCTATCTCGATTTCCTTGTTTTTATTTAAATTTAAACAATAAAATTATAACATTTTAACAAAAATAATATTAAATTTGAAAAAAAAATTATCTACAATTTTACAAATTCAAAACTATAATTTTGAGAATTATTATATCTGTTGAAAGCAGTTATATAGCAATGAGTTAGGATTCAATAGTTTTCGAAAATATTGGTTAAAAATAATGATTTGACTAATTTCCCCTGCCTCGAGGGTTAATTGTCAGAATGTAAAAATATATTAAAATTTTAAAAATAGCCAATGATCCAGGTGCATGCTGGACATACGCAACTTGTGCTTTCTTGTTCGCGGGACTATTTGCACCGAGTTAGGCTGAGTCTTTTGCAGTTTCTTGTGTGGACAGTTGAACGGGGTTTTTGAACCCAGGCCATCATGAGGTATGCCCAAAGCATGTGGCACGTTTACATTCTTATGAAAATTGAACTATACCAAGTTCTGTTTATAAGTTTGTCCGTACTGCATTTGAACTTCTATTTTATATCCGAATAGTGCAGGCGTCGAAAACATATCCCATGAACATTTACACCAAGTTTGTGCTATATGCTTAGCAAGTTAGCGCCAAAGCCCAACCTTGCATGGAGGCATGGGCTTTTGGTCATATGGTACGTGCACTATGTCCTGATACCACTTATAGCATGCTAAATGGCACAAGAATAGAGAGTACGGAAAGATATAATCCTACAAAATGATGAATTATTGAGAAAGAGATGATATATTATGAACTGTGTGCAAGATGCCGAGATATAATGTGAATCACACTGCTACCAAGTGATAAGCATTAGGCATATGTTAGGAGAATGTAGAATTCATTCAATTTTATGTATTTTGAGCTCGAGAAATTTCTACCATGTTTATCTCCGATACATTACTACAATCATGAGAAAGACACATCATGATGAAATTCAATCAATGTTGGATATACACATGGCATGCTTATAAAGATGGATATGCTGAGTTGGGCAGATGAAAATAATTATGTCTATTGGGTGCCTATACTTATTGCATATGCTAGGAATTTGTCAAATATCAACTTCATTCGTAGGTTGAAGCAGAACAACTTCCACCAGAGGGAATTTCCTCCACATTTTATTACTTTCCCATGCGGAGATGTTGTGACTTTATAGCATGGTTTCAAGAATGGTAGATGTACTAATGGAATGATATCTATCTTGACTTTTTGTTCATAATAGGACAAAAGAAGAAACTGAAATTTTCCAAGGTGATATTTTCTTTGATATTGAACTTCAGCTACTTGTGCTAGGCTGCTAGCTAGGGCACCTCAACATCACTTGTACTCAACCTGGGTGGAAGAATTGAGAAGTTGACAAATCCGATATGTAATGCTCATTTATTTTTTTATTATATATATTTTGTTTTTATTTTTTTATTATCTATATTTTGTTTTTTTTATTTATTATACAAATTTTTTATTTTTATTTTTTTATTATATATATTTTGTTTAAATTTTAAGTATAAAAAAAAATTAAATAAATTTAATTTATTTTTTTAATTTTTTATTATTATTTAATTATGATTTTATAATTTTTTTATTTATATTTTGTATTTTATACATTAATTGAATTGAAATTAATGTTTTATTATTTTTATTTTTTTAAAATTTTATTAACATTCCACTTTTATTTTCATTTCTATTTTCTATACTAAAATCATAAAAAACATACATACTAAATTATTAATATTTCTTAATATTACAATGTGAGCTAATCTTTCTTAAAATTTTGGTTTAAATATTTTTAAGAGGTAACTAATTTCACTTTTGAATTATGAATAACTAATATCTTACATTTCTAAAAGACAGATATAAACACCTTTGATACTAATTTTACTTGTTTATTTAAATAATTAAACAAAAATAAAATGTTTAATCAAAATCAAGTTATTTTGTAATTCCTTTTTTTCATATTTCAACCATAAAATTATAATTTTCTAACATAATTAATATTAAATTTAAAAAATCCATTCAATTAAACTATATTCATAAAACATTATTATTTTCTATTTCCCTAAATCTAAACGAATGCCACGACAATTTTCTATAACCAAATGCCATTATGCCAATATGTATGTCCCTACAGAAGTAAAAATTCATGTGAAGGGGATTGTAGGCATAGGTTAATGTGACATAGGCTAGTGTCCAACGTTTTGCATTGCAATAGAACTTTCACTATACATTAGAACGTTTAGTGGGTTTGTGAATTTTATCAAAATGCCATTATGCCAATAGGTATGTTCCTACATAAGTAACAATTCATGCGAAGGGATTGTAGGCATAGGTTAATGTGACATAGGCTATTGTCCAACGTTTTGCATTGCAATAGAACTTTCATTATACATTAGAACTTTCAGTGAGTTTGTGAATTTTATCAAAATAATGGATTATAATAACTATTGTTTTAATAGTAAAAAATTATAATTTTTTTAAGTATAAGTATTATTATAATTTACATTTATATCGATAAGTTAGAAGGTTATTTAGAAGAAACAGGTTGTACCAATATGACACGATCTTAGCAAGAATAGTCATCATGCTTATTATTTATGTTAATGATATCATTCTTATGGCAAGGTGCGCCTATGATCTTGAGAAGAAATTAAGAATTCTCAAGGATTTCTACTCCAATATGGGCATGACCGTTAACATCGACAAAACAAAAGTCATGATTATCAAATCCAATAAGGGTACTTATGACAATTTTGTGTATGACAATAGAAACATGGAGGAAGTAACTTCTTATAAATATCTAGGAATTGACTTCCATCACAAGCTCAACTATAACTATAGCATCAAGAAGAGGATTAATGGAGGGTGGAAAGCCCACTTCGGTCTTGAAAACAATTGTAAATCGACAAACCTTGTGACGTGTGATAGAAAGAAATTCCTCTTTAAAACACTCATCACTCTCGTTATCTTATATGGATGTGAAGCTTGGGGATGCAACATTCCAAAGAATCATGGAGAAGAATTGAGCAAATCCAAAAGTGTTTTATTACTTATAATCTTAAAATTAAGAGCAATACGCCCTATCTTATTCTCCTCTAAGAAGTGGGGCTCTCCCCTAGAACCTTGACTAAAGTTTAATACTTTGTAATATTGTTTTAATTATTGTTGAACAATTATTTGACCAAGTGTGGTCAAAGACACTTGTATGAGGATTTTGAATTATTATTATTATTAAAATAAATAAAAACAAGAGAATACAATATGAAGTACCTGCTGAAGGAGTGTTTGTTGGCCCACAAGGAGAAATGACAAGTGTTGGACAAGAAGCCCTTAGTGGTGAAAACAGATATTTAAGAGGCATCATCCCTGTATTTCAAGTAAGAACTCCAGATGGAGGTTCTAGAAAAGGAGGCTCATTATAAACCTAAGTCCTAGGCAAATTTAAATATGCATTCCCATCAAATAAGCAGGAGGCTTGGATGGAAGAGAGAAAATATCATTGTTGAGTAAAAGGAGTGGAACTGAGTGATAGTTCATAATTATTTTCCAACAGTCTTTGTTCTTGTGGTTCAGAAAACAGGCTCAGGGGTTTCAGATATCATGTTATTATTCTGTTTACACTATAATTACCATGTCCAAGTTAATTGCATTATTCTATCAATACTAATTTTCTGGTTATAACTATGTTTTTCATATGATAGTTCAAGTTTACAAATCTGCCTTATAACCTAGGGTTTATATTGAATATAATATATTACTGTGCTAAATAGATAGAGGTATTATTTATAATGTTTAAATAGCATTGACTGACCTGTTATGAAACACACAATATCAAAGTAGTATCATAAACAGAGTATGTTGAATAAATTATACTTAGGAATTTATACAGAGCCAAATGGCTTTCACAATATTCACGCATTAGAAATATCTATTATCATATACTCTACAAGTGATTTATTTCATACAAGAAGCCGAAAGGCCAACCACGATTTTACACCAGAGTCAATATCATAATGTTAAACCTTTATTGCACAGAGCCTATAGGCTTATTTATATACAAAATGTGTATTACAGAGCTGAAAGGCTTAAAGAACGACAAACTTTGTCTTCGGAAGTAAAATGATTCATATATATACAAAGTTGAAAGGCTTAAAGAACGACAAACTTTGTCTTCAGAAGTAAAATGATTCATATATATACAAAGCTGAAAGGCTTAACATCGTTTCCATACATTAGAATCCCACTGTAAAAATAATACAGAGACGGTACAATAGAAACCAACAGCCTTCTATTCACAATAGAAACCAACAGCCTTCTATTCATGAGTTGCGACAGGTATACATGTAAGAGTCGAAAGACTCTGTAAAAATATTCATAAATCGTTTAGCCACAGAGCCATAATGTTTAATAGAACAAAGCAAAAATAACATAGAACCATTCAAGAAGCACCTGTCATTAATCTGAAAGGATTTCCATACATCAACAACACTCCAAGTTCAGGAGCCGAAAGGCATATGGGAACCCATAAGGCTAACCCTAATCTTGTGGAACCAAGTGTTCACCTGGAGAATGCGAAAGCATTGCCATAAACACCAGTATACTACATTACCCATGTGCAGAGCATGAGCTATCACAAACAATAATCATTATCAAAGGTAATAAAAGCGTACATGTGTCCGCATCCAATGTCGTAGTAACAATGCAACACAAAAGCACAATACAATGCACTAAAGTCAAGTTCAAGGGCAGAGTCGAAGTCTTAAAGCAAACGAATAAACCCTAAACCCATGAGTTTATACTTACAGAGTCGTAGTGGAATAGAGAAAACCAAACACCGAACTCAAACTCTGAGCGTCCACATTTCATCGTTTTGTACATTACTAAACGCGTAGTTTGTTCATATGACTAGCCACACTAGCTCGTGGTTCAATTAATCGACAACACCTCCTTAACCTACAGGAAGAAAAGAAGTAGTTAATTTTGTGTTATAACAGAGTCACATTACTTAAATATAAAATGCACAAAGTTAGAGTTACCTGTCAAATAGTAGTTAGGCTCGAATGCTCCTAGGAAGCCGTTGGTGACAAGCACTTGTACACATTATACAAAGAATTTGTTAAATCTCTTTATTGTAGGAAAGACGTAGACCACGGGACAAGCGTGAAGAAGTAGTTACATGTGTGCCAAGAAAACATGGCTCAGACCACGACTGAAATAACTGAAAGAACCCTGGTTCAAAACATTAACCGTCTTTTCATTTACATACCACGAGGCCGAGGGCTTACATCTTAGTAAACTTTCAGGGTTCCTCTCGCATAGGCTGCGTGGATTTACAAGAATCCTCTGCTCAACGAAGTAGTACCTGGATTTACAACAATATGACCAAGTCAAAACGTATATAATGAAACACTTAAAAACAAATGTGAGAAAATCATTGGCAAACGCTTACCTATTCAAAGGCCAAGCAAAGAGTCGAGATGCCCTTACATTCCTGCAGAGGCAAGGAGTGTTCCCATGCTCAACACTGAATTTAAAAACCAAATTGGAACTCAATGCGAAACAAAGACAAACTCAGAGCTTAAAATAGGGTTCCACCAGATGCAAGTCCAAACCATAGGCAAATAAGTGCAGGAAACTCCATAAGGAGAACCACATTGCCATATCCATAGCCAAGAAATAGTTCCAAGGGAACGATTGTGGCGTTTACAGGTTTAACAACCAGATGTAACCCAAGTCAAAGCTCTACGTAGAGCCAAAGGTTCTGCAACAGCGTAACCACCACCCAAGAATGATGAATGCGCATAACTGGAAGGGTTGGTCTGAATAATCCTTGAGGATTGTGATGATGATCTCGAGGAGGAGATCGAAAGATGCTGGGAGAGCCACGCTAACCTGATGGTACCGCAGCATTAAAAACTATCACATGGCCATCCCATAGAGTCTTCTCCCTATCGACATCAAACCAGTCGTATTAAAGAGAAAATTGTAATACAAATTAATATGAAGAACATATCAAATCTTTTACGATGGTATCACCATGGTTATGATCTACACGAAGCTCGAAGAGTATAGCAAGATATAAATGCATAAGGATTTGTGTGTAGTTTATAAGTTGTGGTAACCACACATATTTACAAATCGAGGATTGAGTCGACTATGGTAGCAATACCATATGTTAGGCCTTCCACATAGTTCTCATATATGTTAATATAACAAAATAACAAAGTTCACATAGCTATACCATAGTATTGTTAAATAGCTTATAGCTTATAGCTTAGGATTAAGTTATAACAGTGAAACTATCCGGTTTGCATATCAATGGTTAAAATAACAACATATGCAATAAAGGTATTTGACGATAGGTTCACAAGTAAAATGCTCGAAGGATGAGCTTAATTCATAACAGGTTAATGATAGTCATGAAGTCACATAATGGTCAGGATAGAAGTTTTAGTCACCATTCAAAGACTGATAGTATTCCGTAAAAGCTATGTCATTAATAACTTTAATTCTAAGAACATTAGAATTACAAATATACCTTGTACGAAAAGAGATGCTAAGTTGTATTGCATCCGCATCAACGATATAACTGCGACATAAGAAGAAATGTCGTCATAAATACTTATATTAATTTTCTTTTTAATTTGGTAAAATTGGGGTTGTGACAAATTGGTATCAGAGCACGGTTACAAACATTAGGCCTGAAAATAGGCTCAACACGTATGGTCATGACGAAACAAAAATAAAAGCTGACTTATGTTTTCTTTATGGTTATTTTATGAATATAAATATAACTTCTATTGTGCAGGAAAATGGAAAAAGTAGAAACATATGTTGAAGAAGGATCACATCATAGTGAACAAGAAAATATTAATAACGGAAATCTATGGGTTGATCTGAATGATAACAGAAACGATAATCAATCTGAATTCTTGCAAACAGTAAAAGAATTAAAGGCAGAAATACGTAGTGTAAAATAAGATAATGAGTGTATCCTAAAGGCACAGGAAGAGTTAAACAATGTTCTACTTAATAAGATACATGATCAAGAAACAGTAAAGAACAAACTATCAGATAAAGGAATTATAAAAAATGTATCATATAAGCGAAAGGCACGAAAATTAAATTTTGCAGATAATGAAACTGATTCATCTAGTGGAGGTTCAGTAAGGAAAAATACAAAGAAGTATAATATCAGTGAAAGTAGTGACAATGAACAAATTAAGAAAAAGAGCAAGCACTACGAAGAAATTACTAGGGAGTTTAAGAAAAAAAAACCACATATCTTTAATGGTGAAGTTGAAATCGGAGAAGAAGCTGAAGCATGGCTGTCCAAAATGCACAAATACTTTCAAATTTATAATTACTCTACAGAGTTAAAAGCAAAAATGGTCATTTATAATATGTTCGGAAAGGAAGATATATGGTGGCAAGGCATTAAAAAGGTGAAAAATATAAAAGAACGCCATGTAACATGGAACTGTTTTAAAAAATTGTTTTAAATGAAATATTTATTTGAACAGTATTATGAAGAAAAGGCTAAAGAATTTTATGATTTTAAACTTGGAACACTAACTATGAAGGAATTATGCAACAAATTCTTAAGTTTACTTCGATATGTACCCTACATCATTGAAGAGAAACCAAAAGTACAACGGTTCCTAAGTTTTTTTCCAATAATATATAAAGAAAGGATTGAATATGCTAATCCTAAAACTTTGGAAGAAGCAATGAGAAAGGAAAACTTCTTCTATGAAAAAAATAAAAACAAAAAAGATAACATACCAACTTGGAAAGGAAAGAGTTATGATCAAAAGAAAAGAGGAAATAAGTTTTTTAGAAATAATGGAAGTAACTATAAAATTTATCAAGGGAATAACTACAAAAATAGACCTCAAAATATAATGAATAACAAAAGAAGTGATGTACATGTTACATACAATAAAGTTAATAATAAAAAGGAATCTTTGAAATGTTGGGAGTGTGGAGAACCACATTACGTTAAAGATTGTCCAAAGAGAAGAAAGTATATTAATAATTTACATTCCATACAAGAAGATGCTACTGTACGAGATGTGGCCAAGAGCATACCAAGAATTAACGCAGCATTGGAGAATCGACAAGCATATCATCAATTGACAATGGTCGAAATCGGAGGTATGTTAAAAGACAAACCTATTTCTATGTTGATAAATCCAAGTGCAAGTTTGAGTTATATATCTCCTAGATTGGTTGAAGTATGTAAACTTCAGCAAGAAAAGTTTGAAAAGCCATGGTTAGTTAAGCTTGCTACTGGACCAAAAAGGAAAGTAACTAACTTTGTTAAAAACTGTGATTTTTTCATGAATGAATTTAAAACACATGCAGATTTGAATGTTTTACCTTTGGGATCGTATGACATGATAATAGGAATGGACTAGTTAGAAAAACATAGAGTGATTATAGACTGTTATGATAAATCTTTTACATGCATTGATGAAGGAAATAATTATGTTACAATAAAAGGAATTCCTAGAAAGGTCATGATTAGAGAAATTTCTACTTTACAAATGAAAAGATCTATTAGGAAAGGTTGTAAAGTTTTTGTTGTTCACATACTTTATGATAGAGTAAACATGAAAAAATGGATATAAATGATATTTCAATACTAAAATAATTCAAAGATGTTTTCCGGAATAAAATCCCGAACTACCACCTAAAAGAGAGATAGATTTTACAATCGATTTTATACTAGGAGCCATACCAGCTTCGAAATCTCCTTATAGAATGAACATATTGGAATTGAATGAATTAAAATCTCAGATTCAAGAGCTAATTGACAAGAAATATATCTGACCAAGTGTATCCCCTTGGGGAGCGCCAGTAATATTTGTGAAGAAAAAAGATGGCACTCTAAGAATGTGCATCGACTATAGACAACTAAATAAGATGAAAATTAAAAATGGATACTCGTTACCATAGATTGATGATTTATTCGATAAATTCAAAGGAGCAACTATATTTTCCAAAATAGATTTGCGATCGGGATATCACCAAGTAAGAGTGAAAGATGAAGATATATACAAAACTGCTTTTAGGACTAGATATAGTGACTTAGAGTTTGTTGTGATGCCCTTTGGGTTGAAAAATGGATCAGTAGTGTTTATGTGCCTAATGAATAGCGTATTGAGTAAATACCTAGAAAAATTTGTAGTCGTGTTTATCGACGATATATTAATTTACTCTAAAAACAAACAAGAACATAAAGAACACTTGAGAATTGTACTACAAGTATTAAGAGAACAAGAACTTTATGCAAAATTCAGCAAGTGTGATTTATTTAAAGATAGAATCCAGTACTTAGGACACATGATAACTAAGGAAGGAATATCAGTTGACCCTGATAAAGTCAAATCCATAATGGAATCGCCAGTTCCTAAAGACTTATCTAATATACGATCTTTCATGGGAATCACGGGATATTACAGAAACTTTATTGAAGGATTCTCAAAAATTGCATACCCCATAGCTTCTTTACAGAAGAAGGGAAAGAAGTTTGACTGGTGTTAGCACTCAGAATCTACCCTTTGGCTGTAGAGGGATAATCCTAAGGTAACTCTTTCAAACTAGTCTTTAGGAGGAAAATCAGCCTTTTTTCCTACCAGAGAGGGCTCTCTCAAAAATATATAAAATGGCTAAAGATATCGGAAAAAGATTATGTTTTCAAAATCGGTGTATGACTGAAACACTCGAAAACCATTGGGCATGGAGTCACATCCGAAATATTTAAAGACCAGCAGAATTTCAACAGTAAATATTTTGGCAAAGGCAAGGTAGTTGTTATTTCACAGTCAAGTTTTTTACCAGGTGGTATTTGAAGAAAGAGAGACAGTCTACCAATATTAAGCATCAACCATATATGAATTTAACATTGATTTTAGAGGAAAAATATGAATGCTTTGGTGTGATTAAAACAGAGCACGGTCACATGAATTCTGAATTAAATAAAACTTTCACCATAAAGCATGAAAGAATAACATAATGAAAGATTTTCACTAGAAATCACGAATCACCTAGAGGGGAGAAAAATACAGACTACAACATGAACAACACAGGAATATTTGCTCCTAAAAAATGCGCTTCAACTATGCATGGTAATCTTTATTAAAACTGAAGTAATCTTCAATACAAAGTGTATCTCTTCACGGGTTCCAACCCTTACAATATTGTCCAAATAGTTTTTTTATACAAAAAACTCCTCGAGGCAAACCCTAACTGCCTTATAACTAAAAATAGTAAACATTTAACTAACTATTACATTCTATTTTAGTCAAAATTTACACAAATATTACAATTTCTCAAAATATAATTCTTCAATATTTTTTCATTGGCTGGTAGTTGCTGACAAAATTCTTCATGAGTGTAATTTGTACTTCATCTTTCCATACTTTTCTACCATCTTCCATTGATCTGTAGTGGGTATTTCATAACTCGTCATCTCTTTGACCAAAACCTTCATTTCTACGTGATCTGCAATGGAGATTGGGGGTATCCTTCCACCGATCATAGCCAACTTATTTAAAATTTCAAAGTCATCTCAAATTTTTTCCAATAAGATTTTTCTTGTTAAAACATGAGTTAAATCTTCAAATTTTTCATGATTTGTTCTGACCTTAAACAATAATTCTTTGTAATTTATCTGAGGAATCAACTCATTATTCTCTTCCCAAAATGAAGGAAATCATTTCTCAATTAACTTTTCAAATTTCTTTTTGAAGTCTGCAACATGTGTTTTCATGTGTTCAGCTCTAGCTTGACATTTTCAATATGTGCATGTTTCACAAGTACTCTCCTTGCCCAAATTATGACTGATACTCTATTTTTTATTTGCATAGCTTTCAGATCATCTTCTGTCAAAGTATTCATAAAATCTATAGTGTTTTGGGATGTATCTTCTGGTTTTTTGTTCAAAAATTCCCTCATGGATTTTCAACTTTGTAAGCTTTCATTTGCTACCTTTTCTTTTTCCTTCATAAAATCTAAATAGGGTTTGAAATGTGTAGCTTTTTCTATAACTGAATCCCATATCAGATGTTTTGCACCCTACAAATACAACCAAATCTCTTTGGGGATCTACTTTAAGCCTCTTTTCTTTTTCTCGTTCTTTAATTTATGCATCAATAATTTTTTCAAAACTCCTTTTACTAACCATCTCCACCTTGCTTGGAGTAGGTATTACTTCTGCTAAAGGTATTTCTGGAACAACGGGATTTGACTGTGAACATGCTGGGGCTTCTTCGTCAGATTCATATTGTAGGAGATTGGCTATTTTTGATAATCCTTCAACCTCTTGATGGTCAAAAGCCTTCCTTTTATTTTGTTGTCTCCTTGCAGAAATAATGTGGCAGGGATCATAATTGACAACAATTTCCTTTTTAAAATCTAACTCTTCCAAATGTTTTTTTACAAATGAAAGGGCATACTTATTCTTTAAAATGAAAGGGCCTACTTTCAAGGGAAATTTTATATCATTGGCCTTTTTAAAAGCCAAAAAGTGATCATTCTCAACAATTAATTTTTGCCTTATAAATTCCATAGAAAATATCCTTGGGGTCAAAAATGTTGGCAACATGTAAGGTTATTTCATAAATCCATACAGTCTGATAACTGTATGTCGTTTCAACAAAAACCAGTCTCCTACTACCATGTCCTGTTTCAGCTGCATCAAAGTCTTCATTTCTAACAATACTCTTGGAAATTCTTCTCAAAAAATCAATCCATACACCTCTGATAGAATATGATTCATGTAATTAAACATATTATTCTCCAATGTGTTTGAAAAGACTACCTGTGAAAAATGTAAATATTTTTGACTTGAAAACAGTAACATCTTCATCAGATAAGATTGGAACCTGAAATGTCTGGTGCTGTGGAAATTCACCAGCTGAGAATGAACATTTTCAGCCAAGAATTCATCATATTTAAGGCATGGTATATGGTTGTAATCTACTCCCGGTATACCAAAACTTATTCTAAAAAGCAGACATAACTGGATTTCTTTTACCATTTTATCGTTATCCAGCCCTAAAAACTAAGCAATTAAAGATAGGACCAATTGAGTATTGTCATTGAAAAAATTCATATCCAATGGGTAAGGGGTATCTTCGATTTCGAGGCCAGGATTTAGGCAACTAGTTAGAAAAACTTGTTTGGCTTCCGAGGAAGACTAACGATAATGATTGACTACGGCCTCTTCGGTAAAAATTTCTTGTTCATGGGATTGTGATAGTGATACTTCAAGGGAACTCCTAACAGCGGTAGACTCAATAGGACAAATAATTTTGGATTTTGGGGCATTCATGATTACTTTCTCAATCTACGAGTAGTTCATTACACACCAGGAAACAAACTTGAGAAACCCTATAATTTGGTTTGGGCAGAAATATATGAAAGAAGATTGGAAAACTCTGTGTATATCTGTGCCCTCCTTATACAATCTATCTAATCTGACCTTTATCTATATATTTGACAATTTAACCACAGGGTCAAAAGCATCTTTATCCCTGTCTTCTAGGGCATCGTCTATCCTGGTATTTTCGACATTTGAGGTTTCTTCCACCCCTTCCATTATATAAATAAGCTTTCTAATGGGTTGCACAAGTTTCAGAACCTACCTGACAGTGACAAGTCTACAGTTTGGCGTGTTCTGTCACTTTCCGGTTCTACACATGTCCCGAACCTTCTGACGTTGATGCTTCACGAGAAAAATGTTTTGGGGGGTTTTCCCTTTTATAACCCCCAAAGGCGGTTTCACATGGCACCTTGGAAGTTTCCCTTACCACTCTTTCAATTTGTGAAATGTTCTGACGTCGACATGTGGACAATGGTTTCAAATTCCGCAACCACTCAATCTATCATTCCGTCGTGCATCTTCCCGGCACGAAACGATTCTAAGTCGTCAATCAATCAATGGTGAGATTTGCTTACTCCTTAACCCTTCCCTTTTATTATTATCAATGGAGCCTTTGTTATCCTTCTTGCTTCTTTATTGGCAAAAACTTGTTTCATCCATTGATCTTCCATGTTGTAACCTGGACCGTCGGATTTTTTTTTTTTTTTACTAAAATGTTGGAAAACTCTACCTGTCATCGGATCTCATCTTTCCTTAATATCGATCGTCGATCTTATCTTAAATTTTGAATGCTCGATGTTATAACTCAGGAAAGTGGTTTCGCACGGCGCCTAGGTGGTATCCCTTACCATCTTTTCTATTTGTGAAATCCTTAGGTGTTGACACGTGCATGGTGGTATTTCATTTTGCAACCACTCACAAGTCTATTTCTTCGTGCATATTTGCAGTGCGAAATGGTTGTGGGTCATCGATCGATCAACGGTGGAACTCGCTCACCATTTAACTTTCCTACTTGTATTCCTCTGATAAGATCCTCCCTGTATCTTGTGCGCTTCTTCCCCGATTGAGCATTATTTCATCCGTTAATCTCTTCTGATGCAATCTAGACCATTGGATCATACACCATTTTCCAGTCACTTCTATGGGTATTTCAGAAAGTGCTTTGTACCGTCAGATCTTTCCTTATGCAATCTGGACCATTGATTTTTAAATGATTTTCAAAATCACTCTACTATCTCTTTTTTTTAGTTCCTTTCTGACTCTAGCCAAAGGTCACATGGCATGTTTTTGTTTAGGGAGTGGATTTCTTCTCACCAAACTTAGAAGATATCAAAAAATAAATTTGTCTATCACTTATTTTTCATTTTGAACAAAACTGTGCCAATAACTAGCTCCAACCGGGGATGCTATCCTCCCTGTGAGGTAGCAAAGAACCCGTAGACCAGTGCCTAACCATTGAGTTGTTCCCAATTTGCAACTGAAACCTTCTCTGTATTCTATGATCTGCAAACAATCCAACTGATATTAGACTTGGCAATCAAACTGAAACTACATATTTCTAAAAACAAACTGTTTTTTTTAAAGTAATATGCTATATATAAACATAAACAAGTTATGTACAAAAAATTCCTTTCTTATACTTGCTTTAAGAAAGATAGTGTTTGAGATACCTCCTATTCACTGGGCCTCCTGCAATAAATTCTCCATTCTGATCTTTTAAAATGAAAGAATTATCTCCTTGATAAGCATAAATTATGTATGGGCCTTTCCACAAATGTTCAAATTTTCCATGTTTGTCCTCATTTCTAGCATCCCACTTTAAGACCAAATCATCAATCTGAAAGTCTCTTTCTTTGATTTTCCTGTCAAAAGTCTTTCATTTTCTCCTGATGTATTTGAGTTTTATTATAAGCCCTTTCTCTCATTTCATGTAGCTCTATCATCTGATTTATTCTTCTTTGCATGTGGTTTGGTTCTTCTGCAACTTCTTGTAATAACTTCATAAATGACAGACCTAATGAAACAGGAAAAATCACTTATGTCCCATAAACCAATTGGAAAGGTGATGTACCAATAGCTCTCTTTGTGCTAATCCTATCTGCCCACAATGCATATTTGAGTTTGGTATGCCAAGCTCTCTTGTTTTCCTCCAACAATTTCTTTATGATTCTCACCAAACTCTTATTTGAAGATTCTGCCAATCCATTACCTTGGGGATAATATGCAGTTGAATGATTTAGATGAATACGGTATTTATGACAGAAACTAATCATCTTATTTGATCCGAAAGCTTCTGCATTATTAGTTATTATTCTTCTAGGACACTCAAACCTTGAAAGAATAGAAAATTAATTATTACCGTCTCTGTAGCATTTCTGGTTGGGATAGCTTCAATCCACTTAGTAAAATAATATGTTGCAGTCAAAATCCACTTATGTTGTCCTGAAGAATTTGGATTTATTTTTCAAATGAAATCCAACCCCCACTGTTGAAAATGTGCTTCAACTGAAATTAGTTTTAAAGGCAAAAGCATAAGTTCCCTTTTTTCCATAAAAAAATTGACATTCATTAGAGGAAATTTGAGGTCTAAAATGGGCCTCCTAAGGAAAATAATAAAATAATAGTTGAAATAATGAAATAATAGTTAAATAGTAAAATAATATTTATTAATTTTGGAGGAAAAAAAAAAAAAAAAAAAAAAAAAAAAAAAAAAAAAAAAAAAAAAAAAAAAACAACAACAACAACTACTACTTTTTTGTTCGTATTTTCAACATATCACCATTTTTTTTACTCAAAGTTCGAGCGGGAGCACTCGTTGGATGCGGAATTAAATTCTGCATCCAACGAGTACCCACACTGCATAATTTTGATGGAACCCGCTGCCCCAGAAACATGAAATACCTGAAAAAACGTGATGAGTAAAATATACATAAATGTCTTTGTAGAAGATATCCACAAATCTTATGTAAAAATATATATATTTATCCCATATTCATTATGGTAAAATATACTCTTGATATTCATTATTATATAAAAAGATGTTATTATGGAGAATTATATTATCCCACATGTAATATGTGAGAGTAATTCCTCCCCATCTCTTAGTATATAATAAAGTCAAGGGATAGTCACATCAATCATCATGATCTATACTTTCACAAGTATTGCTATATTGTATTTGGGGTTATTGGCATTGCTCTCTGTAAGCTTGGAGGAGATATTCTGGAGATAATAGAAGACTACCTTCCCGTGGACGTAGCCCAATTGGGTAAACCACGTATATCTGGTGTACTCTTTTCTCTTGTTCTCTTTATATTCTTCTTTACTGTGATATGTTATTGTTTGCATAGATAGGTAAGCTAGTTTAGTTAGATCCATATCTTTGGCATGGTATCAGAGCTCTTCAACTATTAGCGATGGTTGTGATGATTCTTGTGGTGATCTAGGCATCTTGCGGATCTAGTAGCCATGACGGCTTCTCTTTAGATTTGGGCACCTTGTTGTTGGATTGCATCACATGTTCTCGGCATTTTACTGTTGGATCTAGTAGCCATAAAGGCTTCTCTTTAGATCTGAGCATCTTGTTGTTGGTATTTCATCGTACAACCTAGTTTGTGTGCAATTTCATGATTCAGTGAGAAGCGGTTGTTCTTCATCAAATCCATGAGGCGAAGTGTTTTTTATTCTCATCTTATGGAGCATTCTGGAAGTTGTCATCAAGGGAGATGTTGGTGTGTTTCCACCTTCCTTCCATTTGTATTCTTTCTCCTAGTCATCATTAAGAGGGGATGTTAAAATATGTACTGATGACTTATATGATATATTATTTAAAGGCATAAAATAACTCTAATGTTAAAATAGAGTCATCCCACATGCATCATTGTAATTATATCATTTGTAACCACTCTCTATATAAAGAGGGGAAAATTCATTTATTCCACATGTGTTATTGACCAAGTTATGGTCATTTTAAATTTTCCGTTTTTTCTGCTTTCAGTTTTCTACTGTAGAGTGACAGATCCGTCTTTTAACAGCTGTTGGGCTTCAGTTTTGGTGATAAAGTTCAATTTTTTTAGTCATCTCTTATCTTGAAATTCTTGTCATGAGCTTCTTGATCTCTTTGCATTAGGGTTTCTATTCTTATTCATCATGTTTATAAAGGTTGTCTTATTCTTGTTTATGTCTCTAACCTTCTTTGTGTGGAAGATGTTTTGACATTTTCAAGGACATGGATTTCTAGTATGATAATGGTGACATCAAGAAATGAACCTATGCTTAGGACTTAGTTGCTTCATGGCCATATTTTCATATCTATAAGTGATATTATTGTTTTATTTGATCATTTTTTTTGCTCAATATTCTAACATGGTCTCACTCTTCTAATAATGATAATGATGCTTCTATCTAAGTTATATTGTGATTATTATTTGCTTTTTTATATGTTATTGTTGACATTTGTGTAAAATCAATTTCATTTTTTTATAAGCAATATTTTTATGATCATTATATGCTCTTGCTAATTAATTTCCTGAGTAAAGTCAATTTTTTTGAATCTATGTGATATCATATTTGTTGGCTTGTCATAAGTTCTTTAATCAGGGTATAGTTTATTTTTCATGTATTGCAGAGATTGTATCTAGTTCCTGTGTTGTTTGTCTCTAACATTCATATATGGAAGCATTGACATTTCCAGGGCATTTTATCTCTTGCATATTTACATAGTGTTAACAAAAAATGAACCCATTAGTGACTTGTCATTTCATAATTTTTTTAAGTGATATGAGTTGATCATAATTTGCTATATGTTGATCATATTAAACATTTTGATTTATTTTCATATATATCATGCCATGTTTATTTCGATCATCTTTTACTCAATATTTATATGGCTTTGAGCAATCTTGTAATTTTGAAATATTTGTCATGAGCACCTTGTTCTTGTTGCAATAGGATTTCTATTCTTATGATTGCAGAGGTTATCTTGTTCCTACTTGTCTCTAACATTCCTAAATGGAAGCATTGACATGTGCTTCTTGTCTCTACAGTTCGTATATGGAAGCATTGACATTTTCAAAGGATTCATCTCTTGCATATTAACATGATTTTAATAAGAAATTAACCTATGCTAAAGATTAGTTGCTTGATAACTATATTTTTCATATGTTTAAGTGATATCTTGGCATCTACTATGCTCACTCATGTTTATACTCCTCTATTTTTTATATCACACCATATCCCTTTTGATAATCTTTTGCTCAAATTTATATGGTTTTGCAATAGAAGCAGATATCTTTGTATTATGTCATATGTAACGATGACTTATGTGATATATTGGTAAAATATCATTTAAAGACATAAAATAACTCTAATGTTAAAATAGAGTTATTCCACATGCATCATTGTAATTGTATCATTTGTAACCATTCTCTATATAAAGAGAGGGGAATTCATTTATCCCACATGTGTTATGGAATGTATTGTAATCCAAAGCTCTTGGTATATAAGAGAAGTGAAAGAGACCCTTTTGAGTATGTGTTGATTGTAGTTCATCACACATCACACATGTGTATGTCATTTGTACACACATGATTAAGTGATGGAGCTTGATGTGAGGTATATATGAGGATGCCATGTAATCTTGGAGATCTATTTGCATATTAATGGAAGATGCAACCCTTCCCGTGGACGTAAGCCTATATTGGGTTTGGTAGTTCAATCTTGAGAATAAATTAATGGGTTTCCTAGGGTGTAATGTCTAAAGCCATAACAAAAATTATTTACCATATAACGAATGATAACCATTATATCCATTTGCAAATTAGAGTAGCATGTTTTTTTGTCTAGGTTGCATTTCCATTAGGTCTGCCCCACCTGTATGGCATGAGTTCAAGGGATGAGGTCACATGCAATTCCTGGGCAGCTTCGGCAAAATTAATACCCCAGGCCTGGCTTCTAAGCCAATGGAAGTCTTTAGTGCAGCTCCTCAGAGCATGTTTCTTAAAGCAATTCCAACAACCAAAAAAGGTTCTTTGCTTACAAACATTAATGACAAACAAAGAGTAATATCTTAAAACAAAAAAAACATCAATTTTTTATGATAATATTCCTTGGAAGCATGTCCATTTTGGAAATTGGTAGCTTAAAAATAATTCTTCCAACTCTCTTAATGAAAGAGTTGGACAATAATGCCGACTTTGTAGTCAAAATGGTAGCTACCATCAAGACATCAAAGCATGCTATTCCCTTTTGCTAAATGTATCAGCACTCGATTGATTATTGAAATTTTGTAACCACGATTTGGGAGACAGTTTTGGTAGACTCTGCTGATGAATCCATGCGCATACATATATTGGCATTCTCATTACAAAACAATATAAGAAATGATTGTGTTAGATATTTGGACAGAACAAAGGCCAAATTGCTGTTTTTTATTGTCAATACATGATCAATAAAGACGGTGAAGGACAAAAGACTAAATTTCAAAAAAATACCAGCAGGGTATATTCACGGACCTGTTGTGCCCCAAAAGATGCCTTGGATGCATAACTTCATGAGTTACCCTTTCATCCTGCTAAAAGCAGGCTAAACTTCTATTCAAGCATAGAATCACCTCCAAATATCATATATAAACCCTCCAATACTTTAAATACAACTTGGCTCTAAAACATACCCAGAATAACAAATGCAATGAAGGCCATTTTATTTTAAAGTTATCCATATCCAGTTGCTAAATATTGACAGATTTAGTTTAAAAAATAATATTGTTCCCAACCTTCCTCAGAAAGTGGTTGCAACTTGCACCCCTTCCCAGATTTACAAGGAACAGAACTGCTGCTAAAAGATCTTCCCAGGATTTGGCAACTACCAGTTTGAAAACAATAGAATGAAGCCTTTTAGAACCATACAGCAATACATGATTCAAACACATGAAAACATTAGAGACGAAAACCAACAATGATCTCTAACAAGGACAATGTGCCCTCAAATTATTGATGTTTAGTGAAGTAACTTTGTACAGGCTTTTTGATTTGAGGAGTTCACATACAGCTTGTAATTTGCTGTCGAATTTCAAGTTGATCGGCCACTTTGAAGAAGAGGGTCAGAAAGCTCCACATCAGCTGAATTGTTATTTTCATCTCTGTCAGATCCAATGTAAGTTCCAAGCATACCAATGGGAAGCCACTGCAACGGCCAACATGCATATCGCATTTTTCTAATATTCTGCTGCTCATCCCCACCATCTAGCTCTTCTAACTGTCTAGTCAATTCCTCTACCCTTGCCCTTAGACGAGAAGATCTCGCATCTGCCAAATGCAATGATTTTTCTGCTGTATCACGGGCAGCCATAGCAGCAGCTGCCATTTCTTCTTTAGACTTTAATTTGTTATTTGCTTCATCCAAAGATTGTTTCATCTCTTCCAGCTCTCGCCTCAGTTTTGTTATCTGTAAACATAAACAATTTATAACTAACCTTTCCAAAAACACATCAACACCTTCTTAGGTGTCAGTCATCAGGGGACTACTCCCACAGAATCATTTTCAATTATCCATACCCTAGTTATATCTAAACTCTGATTTGGCCAATTAAACAATGCAGTGAAAACAGCAATCTATTATGGAATATAATACAGTGTACAAATATAAACTAAAAATGAAAAATGATCTAAAGTTCTAAACAGTTATGCTTACTAATCATAATTGCAACAGTAAGCATATGGGTGATGAAAGAAGGCTTCAAGTATGATGTAAGGGACAAAGAATGTGAATATGTTATGTATAAACATTGATGATGAAAGTGAAGTATATAAGATTGAAAGAGAGTAACCCCTAATCAACTGGCTCATTACTATAGTTAGAATGTTTAGTTATCAGATTTGAGATTGGGAAGTTAAATTGATTTTAACATTGTAAATTGGAATACAGTGCATTCAAATGCGCATCTCTTTTTGATTAATTAATTTTATTCGATAGGCATGCACAGTAGTGCCACTCTTGAGCTGCAGATCAGCTCTTGGTAAGAGTTATATCTTTCACATGCTGAATCAATGATAAATTTGTCAAAATTCATAACTGTCATTCAAATATTATCCAATTCTGAAATCCACCAATAAATGATGCTAATAATGGATTAATTACAACTTGTATAATGTTCTTCAACAGCCCTATTTTTTGAAATAACATCCTGTGTTTTTAGTGTGTCTATCAAAGGTTCCCCAAAATATATGCTGCAGCCAATCAATCTATGCGACTGACCACTATTGTTTTGCCCCTAAAGGGTGCAATCCCACATCATTAATTTCAAACCTTGACAAAGGGAACTACGCTGAAGTTCTAGGGGCTGCAATCTTTCAAGAAGTGGGTAGCATTCTAGGGTTTGGACTTTGGACTGTGAAATATATCAAATTGGTGTAGCAGGAAATAGTGCAAGTGGGTGGGAGAGGGAATGCCATTTCCCTTTTCTAAACCTTGAAAAGAAAAATGTCAGATCAAATGAAAATGGAACAGTAAATGTTAATGTCACCTACATTTACATAACACTTAAGTTTTAACATGTATTTGACAATATAACACTCGTCCAACAATCACTCTGCTCAATATTGTCTTGCAACAGCATCTTAAATGCTTTATCTGACCACAAATGTCATTAATGAATGAAAGATGGGAGTTATTGTTCATCACAAAATTCAATTCTTGTGTATTTGCTCCACTTCCACATAAAACTGTATAGAAGATGTCAATGAATATATCCAGTGCCAAATAGGGGGACCTCAAAAAGGTTTGAGTGCTTGGATGTACCCCTGTCCCTTTTTAAAATATAACTAAGACAAAAAAACAAAAGTTTGATTGACAACTCAAGATGGAGTAATCAAATTTCCTGAAATGCATATTTTTGAAAGTTGAAACATGACGGAGACAGAGCAACAAAAATTATAATCGATGTCTTTTATAAAGCAACATCAAGTAGAACATATAGGCTATTAACACCATAGTTATCAAAACCGGACCGGTAATCGAACCGGTCAAGCCCAAAAATCTGAACCTATCCAGAACCAGAAAAAAAACAGACCAAAAAACCAATCAACCAAAAAATACATAAAATATTCAAATTTTGAAAAAATAATATATATTCACATGCATCCATATGACTCCAAACCATTATACACAAATATGCAAAGTTTCTCATGTATATACTATATAGTAAGTAAGGATGCATATAACTAAAATAGGATCGAGTGCAATCAATATCTGACCCAAAATACATAAACAACAAGGCACTATATCAGTGTTACAAATATTGTGTCGGCGAATATATCGCCAAGGGTCCAAAAAGAAAATAACGGATTTATCGGGGAAAATGTCGGCAAACATCGGCAATATATCGACAAAATTAAAAAATACAAAAATATTAATTTTTTGACTCAGCTGATATTTTTCGATTTTTGGCAATATTTTCCGATTTTTGCCGATTTTTGCTTGACATCGCGAAAATATTGCAATTTTTTTGCCACAAAAAATCGCCCAAACATCGCAGCGATGTTTGCCAAAATTATAGGCTGGCAGCAAACATTGCGATGTCGGCGATATATCGCCGATATTTGTAACAGAGCTCTAAATGGCCTCTAGAGTCCAAAAACTTCATGCTACAACAAATCATTACATATCATCAAAATCATTGCCTATATGGGGATCCTATTCATCAATAGCTCCCTATGCCCCCCTCTTCTAGGCTCTCGCCCTTACCTCTACCTCAAATCTCGAAGTTGATCCTCCAAGGAGATGTCAACACTTTACAATTTTGATGGAACTTCTTGAGTGATGGGTACATTTTTATCAAGGTCATGACAAAGGAGTTCAACAATCAGCACCAACAAAGTCAAGGTACATATAGAGGTTGATGTGCTTGATTAAATGCCAATCCCATACCCTCATACATGATAGAATCCAGTGGAAACGTTGCAATCCTGAAATCCTAAAAAGTGTTAAGTCTGTTGAATCCTGAATGGGATTTAAAATTCTACTTTTTGCATATGAAGTCCAATGAGGTTGGAACCACTCTCAAACATCTTGAAACAATTAATGGTTGTTGAAAATTTTAAGTAAAATGATAGAAAATCAAAGATAGGGAGAATATAACAGAAGGATAGAAAATGAAAGATGAGGAGAATATAACAGAAGGATAGAAAATGAAAGATAAGGAGAATATCGCTTTTACTTTAAGAATTTAATATTACCATTTAATGCCACTGATGATTTCTAGGGTTTATCTTTTTATATAGAAATTTCATGTCCAAATCCAGGTGTATGGACTTGTACAAAACCAACGGGTTCGGGCATTTATGGCTGGTTCTGTACAGAACCGGCCATCTCTGATCCAAAACAGTGACCCAGACCAGAAAATGCCCAAAACCGGTCAGACCAGCGAGTTTTGCCTATTGTAGTCCGGTTCTTATAATAATAACACTGATTAACATAGGGGTTCACTTAAGGCACTTTCCTTCGTTCAGAAAACTTGGCCCAACTGAATTGACACTACTTTCCCACAGAACAATACATAGGATATATGTTTGAACTTTGCAGTGTGCACCCGGGAATGAGAAATGTTGTAACTTGTGCTTTACTGGAAATTTTATTTTGTTATAAAGATCAGCACAGGACAGCAAGATTATATGACAAAAGAATAGAGATAAAGAGCATGAGCCTAAATGCTCTACCAACAGAGAAAGGGTGAAAGATCAAACATTCAAAAAAATTGTAACCCACGCATGGAAACAAAGAAAGCTGAGAAATCAACAAAATATGAAAATATCTTAGCATAACAGGCAATCATACAAAGAGACAGCTTACAAAAATATCCCAGACCCAATCTCAATTAGGATACTTAATGCTGTAGCCTAAAATTCCTAGCAAAGTTTCTCGAATTGTGGTTGCAATCAGAATCAGCAGAAGAATCGAGGGCAGGTGTGGCACTCTTCCCGAAATTAGGAATCAAAACCCTAACCCTAATTTTTTATAAATATATATTCTACTCAAATGACATTTCCTATTGATACCATTCCAAGCATGTTTTAATATAATATATATAAAATAATAAATATATTACATATTAAATGTAATATTCAATTCTATTAACATATAATATAATAGATATAGTTTTATATTAATATTAAGGTTTTATATTAATGTATATAATATAAGTTTATAACTTCATGACCTATATTATCTAAAGGCTAAAACCATAAGATAGACATTCAAAGTGTTGAAACTGTAATATATTTTTTTGACCAATGGAAGTAGTAACTAGGCCGGGCTTGTACTCGTGTGACATGGGGTTGATTCTGGTCCACTGCCACTATAACCTCCAGGCGTAACGACACTACCCCACATGCAGTATACAGGGCTAAAGGGTTTGAACCAGCGAAATCGCAAAAAGTGCCTTAACAGTGGACCCTATCTACAAATGACTACACCCCTGGGGCATTGAAACTGTAATACATAATAATAAAATCATTGCAAATTTCATCCATTCACAAGGCTATACATAATCCAGCACACTGGATATGCCTCAAACCCATGATCATTCCTTCCAACTGAATCACAGGCAAGTTGGAGAAAAATAAGAAATTCATCATTTATAATTTTATACTGTGCAAACCTTTGTATCCATCTGGTTTCCCAATTGCACTCGAAGTAAATAAACAAGTAGGCAGTCAACTGTTGTTGCCAAGCATCCACTCCCTATCTGCTTCATTCCATAAACACATCATGTCTAAAAGTAGAAGTCTTCAATGGAAAATGGAATAGAGGACTGGCAGAAACCCAATTTCCAAAATCAACAAGTGCTGTGAGGCATCAAGGTACCTACAATAGGACTATATGCGTTTAAAAGATATGGCCCATTTCAACAGAGTGGCACTTTCAGTCCATAGCTGCTGGTGCTGTGATGCAACAAACAGCTGGTACTGTGACTCAACAAATTCAAATTCCATCATGAGCAGAGGCACCCACCACTCCGCCATGCACAGAAGCACCAGTTAAATGCTAATACAGTTAAAAAAACGGCGGCTTCCATGGAACCTGACTACACCCATACAGACCAGAAACAGATCTGACTTAAAGAAAGAATGACATTCTCCCAAATCCAATCCGGATCAGTGATTCCAAAGTTACGATGAGATTCCAGTGCAGGTGTGGGTGTGCCTAGGGGTGATTCCGGTAAGTCTGATACCTAGAAATCAGTGCTGTTATCAGCATAGAATATTAGAAAGGAATGCTTAGAAACTGTAAGAATGTCAAAATACCTCCTCTTGGAACTCCTCCATGACAGCTTTTCCAGCCGCTGCTTCTTGTTCAGCAGCCTCCCTCCACCTGCCTATTTCTTCCTCTGCTGCTGCAATGTCCATCATGAGACCTTCGACCTTAAAACACAAAAAACATGGCCAATAAAAACCTTATTTCTGGATTAATCATTCTATTTATAAATTCCATAATAAAATATGTATCCATGTTCAACCTGAAAGGAAACTGAAATTTTAGATCAGAAATGAAAGATTCTGCACATAAATTTCAAGAAAACAAAGCAGTTCCAAAGTAAGATGGCATTAAAAGAATTATTAGCAAGAAAATTACATTTTCAGTTGCAGCCCTCTCCTTTTCCTCAAGTTCTTGTATGTGTAGTGTTTTCTCAGCCAGATCTTTGTTTTGAGTCTCAGAAAGTCTTCTTAGATGCTCTAGTTCTGCCCTGAATTTGGCATAACACAGAAATAAAAAAGGAATGCATAGCAAGCCAACTGTAAAATAATCAATATCAAAACGTTATGCAACAGTTTAAGTTTATAAAATAAATTGGTAATGGAACAGAATAAATGCATTCTTTCACAGACATTAAATGGTTCGTTGCTCTAGTTCTGCACTTCACACACATCTTAGTTAGTTATAGGACCATACCTCAATGTTTCCCGTGTGCGTTGTAATTCTGCAATCTCAAGCCGTGATGTTTTCATTATCTTCCCCAAGGCAGAGGCCTATGAGAAGTAACCAAATACAAAATTCATTGAAGAATTTAAACTGTGACAATTTATACATTTAAGAAACATAATTTATAAACAAACATCAGAACACACTTCAAAGACAAGAGTATCCATACCAGACCAAAACCGTCCTCTCCTCCTTTTATTCCATTAATAGATACAATGTCTGGATCCCCCACAAGGGAACCGGCCCTGAAATCCAACCTAGTATTCTGAAGATCCCTTTCTGCAACATCTAAAATACTACCATTACTTTGAGGCGAATCTATTTGATTTTCACCATTGCTCTCTGGCAATTCCTTAAAGTCCTTTTCAGCTCCATCTTTCTCTCCAACGGCACTTCGAAGCAAAGCACTGATGTCCCTTTTCTCTGCTACTAAACAGACAATATTATCTTCTAACTCTTCCTTTTCTTTATTCCTTTTTTCTTGATCTATGATTATTTTTTTCTCGGCCACTGTGGCTAGCTCTGACACAAACATTGCTCCAGCCAATGAAGCCACCAGATCCTTGTCAATATCAAGGTCTTGTGACACAAACAAAGGTTCAGAAAACTCTGATTGATCATATGCTGAACCATCAATCTTCTTAATAATGTTCTGTAGGCATTCCTGTGCTTTAAAAATGTGATTCAACTGATCAGATACTATAGGCTTCTGTTTTTCTATCTTTAGCTCTACATTTTTCAATCTCTCTTCTGTTTCATTAGCAATTCTCTTCAATGTGTGGTATTCTTTCTCTTCCTGATCAAGCTTTTCTGACATCTCTGATTCCATCTCTGAGATGCGACCATCTTTGGCAAGGACTAGCTTTTGCAAATTGTCTGACTCAATACACTTGCTTCCCAGTTCTTCTCTAAGACCAGTAATTGTAGCCTCCAATTGGGACACTTCTATAGCAATCTGATAGCTCCTCTGCTCCATCTGCTCACGGACATCATTTCTTCCTTTCGTGATAATTTCATTTTGCCTAAGAAGTTCTTCAACTATTTCCTCTGCTCTCTTGGTTGCTCCATAGGCAATGGCAACCAAGCCCGAATGTTTTGAACTCCTTGGAAGCCCAGCACCAAAGCTCTTAATGGCACTAACTCTACTAGTAATTTTTTCAGTCATATTGATCAGCATTTGAGCTGCTGCTTCAATTTCTGACCTTGACGACTCTCGTGCTTTAGTTGCTTCCTCCTTCAGACGATGAATCTCATCTTTCTGTCTTGCAAGATCATTTCGTTGCCGTAAAATCTCATCTCTTTGCTTAATCGCATCTTCTTTCAATCTTAAAGCTTCATCTAGCTGTTGTTCAATTACTTCTTTTCCTCGGCAAGCTTCCTCCTTCTGATGCAGAGCATCATCCCTTTGCCTTGCAAATTCATCCCTTTGCCTTGCAAATTCATCCCTTTTCTTAAGTGCCTCATGTGCAAGATCCTTCAAGCGGCTAAATGCACTCTCCAGTTCAGCCTTTGAGGTTTCAACGGCCTTCCTTGCTTTCTTTTCAGATTCGAGCTCCAAAAGAGCTGCCCTTAAGCTCTCTTCGGAGGCGTCGGAAGATGAATTTGGCAATACGACTGGTGCAGCCTCCAAGTCCCCATCCTCAAAATCGCTAAGAGCTGCGTCCTCTTCTCCAGCACTCCCCATGGCATCTGCCATTGGAACTGTCAATCTCTAAGCTATCATAGCATTTGAACCTATATAACCTGTGTTTTCTTAAAATAGAAATATTCTGCACAGTTCCTGGGATACTCGCATGTTAAAACCCTAGTATTTCCACTGATTATCCAAGAAACTGCTCAATTTTAATCTATCGTCTCAATATATAGCCAACGCTTTCTTAAAAGAAGCGCTGTTCAGCACAGATCCTTGAATACTAACAGGAGCAAACCCTAATATTTCCCAACAATAATGGAGTCCGTCCAACTGCCTGCGATTTCCACTAGAACAGATGTCTATAGCAGGTTTCCGATATAATTAATAACATAATTTTATAGGTTTCCTGCAGAATTCATCACATAACCCCTTGTTAGCCGGTTGATTGTACACATAACCTCTGTCTAGCCGATATGTCACCACCGGCAAATAAATTAACAAGCCTACTTCATTAATTCACCAAAACCTAGTCTAATAAATACAAGCAAGGTATGCATTGAAGACAGGCATATTTCTACTACAATTGAAAATTTATGGCAGAAACTAGATCGCGACTTTCTCAATTAATTTCTCGATTGTTTCCAATTCAGGTAATTTCTTGCAATATGATTTCGCAAAGACATTACGAAAAAATAGATAAAGAAAAAGAGATTGCAGAAATAAACCGCAGCTTACCGTATATGTAGAATCTTTAAAGGATCCCCCAAATCTCCACCAATTCGGATTAAACAAGCACCAGCTTAAATGTTACGAGGAGCCGACTCTGCTAAGCCTGCGATTGTTAGGGATCGAGCAGAAATTCCGACATAACTTCGAGGTATTTTCGGCTGGATCTCCTCAAATTTTATGCGCGATTGTTCGGATACTTTATGTTTCAGCTTCCGGACGATGAAATCCCAATTTTGCAACAAACAATTTTGATGAAATTCATTTTATTAGTCCGTAGAAATTTATATGCGACGTCTAATCTTATATGACCAACCTACCTGCCTAACAGTCAGACGTAGAAAAAGTAGGCCCCCGTAGGATCAGTCTTAAGGCGCTTGTGCGTTGCCGAGGGTGCTTAAAATTATGAAGTGGGACTCTAGTAATCGGTATGTCGTTTTTTCTTTGATTGCACATAAACTTACCGCTTTTATCCTAAGTTTTACATATTTTTTTATAATTCTATATTTTATATTTTTATCAATCAATGATTTGATGTTTTATTTGACTTCAAATTCAAATCAAGGTCAATCAAGTGTATTGTTTTTGTTAAAATTATGGTGAGAATATATAAATTGGTGCAATATCAATCAAATTTCATTAAAAAAACTAATTTTCAATCAATTTTAGTTAAAAAAATTATGTAACATTTTATTTTGGACATGTGATTTAAAAAATTGTGATGACTTATTCTAAGCTAAGTTGCCACCACATGTTTGGATAAGCTCCCACATAGACATGCTTTCACACACATTTACAAAAAGCCTCCACATGTCTTCATAAGTGATAAGTTATTCTTTAAAGAATTACAGTGATTGCCCTTGCTCCCTGTAAACTATTAAATATCCTTTAGTTTCCCTAGTTGCTTGCCTTTACCAACACCAGCACTGGTAGTTAGATACCCGGGTTAAGCAGTTCCATGTCTAGCATCGTAAGTAGCAGTAGCATTAGTAGTGGCATATCCAATTCTAGTAGTTGACATTGTTGGTTTAAACGCAGATGGACCTGGAATGCAGTTGCAAAGCTCATAATACCCAAGATAGTATCCCACCCATCTAGTGCTTGTATTGTTTCTATCACTTATTCTCTTTGGAGAGACATGCCACATGAAGAATTATCATTAGAACATGAATTGAAGCAATGTGGGTGATGCAAAGTATTGTCTATTCTCTGTTATTTTTTATAACTTCATCTACATGTTTATACTTTAACTCGGACAACTCAAAAACCTCAAAATGACAGATAAAAGATTATTGTTTTCTTTGTGTCTCTATTACAGGGTTTGAACTTCTATTCTTTTTAGGAAACTACTTACACTCTCATGCAACACTTATAGTCTCTTCTTCCTCCTAGGAGAGGCAGTGGGTTCTTTCCAGGAGCTGTTAGGAGGCCATGGTGGTCACGGCCTGCAGAGAATCAATCCCAAGACATCAATGAGCTTCCTGGCATATTCTGAGATGACCAGGATTGGATTCCGCAGTAAATATTTCAATACCAAGATTGGGGATAACATCTCTCTATGTGGGCTTGTTATTGATGGAATTAAGGTCACTGATCTCATACATGTGATTGCCTCAAGATTGATCTCTAGATTGCGTTTGAGGTCACTCTTCTATTGTGCTATTATAATGGCATTGATATTGATAATGATTCTCTTGTAGCTAACATAACATGATATATATAAGGTCTTGTGCTCAAATCCTATAAAATTTATTGATTGTTGAGAAGAGGCAATAACTTACAAGCAAATGGCTTTGGCCTCCTCTGTCATATTATTTATTAATCATATATGTATTAATTCTGGCCAATAGTTGCCATTTTGCTTGCTTGGCTATGAGAAGTTCTAGGCCAACTATGGATATTTGCAATCATATTTTTATTAAAAACATAGTAGAGTTATATCATGTAAAGAAAATGGAATTGTTGTGAGTGAACCTACTTATAGCATTGGGTCAACGAAGTCAATGCTTGCTTGTTCCTTTGCCTTTGTCTTTACCTCTATGGGTGCTTTTATCACTACTGGTGCTATTCATTACTTTGCTTCTAATGCAGGTGTTGCTCCCTTTCACTTTAAAAACTTGAACGTCTATTTGCATGCAATATTTTGTAGTAGGCATTAAGTTGAAACCATAAACTATATTAAGCAATTGCACTTGTAACGTCCCCCTTCACCCAATCTGACCATCGGGAGGGGACGCTGGCCAAACATGGGCTCTAAAATTTTGCCCCAAGTCCATAATACAACTTTCAACATATGCAAGGTGTGCGGAACATAAATAAACATACACAGCGGAATTCAAATCTATCCACACACATCTAATATGCAAATATAAGCATAAACATTACATGCATCAAATAAAACATTTTAGATTCAAATATATGAGAATACTTATCTTTAAGAAATGCAAATCCAAGCAACTGGATGTGTAAGAGCGCTTTTCCACCCAACCATAGGCACTCTGTCCAGCATATACTCTTTCTGTTGTTGAGAGGCCACCCCCAAGCTGGGCTATGAGGCCACCAGGGTGAAGGAAACACCTACAAGTTTCTATCTCTCAGCCCAAAACCCATTATGCTCTATGTGCTTAGCTAAATGCTCATACCGAGCTCTACAGCGGTCTCACTCAGTCCTCACAGCCTTGGCTTCCACAATACCTGCCACACACAACACCCTTCTAGCTCAGGCATCCCCTTCACCGATCCACGGTTCTCTTGGGTGATCCATCTTGCTGGGTGCTTCCAGTGTGTGCATAGAAAAAGTCCAACCTGGTATTGGTTGCTATAGAACCTCCTGCATCCTCAATTTGTGGCTTCTCAAGCACCTACGAGAAACAAAACTCAAGGGTAAGGGTTCCTGTCACGTCCCCTCCTGTCATCCCGACCCGCAGAGGGAACATGACCGCAACATGGGGGTGTCTAATTCTTCCCCATAGCCATATGACGGAATAATTAACTTATACAGTGGAATAATTAAAACGTGTTAACACACACACAAAATGGAATGCATCAGCATATTTATCCCAAGCATAATGATGAAACAACATGCAAAGAATCAATCCCCTTCTCATGCTATGCACAGGCTTCATGCCATCTAACTTAAGATAATCACTTCATTCCATTAACAAAACAGTCACGAATTAACACATTGCAGAACACGGAATGAACATAATTTAAACCACAGAGAATACTTATCTTTAAGATGAAACTGTCCAAAAAACTAGCTATGTGAGAGCAACATCCCACCCAACCATAGGTCCCTGTCCATCTTATATTCTTTCAGCTTAGAGACCACCCCCGAGATTGGTTGTGTATCCACTAAGGAGGAACTAAACATGCTCACTCATAGCCATGGTTTCACACAAACAGTCATGCTAAGCCAACGCACAGTTGGGTTTATCAAGCATGCAAGAGACAAAGGGGAAAATGTTAATCCAGTGAGCTCAACCACAGAGCTACAGGAATTTCAAGATAAACTCAAACAACCTTGGCACCCGCAATACCTACCACACCCAACACAAGGAAGGTCCTCTTCTTTGCTGCACACTCACTCAGGCGTCCCTTCCCTCTAGAGCTCTTCAGGGTGGGAATAGAAAGGTCCAAGCTGCTAAATCCTTGAGATCCTAGACTTCACTGGGTTTATCAAGCAATCCCAACCTCTGTTCTATCCTCTGTTGTGTCATTCACACTTGGATTCTCACAATTCGGTGACCAAATGACTCAATCCCGTAATTGGATTTTCAGGCTATCAAAACTGGGTTTTCCCATGGATTTATGGGCATCTAACACTCTCAAATTCACCCCAAGGTTTAGGTATATGGATCCCCCATTGGATTTCACTGTCCACACGAGTTTTTGGGCATTTTTGGCACTTCAAAACGTGGCTTAATGCAGAGTTGCAATTTTTGGTTTTTCTCACTGTTGGCGCTGTGTAATGGATGAAAACTGAAGCTCTGGTGATCCACAATGGAATGGGAATGAGGAAGAATGAATTCCCATGAGGTAGAGTGACTTGTGGATCAAGGAAACAGAGCGCATACCTACCATACGAATTTCTGGGCTGCCCATGCTCCATTGAAGCCATGGACTGATTTCTTCAACCACTTCCTTACAACTGAATTAAATGTCAGTAAGGAAAGTCAAATGGGCTCTCAAGATGAAATTTGGCAGCATATGATTCAACCCCTCAATCCCCCTCACCACTCCCTAGTGGATACACATGGCCCCCTCTTATTAGTTGCTTCCATAGCCAGTTGTTTGGTATTTTATTGCAATATTAATATTTACATCATTTACAATGTTCCATGGCTTCATAGCACATGGATAGCAAAATATCTAATACTTGCCTTTTTTAAAATAAAATCCGAGCATACACTAGTGGGGCCTTGGCCTTGAGCTCTACACAAGGAAAACATACATCGCATGTATACAATATTTACATTAAAAGCCAATATTTCCTAAGGGTCAAAATGGGGGTATTACAGTTCCTAGCTTGCCCAACCTCTCTGCTCACCTACAACCAACAACACCCACTTCCCAATCTGCAGCATGGTCTCCAAATTCGAATTTCTGGGTCCAAAACAACATGGTAAGTTCATGGACAGCAAGGGAGAGCTCTGCATCCTCCAAATCTGCATGAAAGAATGAGACAAATGAGGGTAGACTACAAGGGATATGGGAAAATGGTGAAAAAACAACTGACATGACTTCTGGCAATAGAAGAAATGACTCCTAGAAGTTGCAGACTAACTTATGTCATGACAGAACTGTCACAAAAGTGCAGTCAGTCCCATGCTTCAATAACTAGATGAGGTGACTTTTCCCACCAACCACACACATGCATTAATGATTGGAAAAATGGTAAAAAAAGGAGATATTTGATTTATTCTCCTCAAATGACAAAATTTTGGGTGACTTCTAAGGTTGACAATTGGCAGCAAGGATTTAGTCACCCATGGACCCCCTTTCCTCTTCCCCTCTAGTGGAATCATAGCCCCTTTGGTGCTCTTTACACAACCAGTCTTGGACCATTTTATTATTTATGCACATAATATTTACATATATTATAAATCAACATAAAAGCTAACCAAACAGTCCAAATAAAATATAAACATCATACATGCCTAGACATTCACTAGTCGGGCCTTGGCCTTGAGCTCCGCACTAGGAATTCGCACTAGCATATTTACATCATTTACATAATTTTGGATAAATACATTCCAAGTCAAAACTAGGGGTATTACAGCACTCTAAGGCCTAACTACCATGAAAACAAGAAGGCTAACCCAAAATTATTGCAAATGGAACAACACTCAAGACTCAAGACTCAAGGAATGATTACAAATGGAACAACACCTTTTACAAAGTTCTCGAGATGCAATGGCACATTCAATACTTTTTGGCAGTTGTGATTGAAGCACAAAACCAAAACTAGGCCTTGACTCACAAGATGCTTAATGGGTTTGAAAGAGCACTCACACCAATTGTCAAAAAACTAACTCTACTCCGATGGGATGTCTCTAGACTCTTGGAACTGTCCCAGTGGAACCAGTTTGTTGTTAGTTTTTCATCATTTAATTCAATAGATCTAGGATCTTAACTGAAAGAACAACATGTACAGAATATCAAGCATAAGAGACAAGAGACAAGAGACACAAAACATTTCACTGGGGAAAACCAAGAAGGTGAAAAACCCCGCAACTTCCTTAGAGGTAGAATAAGCACCGATACAAGGATCACAATGATCAAACCCAAGAGATAGATATATTCAGCAGCATACTCCTCCTCCACTTGTGTGCACTCATCCTCTCTCTCACTAATGTGAAGTGAGTGAATGAGAGAATGTGTCAAATGAGAGAGTCACACTCTCTATTTATACTTTTACTTTCACTTGACCTTTACTCAATTAGGTCAGCCCCAACTTAACCACTCAACATAATGCTGACTGGGCCGACCCCCACTAGGGTGGTCTAATAACCCTTTAACCCACATGACTCATACAGGGCCGACCCCATCAAGGTGGTCTAATAACCCATCAAGTATAAGTTACGACACTTACAATATAACTTGTGACACTTGCAAATACAAATGACGACACTTCCAATCGAAGGAATAATACATCTCCGTTGGGGATACAATAAAGTACAAATGTAATACATACAATATACAAGTGAATATCTTCCGAAGTTACAAATACATCAACATTTGTTGTGGAGAAGACCTTCATGAGTCGCATATCTCCAAAAGAATATCTTGATTATCCCAACCTTTTTTTCCTTGTATACTATCAATTCGACAACCTATCATTGCCTGCTAGAAGGCCAGATAAAAATTGGTTTCTAATTCTAATCGTCCAGTAGGGTTCTATGGCATTACCAAGACAATCTAGTTATGATCAAATAAATAGAAATCAATTTCAAAGAGAGTCGAAAGTGGTCAGGAAAGTCCAAACCCAAAGGGGAGTACTGACTACAAAAAGAAGAAGATACCAAGAAGAAAAGGAGCAGTCACTCAAGCACGTCACAGTGCATGCAAACATCCACTTGTCATATTACCATAGCTAGGAATAGAAGATAGGTTCCTAAGCCTAACACGTACTTGGATTCTTAATTATTGCACTCATGCACTTTAACATACTTTAACTTGGCATAACTCTCAAATTTGATTTGCAATTCGGTTTACAAAGTTACAAGTGCAATTTCCCTTCAACACAACTTCTCTATGACCACATCCCTTTGCCAACAATGATCCCTTCAATTCCCTTGACAATAGACTTGGCGTCAATCCCTTTGACAAATTCTGAGTACAAGCGTTAATTCCTATAATGCATTTCTATAAACTAGGTAAAACTAATGAGTTACTTTCCATATAGACAAAGATAATGTTGAAGGAAACGAACTAGTGAAATTCTCATTTTATTTATCCACACCACACACATAATTCATGTTACAGTGAAACACACACCTCCTCCTTCATAATTATTTCAAAAAACAAAAACCTTCTCCTTCATAACATTCCTTATACAACCTGGAAATCCATAGAGAAGAATGAAGGATGAGAACCTGGTTGACGAAGAGGTGCTAGTATTCTTTCTGAGAGAATTCGAATGTTGCAGTGGTTTAGTAAGAGCTTTTGATGACGAGGGAAGAGCTTGGACAGGGAGTTCCGCTGTATAATTTTCCTTTGTAAGAACAGGCAGAGATTAAAGATTTACGGAATTGCGATTAAATCAGATCACGCAGAGGAAAAATAAGGGTCTCTAAAGTGCATTTCTGGGGCAAATTTATTCAACTTCGGTTTCTTCAATCGAGCATTTCCGTGGTGGAGTCAGCTGGCATCTGAAGAGGTAAGGATGGCAATTTAGAAGGTTTTCTGAACTAATTCTGTTTGAAATGAAGTTCCATGAATGGATCTTGTTGAGGTGCTCTGATTAGTAAGAATCGGGTACATCCGACCTTTCTTGGGGCAATATCTTCTGAAATAGATACGATAGTATTTGGTGAAGAACCTGATGGATTGGAATTGCTCCAAGAAACCGTTAAACCCTTAGCCGGATGGAACTGCGATCTTCACACACAGAGATGTCGACCCAGTAGGGTTTATTCTGGAAATGCTGGGCTCTGGGCATTGATATTATTGATTTGGGAATGGTGAGCGATGGTGGATCAGGCACAAACTGAAACCTAACTTCGATTTGGATCCGGGAAAGCAGGATCAGGATCATCAAAATATACAGAGTACTATATCCATAGCGTTTGAATTGGTCTGGAGATCGTGGGTTTCTGAGCCTTGGGCGATGGCGGCACGGGGAACGTGGGCTTCTGGGCTATGGTGATCATTCGTGGGCTTCTGTACACTGGTGATTGGCTGGACGAGAGGATCTTTGGCTTGATTCTTGGAGCTGTGTGGGTGATTGAGGGGATTTGCAGGTGGATGGTCATATTGCCGTGGATGTGTGTCGGATTCGGGGATGCATGGGGATCTGAGGACAGAGTGGTTTTGCGAATTAGGGGTCGTTCCCTCTCTCTTATTGGGTTTTACTCCAGAATGTTCCTGGAGCTGTTCAGTCTTCGACGGGGTTCATCTGCGAATCCCATGGTTCCTGGTATGTTGCCTGATGTGGAGTCCAAAACACAAGACTAGGCTACTGTTGAGTTTGTGATGGGTACACAATCTCCGATCAAGTGGGCACTTAGTGCAGCGAAATCCCTGGCAGAGGGTTTCTTATGAAATTATTGTCCTTCAATTGTCGTGGGTTGGCGAGTCCCATTAAAAAATCGTCGCTTAGGAGGTTGGTGGAATTAAATCAGCCGGATGTTTTACTGCTGCAAGAAACTATGGGTGGTAGTGCGGATGTTGTTCGGGCTTTAGAATTATTGCTTCCAGGATGGAAGTTTGTTAGAGTGGATGCTCGGGGACGCTCAGGCGGGCTGGCCTCGGGGTGGAAGGTGAAGAGCTGCAGATATGCTAGTTCTTGGGGTATCCCTTCTGGTATCGGTTTGGAAGTTTGGGATGCTGAGATAGGTCGGTTGATCACGGTCCTCAATATCTACGGGCCCTATTTAAACAGGGTTGAATACTGGGACTCATTGTTTAGTATGGATCTTTTTGAAGGAAGGGATGTGATTTTGGGCGGGGATCTAAACCTTTCTCTGGGGTCTTCTGAAGTGTGGGGGCCTCGGGCTACTCCGGATTCATTAGCTAATTTTTTCATTCAAGCCTTCGCTAGGAAGGATCTACTAGACATTCTACCATCCAAACTTACTCCAACTTGGAGGAATCAGAGAGCAGGGGATCAGAGGGTGACTAAGAGGCTGGATCGGTTTCTGGTGGTTGACGTGTTGGCACAGGGGGTTGACGTTGTCAGGCAATGGGTTGGGTCAGGAGGGGTATCTGACCACTGCCCCATTTTCCTGGAGTTGAGAGGTAGAAGGAATAAACCTCCCAGTCCTTTCAAATTCAATCCCAGTTGGCTGAAGGAGGTGGATTTTCTTAAGTTGGTTCAGGATATGTGGGTTCATCGACCTCATGATTCTCCGGAGCTTGCGGGTGCACACTTTCAACATAATCTTAAGCGTATAAAAGAGGCCACTATTCACTGGGCTCATGAAAAACGGGTGATAGATGATCAGAATTTGCGGGCTGCTGAGCTGAATATTGACAGGCTTCTTCATGTTCAGGGAATGGGTTTTCTAGATGAACAGCTAAAAGGAGAGATGATGGAGTGGGAACGCCGTAGGAATGTGATTCTGTGTGAGAGAGAAGAGATGTGGAGAATGAAAAGCAGGGCGATATGGCTTCAGTGTGGTGATGAGAACACAAAATATTTTCAAGCATATGCTAAGGGGAGAAAATTCACAAACTCAATTTGGGAATTATCTTCCGCTGATGGGGAACAGGTCTCCAGCTTTGATGGATTGGCGGATTTGGGAGTTAGACACTTTGGAGATTTATTCACTGCTCAACCTGGGGCATCTATCGCAGAGGTTATATGGGTGGCTCATATTTTCCCTCGTTTTGTGGGGGAGGACGATAATCGAATGTTGATGGAGGAGGTGTGGCCGATTGAGCTCTCGCAGGTAATGCATTCCTTTTCAGAAAGATAAAAGCCCGTGGCCTAATGGCTGGCCAATAGAATTCTTCTTAGGATTCTATGACTTCTTCGGGGAGGAATTATTGCATGTGGTGGAAGAATCGCGAAAGGCTAGGTATGTACATGGCCCCTTCAACTCGACCTTTATTGCTCTTATTCCTAAAACAGACAAGCCTGACAGCTTTGATGAATTCAAACCTATCTCTCTCTGCAATCTTATCTATAAGATAATCTCTAAGGTTATGGCGAGGAGACTCAAGAATATTTTGTCTAAGCATATTTCTTGTGAGCAATTTGGCTTCTTGGAGGGACGCCAAATTCATGAGGCCATCGGCGTTGCCTAGGAAGGATTACACACGCTGAAAGTGCAGAAGCAGAAGGGTGCCGTGATTGAGATCGATCTCTCAAAAGCTTTTGATAGGGTTAGCTGGCTCTACATCCGGATGCTTCTAACTCACCTGGGTTTCTGCTACGAATTTATTAGATGGATTATGGCCTGCATCACTACGGTGAGCTTTGCTGTACTGACCAATGGTTCTGCTAGTCCATTCTTCCATGCTGGAAGGGGTCTGCGACAGGGATGCCCCCTCTCTTCGCTGCTATTTCTCCTTGTTGTAGAAGGCCTCAGTCGTTTTATTTTGAAAGCAAAAGCTGATGGTTCCTTTCGAGGCATTTCCATTTCTCAGGTAATGTTTATTACACACCTCCTTTTTGTTGATGACATTCTGATATTTTGTGATGGCACGAGACAGGATATTGATAAGGTGGTTGAAGGTCTCAATTTAGTGCAAGCTGCAGGGGGTATGTTAGTGAATTTTGACAAATCTACAATCACATGCTCGCATTTAACCGAGCAGGAGATTAATCGAATGGCTATCAGACTACCTTACAGGCTTTTGGATATTGAAGATGGATTAAAGTACCTTGGCTTTCATTTGAAACCAAATGCTTATATGAAGGCAGATTGGCACTGGTTAATAGCAAAGTTAGAACAGCGCCTTCATGGATGGAGTCATAAATGGCTCTCTCGGGCTGGGAGGCTGGTTCTGGTTAAATCAGTCTTGGAAGCTATTCCGGTTTTTTGGATGTCTCTAGCTTGGATTCCCAAGGGAGTCCTGGAGCAGATCCGTAGGTTGTGTTTTGCCTTTCTATGGAAGGGTAAGTGTGATAAACGAGCTTTGGTGTGGGTCAGATGGGAAAAGATTGCGGTCCCAAAAGCACTGGGAGGATGGGGGCTTAAGAATATTTTTCTGTTTGCAAAAGCCTTGGGGGCAAAGTTGTCGTGGCGACTTATCCATACACATAGCCTCTGGACTCGCGTGGTTTATCATAAATATATAGCCCCTCTAACTTTACTCGAATGGATTAGGCTGGGCAATAAGTTGAGGGCAAATTGCTCTGTGGTCTGGAAAGCGGTGGTGCAGCATTTTCATTTGGTTGGCTCTGGATTAGTGTGGAGGATTGGAAATGGGCGTCTTATTCGTATTGGACTGGATCCTTGGGTTGGCTGTCAGGGAGGTCATGTCCTTCCTGTGGACTTGAGGACTTTTTTTACAGCTAGAGGATGTCATTTTCTGGCTGATTTAGAGGACCTGGGATCATCTACTCTTTGGCATCAGGGGTGGATCTATGCACAGCGTCTTGAGATTCCTGCAGAAATGCAAGGAGCTTGGGAGGATTTTCGCCGGAATTTAAGATACTCTAATATAAGACTGTCCAATAGGAATGATGAACTTATATGGGATCACCATCCCTCTGGAATATACTCCCCAAAGAATGGATATATCCAGCTGAATGTGGAAGTACATAACAGGGAATTGGTGTGGTGGTGGAAATATCTGTGGAAGTTAAAGTGTCCGGGTAAAGCAAAATTGCTCTTCTGGGCTATTATGGAAAATAAGGCTCCAACCTGGGACATTTTGCAAAAACGTTTCATCCAGGGTCCGGGGTTCTGTCCCCTTTGTAGGGAGGCAGAAGAGACCATTGCTCATCTATTTGTTCATTATCGGTATACTCAGGCTGATATTTGCAAATATCTGGATATCAATGTGAGGTGGTGGGGGGAGAGTGCACATGAAGCGTTCCTATTGTGGTGGTCATTACAAAAGAATTATTCCAACAGGGCTTTCCCTTGTTTTTTCGCCTGGGGCATTTGGATTACCAGAAATAAGATCATATTTCAAGATTGCAGGGTTCCGATGGAGCATGTAGTGGCACAAGCTGTGGCAGTTTTCAATCACTTCAAGGCACCTGTCAAAGCGAATGGTTCGCGACCTGTGTGTGTGGAAATGATAGATAAATCCATGCCGTGGGATTATTTTGATGGAGCTTCACTCGACCATCAAGCGGTGTGTGGAGGGGGGGGAGTACTTTACAAATCTGAGACCCATTACTATCATATGGCAGCTGGTTTGGGGCGGGGAACTAATAACTATGCTGAACTTATGTCTCTTAGGCTGCTGATGTTATTTGCTCTGGAACAAGGATGTCTTACTCTTCAGATATTTGGCGACTCCAAGATAGTTATCGACTGGGCAAAGGAGATAACACAGTGTCATGTGATGGTACTATTACCTATACTGGAGGAGGTAATTCGTTTAAAGCTGTCATTTAATCATATTACTTTCACACATATCTACCGGGAGAGGAATAGGCTAGTTGATCTGCTTTCCAAAGAAGCAACGCAGCACCACTTAGCTCTTGGTACATGGAGGATTACCATCCACTCCATGGGGGGCACATACAGCTATTATCACAAACCATTTCATGAAGTTTATGAGGCACAGATTTGAGCAGTAGCTCAACTTTTATCTGATCGGTGATGTACGGAGATAGGCGGGCTGTTGGATAGCAGTTTTTGTTGACCAGTAATGGACACCAACTTAAACTCTGATATAGTATTTGTGTAGATATAAACGAATATATGTGGGCGGTCTGCTCTAGTCCAAAATGGGGTTTGTCTGGCTACTTCTTCATCAGGGGTTTGCTTGCTAGCTGTTTTCGCCGGTTTGGGAGGTCTACCGTGTCTGCTGCTCTGTCCACAGACATGGATCTTCTGCTTCCTCCGATGAGCGTCTCGGTTATGACGGATCTATATTTTTCTGTGGAGGGTCTGTTGCATAGTGAGCTGTGGACGGTCATAGCTTCTAGTTATTGTGTGGCTATGGTGGATATGAGCGGATTTCTGCTCATTCTGCTGTAGTATTTTCTGTTTTTCTCCATTTTTCTGTGCAATGAGGGATTGTTCCCGAGCACAATTACTGAACCCACTTATATGTGACAATGTATGGAGCAGCTTTTGCTCTCCATATATCTGCAGAATGTAATTTTGTATCTACTGATAATAAAATTACGACTTTTTTTCGAGGAAAAAAAAAATTCATGTTACAATATATTTATTTAAACATAGGAGACAATTAATGTGCAAAAAACACTTCAAAGATTCGTAGATGACCTCCATGCAAAATTGGTTTTGGCATCTGGCGCTAAGCGAGACCAATTCAATCCTAAAGATGTCAAGCACTAAAATCAAATTTGATGTCAGTCTTATCAAAATCCCAAATCAAAATGTGTGTCTGATAATTTATGTGCTTGCACATCGTGGCATTTATGGGTTCTATATCATGCCACTTACAATACCTTCAGTTTGTATGTAGTATGGCCTACTTCGACACAGTGGAAGGAGTAGGGTCTCTGTAATGTCCCTTGTTAGGAATTTTATTAAAATGGCAATTTTTTACTTTTTTCCCTAGTTAGACCTTTGACTAGTTTTGATCTCTAGGTCCCAAATTTGCCCCAAATGATCCCAAATATTCTGAGAAGGTATATGAATGATATTAGAACATAAATATGTGTTTCAGGGATGCCTTTGGACCTTTAAAATACTTCTACAAATCCTCTTTCAATTCTGATCAATGTAGGTAACTTTACTAGTGATTTTCCTTTGACTAGGATTGGTCTCTAGGTCTCAAATTGACTCCAAATGCCTTCAAATATTCAAGGAAGGTGTATGAATGATATTATAACTTTAATATGATGTTTATGGATGAAATCTTTCCACCAAAAGACCTCTGCAAACTCTCTTAAGATTCTGAACCAATTATGCAATTTTACTAGTAATTTGGGGTTCAAATCCCCCTGGGGTAAGTACTGAAAATGGCTTCCCAAATGCCTCCAAACCAACTCAAATTTATGAAAAGAGGTATGTAATGTGTTAAGTATTTTATTAAAGTTTCATATGCACCATTAATGGATTATTACAACTGTTCTCACCCTCTCCCATTCAACTGCAAAAATCCCCAATTCGACCCTTGGGGAAATGGCATTGTTCTTCCATTAAAAATGAGATTTATACATTTCTACTTGGAATTTCGACCTGAAATTTTTTGGAGATGAAGAACAGAGTATTTAATTCATATTACAAAATAAATGGGGCATTAAAAGCTTCCCCAAAGAGTACAATAGCTCACCAAAAACGCCCTCCCTCAAGGATCAAGAATATGCCATCAAAACTAGAAATGGTTGAAGGAGTGAGCTGCAATAGAAGAGACCATGAGCTGCCCTGTAGCTTACACCTGCAAATAAAGACTCCATTAAAGCTCCAAATGAAAGGTCTGAATGGCCTTTCCAATTACCAACTTGGATGAGAATCTTTCACCCTCGAAATTGGCTAAGGCAAGAAACTAGTCATGCACTAGCAATTGCAAATTCTACAAATGATCAAAAGCTATTCTCATACTTCATTTCTACATTTTATAACCAACATTATCCTTCTAAGGGTCGAAATCCTCTCAATAGATTTCCATTTAGGAAATATTCCACATTTGCCACTTGTCTCCTAGTTCCAACCTTCCATCTTCTCCCAAATTCGATTTTGAATCTCTTTGGCTTCTCCAACTCCCAAATTCGCCTTCCTTGAGCCTATTTTTGGGGCTGACATGTCATAGTGGTCAGAGGTCAAAGGTCAGGTCTGCAATTTGTCATAGTTGTCATAGATGCTCCATCATTGGTGTCATAGGGGCTAGGGAATCTAGCCCAAGTGTCCACAAACTTCCACTTTACCTCTTTATCTTCCATGGAGGTTACCAATCCTTCCCAATTCGACCTAAGATGCTCAATGACATGTGTTATGACTTACCAACTCACCCAAGAGTGTTCACATTCCCATTAATTCGAATTTGCAAAAGAGAGATACCATGTATTATGAAAAATCAAGCTAGTGTGGGTCCCACATCCTCCATATGTCTCCAAAACCATTTGTCACCTAGGATTTCTCTTGAATTTCTTTATTCACTCTATTTATTAAATACTTGAACCCTTCTAAGGTCTAAACATCATTTATTATCCTCCTTATTCCAAATCCCAAAGCTTCCACCCCAAACCTAGGAAACTAGTAATTTTCCTCCTTGGCAATTATTTGACCCTTAACATCAATTTTACAAACTCTAATGAATATGGCTAATGTGATTAGGCCATTGTGACCCAATTCCAAATTTGGGACATGATAGTCCCCACTCTCCCAATAATTAATTAAGAGGTCAAGTATGGAAATAGAAAATAATTATTATGATTAGAAGAGGGTGAGGCTATAGGATTTGCTTGGTTAAGGTGTAACCTAGCAAGCATCAACTTGATCGAGTTGGCTTCATTTCTACTTGGTCAAGGTATAACCTAGCAAGCATCAACCTGATCGAGTTGGCCTCATTTTCTGTATAAGTAGCCCACATGTTGGTTCAGTATAACTGGGGGACACTCCCAATGGAGGGTGAGAATTCACTAGTCAATTATCCTTTAATGGAGAAACTCAAATAACCTCTAGTTTCTTTGAATGACGTGGAATCTATGAATTTGTGATCCCAATTGACCTATATCCTATTGGAATATTAGGATCTATGGCCTACAAGTTCTTCCATCCTCTCACATGGATATCTAGCTCCAGAACTGATAACGTTCCACGGACCTACATCCCAAGTGTTAGAGTATTAAAAACCCAATCCATACTTAGGATATCTTTTATTAGTCTTCCATGATTAATTTCATAGGTGTTGACTAGGTAAGTTGGACTAATTTTGTCTTTTACGGGACCACATGCCATATTGAGTCACTAGGGCACACCTACCGATATTATGGATAAGATTTACTCTGATTCTGTGAGATTTCTTACTATTCTTGGAATAGAAAGGCGCCTTCCTTCTTTATCCTACTTTTTTCTATAAGCTAGTGAACTTAGTAACTGGATCTTTTTTCCAACTCGCCCTCTTTATTTTTCTTCTCTCCAAAAGCCAGGATTTAGTTGATTTTCCATCACTCATCACCTCACAACTCAACTTTTTCCAACTCAGAAGAAAGAGAAGAACAAGTGTGCATGCTTCAATAGGGGATTTCATCTTGAGAGTTCCTGTATGAAGAAGACCATTGACATGATGGCTCAACTTCTTGAGAAGAATAACACCCCTCTTCCAGATGGCGCAAGGAAGAAGGAAGGAGGTTCAAATTTTGAAGACAAGGAGAGAGTACATGCTTTGATGGCAAGCACATCAAAATATTCATCTTTCATCATAGATTCTGGAGCTTCAAGGCATATGGTGTCCAAAAGAGAGCCTTTTTCCTCTCTTGATTCTTCTGGTGGTCCAACAATTGTGTTGGGAGATGACTCTGAAACTGCTTCCAAAGGTAAAGGTAGTATTGATCTAGATCATGGTTCTTTCACTAATATGTTGTTTGTCCCAAGTCTTGCTACCAATATTTTGTCACTCTAACATATGAGTCATACTGGGTCTCCTAAAAAGGTCATCTTCACCCCAAATTATGTGGAAATTTCTGAAATTTCTATAGGTAGAGATGTTTCCATTGGTACTGTTGATCATAGCTCAAAAGTATATAGGTTTTCCCACTTTGTGCCTTTCTCATCACCCTATTCTCTCACTCATGCCAATGAAGCAAGAAAACTGTGGCATGAGAGATTTGGCCACCTTAACTACAAGTATCTTTCCCAATTGCATGAGAAGAACATGGTCATAGGGATTCCCAACATCCAATTTTTCAAAGGAATCTATTAAGGTTGCATCCTTGGAAAACACCCTAAGCATAAGTATGAGAGAGCCAAGTCTGAGCAAACCTCTGCTCCCTTGAGCCTATTCATGGTGATATATCAGGTCCATTCTGTTGAAATTTGGTTGAGCTTTGATCTTTAATTATTTTAGATGCAGAGACTTGAAACAATGAGACAATTCAATCCATGAAATTCATACAACAATAACACAAGATATACCTTTGGGAAAATCCTCAAAATTATGAGAACAAAAACCCCAACAATTCTTCTTAGTATAATATAATGGATAACAGAGAATGCTTTCTTTTACAACATAGCAGATTGCTTTTGGAAGATAAGAGATCACCAAACACTCTTGATGAAGATACAAAAGCAATAGAGAAGAGAGTTCAATCAGATGTGTGCCCAACACAACAATAACAAGTACGAATAATACCCCGCACAAAGAGAAGCTCCTTGCCTTCAATGGAGAAGAGAATTTGCTTCACATTGGATTCATCAATCATGTATAATATATTTATACATTATTCTCTTCTATTTTTATCTTCTAACTTTAGGATGAAATCGCCCTCAAACTGGATGTATTAATCTTGCATGCAGAGGTGTGCCCCACTTCTCATGCAATGCTTTATCTAACTAAGCTGTCACTCAGGATGAACTAGTCTCTTAACTGAAAGCTTGCCCACTTAGTGAGGTGGCTAACTTAAGTGTCAACATGCAAGTGTCACAACTCACGTGTCATCTTTTAGTTTAACATAAGTGTCGTCACGCAATAACACTTAGTTAACTAGATCTTCTTTGTTGTCACTTAGTTAACTCTCTTTAACTGAAGTGTCGTCTTTGAGTTTAACTAAAGTGAAAACACTTTAGTTAACTAGTCCTTCTTATTTAACACTTAGTTAACTGAAATCACGCTGATTGATTTATTTGAAGTGACCATTGTGAGTTCTTTAGTTAACTGAGGCATATCTTTAACTGATGCTTTAACTGAAGCATTGATTGAGGCATACATTAATACTTAATTGAAGTGTCTGCATGGGAAATTTTGAATTCTCTTGATTCTATGCTTTATCTTTTATTTCTTTATCTCTTACTACATGGTCAATATGTGTTAACTCTAACTATCCATCACATTAAATTATACTAAGAATAATTATCGGATGTTGTGACCATATTATATTATTCCGGACCAAATGATCATATGCTAAAGTAATTCATTTTAGAGGTGATCAATCTCTAAAGGAGACTTAATAGCAATCTGGTGATCATGGTTAATAATACATCACACAACATTAAATGCTTTTAACAAGTAAAGCATGACCTTTATACAGAAGGTCCACCTCTATATGGGAGGTTCATCTCATGGATACCTTTATACAGAAGGCTCACATGATAATCATGACTTGACACACAAGTCCAAAGTCTTGTCCAACAAGACTTTACAACATCATTACTTTGATCAAGTACCTCTATACGAGAGGAATAACCTTTACACGGAAGGCAATCAAAGTGATCACCTCTATACATGAGGATCAATCTTGGCTGTACAAGATTGGTTTGGAGAATGTCTCTTGATGCTATATATTTAACATATTCCCCAATTTGTATTTGAACACCTTACCTTCGTTGATGAATTTTCTAGATTTTGTTGGGTCTTCTTCCTTCAATTCAAGTCTGAAGTTTTTGGCTTTTTCAAGATTTTTAAAGCCTCAGTCGAGAACTGGTCTGTAGGAAGATCAAATTCCTCAGATATGATAATGGCAGGTGTTGAGCCCAGAATTGGCCCTTTTTAATAATCTTTAATCACCTTTCCTGTCCCTGTCCTACAACACTTATCATGGCAATCAGACCTATTGTCCTTACCTTATTCCCCAAATTACCAAGGTATGACTAATCATTGTTTTATTTTATTAATGCTCATGATTGTGATAATTAAAGCTGTGCATCTCTCAATTGTGCTAACATGTTACGATTTATGAAGGTAGTTGAGATAAATGGACTGCAGGAAGATCGGGGCTGAACAAGTCGTGAAAGAAGGGATGCTCGTTGATTGGGGTTCAAATCATCAATTAAGGCACAGCTGTGACAGGGCAGCTGTAACAGAATGCGCTATCTTGAGTATGTTACTGATTGAGTCTAGCTGTGAACTGGAAGGACCGCCACTCTTGGGTCAATTGATAACTTTCTCATATTTTGATGTTTCTGTTATGCCACGTATTGTAACAGCTAGTTATTTAGGGTGCCTGAAGATCAGAGATCTTCATGGCTGCCCGATTATAGGGTTTGCTGTTATGATTTGTATAAATATGGGGAGTTGCCTCGACCCAGGGGTTGAACAGCAGACAATTAATTCATTGTATTAGCAGCCAAGCAAAACTGTGTACTCATTCTTTTGTTAATATAAGGGGTTACTTCTGAGCTAAAGGAATCCGTGTTGTTCAGCCAGCGTCTCTGTGTGAAGACTCGGCCCGTCTTCCACAGAGATTGCTGAGTTAAAATAGGATTTTGAATCCATTGTTGTGTGATGCTTTGTTCTTTCTTTTTGTGCACAGCAACAATATTTATTTGTGTGGATTTTCAGTATAGTTAAGGATTATATTTCTGTGAGATTGGTGAATGGTGTAGAATAACAGTCGACTGAGTAAAGGTTGCTTTATGCGTTTCATTTGCAATTACACACAGCTGTGTTCATCTTACAGTTAAAGTTGTGATCCCATGAGTCCTAGCAATTTATCTTTTCTGTTATGATCATTGATTTCCATTCGGCAATTCAATTTCTTAGAATAGTTGACTCAATCTTTTGCAATTGGATTTATAGATTAATGTTCAGTTTATGCTTTATGATTTCTAGAGTGATTAGATCAGACAAGTGATTGTTCTAGAATACGAATGAGATTTCTTTCCTGCAATTGTTAATTAGATCTGATACCATTTCTTATTGATGCATGATAGAGAGGAATTGAAATGTAGCAGTTAGAAGGCAATTGGGATTGCATAGATTTTTGGGATGAACATGGATGATAGAAGATAAAAGTATTTACTTCTAATGGTTTGGTGTTTAAGCATAGATTGTGCACTTATCCTTTGAAACAAAAAGACTTTCTCGGGTTGACAATAAATTTCATATGCTCTGTGTGCATTGGTAACAATTTATCTGCATATAGAGTGCTTGACAGCAGGGAGTACATCAAATATGATTTTCAACAATTTTGTGCTACTGTTTGCATTCAGATGCAATATTCAGTGCTATACACACCTTAGCAGAATGGTGTTGCTGAGATGAAGAATAGATCTCTCAAGGAGATGGCTACCTGCATGCTTGAGTCCAAATATTTGTCTCCAAGAATTTGGGTTGAAGCCATCAACTGTGCAGCCTATATTCAAAATAGGGTGCCTCATAAATCCTTGAAAGGAATCACTCCTTTTGAAGCTTGGACTAGGCATAATCGTGACGTGTCGCAATTCAAGAATTTTTTCTCAAAGGCTTGGGATAGAATTCCACCTGAGAAGAGAAGGGATTTACAACCCAAAATCCAACCATGCATCTTTGTTGGCTATCCAGAAGACTCCAAGGGTTACAAGTTGCTGAATATGATCACTCAAAAATATTTCATTGAAAGAAGTGTTCAATTCGAATAAGAACCCTTGCAAGCAGTGGAAATTGGAGAATCCTCTGAACCACCACCTATTGAAGTAAGTGAAGTTTCTCATGAAAGTTCTAATTCTGATATTTGTGATGATGAAGACCATATTATTGCAGATCCAAGTTCACCTACAAGGCCTAAAAGGGATGCAACAAATCTTGAAGCAGCTGGAGAACTTGTGGGGAATCCTTAAGATCGTGGGAGGACTAGATCTCAGTTTGAGAATGTTCTTTCTGTCAAAGACCCTTTCCTACTTGAGAATTGTTTTTTGATGGTTGAATCAGATCCTCAATCATATGAATAAGCCTCACATGACCCAAGATGGAAGGCTTCCATGGATGAGGAATTTCATTCTCTTCAAAAGAATGGAACATGGGAGCTAGTCAAGCTTCCTCCTGGTAGAAAGTTGGTGAAGTGTAAGTGGATTTTCATAACCAAGTTTGTTGTTGATGGTGCAACAATTAAGTACAAGGAAATTTTAGTGGCTAAGGGCTTCTCCCAAGTCCATGGCCTTAACTACAATGATTCCTTTGTACCAGTTGCAAAGATGGATTCAATAAGACTAGTTCTGGCAATTTCTGTATCCAAGCGCTGTGAAGTGCATTGCATGGATGTAAGAGTGCTTTCCTCCATGGAGAACTTGATGAGGATATCTATATGCAGCAGCCATAATGGTATATTTATGATCCTAACCTTGTGTGTAGGTTTAAGAAGTCCTTATATGGGCTTAAGCTATCATAGCATTTGAACCTATATAACCTGTGTTTTCTTAAAATAGAAATATTCTGCACAGTTCCTGGGATACTCCCATGTTAAAACCCTAGTATTTCCACTGATCATCCATGAAATTGCTCAATTTTAATCTATCGTATCAATATATAGCCAACTCTTTTTAAAAAGAAGCGTCGTTCAACACAGATCCTTGAATACTAACAGGAGCAAACCCTAATATTTCCCAACAATAATGGAATCCGTCCAACTGCCTGTAATTTACACTAGAACAGATGTCTATAGCAAGTTTCCGATATAATTAATAACATAATTTTATAGGTTTCCTGCAGAATTCATCACATAACCCGTTGTTAGCCGGTTGATTGTACACATAACCTCTGTCTAGCCGATATGTCACCACCGACAAATAAATTACCATGCCTACTTCATTGATACACCAAAACCTAGTCTAATAAATCCAAGCAAGGTATGCATTGAAGACAGGCATATTTCTACTACAATTGAAAACCTATTGCAGAAACTAGATGGTGACTTTCTCAATTAATTTCTCGATTGTTTCCTATTCAGGTAATTTCTTGCAATATGATTTTGCAAAGACATTACGAAAAAATAGATAAAGGAAAAGACATTGCAGAAATAAACCGCAGCTTACCGTATATGTAGAACCTTTAAAGGATCCCCCAAATCTCGACCAATTCGGATTAAACAAGCACTAGCTTAAATGTTACGAAGAGCCGACTCTGCTAAGCCTACGATTGTTAGGGATCGAGCAGAAATTCCGACATAACTTTGAGGTATTTTCGGCTAGATCTCCTCAAATTTTATGCGCGATTGTTTGGATACTTTGTGTTTCAACTTCCGGACGATGAAATCCTAATTTTGCAACAAACAATTTTGATGAAATTCTTTTTATTAGTTCGTAGAAATTTATATGCGACGTCTAATCTTATATGACCAACCGGCGAGCCTTATTAAACAGACAGACTCGCCTTTAAGGCGACCTGTTTAGTGTCAGAATCATCCATGTCCATGGCATGAGCATGGCATCCATGGAGAGGCCCTTCGGCTGCAGTTATCGGATCCGGTGACCGGAAACTCGAGTGCGTTGAAAACCTCCCACCACACGTCCACCACACGTCAGGTTGTCCCCTCACGCTATGTTGTAGCTATCAGTTCGTGTTTAATGCAATCGTCAAATTTGAATATAGTGAGCGGGCGAATTTGAATTCGAGCAAATTTGAATCTAGCTGCCGAAGGTTGTGAAATTGTGAATCATTCAAGCTACAAAGCCGGAGCCTGAACAACGTGAGGCTCAGAAAAATATTCAATGCCTTCGACAGCGACGGTGATAGGCGGATGATGGATCTCTGTCCACGAGCTCAGCCATTCCCTTCAGAGGTTCGGCTTGCCCATCTATGGAATTGTTTTCTGCCACGATTTTAATTACTTTAAATAACATCTGTAGAGGAAATGGAGCCGTCCGAAATAGCGGAGCAGATCCAAGCGGTTGGAGAAGCGGCCGCTAGAGACGATATTGCATCCATAAAGGGTGTGCACTACGGAGCGGCCGCTTGATATCCGAGGTAGATTGAGACTTGTTTTTTTCATCCTATTTGCCCTTACTTTGACTCTGCTGCTCTTCGGTATATAGGGGTAGAACCAGCGAGTTATTCAAAAACAGGGAGTGCTCGCAGCTTTGGCTATCGTCTTCTCAGGTATGTAAGATTTCTATTGCCTTTGAAGCCGGTTTACAGCTCTGTTATTTTTCAATATTGTTGCGGTTTACTGTATATTTGTCCATTCTGTTTCATTTGAACAGACTCAATTCTCCTTTAAACTTTACAAGTTAAATTTCTGGAAAAGTTTTAGCCTCATTGCCGTTTTGTTTTCTGTTCCTCCTAAGTTTTTGACTCCGCCCGGAGAAAATTTAGCTCTTTGCCGTAAAATTTGTTCAATTATGTTGCTTTGAGCGGTGTTTTAAATTGTTGTCGAGTTTAAAAGTGTCTTCTGAGGCCTGGGTTTTGGCTGTGTTTCTTTTCTAGCTCTCAGTGGCGATTCGGTATTCATCTCCAGTATTAGGGGTTTGAGCTGCGGTTTTGTGTTACCTTCAATTGTTTTTCCCCTACATTCAAAAGCTCTGAAACTAGTGTTTGAAGCGAAGTCTTCTGGTTCTTTGGAGTTATCTTTTGTTTTTCCCCTAATTTCAAAAGCTCTACCTGCAACTAGAGTTTGAAGTGAGGTTTTCTGGTCTTGGACGTTATGTTCGAATTTCAGGCTAAAATATGGTTTTCGTGATACCGCTAAAATACATTTATGTAGTACTATTTTCAATCGGCATTTCTAGGGTCACCGGCATTTTAGGGTTCAAGTACATTATTGGGGCTATTATCTCTTAGTCCCAGGTTTTGGCAAGCCGTGGGTGGTCAATAGGCTAGGAGACGCGCATGCAGAGGCTTCTCTATTTTGAGTGTAGTGAAATCAATCGTCTTTGCTGGCTTGTGAATAGTCTTGTCTGTGTGCACGTTTAGGCCTAGCGTTATATCCCAGGCATTCTACGTTGAAACTGAGCTACTTTTCTTGTTTTAGGGGTAGATTTTTTATTTATTCATTTTTATTTTTAATTTAAGGCACCCATTTCTTGCTGTAGGCATGCTTCTACCTACTGTAATTGTTTTTAATGAAAGTCTGCATCATTGTTAGAAGAATCCACTGCAGATATTTTAGCGGGGAGTTGTTGATTTAGGCTCTTTTATGCAGATATTTTATCCATATTCGTGGTGAAGATGAAGAGCACAAAGGCCAAGGTTGACCAGAAGCAAACGGGAGAGAAGTATGTATTTAAGAAGGCTTATATGACCTTACTATAGCTGTTTAACTTTCTCATTTAGTAATACAAGTATTTTATTCTAAAATTGTGTTTTAGCCCTCTAAGGGAATATGTTTTTGTTCTTTTACAGTATTTTGTTGTCTTGTAAACTAAATCGTGGGCTATTGCTCTTATTCGTCGTGATGTCTCGTAGGAAAATTGGAAAAAGGAAGCCTGCGACCGAAACCCAAATTAAACGCCAGATAAAGAAGGACAAGAAAGCTAAAAAGGACCCAAACAAGCCAAAGAGGCCTCCCAGTGCTTTCTTTGTTTTCTTGTAAGTCGAACTCAGTCTTTTTGAGTACCGTGGACTGAATAATATTTCACTCTACTGTCTGCTATACTGCCTATTTACCTTTCATGCCATTGATGATATTATTAATGTCTCTTTCGTCTATAAAGAAGTCGAACTCGAGTATGCAGCATCGCAACTTGGATCCTTAGGTCTAATATAAAAGCTTACCGTTTTTCTTTTGCAAGCTGTAATATGATTTTTGTTCTTTTATCCTTTAGTTCGTTGGGTGTTATAGCAAAAACTCAATGATATAGTTTTTAAAATGCAGGGATGAGTTCCGAAAAGAATACAAGGAAGCAAACCCTAACGCGAATTCAGTCTCAGCGGTGAGTATAGGGTGTTATTTTGTCTAGTGTACACGTATTTGCTATGTCTATCTTGCAAGCTTTTGATCTGCAGCACCCTATAATTTTTGTATTTTGAGCTTTTGTAGGTCGGGAAAGCTGGGGGAGAAAAATGGAGAGCAATGAGCGACGCGGTCAGTTACAGTTTTTTGAAATTCACCGATTAGATTGAAATTCTATGTAATTCATATATTTGTTGGTATGTTGTCTTAACCGGATTCCTATCTTTTAACAGGATAAGGCTCCATATGTAGCTAAGGCTGAAAAGAAGAAGTCTGAATACGAGAAATCAATGTCTGCATATAATAATAAACAGAAGGTAATGATGCTCTTTTGTCCTTGAATGCGAAAATATTACAGTTTTTGTACGCTTGCCCTTTATAAATTTCAAGGCATTTTATAAGTTAATGCTTGCCCTCTTATGTTTGAACATGAAATGATTACTGTTTTGGTATATTGTTGCCCATTGTAAATTTGTGCTCTTTTATATCGAATTTTAGGATGCCAGTACTGAAGAAGTAGCCGAAGAGTCTGACAAATCAAAGTCAGAAGTCAATGATGAAGAAGATGATGAAAGTGGCGAGGTAATGTGTTTTGCTGTGTTTTAGAACTATTTTAGACATATCTGTACTACTTGAGGCAATGGTTGCATGCTTTACTGATTGTCGTTTGCTGTTTTACATGCTGTATCATTCATACCTATCTCACAGGAGGATGATGACGAGTAATTCAATGGTGTGGACTAACTCTCTGGATATAGACATGTATTATTATAGAACGATCTTCTGATTAACGTAGGATTTCTGAACTAGGTTATTATGCCCTGACACTCCTAGTTTTGCACACTTTGGGAGTAGTCTGTTCAATCTCGGCCAGATTAATTCTGTTCTCTTGTATGCCGAATTTCAATGGATTATGTCTTGAACATTTAATTGTATTTCAGAACCGAGGGCCCATTTTGTAGGCCATCACTTATCTTAATGTCAAAGAACCACACTGTATAATTTCTATCGCATGTCTTAGTTTTAGTAAGACCTCTTTTGAATGAATGTCACATTTATTTGCAAAATGATGCCAACTTGTTTTTGATTTCTCTTCTGATATGTTGTCAATATTGAAGCTGAATGGCTGTTTTATGTACAGAATGCTTCAATTAATTAAGTTTTCCTATTCATTGATAGACTGTTGAATAGAGGTGACAATTGCAAATGTTTCAAATTAATTAAGTTTTGAATGTACATGTTTGAGAGGCAACATTTGCTTTATATGGATGAAGCAATCACTTATTCATAATATCTTTATTGGTCATTATAGAAATGTACTCTGATGGCATTAAGGATGCATTCATAATTCATATATTGAAGTCCAAATAACTTGGAAAAAGGCTACAAATTCCAGGACACGTTGTAAAATACTCCGGAGTCCGAACGACATATCCTTAGTATGACGATTTTCAAGTAGAGGGATACAATTAATTCAAAACCAAAATACTAGGATGGGTGCGAGAAACCTATAAATGGTTGATTGTCTCACTTGGTACAACATATAAATGATTAATTGGATTCCTTGATGCATCTTTATGAAGAATGCGATAAACCCATAAATTTATAGTTAATCGTCTCACTCGTTAAAACATAGAAATGTTTAAGTGGCTTAGTTGATACATCCTACAAAGGTTTAGTTGACTAAAATAAACAACAGTTGATTACATCAAATAAAAAAAATGAGATTCTTGATTGTCCATTCAAATGAAGATTCATACTTCTACCTATTGCCCATTCAAATGAAAATTGTCTTTCTAACCACCTTATAATCATAGTTTTCAAGGATCTATTTATAGATTTTTCTAAGATTGGGTTTACTACTTCCACCTATTGCCCATTTTCTGGGACAGTGCCTTCATTAACTTGTTAATGACCAAGGAATTGTCGCAAAAAAACTATAGCATCATTACTCTATTCTTAACTATAGTTAACACAAAGTTGTTAGTCTAAATGGGTCATCATTAATAACACAAAGTTGGTAATCTTAATGGGCTATCATTTCATGACATAATTCCTAGTTTTAATGGGCTATCATTTCACAATATAATTGCTAGCCTTAATGGGCCATCATTTAAACATAATTGTTAAGTCATATTTTCCGACCTTGCCTTGTATCTAATGAATTGCCCATTAGAGGAAACACAATTTACTAGGATTGCAAAAATCAATTTTTTCATGATTAGCACCATACATAAAACCTTGGGTGGATTTATCAATTAATAACTCACCAACATTTGTTGGTTGTCTCTTTGTTGATTGACTTACTTTTGTAGTCATTTAGTGGCTTTTGACACTTGGAATGTTGAGATTTGTTAGAGCTTAAAAAATCTGGACATTATGAGAATCAAATGTCCCCATAAAATAAGGTCCGTCATTGAATGTGTTTTTTTAGGATGTTCATCCATTGTAGATCCCATCCAAACATTTATAGTTCTAATCTAACTTTTCAATATTTTTAGAGGTGTTGAGTGCATGGTCATTTTAGTTCTAATCTAACTTTTCAATATTTTTAGAGGTGTTGAGTGCATGGTCATGGATAACTACGTCATGGATAACTAGGTAAGTAATTGTTTTTGCTTATATCATACATAACATATAGATGCTATGGCCATAACTTCCACCTAAGGATGAGTGATGAGAAGATTCTTGTATTGAGGAGCCTTTGTCTTCCAAATTTTAGACAATCTACCTTTCATGGACAAGCTCCATAATCGCTTCGTATTCAAGCTTTGAAGAAAACTCATTTAGGGACAATTGCCAAATATCTATATAGTGCCCCTTTCAATCAATAGTGTGAATATAGTTCCTACCCTATTGCTAAACAAGGTTGGAATGGAAATTGTTGTAATGAAACTATCCTTTCATCATATTGAGGTTTAGATATGGAATTTGTAGTAATAAAACTATCCTTTCATCATAATGGGGTTTAGATAACCATAATAATTGAGTATGTTCCAACCCTCGCATCTTCCACTTCCCACCTTCCCACCTTCAACCTTCCAATGATAGGGAAAGATACATGGCTTTCCAATTATTGGAAACATTTCTAGTACTTTTTAGGGGATTCCTTATCCAATCCACGATAGAAACTAGTTAATTATTCTATAAAATTATTGATTTCCATGGACTCCAAAACGACTCCATGGGCTCTTTGATACTTAAGATTTTCCAAATACATTGCTTTGTTTCAAGATTGCCCCTTAATTTTAGGAAGGGTAATAAGTTTAACTTTGGCCTCTGCAAGAGTGACTAGCTCAAAGAGATTGGTTATCCTCCTAGGAAATCATTCCACGAAAATAAGAGCAGATTTTAATGATTTCAACAAGATTTTGATTGTTTTGACTCGTATGTTTTAGAAAAATGTTGGACTCCTTGTGCTACCAAATTTAGGGAACTTGTGTTAATTTCTCCTTTTGATTCTATAGTTCTTAGACAATGTTATAATTTTTTGTTGATTAGACAATGTTATGGTTTTTCAATGATGGGCCACCTTGTGAAAATAGATATTAATTTCTCCTTTTGATTTTATAGTTCTTAGACAATGTTTAGTATTTTGATGATTGGCCACCTTGTGAAGATAGATAGTGTTTTCATCTTCAAGGGCTAATTAGACAACTTGACTTTTCATTCACTAGTATGCTTCACGATCATGAAGCAACTTGTTTTTTTGCACTCTAGTACATTTAGGTAATGAGGTGTAATATTTCGATTTTGACTCCATTGCATTAAAAATGTAAATGATGTAAATATGCTAATTTGAATTCCTAGTGTGGAGCTCAAGGCTAAGGCCCAACTAGTGAATGGATAGGTATGTATAATGTTATAACTTGTTTGGATTGTTTGGTTGGCTTTTATATTGACTTAGAGTATATGTAAATATTATGTGCATACATAATAAAATGGTCCAACAATGGTTGTGTAAGAAGCACCAAAGGGGTTATGATTCCATCAGAGGGGAAGAGGAAGGGGCCCTATGGGAAATCATATTCTAAGTTGTCAAGTGTCAACCTTAGAATTCACACCTAAATTTTTTCGTGTGTTGAGAATAAGCCAATTATCTCTTTTTTTGACCATTTTCCAATCATTGATGCATGTGTGTGGTTGGTGGGAAAAGTCATCTCATGTAGTTATTGTAGCATGGGATTGATTGCACTTTTGTGACAGTTTTGTCATGACAGAAGTCATTCTGCAGTTGCCAGGAGTCTTTTTCCTATTGCTAGAAGTTATGTTAGTTGTCTTGTCACCATTTTCTCATATCTTTTGGAGTCAACCCCCATTTGGTATCATTCTTTTATGCAAGTTTAGAGGTTGCAGGGCTCTCCATTGATGTCCAAGAATTCATGTTGCTGTTTTGAATCCAAAAATTTGAATTTGGAGACCATGTTGCAGTTTTGGGAGTGGGTTTTGTTGGCTGTAGGTGAGTAGAGAGGTTGGGCAAGCTAGGAACCCTTACCCATGAGTTTTGTTATTCATAGGTGCTTGATAAGCCACACATTGAGGTTAAGGAAGGCCCCTATATAGCTCTGTATGAACATTTGACTAAGCATAGAGAGCATAATGGGTTGTGCGTTGAGAGATAGAAGCTCGTAGGTGTTTCTTTCGCCTTTGTGGACTCATAGCCCAGTTTGGGTGTGAACGTGGGCGCTGAAATAGTACAGGCTGGACAAGTTCTATGGTTGGGTGGAAAAATGCTCTTACATAGCCAGTTGCTTGGATCTGCATTGGATAAAGATAAGTATTCTCATGTATTTGAATCTGGATGTTTTATTTGATGCCTGTAATGTTTATGCTTATATTTGCATATTAGATGCGTGCATAGATTTGAATTCCGTTGTGCATGTTTATTTACATTTATGCACACATTGCCTTGTTGAAAAACGTATTATGGATCTGGGGCGAAATTTGAAAGTCCATATTTTTCGAGTGTCCCCTCTCGTTGGTCGAATTGGGTGAGGGGGACATTACATGAGGTTTTTTGACATGTGGATCCCCAAGGTTGGATTTTCATGTAGTTGCTCAATTTTAGCTTCCAAGGACTTTAGTGAGCCATCGTGTTCTTTATATGTTGGATCAATTGAGCAACCACCACTATTTTGAGGGATTTTAATGAAGTTGGCCAATTGTCTACCAGGGGATGAGTTGGGATCAATATGGGTCCACTTTGATGAATGCACAATGTTTCCAAATGTCTTCGACAATCTAGGCTAGGTTAAACTTAAATGGTGTTTGAGGTTTGTTGGTTGCCAATGCTAAATGAAGGACATGGTTGTGATTTGACCCACCCCCTAAAGTCACCCACATCCTGTAGGCATTCACTTGACTTAGAATGGACTTTGAAATGAAGAACTTGTCTAACTACTTGGAGACCCTAACATTTTCAACTTGCTTGTTTCTCCATATGGGTCTTAAGGTTATCGACTCAATATCAACTAAAGAGTGCTGAGCTAAATTGTATCGAATAAAATATGCAATGGGATCATCCTGTAGGCATTCACTTGACTTAGAATGGACTTTGAAATGAAGAACTTGTCTAACTACTTGGAGACCCTAATATTTTCAACTTGCTTGTTTCTCCATATGGGTCTTAAGGTTATCGACTCAATATCAACTAAAGAGTGCTGAGCTAAATTGTATCGAATAAAATATGCAATGGGATCATCTTGTAGGCATTCACTTGACTTAGAATGGACTTTGAAATGAAGAACTTGTCTAACTACTTGGAGACCCTAACATTTTCAACTTGCTTGTTTCTCCATATGGGTCTTAAGGTTATCGACTCAATATCAACTAAAGAGTGTTGAGCTAAATTGTATCGAATAAAATATGCAATGGGATCTTGGTGGGGGGATACACCCCATACTTCCTCCCTTGCTAACGTAAAGTTCATTTCAATACCCAAAATTATATTTTCATAGTTCATCAAATCCATCTTGAATAGTCTTCGTTAGATATCCTTTCTTTGTATGTAGGGACCATATAAATTTAAATTAGTATAGTGAGAAATTGACTTAGTGTTGATGCACTGTATGCATAATCTTGCTCTAATCGAATAGTTTTTAATTAACGTGAACTTTCAACGGTGCCAAGTTGTGAGCAACTTATTGGAAAACTTGAGTAATCCACCCAAGTAAATTCCCACTCTTTAAGAATAGATTGCAAACTGGTGTTTGAGGTTTGTTGGTTGCCAATGCCAAATGAAGGACATGGTTGTGAAGGACATTGTTTGAGGAAGTTGATAGAACATAGCTTTTGGGCTTGATGGGACAATGCAATTGTTAGTATGTATAGTTTCCAAATTACACCCAAACTTTGGGAAAATAGGTACCAACTTGACAAATCATAGGCAGGTCAAAAGCTATATATAAATTGTAGATTTGAATATAGTTATTTTGAATTAATGTATGAATGTATGAATATAGTTATACATTTTGAATTAATGTATGAATGTACGAATATAGTTATACATTTTGAACCAACTGTTCAGGGACGATGCAGTCCTATCACATACATTTTGAACTAAACGTTTAGGGATGATGCAGTCCTATCATGTACATTTTGAACTAAACGTTCATGGACGATGCAGTCCTATCATGTACATTTTGAACTAAACATTTAGGGATGGTTCCGCCAACAACGCTCACAGTTCCACCAACAACGCTCATGGTTCCATAGCTAGAGCTCATGGTTCCACCAATAATGCTCATGGTTCCGCCAACAACTCTCATGGTTCCAGCGACAATGCTCACAGTTCCACCAACAACACTCATGGTTCCATAGCTAGAGCTCATGGTTCCACCAATAATGCTCATGGTTCCACCAACAATGCTCATGGTTCCATAACTAGAGCTCATGGTTCCACCAACAATGCTCATGGTTCCTCCAACAACGCTCACAGTTCCACCAACAACGCTCATGGTTCCATAGCTAGAGCTCATGGTTCACCCAATAATGCTCATGGTTCCGCCAACAGCTCTCATGGTTCCACCGACAACGCTCACGGTTCCACCAACAATGCTCATGGTTCCATAGCTAGAGCTCATGGTTCCAACAACAATGCTCATGGTTCCACCAACAATGCTCATGGTTCCATAGCTAGAGCTCATGGTTCCACCAATAATGCTCATGGTTCCATAACTAAAGCTCATGGTTCCACCAACAATGCTCATGGTTACACCAATAATGGTCATGGTTCCATAGATAGAGCTCATGGTTCCACAACCAATGCTCATGTTCCAGCAATACTGATCATGGTTCCATAAATAGAGCTCATGGTTCCACCAACAATGCTCATGGTTCCGCCAACAACGCTCACGGTTCCACCAAAAACGCTCATGGTTCCATAGCTAGAGCTCATGGTTCTACCAATAATGCTCATGGTTCCGCCAACAACTCTCATGGTTCCACCAACAACGCTCACGGTTCCACCAACAACGCTCATGGTTCCATAGCTAGAGCTCATGGTTCCACCAATAATGCTCATGGTTCCACCAACAATGCTCATGGTTCCACTAACAATGCTCATGGTTCCACCAATAATGATCATGGTTCTATAAATAGAGCTCATGGTTCCACCACCAATGCTCATGTTCCAGCAATAATGATCATGGTTCCATAAATGATCATGGTTCCAATAATGACCATGGTTCCAATAATGATCATGGTTCCACGGACAGTGCTCATGGCTCCACCAACAATGTTCATGCTTCCATAACTAGAGCTCATGGTTCCACCAATAATATTCATGGTTCCATAACTAGAGCTCATGGTTCCGCCAACAATGTTCATGGTTCCATAAATAAAGCTCATGGTTCCATGAACAGTGCTCATGGTTCCACCCACAATGCTCATGGTTCCACCAATAATGTTCATGGTTCCATAAATAGAGCTCATGGTGGAACCATGAGCTCTAGTTATGGAACCATGAGCATTGTTGGTGGAACATGAGCATTGTTGGTGGAACCATGAGCTCTAGCTATGTTCCCATGAGCTCTATTTATGGAACCATGAACATTATTGGTGGAACCATGAGCATTGTGGGTGGAACCATGAGCACTGTTCATGGAACCATGAGCTTTATTTATGGAACCATGAACATTGTTGGCGGAACCATGAGCTCTAGTTATGGAACCATGAATATTATTGGTGGAACCATGAGCTCTAGTTATGGAAGCATGAACATTGTTGGTGGAGCCATGAGCACTGTCCGTGGAACCATGATCATTATTGGAACCATGGTCATTATTGGAACCATGATCATTTATGGAACCATGATCATTATTGCTGGAACATGAGCATTGGTGGTGGAACCATGAGCTCTATTTATGGAACCATGATCATTATTGGTGGAACCATGAGCATTGTTGGTGGAACCATGAGCTCTAGTTATGGAACCATGAGCATTCTTGGTGGAACCATGAGCATTATTGGTGGAACCATGAGCTCTAGCTATGGAACCATGAGCGTTGTTGGTGGAACCGTGAGCGTTGTTGGTGGAACCATGAGAGTTGTTGGTGGAACCATGAGCATTATTGGTAGAACCATGAGCTCTAGCTATGGAACCATGAGCGTTGTTGGTGGAACCGTGAGCGTTGTTGGCGGAACCATGAGCATTGTTGGTAGAACCATGAGCTCTATTTATGGAACCATGATCATTATTGCTGGAACATGAGCATTGGTGGTGGAACCATGAGCTCTATCTATGGAACCATGAGCTCTATCTATGGAACCATGACCATTATTGGTGTAACCATGAGCATTGTTGGTGGAACCATGAGCTCTAGTTATGGAACCATGAGCTCTAGCTATGGAACCATGAGCATTGTTGGTGGAACCATGAGCTCTAGCTATGGAACCATGAGCGTTGTTGGAGGAACCATGAGCATTGTTGGTGGAACCATGAGCTCTAGTTATGGAACCATGAGCATTGTTGGTGGAACCATGAGCTCTAGCTATGGAACCATGAGTGTTGTTGGTGGAACCGTGAGCATTGTCGGTGGAACCATGAGAGTTGTTGGCGGAACCATGAGCATTATTGGTGGAACCATGAGCTCTAGCTATGGAACCATGAGCATTGTTGGTGGAACTGTGAGCGTTGTTGGCGGAACCATGAGCATTGTTGGTGGAACCATGAGCTCTATTTATGGAACCATGATCATTATTGGTGGAACATGAGCATTGGTGGTGGAACCATGAGCTCTATTTATGGAACCATGATCATTATTGGTGGAACCATGAGCATTGTTGGTGGAACCATGAGCGCTAGTAATGGAACCATGAGCATTATTGGTGGAACCATGAGCTCTAGCTATGGAACCATGAGCATTGTTGGTGGAACCATGAGCTCTAGCTATGGAACCATGAGCTCTAGCTATGGAACCATGAGCGTTGTTGGTGGAACCGTGAGCGTTGTCGGTGGAACCATGAGAGCTGTTGGCGGAACCATGAGCATTATTGGGTGAACCATGAGCTCTAGCTATGGAACCATGAGCGTTGTTGGTGGAACTATGAGCGTTGTTGGAGGAACCATGAGCGTTGTTGGAGGAACCATGAGCATTGTTGGTGGAACCATGAGCTCTAGTTATGGAACCATGAGCATTGTTGGTGGAACCATGAGCATTATTGGTGGAACCATGAGCTCTAGCACTTGAATGCAAATGAGCTCTCATCTTATCAACATATTCTTCCTTGTTAAGAATAACCATTTCTCCTCCGTTATCAGCCTTCAGAATAACAATGTTATTATTATTCTTCAGCTCCTTCAACACTCTTCTTTCTTCTCTAGTAATGTTGGGTTTTGGGAGCGTGGCTCTTCTTAGGGGCAACGCACTATCCTGATGCATCTCCTCAGCTTCATTGTCTGGAAGGTGTTTAATTCTTTCCTCAATGCTACAAATAATGTCCTCAATAGGAATCTTTTTGGGGGCAATGAAAAAATTAAGACCTTTCTCTAAGAGGTTTCTGGAGGGCGTAGTTAATTCTATGCTTCAGAGGTTGACGATAGGTCGGTTGGGATCCCTACCTTTGGTTTTGGGTTCTCTGTTGTCCGTGATTAGCTGGGAAGTATCCATTGATGTTTGCGTTGATCCTCATTAATCTATCACCCATATCCATTGAGTATAGTCATAACTTACCAATTTCTCATGGTTTTGAGAAATCCACTTAGCACTCATTTCATTGGGTGATGCTCATGGTTCCATAATTAGAGCTCATGGTTCCACCAACAATGCTCATCGTTCCACTGATATTGCTCATGGTTCCACCAACAATGCTCTGGGTTCCATAACTAGAGCTCATGGTTCCATGGATAGTGCTCATGGTTCCACGAATAATTCTCATGGTTCCATGGATAGATAGTACTCATGGTTACACTAACAATGCACATGGTTCCATAATTAAAGCTCATGGTTCCACCAACAATGCTCATGGTTCCATAACTAGAGCTCATGGTTCCATAAATAAAGCTCATGGTTCCACGGACAGGGCTCATGGTTCCATAGCTAGAGCTCATGGTTCCACCAGTAATGCTCATGGTTCCACCAACAATGCTCATGGTTCCATAACTAGAGCTCATGGTTCCACCAACAATGCTCATGGTTCCATTATTAGAGCTCATGGTTCCACCAACAATGCTCATGGTTCCACTGATATTGCTCATGGTTCCACCAACAATGCTCATGGTTCCATAACTAGAGCTCATGGTTCCACGAATAGTGCTCGTGGTTCCACGAATAGTGCTCATGGTTCCACCAACAATGCTCATGGTTCCACGGATAGATAGTACTCATGGTTACACTAACAATGTACATGGTTCCATAATTAAAGCTCATGGTTCCACCAACAATGCTCATGGTTCCATAACTAGAGCTCATGGTTCCATAAATAAAGCTCATGGTTCCACGGACAGGGCTCATGGTTCCATAGCTAGAGCTCATGGTTCCACCAGTAATGCTCATGGTTCCACCAACAATGCTCATGGTTCCATAACTAGAGCTCATGGTTCCACCAACAATGCTCATGGTTCCATTATTAGAGCTCATGGTTCCACCAACAATGCTCATGGTTCCACTGATATTGCTCATGGTTCCACCAACAATGCTCATGGTTCCATAACTAGAGCTCATGGTTCCACGAATAGTGCTCGTGGTTCCACGAATAGTGCTCATGGTTCCACCAACAATGCTCATGGTTCCACGGATAGATAGTACTCATGGTTACACTAACAATGTACATGGTTCCATAATTAAAGCTCATGGTTCCACCAACAATGCTCATGGTTCCATAACTAGAGCTCATGGTTCCATAAATAAAGCTCATGGTTCCACGGACAGGGCTCATGGTTCCATAACTAAAGCTCATGGTTCCCCCAACAATTCTCATGGTTCCATAAATAGAGCTCATGGTTCCACCAACAATGCTCATGGTTCCACCAATAATGATCATGGTTTCATAACACCCCCCAGGGAAAATCCAAGGGCCCCTTACAATTTTTTTTGAAAGTTGGACTTACGAGAGGGTTTTTTTGTATTAATTCCTTACTCGGCCATGTTTGAGGCCCTATAGGTCGTCTTTGGTGTGAAAAACATTCATTATCAAATAGATTAATTTTTCATTATAATGTAATGCTTATCTAACTCAAATAAAGTTAATCTTACCTAGCCTAAGTCAACCATATGCAACCAAGGTTCACTAAAGTAAACCAAGATTACCAAACACAAACAATAGTCAACCATGGTTCATTAAATTCAAACATGATTTGCTTTGGTTGGAAATGCACAAACAATAGTCAACCATGGTCATGGTCATGGTCACAAATAACACCCTTCCTTAACCATGGTCAATGTTGGTCAAGCATGGCCAACCTTAGCTATGCAATGTCAATAATCGTTAACTGAAGTTAGCCATAGTCACCATCCTTCACTAAAATAAACCATGGTCAAACATATTCAACTACAAAATGAAAATAAAATATTTATTTATTTACTCGTATTTGTATTTTTATTATTTTTATTTGTATTGTTTATATAAACAATTAAAATTACTATTATTTAATAGATCAAATCGATTCAAGAGACGCAAGGGAGGGTTTCTCTGATTAGTCAATCAAGAAAGTTGCTCATTATATAAACTCTGCAGACAAATTTTAACTACTTACTAAATAGGTTTAATGTGCCTGTGGCTTTCTAGAGCATTATAGCTAGCTTTATTTTATACAACGTTATAGAGCTTTATAGCTTTATTATATTATCATTAAAGAGTTTTATCGCTTTATATATTTATTCAATTCAAGTCAATACAATAAGCTTTCTATAGCTTTATGGCTTTATACAAATTTTCATTATTATCAACTAATGAAGGATCACTAATTACTCAATGTATGAATTCATTCCAATTTTGGCTTTATACAACTCTTGAGGTTTATCATTCTACTTTATTGAAACTATTTCATAAAAAAATTAACCGTTGTTTAATTTAATTTTTTTGGGTGTCTTTAATGCATGTCAACATCAACTTAATCCCTATGAATTGTAGGGTAAAATCACACCCTACAATCCAACCTTATTTAGTAGGATAAACAACCTTATTTATTAAGGACAAATAGGACCTCAAACCAATCAAAACTTCACCTCCAACAAATATAATCAGACCTTCAACCTATAGTTATAATTTTGCATTTAATCGACACCTTTCAACCAGAATATTGATAAACAAATTATGCTTTAAACATGCCACATTAAAATATAAATACTAACTCAAACTAAAATCCAAATTCAATCCCTCATAACAAAAGTTAGAATGCAACCTTTTCACATCTTCAAAATCAAAATGTAAATTCTTTGCGATTCATAAACTCCACCACCCAATGTAACCTATAGTTCCTTTCAAACCCAAAGTAATTCAACACTAACTACCTTCAAAGTGTTAATGCCAACTTTCAATTTAAATCTTTTAAAATTAATTTTTTCTTGTGCAAAGTAAAAGATTTAAAATCATTCTGGCCAATCAAATCAATTCATTATCTCAATTAAAAAATATTATCTCATAACACATTATGTATTATTTTCTAATTATTTTATTCTATATAACAAATCCTATCATATGTATTTACCTGAAATGTAATCACAAGTTATTCCTTAATACACTAACCAATATTCATCTTGGAATTAGAGTTTCCCATTACATATTTATGTGGGCATTAGAAGTAACTTTGCAAAAAATCCATATCTGAATTTGTAATAGAGTGAAGCCTTAATAGCTAAACAAATGTTTGTAGTTAAATTTTTAAATATGGTTTTTTATTATTTTTGTGAGGATAAAAGTGAAGAAAGAAGATCCATACTAAATTATAATAGAATTATATATATATATATTTTTTCAAAAAAAAAACAAAAAAAAAACAAAGAATACTTCAACTATGATACAAATTGTCTCACTCACTCATTTAACTTCACTTTATTATTACTTAAAAAATGAGTTATATATATAGGAGAATGACAAATAGATCCTAAAATGATGGATCTAGATATATAAAAATAGCTAATACACCTATAATCAATCTAAAACCAAACTTCAATCATAAATGATATGGTTCCAATGATAATCAATTGCCAACTCATTTCTACATCATTTTTAAAACTCTCTCTTAATGGACAAATGAATTCTCTAACAATCTCTATCACATAAAGTCTTCATGAGAGACATGTCCTCATCTTCAAATTTTACCTTCACATGGTTGGACTTCAGTATACTGCATCGTTTTATTGGCTTCCTCTCATCATAAATCAAACTAGGATTTTGCGGCTTACCCCTAACCATCACAATTCTCTTGAAGTGGATTCAGTTTATAATGAGCCATACATCACATCAGGTGGTTTCTAGCTAACCACGAACTTCCAGCTGTCATGACGAGTGTTTTTTAGGTCACCATGAAATTTACAATAGAACTTGTGGTTTTGGATGACCACTAACCATCATGATGGGGGGACTGATTTACAATGCACACACTTACTTGGGATTTCTTCGATGTGACTTCATCCTCAAACTTTATGTTTCTCCCTTAAGTACCTACATACAACTGATTATTGATCAAACTTTTTGTTCTTTCTTCTTTTATACTTGAAAACAAATGATCATTGATGTCCATATAAAAAACAATCCATCCACTGATATACATGGTTGCTATCCATTGTACTCACTAGTTCACTACGAATGATTTTCATTAACATTTTAAACCCTCCCTTATCATGCCTCGGTCCCTCACAACATCTCACACTATGAAATTACTCCATTTCACATAGTTCTCTAGGTATTCTCTTCACCTACATAGTTCATCAACATTTTAATCTCTCCTTTGTCATACTTTGGTCTCTCACAACATCTCACACTTTGAGATTACTCCATATCACCCCCCATTAATCAAAGGTTCAACTTCTTTGATTCATCATCAAGCTTAGATGCATGTTTTCTTTCCACCCTCATACCTATCGAAGTGGTTGATTCCACAACTTGATGTCACATCCTCTCGATGTAGAAGAAGGATACATGCTACATCATTACATGTTCTATCACACTAATGTGTGTAGTCCTTACTCAACACGGATTTCAAAACACCCGAGGAAGGCTAAAATTTATTTCTTTGGACCAAAAAATATATGGGGTGTCAAGTACAACTAATCATGCACCCCTTCTAACACATATGCATCATTACAACATTTCATCTCAGCTACAAGAAGCATTCAACATGCTTTACAACAATTCACTTTTTCCATCACTCCTTAATCTACAATATTTCTAAAATATTACAAGTCCATTACAGATGCCCATTTACATCTCATCATCATGCATACCTTTTTCTTTACTTATTCATTTGGATTCTTTCTTCTTTGTCTTTTACCCTTCATCTTTGTCAAAATATTCCTCTTTACTTTCTGCCTTCTTCAGATTATCTTTCATGCAACTCACAAATTTTTATATAACGTATGGTTTCTTGTTAGATAATGTAATGTCCAATAAATAAATGTATAATAATGGATTGACCAACTTAATTAATGCTCCTAAACCAAGCTTTATATATAATAAACTGATAAAGTTTAAAAATGTCATTGTAAAACTTGACTCACTTAACTTTCTTAACATGGCCTTTGATTACAATTTATTTTCCCATTTGCTAATGAACTCACAATCATTTTTCATGTTCTTTTTGTACAACACCTTACATACGCTTGGATGGATTTGTAAGAAGTACCAATTCAGCTCCAAAAGCTCGCATTAAGACCCTATTCTCTATACTGATATAAAATGGCACAGTACAAATAAGTTTAATCCCTTTACATAGGCTATAAATGCCATGCGTATTCATGTATTGCCATTTGTAAGATTCACCAAAATACTCCTTGGAGGAATAATAATCCCTTTCTCCTCTACATCACTTTGTCATGCTATAACCAATCATATCCTCGACACTGCCACAAGGCTCCATAGTCTCAAGCTTTGCAACGCACCCGTCGACAACATTATTAAGATGTACCATTAGGGTTTCCCGAATCACAACGTCACATCTTAAGCGATGTTCGTACCATCCTTTTCCATTTGTGGGGTTCTTTTGGTAGTGTTCAGATCGGATCCGTTTATAAATCACAGAGCGACCAATGGGTTGGTCATCACACATGAAGCCAAAACACATTACATAGTCGATCAAAGGCACAAATCCATCTCACATGATGTTCTTCTAACATTAGACCTGATTTAGAAACCACCACTGATACAAAATTCTACAAACGTTCATAGTCTTTATCCTCGAACCATAGAAACATAATTTGAGTACAAATATAGATACACATAACGATACAAAAAAAATACATAATAAAAAAATCCAATATAAATAAAATATGGAAGTGGAATTCTTATATATAATACTTTGATTAAATATACATCAATATATATTATAAATGTACATAGATCTATATAATAAAGTTAAACATATATAATATTTTTAATAAAATATTAAATATCAACCATTAAATATTAAACATAAAAAGGCATTCATATCTTTTTAGACATATTATTTACAACCAAACCTACTATTTAAGAAATAAAAATATTTTAAGTTTTCAACTTTTTCCAAGCATATTTTCCATCTTATTTTGTTCAGAGTGTTGGAAATCTTTAAAAAAGTTTTAGAATCGCATATATTAGCTATAAAAATTGCATAATTTAGTTGGGATGGGGGTATTCTAGGGTGTTGAATCTATTTAAGAATACAAAAACACAATTTAAACACTTTCAATTTAGATTTGATGAAACCATAATGCAAAATAAATGTAAGTTGATTCATTAATACCACAAATATGAAATATGAATACAGATTAAGTCATTAATATATCTAGTTACTAAGGAGTTGAAATTGTTCTAACCAATTTGCCTCTCCTATCATATGTACAAATTATATTCCTATGATGAAAAAAGGGTCTTTGACTTAAAACCATTGTCTTTAAAAATTGTGTTATCTAAATTTAAAAAACAAAATAGGTTCTCTTAAATGTAATAAAGTCTAGATTCCATAAACTTCATTTTAACAATTGATTGTAGGTTTAATTCTAAAAACAATTGTCCTTAAATGAAATGTTAAACAATATGAGATTATTTTTAAAAATATTAAATGATAAATTTTATAAACATTGACATTAAATATAAACACTATATATATATATATTATATTTTTTTAATTTTTGACATGTTAATTATATAAAAATAAGGAGTAACATAATGTACATCTCACTCTATGTCACTTCAATATTTCTTTAGAATTTCCAATATATATATATTACAAATATTCTTGAATTTTGTATGTGTCAATTATTTAAATATAAGGAGCAACATAATGTACATCTCACCCTGGGCACTTCCATATTCCCTTAAAATTTCCACTTAAGCTTTAAAATTATTTTTTCTTAAATTTATTGACATTGTTCAACTTGAAAAGAATTGCACAATTTCTTAAGCTTTTAGGAAATTTCCAAAATATTTTGGAGATACAATTAATAAAGAAACCAATTTCAAATATCTAAGTATAAATAGCACAATAATGTTCATCTCATCCTACATCACATATTGATAATAATGTTTAGTACTCAATTCTAACCTCTAAGATATAATCCATATACCATACTTTGAATAAAAACAATCAAGATCTCAGCAACATCGTCTCCAAAAAAAAAACTACCAAATACAATTTTATATTACTTTCTAAGTGGGCTTTTGTTAAGTTGGTGAGTGCTTTTCTAATCGTGTTTCAAATTAGAAATGTTATCGTAATTGCATTAATCATCATAATTTGATATGAGTGTCGTAGATTTACTTTAATTTATTTATCATTTTAGCAGACATTAAAAAAGAATGTTGAATGGTCAGAAACATGTTAGCATTTGCCAAAATTAATAAATTTAGTTAACATACATTAACTCAGACCAACCTGTATTGTGGAAGAATATTCTTTAGTTGAATAAAAGAGGACTGCCCAATTATATTTGACAATAAACATCTATAGGTTTAAGTGTATCTTCAAACGATCTTAAAAAATGCCATACACTAACCTTGGAAGATATGCACTATTGCCAATTCATTTTTAATTAGATGTTCAACTCCGCTCACGAGAGCTACTTTTCTCCAGGACCTGCATACTGGAATCATTACTTTAAAAACAACTACCATATTCTATAACCACTCCGTTGTTTAAGTGTTGTCAAGAAAACAAATACCATATACTAAAATCACTCAGTTGCTTAAGAATTTTCTAAGAGAGTACTACGATTTTAATCATTTTGTTTTTTAACAGCTCTGTAGTCAAATTTCAGTAAACGATAATGATAAAGGAAATGGAGATAAAAACTTTCACAACATTATTATTATATATAAAAAACTGGGAGTAGAAGCTGACGTCGAAGGGAATTTTGAAGCTGCCATTATGTAGTCCTTTTCTTGCCGCACTCTGGGATCTTGAACCAAATTACTGGACAGGTACTTAGACAATTCTGTTACAATTTCGACAGTTATATCTTTTTGTAAGATTTTGCAAAAATTTCAACAGCATTATAAGCAATTTCTGGATTTGGACTGTCTTTTATAAATTCGGATTAAAATACTGTGAAAAGATCGTCTCTCCCCTATAAAATGAAATTCATGACGAAATCTGTCCAATAAAGCAAATCCTTACCAAATGCAACACCTGATCTCTCAGTCAAACGCTCAATTCATACTCGATCTGTTATCCTTTTCCGTGCACCTCTACTGCAAATCCTTCTAGATAAGATTTTCGTAACAAAGCTAAAGAAATAAAGGATTCAAGCGTTAAGCTAAAGCTATATGCTAGTTCAAGAAAACTTCACAGAAAGCAATATGCTACTTCAAGAAAACTTCACAGGGACGAATGATCAACATAAACTCGAATTCGACCTCTTTGCGGACCAAATCGACCAATCTTGTACAGATTTTGACGAATTTGAGGAAGCATTATGACAAGATTAAAGAATACGAATTAAATAAGGTAGTCCCTGCTCGTAAGCAACCAGATATCACTAACCTGGTTTCACTAGACTTGCAACCAGATATCGAAGGCAGACCTGGTCTGCTACTAACGCTCTGGAATCTCCTCCAATAATTTATTGGAATTAGCCGTAAAACCAGGCCACATGGTAGGCAAATGGCGGGTTTCTTCGATTTAAATTTGAAATTTGAAATCCAAATCCATCTACGTCGTCAATTGGATCGTCCAGCTGACAGTTTTCTGCAGACGTACGTGCCATCAAGTCCTCCACCAGGTCAGCACACAGCACAGCGCGTTGGATGGATGACGTCGCTGCCAACAATTAAGTGATTAGATGGAAAGTTTTCCGGCAACGGAATCGCCAATCGATAGCTACCGGAAGAGTATCATGGAGGATGGATGGCCTATATGTCGGTTGATGCCATAGATGTATGTCACATGCCTCTGACACTAGATAGGCCAGACTTAAATGAATTTCTGTCTGTTTAATAAGGCTCGCCATGACCAACCTACCTGCCTAACAGTCAGACGTGGAAAAAGTAGCCCCCCGTAGGATCAGTTTTAAGGCGCTTGTCTGTTGCTGAGGGTGCTTAAAATTATGAAGTGAGCCATTAGGGTCTTATTAGTCCATGCCGAAAGGCTCGGTAAGGACTCCAGTGATCGATATGTCGTTTTTTCTTTGATTGCCTTACCGCTTTTATCCTACGTTTTACATATTTTTTATAATTTTTTATTATTTTGATCAATCAATGATTTGATGTTTTATTTGACTTCAAATCAAGGTCAATCAAGTGTATTGTTTTTGTTAAAGAATATATAAATTGGTGCAATTTTCAATCAAATTTCATAAAAAAAACTAATTTTCAATTAATTTTAGTTAAAAAAATTATGTAACATTTTATTTTGGGCATCTGCTTTAAAAAACTGTGATGACTTAATCTAAGCTAAGTTGCCACCACATGTTTGGATAAGCTCCCACATAAACATGCTTTCACATACATTTACAAAAACCTTCCACATGTCTTCATAAGTGATAAGTTATTCTTTAAAGAATTAAAGCGATTGCCCTTGCTCCTTGTAAACTATTGAATATCCTTTAGTTTCCCTAGTTGCTTGCCTTTTACTAACATTAGAACTAGTAGTTATATACCCAGGTTAAGTAGTTCCATGTCCAACACCGTAAGTAGCAGTAGCACTAGTAGTGGCATATCCAATTCTAGTAGTTGACACTGTTGGTTTAAACGCAGATGGACCCAGAACGCAGCTGCAAAGCTCATAATACCCAAGGTAGTATTCCACCCATCTAGTGCTTGTATTGTTTCTATCACTTATTCTCTTTGGAGAGACATGCCACATGAAGAATTATCATTAGAACATGAATTGAAGCAACGTGGGTGATGCAAAGTATTGTCCATTCTTTGTTATTTTTCATAACTTCATCTACATGTTTATACTTTAACTCTAATAACTCAAAAACCTCAAAATGACAGATAAAAGATTAGTGTTTTCTTTGTGTCTATATTACAGAGTTTGAACTTCTATTCGTTTTAGGAAACTACTTATAGTCTCATGCAACACTTATAGTCTCTTCTTCCTCCTGGGAGAGGCAGTGGATTCTTTCCAGGAGCCCATGGTGGTCACAGCTTGCAGAGAATCAATCCCAAGACATCAATGAGCTTCCTGGCATATTCTGAGATGACCAGGATTGGATTCCACAATAAATATTTCAATACCAAGATTGGGGATAACATCTCTCTATGTGGGCTTGTTATTGATGTAATTAAGGTCACTGATCTTAGACATGTGATTGCCTCAAGATTGATCTCTAGATTGCCTTTGAGGTCACTCTTCTATTGTGCTATTATAATGGCATTGATATTGATAATAATTCTTTTGTAGCTAACTTAACATGATATATATAAGGTCTTGTGCTCCTATAAAATTTATTGATTGTTGAGAAGAGGCAGTAACTTACAAGCAAATGGCTTTGGCCTCCTCTGTCATATTATCTATTAATCATATATGTATTAATTCTGGCCAATAGTTGCCATTTTACTTGCTTGGATATGAGAAGTTCTAAGCCAACTATGGAGATTTGAAATCATGTTTTTATTAAAAACACAGTAGAGTTATATCATGTAAAGAAAATGGAAATTGTTGCAAGTGAACCTGCTTATAGCACTGGGTCAACGAAGTCAATGCTTTCTTGTTCCTTTGCCTTTGTCTTTACCTCCATGGGTGCTTCTATCACTACTGGTGCTATTGGTTCCTTTGCTTCTAATGCAGGTGTTGCTCCCTTTCACTTTAAAAACTTGAACGTCTATTTGCATGCAATATTTTGTAGTAGGCATTAAGTTGAAACCATAAACTATATTAAGCAATTGCACTTGTAACGTCCCCCTTCACCCAAACTAACCATTGGGAGGGGACGCTGGCCAAACATGGGCTCTAAAATTTCACCCCAAGTCCATAATATGACTTTCAACATATGCAAGGTGTGCGGAACATAAATAAACATGCACATCGGAATTCAAATCTATCCACACACATCTAATATGCAAATATAAGCATAACATTACATGCATCAAATAAAACATTTCAGATTCAAATACATGAGAATACTTATCTTTAAGAAATGCAGATCCAAGCAACTGGCTGTGTAAGAGTGCTTTTCCACCCAACCATAGGAACTCTGTCCAGCATATACTCTTTCTGTTGTTGAGAGGCCACCCCCAAGCTGGGCTATGAGGCCACCAGGGTGAAGGAAACACTTATAGGCTTCTATCTCTCAACCCAAAACCCATTTTGCTCTCTGTGCTTAGCCAAATGCTAATACAGAGCTTTGCAGGGGTCTCACTTAGTCCTTACAACCTTGGCTTCCACAATACCTGCCCCACACAACACCCTTCTAGCTTAGGCATCCCCTTCACCATTCCACGGTTCTCTTGGGCGATCCATCTTGCTGGGTGCTTCCAGTGTGTGCATAGACGAACTCCAACCTGGTATTGGTTGCTATAGAACCTCCTGCAACCTCAATCTGTGGTTTCTCAAGCACCTACGAGCAACAGAACTCAAGGGTAAGGGTTCTTGTCACGTCCCCTCTCATCATCCCAACCCGCAGAGGGAACATGACTGCAACATGGGGGTGTCTAATTCTTCCCCACAACCATATGACGGAATTTACAATTAAAAAGATAAATGCATAATTAACTTATACAGTGGAATAATTAAAACATGTTAATGCACACACAAAATGGAATGCATCGGCATATTTATCCCAAGCAGAATGATGAAACAACATGCAGAGAATCAATCCCCTTCCCAGGCTATGCATAGGCTTCATGCCATCTAACTTAAGATAATCACTTCATCCATTAACAAAACAATCACGAATTAACACATTGCAGAACACAGAATGAACATAATTTAAACCACAAAGAATACTTATCTTTAAGATGAAATTGTCCAAACAACTGGCTATGTGAGAGAAAAGCTCCGCCCAACCATAGGTCCCTATCCAACCTATATTCTTTCAATTGAGAGACCACCCCCAAGCTGTGCTGTCTATCCACTAAGGAGGAACTAAACAGGCTCACTCATAGCCATGGTTTCACACAAACAGTCATGCTAAGCCAACACAATTTGGGTTTATCAAGCATGCAAGAGACAAAGGGGAAAATGCTAAGCCAGTGAGCTCAAACACAGAGCTACAGGCATCTCAAGCTAAACTCAAACAACCTTGGCACCCACAATACCTACCACACCCAACACAAGGAAAGTCCCCTTCTCTGTTGCACAGTCCCTTAGGTGTCCCTTCCCTCCAATGCTCTTCAAGGTGGGAATAGAAAGGTCCAAGCTGCTAAATCCTTGAGATCCTAGCCTTCACTGGGTTTATCAAGCAATCCCAACCTCTGTTCTATCCTTTGTTCTGTCATTCACACTTGGATTCTCACAATTCGGTGACCAAATGACTCAATCCCGTAATTGGATTTTCGGGATATCAAAACTGGGTTTTCCCATGGATTTCTGGGGATCTAACACTCTCAAATTCACCCCAAGGTTCAGGTCTATGGATCCCCGTTGGATTTCACTGTCCACTCAAGTTTTTGGGCGTTTTTGGCACTTCAAAATGTGGCTTAATGCATAGTTGCGATTTGTGGTTTTTTCTCCCTGTTGGCACTGTGTAATGGATGAAAACTGAAGCTCTGGTGATCCACAATGGAATTGGAATGAGGAAGAACGAATTCCCATGAGGTAGAGTGACTTGTGGGTCAAGGAAATAGATCCCATACCTGCCATACGAATTTATGGGCTGCCCATGCTCCATTGAAGCCATGGACTGATTTCTTCAACCACTTCCTTACAACTAAATTAAATGTCAGCAATGAAAGTCAAATGGGCTCTCAAGATGACTTTTGGAAGCATATGGTTCATCCCCACAATCCCCCTCACCACTCCCTAGTGGATACACATGGCCCCCTCTTATTAGTTGCTTCCATAGCCAGTTGTTTAGTATTTTATTGCAATATTAATATTTACATCATTTACAATGTTCCATGGCTTCATAGCACATGGATAGCAAAATATCTAATACTTGCCTTTTTTAAAATAAAATCTGAGCATACACTCGCAGGGCCTTGGCCTTGAGCTCCACGCTAGGAAAACATACATCGCATGCATACAATATTTACATTAAAAGCCAATATTTCCTAAGGGTCAAAATGGGGGTATTACAGTTCCTAGCTTGCCCAACCTCTCTACTCACCTACAACCAACAATACCCACTTCCCAATCTACAACATGGTCTCCAAATTCGAATTTATGGGTCCAAAACAACATGGTAAGTTCATGGACATCAAGGGAGAGCTCTGCATCCTCCAAATCTGCATGAAAGGATGAGACAAATGAGGGTCGACTCCAAGGGATATGGGAAAATGGTGAAAAGGCAACTGACATGACTTCTGGCAGTAGAAGAAAGGACTCCTGGAAGCTGCAGACTGACTTCTGTCATGACAGAACTGCCACAGAAGTGCAGTTAGTCCCATGCTTCAATAACTACATGAGGTGACTTTTCCCACCAACCACACACATGCATTAATGATTGGAAAAATGGTAAAAAAAGGAGATATTTGGTTTATTCTCATCACATGACATAATTTTGGGTGAGTTCTAAGGTTGACACTTGGCAGCAAGGATTTAGTCACCCATGGACCCCCTTTCCTCTTCCCCTCTGGTGGAATCATAGCCCCTTTGGTGCTCTTTACACAACTAGTCTTGGACCATTTTATTATTTATGCACATAATATTTACATATATTCTAAATCAACATAAAAGTTAACTAAATAGTCCAAATAAAATATAAACATCATACATGCCTAGACATTCACTATTCGGGCCTTGGTCTTGAGCTCTGCACTAGGAATTTGCACTAGCATATTTACATCATTTACATAATTTTGGATAAATACATTCTAAGTTAAAACTAGGGGTATTGCAACACTCTAAGGCCTAACTACCATGAAAGCAAGAAGGCTAACCCAAAATGATTATAAATGGAACAACACTCAAGACTCAAGACTCAAGGAATGATTACAAATAGAACAACACCTTTTACAAAGTTCTCGAGATGCAATGGCACATTCAATACTTTTTGGCAGTTGTGATTGAAGCACAAATCCAAAACTAGGCCTTAACTCACAAGATGCTTAATGGGTTTGAAAGAGCACTCGCACTAATTGTCACGAAACTAACTCTACTCCGATGGGATGTCTCTGGACTCTTGGAATTGTCCTAGTGGAACCAATTTGTTGTGGAGAAGACCTCCATGAGCCGCCTATCTCCAAAAGAATATCTTGATTATCCCAACCTTGTTTTCCTTGTATACTATCAATTCGACAACCTATCATTTCCTGCTAGAAGGCCAGATAAAAATTGGTTTCTAATTCTAATCGTCCAGTGGGGTTCTATGGCATTACCAAGACAATCTAGTTATGATCAAATAAATAGAAATTAGTTTCAAAGAGAGTCGAAAGTGGTCAGGAAAGTCCAAACCTAAAGGGGAGTACCGACTACAGAAAGAAGAAGATACCAAGAAGAAAAGGAGCGGTCACTCAAGCACGTCACAGTGCATGCAAACATCCACTTGTCATATTAGCATAGCTGGCAATAGAAGATAGATTCCTAAGCTTAACACGTACTTGGATTCTTAATCATTGCACTCATGCACTTTAACATCCTTTAACTTGGCATAACTCTCAAATTTGATCTGCAATTCAGTTTACAAAGTTACAAGTGCAATTTCCCTCCAACACGACTTCTCTATGACCACATCCCTTTGCCAACAATGATCCCTTCAGTTCCCTTGACAATGGAACTTGGCATCGATCCCTCTGACAAATTCTGAGTACAAGCGTTAATTCCTACAATGCATTTCTATAAACTAGGTAAAACTAATGAGTTGCTTTTCATATAGACAGAGATAATGTTGAATGAAACGAACTAGTGAAATTCTCATTTTATTTGTCCACACCACACACAACATTCATGTTACAGTATATTTTTTTTTTCCTGGAAAAAAAAGCGTAATTTTATTTCATCTTGCGAGTACAAAATTACATTTTGAAATGCAGAAAGGCTTCTGCGAGCCCTTTCTAAAAGTAGCTTTTCAGTTTCATAAAATATTTAGGTACCAAGGCACCTCAGAAAAAACCAACAAACTATAACCCTAAATCAGGACAACCATGAATGGCTCGAATACAATGAAGAAACCAGCTCAAAGATTGTAGCATAGAAGCAAAAAGAAACATAAAAACGAATTTCCAAAAATGCCTGTAATGATGACAGAGCCATTGGCATCAGTAATGAACCCCTAGTCCGCCACAAGGTATCCTCTCCCCGACAGCCAACCGGTAGTCATAGAGAAGGTTCCCCTCGGCAAATACGAACCCACCGCCGCTGTCGGCATCCACCGCCGTCAGTGGGTAAGCCCATGCTAAAAAAAAGGGATCCCGTGCTTAGTCTATCACGCGCAGCATTCGAACCAGGGCCAGAGAATCCCCCTAGAGTGGCCTCATCAACGATACCGCCGCCGTTGTAGGCTGGACGGCTTCCTCAACGAATCCGCGATGAACTGGAGCCGAGTTCCACAGGCCTCCGCTGTTGCCGATGTCACACCAAGGACACCCATCCTCAGATCAGCTCCCTCTTCACACAAAACCACCGCCGCCGCCACTGTGGAGCAGGAGAATCCTGCTACCCAATGGGTCACCGCGCTAAGGCACCGCCATTGTTCCAATGCATAGGAAACAACTCAATGAAGGAGGAGGAAAGCGGCCATGGAAGGATCCATGACCGCCAAGTGCATCACGGAAGACTTTCAAACCCTAGTTCTTCCACTCTTATTGTCTCAAAAAAAAAAAGACATGTTACAATATATTTATTTAAACATAGGAGACAATTAATGTGCAAAAAACACTTCAAAGATTTGTAGATGACCTCCATGCAAAATTGATTTTGGCATCTGGCACTAAGCGGGACCAATTCAATCCTAAAGATGTCAAGCACTAAAATTGAATTTGATGTCAGTCTTAACAAAATCCCAATATCAAAACGTGTGTCTGATAATCTATGTGCTTGGACATCGTGGCATTTATGGGTTCTATATCATGCCACTTACAATACCTTCAGTTCGTATGTAGTATGGCCTACTTCAACACAGTGGAAGGCGTAGGGTCCCCACTCTCCCAATAATTAATTAAGAGGTCAAGTATGGAAATAAAAAATAATTATTATGATTAGAAGATGGTGAGGCTATAGGCTTTGCTTGGTTAAGGTGTAACCTAGCAAGCATCAACCTGATCATGTTGGCTTCATTTCTACTTGGTCAAGGTATAACCTAGCAAGCATCAACCTGATCGAGTTGGCTTCATTTCTACTTGGTCAAGGTATAACCTAGCAAGCATCAACCTGATTGAGTTGGCCTCATTTTCTGTATAAGTAGCCCATAGGTTGGTTCAGTATAACTGGGGGACACTCCCAATGGAGGGTGAGAATTCACTAGTCAATTATCCTTTAATGGAGAAGCTCAAACAACCTCTATTTTCTTTGAATGACGTGGAATCTATGAATTTGTGATCCCAATTGATCTATATCCTATTGGAATATTCGGATCTATGGCCTACAAGTTTTTTCATCCTCTCAGATGGATATCTAGCTTCACACAAAGATCTAGCTCCATGACTGATAACCTTCCACGGACCTACGTCCCAAGTGTTAGAGTATTAAAAACCCAATCCATACTTAGGGTATCTTTTATTAGTCTTCCATGATTAATTTCATAGGTGTTGACTAGGTAAGTTGGCCTAATTTTGTCTTTTATGATACCACATGCCATATTGAGTCACTAGGGAACACTTACAAATATTATGGATAAGGTTTACTCTAATTATGTGAGATTTCTTTCTATTCCTGGAATAGAAGGGCACCTTCCTTCTTTATCCTACTTTTTTTTGGTTTTAGTGGAAAAGGTAAAGCTAGTGAACTTAGTAACTATATCTTTTTTCCAACTCGCCCTCTTTGTTTTTCTCCTCTACAAAAGCCACAATTTAGTTGATTTTCCATCACGCATCACCTCACAACTCAACCTTTTCCAATTTGTGAGTCTTAGGAGTGATTTGGAAAGTGATTTTGTCACCTAGGGGGGTTTTCACGAATTTAGTAAGCATGCTTTTGTGAGGATTTTGAATTCCTTCTTTGGCTTTCAAATCTCTGATGTAATTATATATTTGGAAAACCATTACATATCCCAAGTTTGGTTGATGTAGATTCAACAGAGTTTTACTGTTTGCGTCAAATTCATGACTGTTTTATGTCATATTTGACTAGTTTTTGCAAGACAATTTATGAGAGTAATTGTTTGCTTTGAAAGATTAGCCTGTGAATGAAATTTCACATGGTATTAGAGCTCTATTAGCATCACTATTCTCCTCCTTTTGTTGTGCAGGATCGAACCAGTCTCTCAGAGGGTGCATCTCAGCATCACAGGGGCGCAATCCAACATTACAGGGGCACAATTTGAAGAAGCAATGGATCAGTCACAACAAATAATCTTGAATCCATTCAATTATTTTGATTGGAAGGCCCAAATGGAGATTCTATTGAGGAACAAATGCCTCTATAGAGTGACTATAGCTACTGAGCTTGAGCCTATTGCAGTCATTGAGAAAGCTAGGTGGCACAACATAAGAGATGAAGCTTATGATCTCTTATGTCTTAGCACTTCCAGGGATCTTCTTTTCCATATAGATGGTCTTACCACTACTAATGAGGTTTGGGTCAAACTCCAAACTTTATTTGGGAAAGGGGCCACTAACTGGAGAATGAACTTGTTTCACTAAGTCCAAGTAATTTCGAGACCCTCCTAGACTACTTCTCCAAGTTCAAGTCACTTGTTCTACAATTGAAGTAGTGCACAATTGAGAAGAAAGATGAGCAATTAATTTTGGCAATTATTTCAAAATTGGGACTTGAATATTCAGTGTTTGTTTCGACCTTCCATTCTACCAAGCTCACAGTTCAAAACTGGAAGATGCTTTCATTGGTAGAATTCATGGAATCACTCAATCATGAGCAAGACAAGTTGATCTTGATGGGAGCCATAAAGCCATCAAAATATCATGCTTTGGTTGTTGGAGATTCAAATAATTCAAAAGGCAAGAAGAATTTTAATTCCAAAAAGCCACTAGATCAGAAGAAAGATGAGCAAAGTAGACGAGGACTCCTCAAACTCCAAAAAGAATCCACATAAGAAGAAAGAGAAGAGTAAGTGCGCATACTTCAATAGGGGATTTCATCTTGAGAGTTCTTGTATGAAGAAGATGTTAAATTTTCAGAATTTACTTCAATCTGATCTAGGATCTTAACTGAGAGAACAACATGTACAACATATCTACAGCATATCAATCATGGAGACAATAATGCAAGCACACAAGAGACACAAGATTTACTTGGGGAAAACCATAAAGGTGAAAAACCCCAATAACTTCCTCAGAGATAGATAGAGCAATGATACAACCAAGAGATAGACATATCCTAGCAGTAGATCCTCCTCCTCCATAAGTGCGCCACTCCTCCTTGAGTGCATGAGTGAGAAGTGAATGATCAAATAGAGTGCCTCCCGCACTCTATTTATACTTGACTTGACTTGCCTTTTACATAACTCATGTAGGGTCGAACTTAACCACATAACATAATGCTGACTGGGCTGACCCCCAATAGGGTGGTCTAATAACCCTTCGACCCACATGGCCGACCCCCAATAGGGTGGTCTAATAACCCTTTGACCCACATGACTTATACAGGGCCGACCCCAACAAGGTGGTCTAATAACCCATCAAGTATAAGTTACGACATTTACAATATAAATGACGACACTTCCATATAGAGGAATAATACCATCTCTATAGGAGTACATACAACATACATATATGAAATACATTCCGAAGTTACATATACATCAACACTCCCTCTTAACTAGGAAGGTATTTCTCAGCACAGGTCTTCTTCTCTGGATCATCGTCACTGGATAATCGTCATCGAGACATCATCATCGTCACTACTGCTGCTATCTCAATCAATCTCTGAATCTACTCGTCATAGGAAGTTCTACAGAGCCAGTCCTTTTTCATACTGGATGTAGGCCCACCACCTGCAGGTCTTCGTCATCACTGGCCATACTGTGGAATCCTCAGGACTTATTACGTGTGTCACAAAACCTTAAAAGAGTCTCTTGACTAGCAAGAACTCTAAAGAGCATCTGAGGCCTTTTTCATCCTGTCCAAATCTCCAGGACTTATTACATGTGACCCCACCACAAAACCTCGCAAGAGCATCCCAGGCTGTTACGAGCATGCAGCTCTACCTATAGGATCTCCCAGGGCACGAATTACATGTGGTCATGGCAAAACCTCGCAAGAGCATCCCAGGACTGATTACAGGCACACAGCCCAACCTATCGGATCTCCCAGGGAACCGAATTATATGCCATAGGAAAAAACCTCGAAAGAGCATCTGCCAGATATCCTAGGGCACCGAATTACATGCCATAGGCAAAACCTCGAAAGACTATCTGCAGATCTCCCAGGGCACTGAATTATATGTCCTCCCAGAGCAAAACCTCAAAAGAGCATTTGCCAGATATCCCAGGGCACCGAATTACATGCCATAGGCAAAACCTCGAAAGACTATCTGCAAATCTCCCAGGGCACCGAATTACATGCTCATCTGCACAACCTGATCCACGACCATAGAGTATCAACCTGATACTCACCATACATCATCCTGATGTACACATGATCATCCTGATCATCATCACTACAACATCCTGCTGCATGTCATCTGGAGCAACATCCTGAAGCTCGTCATCCATGATCATCCTGATCATCATCACTGCAACATCCTGCTGCATGTCATATGGAGCAACATCCTGCTGCATGTCATCTAGAGCAACATCCTGCTGCATGTCATCTGGAGCAACATCCTGAAGCTCGTCATCCATGATCATCCTAATCATCATCATTGCAACATCCTGCTGCATGTCATCTGGAGCAACATCTTGAAGCTCGTCATCCATGATCATCCTGATCATATAATGCATCTACCTGATGCATACCAAGTATCTACCTGATACATATCATCATACATGATCCACCTGATCATACAATGTATCCACCTGATACAAATACAAATACATGATACATATCACCATACACGATCCACCTGATCATACAATGTATCCCCCTGATACATATACAGATACATGGTCCAAGCATCCAACATGATGCATATACAAAAATACCTACACATGATCCAACCGATCATATCCAATCCAACATGATGCGTACATACATATAAATGATCCAACTGATCATATCCAACATCCAACATGATGCATACATACATATAAATGATCCAACTGATCATATCCAGCATCCAACATGATGCATACATATAAATGATCCAACTGATCATATCAAAGCAGAAACCAGAACATCATCCTGATGCTCATCATCCAACACTTACATCCATAGCCATGTGAAGGATCCTCCTTCCAACATGCTTGGAATGGCTTTAGCAGATGTGTCCATCACTTCTTCCTTGAAGTGTCCTCAATCTGAAGAATGCCAAGCCTCTCTCTGAAGTACTCGAACTTCACCCTGGCTAGTGGCTTTGTCAGCACATCTGCAATCTGCTCGTCCGTCGCAACATACAGGAGCTTCACAGCTCCTCTCTGCACCATATCCCTGATATAGTGATATTTGATCTCTGTGTGTTTCGACCTGTCATGAAACACTGGGTTCTCGAACAGCTTCACACAACTCTGGTTATCACAGAAGATACTAGTAGCTTCCAACGGGAGATCAAATAACTCAGACAGTAGCTTCCGTAGCCATACTGCCTCACAACTAGCTGAACAGGATGCAACATACTCTGCCTCAGCTGTACTCAGTGCTACGCAGGACTGCTTCCTGCTGAACCAAGAGATCACACCTGATCCGATACTGAAGCAACACCCATATGTGCTCTTCCTATCTGCAGCACTGCCTGCCCAATTTGAATCAACATAACCCTGCAGGTTAAACTTTTGATTCGCCTCATACTTGAGCCCATAATCCACTGTACCCTTCAGGTACCTCAGAACATGCTTTACAGCAACCAGGTGAACACTCCTCGGATCTGTCAGGAACTGACTCAATGTGTTCACAGCAAAGCAAATGTCTGGTCTCATGTTCGTCAGGTACATCAAGGACCCAATCATTTGACGATACATAGAGACATCAACCGGCTCAGATGAAGCATCGCATAGAAGCTTCAGATTCGATGCCATAGGTGTGGTCATGGCCTTGCAGTTCATCATCCCGAACCTCTTCAGGATCTCTACTGCATACTTCCCTTGTCCAAGGAAGATTCCATTTGCACTTTGAAACACCTCCATACCAAAAACAAATAGTGCATCATCCCCAAGTTCTTCAACTCGAACTCGGCAGTAAGCTTCCGCTGCGTGTCGACAATCAATCTATCTTCACCTGTAACAAACAAGTTATCCGCATACAAAAGTAGTATCACTGGATTGCCTTCCTCAACCTTGTAGTAAAGGCTGGAATCCGCTTTACTCTTGGTAAAGCCCTAAACTAGATAGAAAGATGTCTATCCTACCATACTAAGTTCTACACACATATATGACTACACCATTCAAGAAGGCTGTCTTGAAATCCATTTGGTGTATCTTCTATTTCATCACTTTTATATTTCTCTATGCTGTCATCTGCAGCATGCTTGATCTGATAGTTCCATTTGGAAGTCATAATAGACTTCCCTTCAGCTCTTGGGACCGCATCCCAAACATCGTTCTTCATGATCAACGGATCATGGCATTCTTCCCGTATCCTGGGAACTTCAATATCTTCAGTAGATAATTTTGTTGCTGAACAAATGTTGTAGTTCTTCTTTTGTAGGTGATGGCATACGATCTTTCCTACACAACAAGTTAAATTGCATGATTAGAAAACATCTCATAGTTTTCAGAACAAATTCTTACACATAAAGAAATATGTCATACAGTCATGCAATTATCTTAGCCAATGAATGATTCAATACAACATTTATCCATATCCCGTAACTTTCTAGATGCCTTCCAATCTCTACCAGAACATTGTTAAGAGTGTGCACAACTCCCAACATGTCAGCAAAGAGGTTTCATTCTAGATAAGTAGCAATGGAATGTTGTACAGTGCCATAGGCTACTTACCCATGCATATTAGTAGTATACTGTTCATCAATGCAACTATTCTAATATGCATAATACACAACCTAATTCTAGGAACATCAGTATATACATTATTGAACAGTATTATTTAAACAATAAAATATGCAAGTAATGACAATTCAAATACTTATCTTTGTGTGTTTGTTGAGTTGACTCCCTCTTAGTCTTTGCTTCTTTTCTGCAACTCCTTTCATATGTGGATTGTGAGAAGTGGTCAACTCCCTCTGAATATCTGCATACTTGCAGAAACTACTGAAGTGTGCTCCTTTGATTTCTTGCAGAAACAACTGGAGTGTGCTCCCTCTTGATCTTTGCTTCCTAGATTACCTGTCCTTGAACTTATATACATTCTCGATCCATATGCATGCTTGTTAGTATCATCATTGTGTTATCCTCTAGGTCTCATACATAATTCATTAGTATAATTTATCAAAACACAATAATCTCAAGCATGTATAGTCAGGATCAATTCAAACACATATAATAAACATTAGTATTCAAGGTTTCAAGGAAGTCTTCTTTTATTCATACATATTCTTATTTAATCATAGGACTCTTCTGGTTAGTTAAATCATCAATCAAGATAAGAGATATAATATGCATAAAACCCGTGATTACTCAAACCTATACCTTCATGATTCTTCTGGTTAGTCATATCATCAATTATGGTAAGACACATAATATGCATACAACCATGATTATTCAAACCTATGACTTTATGAATAATCATTATTAACAACACAACAGTATAAGATCCTAACACAAGGTAGGATTCTAGCTTGATATAGGAAAAACATACCTGGATTAGCATGCTAGCTAGTTATGTCTAACATACCCGCATAATGTCTTCTGGTTCTCTTCAGTGACTTGTGCTAGTAACCTGCATGTCTCATAAGTTGACCATTGTAAAAACAAGTTATACATACCTCGAAAGTAGATCTTCTATGTGATCCATGACAATGGATGAATCCTTCTCTTCATGTCACCATGATCATATGTTCTTGAAGTAGAACATGATTTGTCTTTCTTGGTGTACCTTTTATGTTAGCAGACAACATAAACCTGATACAACACCATAATGCATTACTACAATCATAAGTGTCAACACCCTAACCAATGAATATCTTCTATCATGCATTCATAATTTTGTTAAGGTGATACGACAAATCTAAAATCAAGATTGTACTAACCGTAATAACATGAAGACAAACATACCATAAACTTAATCATGAACAAATATCGAAACATACCTCGATGAGTCATACCTGTTGAGATCGCTTGTAATATTCTTATGTAAGGTCTTAGCCTCATCTCCCTCTGAAACAGGAACTTCTTCACTTATGCAGATGATCAATCCATCTTCTTCTAGGATTAACCCAATCCACTAGATTTGCAAGAACTGGACCTGGAGCTGGATATGGGGTTGTCAGAGAAACCCCAAAAATTCAAACTTTGAATTTCAAACTTCCGAAAGGATAGAAATATGCACCTTGATGAGCTGATCAAGCTGGTATATTCAGAATTTGAAAACTCCAAAGTTTCCTTCCTCAAATTTGCCTTTGAAACTTCCAGATTCACTTGATGTGACCCTGAACTAGGGTTTGATGAAGCCCACTCTTCTGCCCAATCAAAAGGTTTGATCCAAAGCTCTAAGCTTCTATTTTTCTAAGGAGCTTCCAGCCGTGGTCACAGATTTCAAAAATTCCCATTTGTACAGAAGCCCTAATTTTCCACTTTTCTGATCAAAGTCCCGAACTAGGGTCTGATCAAGCCCGGCCTTCTGCCCAACCAAAAATTCTGATCTTGGTCTCTAAATTTCTACTTTGATGAGTAGCATCCAGCCATGGTCTTCGATTACAAAATTCCAACTTTCCCCGAAGCCCTAAATTCCGGAAGCCATGAATGAAGGTACTCAAAAATAATTCTGTTTTGACAGAAATATGTACCTGATTGTTTCTGGTGTAACTCTGAACTTTTCTATCCACAGGATCTGAAAAAGTTTCCTGAGATAGCCCGACCTGTTATCTTTCTATCCTGACAGGTCTGACCTCAATTGGAATTTCTGAGAGAGAGTTATGCCAAGTGTCGCAACATGACCTGTTTATGGGATAATACAGGAGAGCGAACTTGTACTGCGTGCCACGTGTCACTGTTTCAACTTCAGCCTATGAAATGTTTTTCTTGAGATAGCCTGACCTGTTATCTTTCCATCCTGATAGGTCTGAACTCAATTGGACTCTCTGAGAGAGATTTATGCCAAGTGTCGCAACGTGACCTGTTTATGGGATAATACAGGAGAGCGAACTTGTACGGCTGCCACGTGTCACTGGTTCAACTTCGGCCTCTGCAAAATTTTCCTGAGATAGTACAGTCTGTGTACTACCTGTCACTTTTTACTAAATTTCATTTGGAGCTTCCTAGCCCAAGTTATGACCTTTTTCCCAAGGTCACCTGATTTTGACTTAGATCTGGAAGAGGCAGAAATCCTATATTGTACAGATCATAAATCACAAAGTACAACGAATTAGAGGTTGTCCTTTGGACACAAGGTACATGGGGATTTAATCTTCGACCTGTAAATATTTCAGATCCTAAACCTTCGCCAAAACGGATTTATAGAGAAAGTGCTACGATGACTGGTTTTTTCTATGTCAAGCCCTAGCATCGTAAGTGCAACAAGTGTCATACATGCCATATCATGCCTTCTTTCAGGCTAGCTCTGATACCATGTTAAATTTTTAGAATTTACTTCAATCTGATCTAGGATCTTAACTGAGAGAACAACATGTACAGTATATCTACAGCATATCAATCATGGAGACAATAATGCAAGCACACAAGAGACACAAGATTTACTTGGGGAAAACCATAAAGGTGAAAAACCCCAATAACTTCCTCAGAGATAGATAGAGCAATGATACAACCAAGAGATAGACATATCCTAGCAGCAGATCCTCCTCCTCCATAATTGTGCCACTCCTTCCTGAGTGCATGAGTGAGAAGTGAATGATCAAATAGAGTGCCTCCCGCACTCTATTTATACTTGACTTGACTTGCCTTTTACATAACTCATGTAGGCTCGAACTTAACCACATAACATAATGCTGACTGGGCTGACCCCCAATAGGGTGGTCTAATAACCCTTCGAACCACATGGCCGACCCCCAATAGGGTGGTCTAATAACCCTTTGACCCACATGACTTATACAGGGCCGACCCCAACAAGGTGGTCTAATAACCCATCAAGTATAAGTTACGACATTTACAATATAAATGACGACACTTCCGTATAGAGGAATAATACCATCTCTATAGGAGTACATACAACATACATATATGAAATACATTCCGAAGTTACATATACATCAACAGAAGACCATCAACATGATGGATCAACTTCTTGAGAAGAATATCACCCCTCTTCCAGATGGTGCAAGGAAGAAGGAGGGAGGTTCAAATTTTGAAGACAAGGAGAGAGTACATGCTTTGATGGAAAGCACATCAAAATATTCATCTTTCATCATAGATTATGGAGCTTCAAGGCATATGGTGTCCACAAGAGAGTCTTTTTCCTCTCTTGATTCTTCTGGTGGTCCAACAATTATGTTGGGAGATGACTCTGAAACTGCTTCCAAAGGTAAAGGCAGTATTGATCTAGATCATGGTTCTTTCACTAATCTGTTGTTTGTCCCAGGTCTTGCTACCAATCTTTTGTCACTCTAACATATGAGTCATATCGGGTCTCCTAAAAATGTCATCTTCACCCCCAATTATGTGGAAATTTCTGAAATTTCTCTAGGTAGAGTTGTTTCCATTGGTACTGTTGATCATAGCTCAAAGTATATAGGTTTTCCCACTTTGTGCCTTTCTCATCACCCTCTTCTCTCACTCATGCCAATGAAGCAAGCAAACTGTGGCATGAGAGATTTGGCCACCTTAACTACAAGTATCTTTCCCAATTGCATGAGAAGAATATGGCCACAGGGGTTTCCAACATCCAATTTTCCAAAGGAATCTGTTAAGGTTGCATCCTTGGAAAACACCTTGAGCATAAGTACGAGAGAGCCAAGTCTGAGCGAACCTCTGCACCCCTTGATCCTATTCACGGTGATATATCAGGTCCATTCTATGGAAATTTGGTTGAGCTTTGATCTTTAATTCTTTTAGATGCAGATACTTGAAGCAATGAGACAATTCAATCCATGAAATTTATACAACCACAACACAAGATATACCTTGGGGAAAATCCTCAAAATTATGAGAACAAAACCCCCAACAATTCTTCTCAGTTAATATAATGGATAGCAAAGAATGCTTTCTTTTACAACATAGTAGATGGCTTTTGGAAGATAAGAGATCACCAAACACTCTTGATGAAGATACAAAAGCAATAGAGAAGAGAGATCAATCAGATGTGTGCCCAACACAACAATAACAAGTACGAACAATACCTTGCACAAACAGAAGCTCCTTGCCTTCAATGGAGAAGAGAATTCGCTTCACATTGGATTCATCAATCCTATATAACATATTTATACATTATTCTCTTCTATTTTTATCTTCTAACTTCAGGATGAAATCGCCCTCAAATTGGATGTATTAATCTTGCATGCAGAGGTGCGCCCCACTTCTCATGCAGTGCTTTATCTCACTGAGCTGTCACTTAGGATGAATTGGCCTCTTAACTGAAAGCTTTCCCACTTAGTTAGGTGGATAACTTAAGTGTCAACATGCAAGTGTCACAACTCACGTGTCATCTTTTAGTTTAAAACATAAGTGTCGTCACGCAATAACACTTAGTTAACTAGATCTTCTTTGTTGTCACTTAGTTAACTCTCTTTAAATGAAGTGTCGTCTTTTAGTTTAACTAAAGTGAAAACACTTTAGTTAACTAGTCCTTCTTATTTAACACTTAGTTAACAGAAATCACGATGATTGATTTACTTGAAGTGACCACTGTGAGTTCTTTAGTTAACTGAGGCATATCTTTAACTGATTCTTTAAAAGCATTGATTGAGGCATACATTGATACTTAACTGAAGTGTCTGCATGGGAAATTTTGAATTCTCTTGATATCTATGCTTTATTTTTATTTCTTTATCTCTTACTACATGGTCAATATGTGTTAACTCTAATTATCCATCACATTACATTATACTAATAATAATTATCGGATGTTGTGACCATATTATATTATTCTGGACCAAATGATCATATGCTAAAGTAATTCACTTTAGAGGTGATCAATCTCTAAAGGAGACTTAATAGTGTTAAATTTTCAGAATTTACTTCAATCTAATCTAGGATCTTAACTGAGAGAACAACATGTATAGCAAATCTACATCATATCAATCATGGACACAATAATGCAAGCACACAAGAGACACAGAGTTTATTTGGGGAAAACCATAAAGGTGAAAAATCCCATTAACTTCCTTAGAGATAGATAGAGCAATGATACAACTAGAATACAAGAGATAGTCTTCTCCTAGTAGCAAAGCCTCCTCCTCAGAAGTGCGCCACTTTTCGAATGAGATAAGTGTGTGAATGAATGACCAAATAGAGATCTCCCGATCTCTATTTATACTTGTTCTGTCCTTCCCAATAAACTAATGCGGCCTACGTGTCTAGCTTAACCCATGGTTAACTTAATCCGGGCCGACCCCACACTTGGTGGTCTAATAACCCTTTGACCCACATGGCCAACCCCCAATAGGGTGGTCTAATAACCCTTCGACCCACATGACTTATACAGGGCCGACCCCAACAAGGTGGTCTAACAACCCATCAAATATAAGTTACGACACTTACAATATAAATGACGACACTTCCGTATAGAGGAATAATACCATCTCTATAGGAGTACAAAATACATATATGAAATACATGGGTGAAATACATTCCGAAGTTATATATACATCAACACTCCCTCTTAACTAGGAAGGTATTTCTCGACACAGATCTGCTAGACAAGTCTTCTTCTTGGGATCATCGTCATCATCATCATCACTGCTGCTGCTATCTCAATCAATCTCTGACTCTACTCATCATAGGAAGTTCTACAGTGCCAATCCTTTTTCATACTGGATGTAGGCCCACCACCTGCAGGTCTTCATCATCACTGGCCATACTGTGGAATCCTCAGGACTTATTACGTGCATCATAAAACCTTGCAAGAGCATCCTAGGATTTTACGAGCACACAGCTATACCTATAGGATCTCCCAGGGCCATATTATATGTGACCTCACCACAAAACCTTGCAAGAGCATCCCAGGCTGTTACGAGCACACAGCTCTACCTATAGGATCTCCCAGGGACAGATTATATGTGGTCACCACAAAACCTTGCAAGAGCATCCCAGGCTGTTACGAGCACACAGCTCTACCTCTAGGATCTCCCAGGGACAGATTATATGTGGTCATGGAAAAACCTTGCAAGAGCATCCCAGGACTTATTACGGGCACACAGCCCAACCTATCGGATCTCCCAGGGACAGATTATATGCCATAGGACAAAACCTCGAAAGAGCATCTGCCAGATATCCCAGGGCCAAATTATATGCCATAGGAAAAACCTTGCAAGACTATCTGCAGATCTCCCAGGGATAAATTATATGTCCTCCCAAAGAAAAACCTCGAAAGAGCATTTTCCAGATATCCCAGGGCCAAATTACATGCCATAAGCAAAACCTTGCAAGACTATCTGCAAATCTCCCAAGGCCAAATTATATGCTCATCTGCACAACTTGATCCACGGCCATAGAGTATCAACCTGATACTCACCATACATCATCCTGATGTACACATGATCATCCTGATCATCATCACTGCAACATCCTGCTGCAAGTCATCTGGAGCAACATCCTGAAGCTCGTCATCCACGATCATCCTGATCATTCAATGCATCTACCTGATGCATACCAAGTATCTACCTGATACATATCATCATACATGATCCACCTGATCATACAATGTATCCACTTGATACAAATACAAATACATGATCCACCTGATCATACATGATTCATATCAACATACATGATCTACCTGATCATACAATGTATCCACCTAATACATATACAGATACATGGTCCAAGCATCCAACATGATGCATATACATACAAATGATCCAACCGATCATATCCAACATCTAACATGATGCGTACATACATATACATATAAATGATCCAACTGATCATATCCAGCATCCAACATGATGCGTACATACATATAAATGATCCAACTGATCATATCCAGCATCCAACATGATGCGTACATACATATACATATAAATGATCCAACTGATCATATCCAGCATCCTCCTGATGCATATACAAAGCGGTAACTGGAGCATTGTCCTGATGCTCATCATCCAGTGCTTACATCCACAGCCATGTGAAGGATCCTCCTTCCAACATGTTTGGAATGGCTTCTGCAAATGTGTCCATCACTTCTTCCTCGAAGTGTCATCAATCCAAAGAACACCAATCCTCTCTCTGAAGTACTTGAACTTCACTCTGGCTAGTGGTTTTGTCAGCACATCAGCAATCTGCTCGTCCGTCGCAACATACAGGAGCTTCACTGCTCCTCTTTGCACCATATCCCTGATATAGTGATATTTGATCTCTATGTGTTTTGACCTGTCGTGAAACACTGGGTTCTCAGACATCTTCACACAACTCTGGTTATCACAGAAGATATCAGTAGCATCCAACGGGAGATCAAATAACTCAGAAAGTAGCTTCCGAAACCATACTGCCTCACAACTAGCTGAACAGGTTGCAACATACTCTGCCTCAGCTGTACTCAGTGCTATGCAGGACTGCTTCCTGCTAAACCAAGAGATCACACCTGATCCCATACTTAAGCAGCAACCAGATGTGCTCTTCCTATCTGCAGCACTGCCTGCCCAATCTGAATCAACATAACCTTGCTGGTTAAACTTTTGATTCGATTCATACCTAATCCCATAATCAACTGTGTTCACCGCAAAGAAAATATCTGGTCTCGTGTTCGTCAGGTACATCAAGGACCCAATCATCTGACGATACATGGAGACATCAATCGGCTCAGATGAAGCATCACAGAGAAGCTTCAGATTCGATGCCATAGGTGTGGCCATGGCCTTGCAATCCATCATCCCGAACCTCTTCAGGATATCTACAGTATACTTCCCTTGTCCAAGGAAGATTCCATCTGCACTCTGCCACACCTCCATGCCAAAAACAAATAGTACATCATCCCCAAGTTCTTCATCTCGAACTCGGCAGCAAGCTTCCACTGCGTGTCGGCAATCAATCTATCTTCACATGTGATAAACAGGTCATCCTCATACAAAAGTAGTGTCACTGGATTGCCTTCCTCAACCTTGTAGTAAAGGTTGGAATCCGCTTTACTGTTGGGAAATCCCAAACTGGATAGAAAGCTGTCTATCCTACCATACCAAGTTCTGCACATATATGACTCCCTGTCATGTGTCTCAGAACAAAGTTGCTGCTCCACATACACTTCTTCTTCAACTACACCATTCAAGAAGGCTGTCTTGAAATCCATCTGGTGTATCTTCCACTTCATCACTGCAGCCAGAGCAAGTACTGATCTGATGGAAGTGTATCTGGATACAGGAGCAAAAGTCTCTATGCTACCACCTGCAGCATGCTTGATCTTTCTAGATCCTCTTGGAAGTCACTAGAGACTACCCTTCAGGTCTTGGGACTGTATCCCAAACATCTTCATGATCAACTTGTACTCCTTGATCATGGCATTCTTCCCAGATCTTGGGAACTTTAATATCTTCAATAATATCAACAGATAACTTTGTTGCTTAACAAATGTTGTAGTCCTTCTTTTTTAGGTGATGGTATACGATCTTTCCTACACAACAAGTTAAATTGCATGATTAGAAAACATCTCATAGTTTTCAGAACAAATTCTTACACATAAAGAGATATGTCATACAGTCATGCAATTATCTTAGCCAATGCTTCAATACAACATTTATCCATATCCCATAACTTTCTAGATGCCTTCCAATCTCAACCAAAACATTGTTAAGAGTGTGCACAACTCCTAACATGTCAGGAAAGAGGTTTCATTCTAGATAAGTAGCAATGGAATGTTGTACAGTTCCATCGGCCACTTACCCATGTATATTAGTAGTATACTGTTCATCAATGCAACTATTCTAATATGCATAATACACAACCTAATTCTAGGAACATAAGCATATATATCATTGAATAACATTGTAAGAAATGACAATTCAAATACTTATGTTTGTTTGGTTGCTGGGTGGACTCCCTCTGAATCTTTGCAACTCCATTCTGATGTGGATTGTGAGAAGTGGTCAACTCCCTCTGAATATCTGCATCCTTGTAGAAACTACTGAAGTGTGCTCCTTTGCTTTCTTGCAGGAACAACTGGAGTGTGCTCCCTCTTAATCTTTGCTTCCTGGAGCACCTGTCCTTGAACTTATATCCATCCTTAACCACTATGAATGCTTATTAGTACCATCATTGTGTTATCCTTGAGGTCTCATACATAATCACACATTTATTAGTATAATCTTAATACTATCAAAACACAATAATCTTAAACATGTATAGTCATGATCATTCACGGATAATAAAGATTAGTATTCAAGATTTTAGGGAAGTCTTCTTTTACTCATGCATATTCTTATTTGATCATAGGACTCTTCTGATTAGTTAAATCATCAATGCATAAACTCGTGATTACTCAAACCTATACTTTCATGATTCTTTTGGTTAGTCATATCATCAATTATGGTAAGAAACATAATATGCATACAACCATGACTATTCAAACCTATGACTTCATGAATAATCATTATCAACAACACAACAGTATAAGATCCTAACACAAGGTAGGATTCTAGCTTGATATAGGAAAAACATACCTGGATTAGCATGCTAGCTAGTTATGTCTAACATACCCGCATAATGTCTTCTGGTTTTCTTCAGTGACTTGTGCTAGTAACCTGCATGTCTCATAAGTTAACCATTGAAGAACCAAGTTATACATACCTCGAAAGTAGATCTTCTATGTGATCCATGACAATGCATGAATCTTTGTCTTCATGTCACCATGAGCATATGTTCTTGAAGTAGAACATGATTTGACTTTCTTGGTGTACCTTTTGTGTTAGCAGACAACATAAACCTCATACAACACCATAATGCATTAGTACAATCATAAGTGTCAACACCCTAATCAATGAATATCTTCTATCGTGCATTCATAATTTTATTAAGGTGATACGACAAGTCTAGATTTAATCAAGATTGTACTAACCGTAATAATATGAAGACAAATATACCATAAACTTAATCATGAACAAATCTCAAAACATACCTGGATAAGTCATACCTGTCGATATTGCTTGTAATCTTCTTATGTAAGGCCTTAGCCTCATCTCCCTTTGAAACATGAACTTCTTCACTTATGCAGGCGACCAATCCATCTTCTTCTAGGATTAACCCAACCCAATTGATTTGCAAGGACTGGATCTAGAGATGGATTAGGGTTTGTCAGAGAAACCCAAAAAATTCAAACTTTCGAAAGGATAGAAATATGCGCCTTGATGAGCTGATCAAGCTGGTATATTCAGAACTTGAAAACTGCAAAGTTTCACTCCTCAATTTTTCCTTTGAAACTTCCGGATTCACTGGACATGACCCCGAACTGGGGTTTGATGAAGCCCACTCTTCTTCCCAATCAAAAGGTTTGATCCAAATATCTAAGCTTCTATTTTTATGAGGAGCTTCCAGCCGTGGTCACAGATTTCAAGAATTCCCATTTTTGCAGAAGCCCTAATTTTCCACTTTTCTGATCAAAGTCCCGAACTAGGGTCTGATCAGGCCCGGCCTTCTGCCCAACCAAAAATTCTGATCTTGGTCTCTAAATTTCGATTTTGATGAGTAGCATTCAGCCGTGGTCTCCGATTACAAAAATTCCAACTTTATCTGAAACCCTAAATTCCGGAAGCCATGAATGAAGGTGCTCAAAAATAATTCTGTTTTGACAAAAAAATGTACCTGATTGTTTCTTGTGTAAATCCGAACTTTTTGATCCAAAGGGTCTAAAATTTTTTCTTGAGATAACCCGACCTGTCATCTTTCCATCTCGATAGGTCTAACCTTAATTGGATTCTCTGAGAGAGAGTTATGCCAAGTGTCGTACTGTTTATGGGATAAAACAAGAGAGCGAACTTGTACGGAGTGCCACGTGTCACTGGTTCAACTTCAGCCTCTGAAAATTTTTCCTGAGATAGTACAGTCTGTGTACTACCTATTAATTTTTACGAAATTTCATTTGGAGCTTCCTAGCCCAAGTTATGACCTTTTTTCCAAGGTCACCTGTTTTTGACTCAGATCTGGAAGAGACAGAAACCCTATATTGTACAGATCATAAATCACAAAATACAATGAATTAGAGGTTGTCCTTTGGACACAAGGTACATGGGGATATGATCTTCGACCTGTAAAAGTTTCAGATCCAAAAACTTCACCAAAATGGATTTATAGCGAAAGTGCTACGATGACTAGTTTTTTCTATATCAAGCCCTAGCATCGTAAGTGCAACAAGTGTCATACATGCCATATCATGCCTTCTTTCAGGCTAGCTCTGATACCATGTTAAATTTTTAGAATTTAATTCAATTCCGAATTTAATTCAATCTGATCTAGGATCTTAACTGAGAGAACAACATGTACAACAAATCTACAGCATATCAATCATGGACACAATAATGCAAGCACACAAGAGACACATAGTTTACTTGGGAAAAACCATAAAGGTGAAAAACCCCAATAAATTCCTCAGAGATAGATAGAGCAATGATACAACCAGAATACAAGAGATAGTCTTCTCCTAGCAGAAGAGCCTCCTCCTCATAAGTGCGCCACTTTCCAAATGAGAGAAGTGTGTGAATGAATGACCAAATAGAGATCTCCCGATCTCTATTTATACTTGTTCTATCCTGCCCAATAAACTAATGGGGCCTACATGTCTAGCTTAACCCATGGTTATCTTAATCCGGGCCGACCCCACACTTGGTGGTCTAATAACCCTTTGATCCACATGGCCGACCCCCAATAGGGTGGTCTAATAACCCTTCGATCCACATGACTTATACAGGGCCGACCCCAACAAGGTGGTCTAACAACCCATCAAGTATAAGTTACGACACTTACAATATAAATGAAGACACTTCCGTATAGAGGAATAATACCATCTCTATAGGAGTACAAAATACATATATGAAATACATGGGTGAAATACATTCCGAAGTTACATATACATCAACAAATAACAATCTGGTGATCATGGTTAATAATACATAAGACAACATTAAATGCTTTTAACAAGTAAAGCATGACCTTTATACGGAAGGTCCACCTCTATACGGGAGGTTCATCTCATGGATACCTTTATACAGAAGGCTCACATGATAATCATGACTTGACACATAAGTCCAGAGTCTTGTCCAACAAGACTTTACAACATCATTACTTTGATCAAGTACCTTTATATGGGAGGAATAACCTTTACACAGAAGGCAATCAAAGTGATCACCTCTATATAGGAGGATCAATCTTGGTTGTACAAGATTGGTTTGGAGAATGTATCCTGATGATATATATTTAACATATTCCCCAATTTGTATTTGAACACCTTACCTTCATTGATGACTTTTCTAGATTCTGTTGGGTCTTCTTCCTTCAATTCAAGTCTGAAGTTTTTGAATTTGTCAAGCTTTTTAAAGCCTCAGTTGAGAACCAATTTGTAGGAAGATCAAAGTCCTTAGATATGATAATGGTGGGGAGTACATCAAATATGATTTTCAACAATTTTGTGCTACTGTTGGCATTCAGATGCAACATTCAGTGCCATACACACCTCAGCAGAATGGTGTTGATGAGATGAAGAATAGATCTCTCAAGGAGATGGATACCCGCATGCTTGAGTCCAAATATTTGTCTCCAAGACTTTGGGATGAAGCCATAAACTGTGCAGCCTATATTAAAAATAGGGTGCCTCATAAATAATTGAAAGGAATCACTCCTTTTGAAGCTTGGACTAGGCACAAGCGTGACGTGTCTCATTTCAATATTTTTTGCTCAAAGGCTTGGGATAGAATTCCACCTGAGAAGAGAAGGAATTTACAGCCCCATAAGACTCCAAGGGTTACAAGCTACTGAATATGACCACTCAAAAATATTTCATTGAAAGAAGTGTTCAATTCAAAGAAGAACCCTTGCAAGCAGTGGAAATTGGAGAATCCTCTGAACCCCCACCTATTGAAGTAAGTGAAGTTTCTCATGAAATTTATAATTCTGATATTTCTGATGATGAAGACCATATTATTGTAGATCCAAGTTCACCTACAAGGCCTAAAAGCGATGCAAAACATCTTGAAGTAGCTGGAGAACTTGTGGGGAATCCTCAAGATATTGGGAGGACTAGATCTCAGTTTGAGAATGTTCTTTCTGTAAAAGATCCTTTCCTACTTGAGAAGTGGTTTTTGATGGTTGAATCAGATCCTCAATCATATGAAGAAGCCTCACATGACCCAAGATGGAAGGCTTCCATGGATGAGGAATTTCATTCTCTTCAAAAGAATGGAACATGGGAGCTAGTCAAGCTTCCTCCTGGTAGAAAGTTGGTGAAGTGTAAGTGGATTTTCATAACCAAATTTGTTGTTGATGGTGCAACAATGAAGTACAAGGAAAGGTTAGTGGCTAAGGTCTTCTCCCAAGTCCATGGCCTTAACTATAATGATACCTTTGTACCAGTTGCAAAGATGGATTCAATAAGACTAGTTCTGGCAATTTCTGTATCCAAGCGCTGGGAAGTGCATCGCATGGATGTAAAGAGTGCTTTACTCCATGGAGAACTTGAGGATGAGATCTATGTGCAGTAGCTAGAAGGGTATATTTACGATCCTAACCTTGTGTGTAGGTTTAAGAAGTCCTTATATGGGCTTAAGCAAACTCCAAGAGCTTGGTATGCCAAGAAGGATAGTTTTTTCCTATCATAGTCTTTCAACATATGCAAATTTGATCTGAATGTGTACATGAAGCTAATAAATGGTTTAATTTTGATTATTGTATTATATGTTGATGAAATTTTGATCACATGAATCTCCATTGATGAGATTGCTTCATTGAAGACCTCTTTGCATCATGCTTTTTCCTTTTTCCATGACTAACCTGGGAATACTTAGACAATTTTTGGGACTTGAGATCTCTCAGTCCAACTCAGGAATTAAAGTATCTCAGTTACCCATTCTTGTTAAAAAAAAAACCACACACTTAGTTCTTATTGTTCTTAAGGGTATATTGTTGTTAAGGGTATGAATGGTTAAATCATTGATGCTTACAATTCAATGTATTGATGTTGAATTTGGTTGTGTGAATAGCTAGAGAATCATTGAAATACAACTTTCTAGTGCTACTAGAGTAGAGGAAAATGAGGAACAATCACATTCAACAACCAAAGGAGGCCAAAAAAATCACATCATTTACCTTAGAGTAATCCTTAAAGATCCTTAGTATTTTACAATCTTTGAGGGTAATCAATTAATCATCCTTTGCTCCCAGAAACATTAAACCTCTTGCAATTTCCTTCATATTACAATGTTTTACCCATTATGCACCAACCCTAATAAAAATCAACTAAGCTGATACCATCATGAGATGGTGAATTTATACATTTCTCTATGATCTCATGACCCAAGCTTGTCGCCAAAATAATCATGACCTAAGGAGAAAATAATACCTCTAAAAATTGCATCTTCTATTTTTTTTGTTGGAAACTAATCCATTAGGATTAGGTGGATAATGTGAATAGTCATTGAGAAGTCCAAGAGATGCCTTGGGAATATAAACCCAAGAGTCATTCTCATATGTACATATGCTAATGAAAAAATGCGCTTTGAAACCTACTATTTTGTGTATTTGCTTGATTGTGATTTGTCAATTGCTTGTATTCCCATTTGGGCACCTAATAGTGATATCAAAGCCTAGCGATTATGTCCATATCTCCTGCTTTACAATCTACAATCTGCCTTCTGCGTGTTATTCCCTCTACTTAAGCATTTTTATTTCCCTGGAATTCTGCTTAGCCAATATGCTCTCAGAGAGAAAATCTTAATTCTCCTGCATGCTACTCATTTAACCTCCCCTCCATGACCTCAATTCTACTCCTCTCTCTTGCATGAGATTGCAGAAAGCATGGATCGAACCTCCATTCAAAATGCTGCAAGTATGGAAGCTATGTTGAATATCATTAAAGCGGAACCTGCATTTTTGCAAGATTCTTGGCATCGCGAAGAGCCATAATATCCTTACCTTCGATTCTTCTATGACTAAGTGGAGAACCCTCCTTCATTGCTGCATTATATCCTATTCCTCGAGATGAAAGTGTTGGTCACCCTATATGTCAATTAATTAAAGTTAACACACAGGATGGTCAATATAAATTGTCAAACCCAGGGAGGTCTTTTGTTTCAATGGTAATAAGCATAATTTGTGCATAAACATGTCAAGCAGTTGATTTACTAAATGTAGATAATGATCCTACCAGTCTATCCATCCAAACTCACTCCAGAAAGCAAACTAAGCTAATTCACACATCTAGGGTTTTGATTGAACTACCTTCCAATAGAAATCACCTAGCAGTTATAAAATTAAGAATAGAAATAAACCAGATTGCTTTTGCAAGAAGTTAAATCCTATAATGATCAAACTACAATAATTGATCTTTACCAAAATGATCTATCCAGCAGCTACTATTACTCAATCATAATCTGCCTACTTTAAATCAATTGAAGATACAACAACAACCAGAATCTAAAGCTTGAACTCTAATTGATAATTACTGGGAATCCTAGAAAGCATAAACAACTGAAAGATATTGGAATTGAGCTTGGCTGTTGCAGCTGATTCAAACGCACATGCATTAAATGAATTATCCTACACAGTCGACTGTCACACCAATCTGCTACAACTATTCAAGATGCAATCGTGAACTACCAAAAGGAAAGCTAATCTCTGTTGCAGCTAACCGTAACATCTGCAATAACTCCACACCACACAACAGAAAGAAAGCTAAATTACCCTACCTACTTCAACTGGCTATCTTTGTGAGAAGGTGGGCCTTGGCCTTCTAACAAAGACGCCGAGAATCACAACAAATTAAGACATAGAAATGAAGAACTCTGCACTCATATTAATGATGGAAAATCGTTAGTCTTAGTGCTCTGTTACAGCTTATACAAAATGGTAATTTTCCAACCCCAGGCTACAAGAGCCTTTGCATATTTATACATTGACAGTACAGATCACGATCCACTAAACTCATGCAGCAATGAAGATCTATGATCTTCATGCTGCGGAGTTACAGCTAACTGTTACAGCCGTATTAAATGAGGCTGTTACTCATGAAGGATCTGTTACTCTAGTAATTAATGGATCAACGGATTTGGCAAGATGGAATGCGATTTGTCTGTTGCAGCTGGGTTCTGTTTCAGTGGAATCCTGTTACAGATTCTTATGGATGAATGCGTTGTCCCTTGGAGTTATGAGGAGCTGGTGCTTTGAAGAGTAACAGTTGGTTCCACTTGGCTGATACACCTACTCTTTAGACCTTGACTAAATGAAATCACACATATCAGCATAAACCAAGGACTAGGATCTCAAACCTTAACAATCTTATGCATAAAATAAATAAAGCAATAACGAATTATACCTGTCAATATCATTGATTGATCTGGAGAAAGACATGGATATAGCTTATGAAAGTAGGATGAAATCAGGGCAAAATGATATAATAAGGATGTCCAAAAAGGGGCATTTCCTAGACCCAACATCTCCCCCCAACTATCCGATTGCATGTCCTCATGCAACAACCTCCCCTAGTCCGAATCTGAGTCTAAGTTGAGTTTGTGGAGATTTGTAACATTATAGGCAAGTTCTGGTGTCTCCCCTCAAGGCACAAACCCATAGCAAGATATCGAATGCTCCCACCACAACTCTTCTTCTTCTACTATCAAAGCATAGCTGTTTCTGTAAGGACTCACAGGCAACCATATGAGAGGGAATTTGAATCTTAATCCAATCCACCAAGACCCACACTTTTTCATGCACTGCACATATTTGGGAATCCTTGTCAAAGCTTGCCTGAAATTCTCAAAGCCATATGGATCCATTTCCTTCAGGGATGAGGAAGAGTACAACCATCTGTATTCACTACCTTCCAAGGCATTCTGTTGCATATTAAGAATCATTGGGACACATGTGGTAAGGATTTTATCTCGCAGGCTCTCAAAGTATCGGGCAATTGAAGGAACCCTGAGAGATTTAGCATGATTTTATATGAATTCTTTTGGATCCCGAGGTTCCCCCCTAATCCAGAGAGTAGAATTCTCCTCATTCCTCATGATGGTTTGGAAAGCATCTCGCCATCTTACATGGTTAATGACAAAAGAGGAAAATGCCCTCAGCTGAAAATCCCCTAGACAAGGTAATGGATTAGATGGAGAGTTAATATAACAAGCCCTGTCATGCAAATATAATTCACATAACAAATGCTGATCCTGAAAATCACTCTTTAGAAAAGTCTCCAAAACTTGAGCAGCTGTTGCCAAATCAAATGATCTCCCTTCTTTCAGAGCCCTTAATTGAAATAAAGTTGTCTGCTCATGGAGAAAGACAGGGTAAGAGGGGGATGGAGCCTTGCAACTCAACAATTCTAGGGAAAGAATGTACATTTTGTCTTTTTCTTGTTGTAAGGACTTAAGTTTCTTCAATCCTTCCAATTTTTCTTGAAGTTTCTCCCACTGGAGTTTCTGGAAGAATAACTCCTTAGCCCTTTAATGACATTCCTATGTTCTTGGAGAGAGATCATACCTGTCCTGAAATGATCAATCCACTTGAGCCATTTATCCAACTCGAGATTCAACTAGAGAATCCTCTTCTCCAGCCATTGAAATCTTCTGTCTTCTACCTCCTTTTCATCATCAGAATCCAAATAAATGACTTCCTTGTTTTGCTTTGGCACGGTAACAGTTTCATCCTCTATTGGAGTTGCAGCTGTCTTTTCCTGTAAGGTAGTCTCAGCCATGGATTTTGGGGATGCTGGTTCTTGTGTAACATCATCCTTCATTTCCATGTCAACCTCAGCCCCCTCAGTATATGTTACAGTCTCAACAAATATTCTTAGGACTGCTGGTTCTTGTGCGATAGCATCCTTCTTCTCTATTTCAACCTTAGCCATCTTAGTTTGTGTTGCAACTGTAGCAAATGATTTTGGAAACACTGGTTCTTGTGTGATAGTGTTTTCTTCTTGGTCCTTGATATCAAATGTTGCTGTCTGAGTTGCAACCTCACTAAATATTTTCAAGGGTACTGGTTCTTGTGTGACAGTGCCCTGTTCTTCAATTTCTTTGAACTGCTGAGATTGTTTCTGGGTTATATCAAGTCTTTCTGACTAATGAGACTGGTCCTGAAGAATCTCGGGATCCCCTGATGGTTGGGACTGTACCGTTTCATCTCCTAAATTCGAATTAGGGATCCCTTCAATTCTTGGCTCTTCCCCCCCCCATTAATTCGATTTCTGGCATTCCTTCTTCCACCTCCTCTATCTGTGCATGCCTTTGTGATACAAATCCCAGCACAACAACTCTGTGTCCTACTGCAAAAAATATATCTCCACACTCTAGACAAACAGTCTCTCCATGCTTCTCATTTTCAAATGCAAAAGATGGATTTTCTAAAAGGTTTGCAGCATTTGCTAATGTATTCAAATTCTTCTCTGCTTGTTTTCCAACTACTCCCTTCCATCTTTCTAGCTCATTTCGCAATATCTGCACCTCCTCCTTTAATAATTCATTTTCATGTAGGAGATTTTTGATTTGAGGTTCTTCTATGGAAGGTTCCTGCATAGCAGCAGATGAATTGGGGTTCAAAATGAGAATCTCTATATCTACCCTTGTTACAGGTGCTTTCTCTACCATAGGTGACTCATTATTTTCTCTAACTACTCCTACTGTCTCTGCCAAGGGTGCTTCAATATTACCCCCAATTGCATCCAATGTCTCTGCTTCTTCTACTGTCTCTGCTACCTCTGCTGCTGTTGCAGCTGCTTCTGCTATCACAGCTGCTTCTGCTACTGTTGTTGTCACAACTGCTTCTGCTGCTGCTGCTGTCACAGCTGCTTCTGCTGCCACAGCCGATCGAGTCCTTCTTTTCCTCACCATTTCCACTGGGTGTTCCTCACTACTTACTGCTACTAGTGCTTTGACAGCTCTAATTTTTCTTTTCTTTGCTGCAGTAGGTGTTTGACCCTTGTTTCCTGATCCTACTCTTCGTTTCTTTGACACAGGGGTCTTTACCTCGGTATTTTCTTCTTCAATAATGGTCCCCCTTATCTCCGGAGAGGACACAACCTCCAAAATTTCCACAGTCCCTTCTTCTGTCTGATATCCTTCCTCTTGAATTCCTATTTCTGCAATTGCAGCTTCTACTGTCACAGTTTCAATAGCTGCTCCAGTTTCAGCTTCAACAACTGCTCCAGTTTCAGCTTCTTTTATTTGAGTATCTACTTCTGCATTTATAGCTTCTGGTTTTTCTGCCTCCTGCGCCATGGTTTCCATCACAATTTCCTCAGCAACCGGGTTTTTTGTTGATGTTGCTTCTCTCTTATTTACTTCCTCTTCGTCATTGGTCTGGTTTTCTAATGCTCCAGCCTCCCCCCCAACTGGATCTGAGGAATGCCGGTCCTCACTATCTTCACCAACACCCTCCATTTCTAATACATGTTGTATGATTGGCGCATCTCCAGCCATAAATTGTTCCCAGGTTAAATTACGATTTGCAATGGCTCTTAAGACTAGTAATTTGATTAGGCCATGATTAGTAAGGGAGGAAACTGGGTGTTGGGCAGTTCTTGCATATCCAACCATGGTTTGTAGGGCTTTAAGCATATAAAATGGTATATTCACCAAATTGCCATGGCGTAAATGAGACAATAAGGGAAGTTCAGAGAAGGAAACAATTTGGTACCTACCTCCACAAGAGATGTATCTTTTCACAAAGATTGCCACTTGATTCCAGGGTAGTGGTAAAGATGCCAATTCCAGCCCATGGCGCTTTGGACTAACCTGCTCTCCGACTGCCAAAAATTCTCTCACTGCATTTGCATTATGTGCCTTCCGTCCAAATAACTTCTTCCCAACCAGGGGTAAGCCAATAACCTCGGCTATGATTTCTTCTGTAGCATCCACACATAGTCCCCTGACCTCGGAGTGAGTATCAGTCAGGTTGAGGGAAAATTGCAATGCGGTTTCTGTGTGGAAATCGTTCAACCGTTCAAAGTATTCCATCCAACCTGCTGCTGGAAAATATTAAGAACTTCTGCATTGGCACGTACAACTTCTGTATTTACTGGTTCATGTTGGATTGGGTTTCCCATTTTAATCCCTCCTCAAAGTTCAGAACGAATGCAACAATTTCCAGTCTAGACGTGGAAGTTGAAGTTTTACGAACATGCAAAGGGTCATTGGGGTTCAAAATTCAGGTTTTAGGCAAGTCTGTGCCAGTATGAACATTCCATTGGAACAAGGAAGTTGGAAAAATTGGGGTAACAGGTGCAAATCAGGTAAGGTGACGGGAAATAAATACAACCATGATCCTGACATAATCCCTAGAGGTTAATTCATATGGGTTCATTAATCGAGGGCTACGACAGTACATAATCGTTATTACTGTATTTAATTTTCTGCCAAATCATGTAAACGATGCGATCCGTACCTTTGCATTTATGAATTTTAGCCATGGATCAATCATTACAGCCGGCCTTCATCCTTGCGAGTATGAATGCACATGTGCTGAAGTGATGTGTCCACCACCACCTGGGCTGAAAGCTACTCAAGACACCCGAAATCTTCCTTCGTGGCAAACCATGATTGGATCTTGTGGAGCGAGCAAAAAAACTGACGCCTAATTGAATCATTATTGGCATCATCAATCGGAGAGCAGACAGACTGGCGGAGTCACAGCTGCTAGACTTAGCAAAATAAGCAAAAATGGCAGATTCGCAACTGTACGGAAGGAGCGAAAATGAAGTGGAAATAACGGAGTCGCAGCTGCTGGATTTAGTAGAATAGTCAAGAATAGTGGAGTCACAGCTGCTGGGTTTAGCGGAATAGTCAAGAATAGTGGAGTCGCAGCTGCTGGTAAGGGACGAAAATGGAGTAAAAATAGTGGAGTTGCAGCTGCTGGGTTTAGCGGAATAGTCAAGAACAACGGATTCACAGCTATTGGTAAGGGATGAAAATGGAGTAAAAATAGCGGAGTCGCAGCTGCTGGGTTTAGCGGAATAGTTAAGAACAACGGAGTCGCAGATGCTGGGTTTGGCGGATTGGTCAAGAATAGCGGAGTCGCAGCTGCTGAAATAGTAAGAATAGTCAAGGATAGCGGAGTCGCAGCTGCTGTATTTGGTGGATTGGTCAGAACTAGTGGAGTTGCAGTTGTTGAAATAGTAAGAATAGTTAAGGATAGCGGAGTCGCAGCTGCGCGATATGAAGTAACAGGAAAACTTTCAGCTAATTGCTGAAAGGTAACGAATCATCCATCTTCTTAAAAAGAGCTTTATTATATTAGGAACAATGCAAGGTGCCCGCAGTCGTCTGGCCCAGTCATGACCGTTATTCCTCCAATTAATTCCTGCACAGAATTCTTCAAACAAACCCGATCAAATGCAAAATGAAAAAAATAGATAAAATACAGAATGAAAAAAAAAGAAAATGAATTATTTATGTACAAATCATGTGGATATTGCAGTTCTTAAAAATTGACAGGGGTTGAGAAAAATCCCTGTCCCGGCGTTAGCTGATAGTCTAGATCACCTGCAACATGCGAAACGAAAGCTTCCCTTGAGATCGGCTTGTGATACAGTAGCAACCGATGACCATTTACGAATAATGGTACTTTGTTTTCATCAATGGTGATCAACCAGACTATTCCATTATCAAATACCCGATCTATCTGATAGGGGCCCAACCAACAGGTACGCAATTTGCCTTTAAAGTCCCTCTTAAACCGTGAATCATATAACAGAGCCCAGTCTCCTTCTTGGAAGACTTTCTTCTTTATAAACCGATCATGCCATTTAGAGCGCTGTTGTTGGATTAAAACTGTATGATGTACTGCAGTTGTGCGCTTCTCATCCAATTCATTGAGCTAATTTAATCGGTCCCTCTGTGCCTTTGATAAATCTAGGTTTACTTCCACAACTGTTTTCAAGGTTTTGATTTCAAATTCAATTGGAAAAACAACGTTCTTACTCATATGGGGAAAAACTAGTGGTGTTACACCACATAGTACGATAGGCCCATAGTGCCTTTGGAAGCCTTTTAGCCCAATCTTTACGATGGCTCTTCACTGTTTTTGTCAGAATAGCTTTGATAACCTTGTTTGTGCTCTTCACTGTTGTTGAATATGAAATTTCTGTAACAGTGCTTCCAGCTTGTGAGACACAAATTGTGGTCCACCGTCTGTAATGATTTCCTCAGGTACTCCGAACCGAGTAAAAATCTCTTCATATAGAAAATCAATCACAGCCTGATCATTGGCCTTAACCAAGGCTACAACTTCTACCCATTTGGTCATGTAATCTATGCAAACCAAGATGTGAACTTTCTGCTTTGAGGGAGGGTTGATAGACCCTGCAAAATCTAGAGCCCACCTATCAAAAGTTTCAACCACAAGCTGTGGCTACAAAGACATCTCATCTAATCTGTTGGGTTGACCCATCCTTTGGCAGCTATCACATGCCTGAACATACTTCTTCGCATCCCTGAACAATGTAGGCTAGAAATAGCCCATTCTCAAACTTTTATGACCTATCCTTTTGTCAGCAAAATGTCCCCCACAGGGCTCATCATGGAAAGCTTTAAGAATGCTAAAGATTTCATCTTCTCTAACACATCTTCTGATCTCTAAATCAAGCCCTATGTAGAGAAGATGGCCATCAATCCAGCAGTACCTAGCACTCTGTTGTATGATCTTCCTTTTTTCTCTCTTTGACAGATGTGTTGGGAGCTTACCTGCAGCCAAAAAGTTAGCAATATCTGCATACCATGGGGAATGAGCTGATAATGCAAAAAAATGTTCGTCGAGGAAGGAATCTTCAATTGGTAAATTGTCATCACTGTTAGTAAGTCGAGATAAAAAATCTGCAACAACATTTTCCTTTCTTGGTCTATCAATAATTGTGATATCAAACTCATGTAACAGTAACAACCATCTAGTAACTCTAGCATTCGTGATTGGTTTATTCATTAAATACTTGATATCAGAATGATCAGTGTGCACAAAGGTAGAATATCTAGTAATATAATGTATAAATTTGTTGATGGCATAAACAATGGCAAGAAATTCCTTTTCTGTGACAGTATAATTCAGTTCAACACGAGACAAATTTTTACTAATGTAATAAATGGCATAAGGAGCGTTACCTTCCTATTGTCCCAAAACTGCTCCAATGGTAGTATTTGAAGCATCTGAAGAAATGTGAAAAGGTAGAGCCCAATTGGGCCCTCGTAAGATGGGTGCTGTAGACAGCCTTCGCTTTAGCTCAGTAAACGCTGTTTGGCATGCATCATTCCAGACAAACTGTACATCCTTCATCAACAGAGTGAACAAAGGAGAGGCTAGTTTGGAAAAGTTTTCTATGAACCTTCTGTAATAGCCAGCATGCCCCAAGAAGCTACGTACATCCTTCTGAGTTCCAGGAGTTGGTATGTTTTCAATTACCTTGATTTTGGATGGATCTACCTGGATACCATCAGAAGAGATGAAGTGCCCCAGTACTATGTCCTCACTCATCATCATGTGGCACTTTTCAGTGCTTAAAGAGAGTTGGCTTTGTTCACAGCGTTTCAAGACCTTTTCTAAGTTCTTCAGTGCTTCTTCATAACTATCACCATATGGAGTGAAGTCGTCCATAAAATTTCCATGCAATCATTTGCCATTTCCGAAAATATTCCAATCACTGCTCTCTGATAGGTGGCTGGTGCATTGCACAACCCAAAAGGAAGTACTCGGTATGCAAAAGTCCCCCATGGAAAGGTGAAAGTGGTTTTGTCCCGGTCTTTTGGAGCAATCTGGATTTGATTATAGCCACTAAAGCCATCCAGAAAGGAAAAATACTTTTTTCTAGACAAGGTATCAAGGACCTGATCGATGAAAGGTAAGGGAAAATGGTCTTTCTGCGTTGCTTTGTTCAATTCTCTGTAATCCACGCAGACCCTCCATTTCTCATTCTTCTTTGGCACAATCACAAGTGGAGAAACCCACTCAATGTCTGAAATCGGGATTATGAATCCTGCTTCCAAAAGTTTTTGGATTTCCTCTTTCACTATGTCCCTTAGGTTCGGGTTCATCCTTCGTTGTGGTAAACATACAGGCCTGGAGTCGCTCTTAATATAAATGTGATGGGTGCACAGATGAGAAGGAATTCCTTTCATGTCTGTGTACTCCCAAGCGAAAGCTCCCCTACGTTGTTTCAGCAGAGTGACTAGCTGTTCCAGCTCGCTAGGTGCCATATTAGGATTGATATTCAATGTTTTTCCTGGCCCAATTTCTACTGGAACACTCTTCGAATTCTTGAGTACTGGAATTATACTGGCATCACTGATTAGAGTTTCTTCTGTAAGGTTTTCTTGTTCTATTGCAGCTAGAGTACTGTCCAAGATCTGATAGACATTTTTATTGACCGACGTGGGATCACTGATGAAACTATTAATGGCATCATCCTCTGTTTCATCTTTAAACGTTAAGGCTCTCCCTATGGTTAATAACGGCTGCACACCCTCTTCCTCCTCCAAATCTTCCCATAATGGAGTCTCAACTTCTGTGCTTGGTCGATCTGGAGGGTACAGGGTTAGGCTCTTGATCTCAGTTCCGTCTGAAATGGGCATAGATCCTGACCGACAGCTGATACAGGAATCTGCTATGGCCAACCACGGTCTTCCCAGGATCAGTGGGTGTCCCCCCAACTGGGATTTCAGCTGTAACACCAAGAAATCCGCAGGGTATTCCCATGAATCGACTTAGATCATGAGGTCATCTAGGATCCCTTCAGGCTTGATCGTTGATCTATCAGCAAGTTCCAAAACAGTAGGGGTTGGCCGAATATTAGTGAGTCCCAATTTCTTCACAGTTTCTATGGTCATAACGTTAATAGTTGCGCCTAAATCTATCAAGACGTTGGGAATTTGTGTGTTCCCTATGTGAACTGTAACAGTCGAGTTCCCAGGGTCATTGTATTTTTCCACAGGGGCCTTCCCCATTATTAATTCGGAAAGTTTTCCCAGTACGTGGACAGTGGGAGGATCCCTGGGCCTTCTTCCTGGTTTCTTGACACACAAATCTCTAACCATCTTAGCATAAATGGGCACATCATGGAGGGCTTGTAATAGTGGAATTTTAACATACAAAATTTTCAATTCTCCCACGAGATCAAATCGGGGCTGTTCCATTGTTTTCTGCAGGGCCAATCGTTCAGGGTATGGTGGTCCTCTATTCCACTGTGTAGGCTGTGACAAATCGTGTGTTACTTTCTGAGTTTCAGCTACTGTTTCAGTAGGAGTATCAGCATCCTCGATAATGGGGCTTGCTAAATTAACCATGTTCTCATAGTGCTGATTTACTCCAGTTTCAATCGCTGGGGATGAAACATCCTCAGTGATAATAGGTTCCACCACCCTTCCTGATCGTAATTGTATATCATTGCAGGGAATCCGGGTGATGGAATATGCAGGCATGTTGGCAGTCTCAAATTGATGGACTTCTTTATTGTTTGGGTTCGGGTTAGGTTGTGCAGGTAGCTATGGTCAAAGTGGCACATTCATAGGTGCGGCATTGTTTTGGAAAGGGAGCTGTGGTTGCTGATACTGTTGGTGCTGATACTGCTGATGCTAATACTGTTGAGAGGGATATTGTCGATACTGAGTCTGGTGATGGGGAAAGTTATTTCCTTGGTAAGAATTTCTCCAGTTGGAATTCCAAGGAGCTTGGTTGTTTGACTGCTGTGACTATGGTGTCCATGAGTTAGGATTTTGCATTGAGTTCTGAGATGGATGCCACTAGTTGTTAGAATAATGTGAAGGGAATTGTGTATTCATATTATGCATATTGTTCATTCCATTCATATTATTCAGAAAAAATGCTACTTCTTGATTCATACCTTGGTTTTGAGGCTGCCATGGTTTCTTCTGTGCCATGAAGTATGCTGGCTCCACATCTGGAATTGATGCCTACAGGACTGCTTCGACCTTAGGTAATGAAGGGCATTCCTTAGTATCATGCTCGAGTTCACATATCCTACATACCTCTGCTTTGTCCAATGGGCATTCCTTCAGTGGGTGCTTTTTCCTACATTTAGGATAGAATACACCAAGTGTAAGATATTCTACCACTTGCTTCTGCTTTGCTCTCATGACATCTAACTCTGAGGAAATGGAGCTCATCATGTCTGTTTTAAAATTCTCCAGTAAGTTGCCTATTTCTGCTCGAGTGGCCCCTCCACTAGCTGACTTCTGAGTCCTAGTGAAGACATCCTGGTATCGGTCTTTGTCTCGTTTGCTAGTTCTATAGGATCCCCTGGAGTACCTTCGACATAATTCAACAATCTTTTCGAAAGGTTCCTTCGAGATATCCCCTTTTCCCAGCAGATTTAACATATCAAGGCAGTCTTCTCTAATTCCCCTTAGTAAGATGATCTTGAGCACATCCTTGCCAATCTCAGGATGACCAGATCTCTGTAAATTGAACAACAATCTTTCCACAAAGTCTTCCAAACTTTCTTCATCCTTCTGAACCATTTTAAACAACTCCTCTTTTCTATCCCTAGTTCTGCAATATTCTTGGTACTTATAAAGGAAGGTGTTTTTCATTTGGTCCCAAGTAGTAATGGTCTCATGACCCAGACTCATGAACCAGTGCAGAGCATTTACTTTCAAGGTAGCTGGGAATAACTTCAACTTTTGAGCACTAGAGGTGTAATCATAGCTGCGACAGATGATATCAAACTCAAAAAGAAACTCATCAGGATCCTCAGAGGACTTACCATGAAAATTTGGGAGAACTGATGGTGAGATATTTTTCATAGGAGTTGCTCCAGGTGTCTGGAGGATAGGGAATTCTAACGTAGCCATAGTATTACTAGGCTGATTATTTTCTCCTTCTTCTTCCCGGTTATTCCCATGTTCGTTCTCACCCTCCTGTTCTCTACCAGCCATGGTTCTAGTCCAAAATTCAACAACTTCCTTTATGCGCTCTTGCTCTACTTTAGCTTCTTCTTCTCTTCTCCTCTCTTCTTCTCTTCTTCTCTCTTCTTCTTGCCTTCTCTCTTCCTCTGCTATTCGGCGAGTCTCCAACCACACTTCTTTAGTAACTCTGGTTCTGTTGATATGATAGATCTCCTCTCTATCTGGTGCACCTACAACGCTTCCCTTATCTTTAGGAGGTTTAATTTCTGCAACAAGAGTTGAAGGTTCTGTTGTATTCTCCACTGTGGATGCTGAATGTTCAAGATTGGGAGGAACAGAATTTCCCCTGCCTGTAGAGTTCCGCAGTGGTCTAGTGGAAGAATCAACTCTAGCAATTATCTCATCAATGTATGTGTATCTTCCCTGACTTGCATTCCGACCTCGACCTCTTCCACCTGCAATGTTAGTATTCAAAGGGGGTTCCCGATTTGTTTTTCTTGTATTCATGCATGCTGTAAATAATTGAACTAAAATAAAATCAAATGAAACCAACCACTAACTCTGTCTATCTATTACCATCCTCGGCAACGACGCCAAAATGTTGGTCACCCTATATGTCAATTAATTAAAGTTAACACATAGGATGGTCAATACAAATTGTCAAACCTAGGGAGGTCTTTTATTTCAATGGTAATAAGCATAATTTGTGCATAAACATGTCAAGCAGTTGATTTACTAAATGTCGATAATGATCCTACCAATCTATCTAGCCAAACTCACTCCATAAATCAGACTTAGCTAATTCACTCATCTACGGTTTTGATTGAACTACCTTCCTACATAAATCACCTAGCAGTTATAAAATTAAGAATAGAAATAAACCAGATTGCTTTTGCAAGAAGTTAAATCCTATAATTATCAAACTACAATAATTGATCTTTACCAAAATGATCTATCCATCAGCTATTGTTACTCATGTTAGTTTTTCAGAATTTTCAATCTGATCTAAGATCTTAACTGAGAGAATAACATGTACAACATATCTACAGCATATCAATCATAGACACAATAATGCAAGCACACAAGAGACCCAGAGTTTAGTTGGGGAAAACCATAAAGGTGAAAAACCCCAATAACTTCCTTAGAGATAGATAGAGCAATGATACAACCCAAGCATAAGAGCTAGACATCTCCTAGCAACAGCTTCTCCTCCTCCACAAGTGCGCCACTCTCCAAAGTGTGTGTGAGAATAGAATGATCAAATAGAGTGCCTTCCGCACTCTATTTATACTTGACTCGACTTTCCTAATAACCTTTACTAGGTCGGCCTTAACTTAACCACATAACATAATGTTGATTGGGACGACCCCCAATAGGGTGGTCTAATAACCCTTTGACCCACAAGGCCAACCCCCAATAAGGTGGTCTAATAACCCTTTGAACCACATGGTTTATATAGGGTCGACCCCAACAAGGTGGTCTAATAACCCATCAAGTATAAGTTATGACACTTACAATATAAATGACGACACTTCCGTATAGAGGAATAATAACATCTCTATAGGAATACAAACACTTCCGTATAGTGGAATAATAAAATCTCTATAGGAATACAATATACATATATGTGAAATACATTCCGAAGTTACATATACATCAACACTCCCTCTTAACTAGGAATGTATTTCTCGACATAGGTCTTCTAGCACAAGTCTTCTTCTCTAGATCATTGTCATTGAATCATCGTCATCATCACTGCTGCTGCTATCTCAATCAATCTCTGAATCTACTCGTCATAGGAAGTTCTACATAGCCAGTCCTTTTTCATACTGGATGTAGGCCCAACATCTGTAGGTCTTCATCATCACTGGCCATACTATGGAATCCTCAGGACTTATTACGTGTGTCACAAAACCTCGAAAGAGCATTCCAAGCTATTACGGGTACACAACTCCGACCTATAGGATCTCCCAGGATCTTTTACATGTGACAGTCACAAAACCTTAAAAGGGTGTCTTGCCAAGCAAGAACCCTAAAGAGCATCTGAGGCCTTTTTTATCCTGTCCAGATCTCCTGGTCTAATTACATGTGACTCCTACCACAAAACCTTAAAAGGGTGTCTTGCCAAGCAAGAACCCTAAAGAGCATCTGAGGCCTTTTTCATCCTGTCCAGATCTCTAGGTCTAATTACATGTGGTCATGGCAATGCCTCGAAAGAGCATCTGAGGCCTTTTTCATCCTGTCCAGATCTCCCAGGTCTACTTACATGCTCATCTGCACAACCTATCCATGGCCACAGAGTATAAACCTGATACTCACCATACATCATCCTGATGTACACATGATCATCCTGATCATCAACACTACATCGTCCTGATGCATGTCATCTGGAGAAACATCCTGAAGCTCGTCATCCATGATCATCCTGATCATACAATGCATCCACCTGATGCATACACAATATCTGCCTGATACATATCATCATACATGATCTACCTGATCATACAATGTATCCACCTGATACATATACAAATATATGATCCACCTGATCATACCTGATACATATCAACATACATGATCTACCTGATCATACAATGTATCCACCTTATACATATACAGATACATGATCCACCTGATCATACCTAATACATATCAACATACATGATCTACCTGATCATACAATGTATCCACCTGATACATCTACAGATACATACACATGATCCAGCATCCAACATGATGCGTACATATACATACAGAGCAGTAACTGGAGCATCATCCAGCGCTTATATCCACAGCCATGGAAGGATCCTCCTCTCACCATGCTCGGAATGGCTCCTGCAAATGTGTCCATCATGTCTTCCTCGAAGTGTCATCAATCTGAAGAACACCAAGCCTCTCTCTGAAGTACTCGAACTTCACTCTGGCTAGTGGCTTCGCCAGCACATATGCAACCTGCTCATCCGTCGCAACATACGGAGCTTCACTGCTCCTCTCTGCACCATATCCCTGATATAGTGATATTTGATCTCAATGTGTTTCGACTTGTTGTGGAACACCGGATTCTAAGACAGCTTCACACAACTCTGGTTGTCACAAAAGATACCAGTAGCCTCCAGCGGGAGATCAAATAACTCAGACAGTAGCTTCCAAAGCCATACTGCCTCACAACTAGCTAAACATGCTGCACCATACTCTGCTTCAGCTGTACTCAGTGCTACGCAAGACTGCTTCCCGCTAAACCAAGAGACCACACCTGATCCCATACCGAAGTAGCACCCAGAAGTGCTCTTCCTATCTGTAGAACTGCCTGCCCAATCTGAACCAACATAACCCTGCAGGTTAAACTTTTGATTTGCATCATACTTGAGCCCATAATCAACTGTACTCTTCAGGTACCTCAGAATATGCTTTACAGCAACCAGGTGAACACCTCTGGGATCCGTCAAGAACTGGCTCAATGTGTTCACCGCAAAGCAAATATCTGGCCTCGTGTTCGTCGGGTACATCAAGGACCCAATCATCTGACGATACACTGTGACACCAACCGGATCAGATGAAGCATCACACAGAAGCTTCAGGTTTGATGCCATAGGTGTGGCCATGGCCTTGCATCCCATCATCCCGAACCTCTTCAGGATCTCCACTGCATACTTCCCTTGTCCACGGAAGATTCCATCTGTACTCTGCCAGAACTCCATGCCTAGAAAATAGTGCATCATCCCCAAGTCCTTCATCTCTAACTCGGCAGCAAGCTTCCACTGCATGTCGGCAATCAATCTAACATTACCTATAACAAACAGGTCATCCACATACAGGAGTAGTATCACAGGATTTCCTTCCTCAACCTTGTAGTAAAGGTTGGAATCCGCTTTACTCTGGTAAAGCCCAAACTGGATAGAAAACTATCTATCCTACCATACAAAGTTCTGCAAATATATGACTTCCCGTCATGTGTCTCAAAACCAAGTGGCTGCTTCACATACACTTCCTCTTCAACTACACCATTCAAGAAAGCTGTCTTGACATCCATCTGGTGTATCTTCCATTTCATCACTGCAGCCAGAGCAAGTACTGATCTGATGGAAGTGTGCCTGGCTATAGGTGTAGAAGTCTCTTCATACTTAATCCCTTTTTCTGGGAGAATCCACGAGCTACAAACCTCGTTTTGTATTTCTCCATGCTACCATCTGCAGCATGCTTGATCTTATAGATCCATTTGGAAGTCACAGCAGACTTCCCTTCAGGTCTTGGGACTGCATCCCAAACATCATTCTTCATGATCGACTGATCATGGCATTCTTCCATTACTTCATCCCAAATCCTAGGAACTTCAATATCTTCAATATCTTCAATAGATATCTTTGTTGCTGGAACAAATGTTGTAGTCCTTCTTTTGTAGGTGAAGGTATACGATCTTTCCTACAAAACAAGTTAAATTGCATGATTAGAAACATCTCATAGTTTTCAGAACAAATTCTTACACATAAAAAAATATGTCATACAGTCATGCAATTATTTTAGCCAATGCTTCAATACAACACTCATCCATATCCTGTAACTTTCTAGATGCCTTCCAATCTCTACCAGAACATTGTTAAGAGTTTGCACTACTCCCAACATGTCAACAAAGAGGTTTCATTCTAGATAAGTAGCAATGGAATGTTGTATAGTGCCATAGGCCACTTACCCATTACATGCATATTAGTAGTATGCTGTTCATTAATGCAATTATTCAAAATACACAGCCTAATTCTAGGAACATCATTGAACAGTATTATTTAAACAATCAAATATGCAAGAAATGATAATTCAAATACTTCTCTTTGTTTTTTTGTTGGGTTGACTCCCTCTCAGTCTTTGCTTCCTTTCTGCAACTCCATTCTGATGTGGATTGTGAGAAGTGGTCGACTCCGTCTGAATATTTGCATCCTTGCAGAAAGTACTAGAGTGTTCTCCCTCTTGATATTTGCTTCCTGGATTACCTGTCCTTGAACTTATATCCATCCTCGATCACTATGCATGCTTACAAGTATCATTATTGTGATATCCTCGAGATCTCATACATAATCATACATTTATTAGTATAATCTCAATACTATCAGAAACACAATAATCTTAAACATATATAGTAATGATCATTTTAATCACAGATAATAAACATTAGTATTCAAGGTTTATATAGGACTCTTCTGGTTAGTCATATCATCAATTAAAGTAAGAAACATAATATGCATACACCCATGATTATTCAAACCTATGAATAATCATTATCAATCATGCCATGTATACTTATATAAGAGATCCTATCACAAGGTAGGATTCTAACTTGATATAGGAAAAACATACCTGGATTAGTATGTTAGCTAGTTATGTCTAACATACCCACATGATGTCTTCTTGTTCTCTTCAATGACTTGTGCTAGTAACCTGCATATCTCATAATTTAACCATTATAGAACCAAGTTATACATACCTCGTAAATAGATCTTCTATGTGATCCATGACAATGGATGAATCTTTGTCTTCATGTCACCATGATCATATGTTCTTGAACTAGAACATGATTTGTCTTTCTTGGTGTACCTTTCATGTTAGTGGACAACATAAACCTCATACAACACCATAATGCATTAGTACAATCATAAGTGTTAACACCCTAATCAATGAATCTCTTCTATCATGCATTCATAATTTTATTAAGGTGATACGACAAGTCTAAATTTAATCAAGATTGTACTAACCGTAATAATATGAATACAAACATACCATAAAATTAATCATGAACAAATCTTGAAACATACCTGGATAAGTCATACCTGTCAAGATTGCTTGTAATCTTCTTATGTAAGGCCTTAGCCTCATCTCCCTCTGAAACTGGAACTTCTTTACTTATGCAGGTGACCAATCCATTCTCTTCTAGGATTAACCCAATCCACTTGATTTGCAGAAATTGGATCTGGATCTAGATTAGGGTTTGTCAGAGAAACCCTAAAAATTCAAACTTCTGAAAGGATAGAAAGATGCACCTTAATGATCTGATCAACCTGGTATACTCAGAATTTGAAAACTGCAAAGTTTCACCCCTCAAAATTGCCTTTGAAACTTCTAGATCTTCTGGACAGGATCCCAAACTAGGGTTTTATAAAGCCCACCCTTCCACCCAACCAAAAGGTTCGATCCAAAGCTCTAAATTTTTTTTTCTGAGGATCTTCCAGTCGTGGTCACAGACTTAAAAAATTCTAACTTTTGCAGAAGCCCCAATTTTCCACTTTTCCGATTAAAGTCCCGAACTAGGGTTTGATCAAGCCCGGCCTTCTACCCAACCAAAAAATTTGATCTTGGTCTCTAAATTTCGATTTTGATGAGTAGCATTCAGCCGTGGTCTCTGATTACAAAAATACCAACTTTCTCCGAAACCCTAATTCCCGGAGCCATGAATGAAGGTGCTCAAAATCCAATTCTGTTTTGACAGAAATATGCACCTGATTGTTTCTGGTGTAACTCCAAAATTACGAATCCACAGGGTCTAAAAATTCTACCTATGGTAGCCTGACCTGTCATCTTTCCAACCCCACAGGTCGGACCTCAATTGGATTCTCTAAGAGAGATATTTATGCCAAGTGTCACAACGTGACCTCTTTATGGGATAAAACATGAGAGCGAACTTGTACAGAGTTCCACGTGTCACTGGTTTACTTTTGGCCTTTGAACCTTAGGCCTGTGAAAGTACAGTCCATTCCCTACCTGTCACTTTTTATGAAATTTCATTTGGATCTTCCTAGCCCAAGTTATGACCTTTTTTCCTAGGTCACCTGTTTATGACTCAGATCTGGAAGAGGCAGAAACCCTAGATTGTACAGATCATAAAACACAAAGTACAACGTATTAGAAGTTTTAGTTTGGACTCAAGGTACATGGGGATCTGGTCTTCTACCTGTAAAAGTTTCAGATCTGAAAACTTATCCAAAATGGATTTATAGCAAAAGTGCTACGATGACTGGTTTTTGCTATATCAAGCCCTAGCATCGCAAGTGCAACAAGTGTCATACATGCCATACCATGCCTTCTTTCAGGCTAGATCTGATACCATGTTAGTTTTTTCAGAATTTTCAATATGATCTAAGATCTTAACTGAGAGAATAACATGTACAACATATCAATCATGGACACAATAATGCAAGCACACAAGAGACACAGAGTTTACTTGGGGAAAACCATAAAGGTGAAAAACCCCAATAACTTCCTTAGAGATAGATAGAGCAATGATACAACCCAAGCATAAGAGATATACATCTCCTAGTAGCAGCTTCTCCTCCTCCACAAGTGCGCCACTCTCCAAAGTGTGTGTGAGAATAGAATGATCAAATAGAGTGCCTCCCGCACTCTATTGGGAGGCACTCTATTTATACTTGACTTGACTTGCCTAATAACCTTTACTAGGTCGGCCTTAACTTAACCACATAACATAATGCTGATTGGGCCAACCCCCAATAGGGTGGTCTAATAACCCTTTGACCCACATGGCCGACTCCCAATAGGGTGGTCTAATAACCCTTTGACCCACATGACTTATACAGGGCCGACCCCAACAAGGTGGTCTAATAACCCATCAAGTATAAGTTACGACACTTACAATATAAATGACGACACTTCCATATAGAGGAATAATAACATCTCTATAGGAATACAAACACTTCCGTATAGAGGAATAATAACATCTCTATAGGAATACAATATACATATATGTGAAATACATTCCGAAGTTACATATACATCAACAACTCAATCATAATCTGCCTACTTTAAATCAATTGAAGATACAACAGCAACCAAAATCTAAAGCTTGGACTCTAATTGATAATTACTGGAAATCCTAGAAAGCATAAACAACTGAAAGATATTGGAATTGAGCTTGGCTGTTACAGCTGATTCAAACACACATGCATTAAATGAATTATCCTACACAGTCGACTGTCACACCAATCCGCTACAGCTATTCAAGAAGCAATCGTGAACTACCAAAAGGAAAGCTAATCTCTATTGCAGCTAACAGTAACATCTGCAATAACTCCACACCACACAACAGAAAGAAAGCTAAATTACCCTACCTACTTCAACTGGCTATCTCTGTGAGAAGGTGGGCCCTGGCCTTCTAATAGAGAAGCCAAGAATCACAACAAATTAAGACACAAAAATGAAGAACTCTGCTCTCATATTAATGATGGAAAATCGTCAGTCTCAGTGCTCTGTTATAGCTTATACAAAATGGTAATTGTCCAACCCCAGGATACGAGAGCCTTTGAATATTTATACATTGACAGTATAGATCACGATCCACTAAACTCGTGCAGCAATGAAGATCTATGATCTTCATGTTGCGGAGTTACAGCTAACTGTTACAGCTGTATTAAATGAGGCTATTACTCATGAAGGAGCTGTTACTCCAGTAATCAATGGATCAACGGATTTGGAAAGCTGGAATGCGATTTGTCTGTTGCAGCTGGGTTCTGTTTCAGTGGAAGCGTGTTATAGATTCTTGTGGATGAATGCGCTATCCCTTGGAGTTATGAGGAGTTGGTGCTTTGAAGAGTAATAGCTGGCGCCACTTGGCTGATACACTTGCGCTTTAGACCTTGACTAAATGAAATCACACAAATTAGCATAAACCAAGGACTAGGATCTCGAACCTTAACAATCTTAGGCATAAAATAAATAAAGCAATAACGAATTATACCTGTCAATATCATTGATTGATCTGGAGAAAGACATGGATATAGCTTATGAAAGTAGGATGAAATCAGGGCAAAATGATGTAATAAGGATGGCCAAAAAGGGGCATTTCCTAGATCCAACAGAGAGGAGCGTGGATCTCTCTCTTGATTTTGATAGTGGAGATGGCCCTTTCATCTTGAGTGAACTATTGAATGCGTGAATTTGGCATGTGCGTTGTGGGGGAGCCTCTGCATATCACAATTTTTGAAGATAATAAACACGATGATTGTCAATTACTCTCTACTTGCGCACAAGCCTTCAGTCCATGTTGTCTCTCTCAATGACTGAGTATCCACTATTATGCGACCTAAATTTCTTAATACCATGACCTTGAAGTGAGTACTACATTAGTTCCGGGCTAATATGTGTAGACTTCTAAATGACACTTTCTCTCGAAAGTGATGGATACAATTAATTTTTGATGATGGCTCTTCTAACATATTTACATCTGGAAATCCTCAGAGTGCATTTCACCATAAATTTGAGCAAGTATTGTGTATGATGTTGGCCTCAACAATGTGAAAACAATTGGTACACGAAGCTCATATTTTAGTGTAGAAGGTTTGTATATTCCTTCAGATTATATGCATAGCAGGGTGCTTATGTAGTTAAGGTTTATTAAGTATTTAAATGCACAAAGGTTTGTATATTCCTTCAGATTATATGCATAACAGGGTGCTTATGTAGTTAAGGTTTATTAAGGAATTAAATGCACAAATGGCTTGCTGCACTGCTTGTTTTACTTGAAATCAAGAGACATAAATTCCCTATAAGAAGATAGACCTCTAGCATGTCTCTTCATTCTTTGGAGCTATAGCTTTTTCTCTTACTACTCATCAATTTCCACACAAAATTTTCTGAGTAGATTAACTTTTTTTACCTTCTTTTTTATGGGGGGTTCCCATGTAGTTTTTTCCTCTTTCCTTACCTTACAGAGAATTTTTTGTGTGTGCATTAATATGGCTACAAATTATTGTGACCCATTTTTTTACTTATTCCATCTAGTTAGGCTTATGGGGGGGGGTGTGTAGAGCTAAAAACCTCTCCTAAGTCACCCTAGAGCTTCTTTTAAGCTCTAAGGGGCACTACCTCTCTATTTGGTGCATTCCTCAAACCGAGGGCTTCCTCAAACTGAGGGCCTCAAACTAAGGGATTCCTCAACCTAAGGGCTTCGTCAAAATGAGGGCACATTCTTCAATCTAAGGGTACATTCTCTAATTTAGGGAATAATTGTTTGACTTAAGGTATGCTAGTGTTTAGTCTCAATGGGTAACTGGGAGAACCTTGCTAACTTTTATCCTAACTGACCATTCATGGACATTAGCACCTTCATGGACCTAATTAGATCATTTTGGTCAGTTAACTAAGCATTCACTCAACACTCCATCAATTAACTAGTTATTGTGTAGCCTTTGGTCAGTTAAACTGAGTTCATGAGAGTTAGCATGGCTAACTAAGGGGTTTTAGCTTCTTGTTAAGCTTAACACATCTCATCCATTGCATGGGAAATTTGAATTGTCTCTAAGCCTAATTAGAATTTTCAGTCTTTAAATATTGTACTCCACCACTCATTCATATTAATGAAATCAATCATTCCCCTCTTCTGTTCTGAGTCCTTTTGTAGTAATTTATGCTATTTATTTATTACATAATATGTTGATGGATGATTTAATTCTTAGTGCATATCTCTTTAGTTTGTGTACCTATATCTATACATGTTCAAATATCATAGGATCAAGTCTAGGAGATGACACACCTTGTCACCTAAATGGAGGGGTGTCATCTTGGAAGAGTTGCACATGTCAACAAAAAATTTACAAATACTTTAAAATTGTGTCTACTAAACATTTTCCAAATGCAACATTTAAATACAAAAACAATGAATATATAAAAATTATGTCATACTAACCTCATCCAGGAAACTGTCTTGAATAGGATCCTCTCTCGAGCCATAACAAGTATATCTACAATGCAAGCATTAATGAGGAACAATTGGCTCAGAACAAAAGAATACAAGCTAGCTAGATATGACATGATTAGAGGATATCTCTCAACAAACAAGATGTTGCTACAAATGCACTATGATGCACTATACTACATGTCAAGGATAACATCACAATAATAGTAGCTTGAATCATCTCTCTGAGCTAAGGTGGTTGGGGGAGGGAGGGGGCCATTGGGACTGCACTTAAGAGAGGGAAACCCTCTCAATGGGTTACATCTAGAAGTTGCTTGATCCTGAGTTGAGCCAATACCAACCCTTGGAATTCACCAATGCCAAAATAATTGACATGGAGACAAAGAATAAACTCAACCCATAATTTTCGAAGAAAATACAAGGGAACCTCCTTGTTATTCTGGGGAGGTTGATCAAATACCATAGACCATTGATCCATCCAGTTGTCTTTCTATGGTTGGAATGCACACCAATCCATGTAAAGATACCTCTTTATTGGATCGGGTGGTTGAATGGTTCTAGGGTCAATGAACAATTACAAAATGGATTCTTTGGTTATATTCAATTTTTAACCTCTCCCTTACTAATTCTAGTTTAGTAAAAAACTCTCATCCTAACACTATAGTTAGATATATGAGATAATTGGCCTCATGCATGAGAAATGGAAGCAACAATGGTATTAAGGGAAGTGTTTAGTGACAATTAGAATGGTTCTCTTGTGTTTCTAAGTTCCCCAATGAAATTTCTCAACTCATTTAAACATTGATTTATTTCAGTGTATATATTTTGTGGGGGGTTAAGGTTTTGGTTTTAATTTGAATTAGGATTTTCTAGCAACTTTATGAAATAATAAATGCAATTCAACAATAAAAACATATTTTAAAAATGGAAAATTCTAAAATGTAAAAAAATAAAATTGGTAAGAAAAATAAGGCTTACCTGCACTGTATGATTGTGAATCCCTAGTTATGGATGGCAATGAATGCTTGTAGCTTCTCCTAGATAGAAAACACTTGTGTTTGCTCAAATGGGGAGTCAATGTCAATCTTGGGAAGATGAATAAGAAAATGAACGATTCACCCATGGTTTTTATACACAAGGAACATGCACATGTTCTTAATGCATGCGTGCTTAGAAATGCACGTGCATTCTCAAAGCATGTAGACACTAGGAATGTGTGTGTGTGTGTTATTGTGTTAACATTTGAGAGTCAAAATGCATGGCATGCTTCAATGAATATTTAGAAACGGTCCAAATCTATTTGAAAAGGAACACAAGTGTTCATGAGAGTGTTCACACGTTTCTTCTATTTTCACAATGTGCACATGTTTCCATTGCAATGAAAAAGGGAAGAAAATCCTTACAAGCATCTAAAAGGAATATAACAAATCAATGCTAATACTTGACATCCATCCTTGTTCGTCAAAAGATTCATTGTGTTCTAACAATTTTACTACCCTTTAATTTGCATTCACATAAATGAATAGTTAGTCGATTATAGATTAATACAAATTCATGTTCATACAAAATGTTATTCAATACCATCTAAGTCCTATACAGTTGTAAATTGTACAAAGTTTAAATACTATCTTGGTTAATAAATATTTAGCATTTTTTAAATATTAGTTATATGATATTTATAATTTTGAATCATCTTACCTAAAAAAAAATGATTTAAAAGAGATTTTGATTCACAAAAATTAAGTAAGCCATTAATAAGAAAGGAAATTCATACTTTTCTTCTATTTGAACTTTGTAATGGAGAAGCTCTTCATGCACACATTATAAATTCTTTACTCCACCTAATTGTTCTCATATGGAAATTTGGTCAATTCAATGAAGCAATAGAATATACATTTAAAATTTAAACAATCTCTTTTATATCCTAACGTTCAAATATTTCTGCATTGGTTCTATACAAATATTTAAACAATCTACACTAGTTATGTACAAATTTCTGCCACAACAACTCCGGCTACAGGTCTCTTAATCAAGGTCAACGGTGGTGTTGTTCTATCCCAGATTCAGTCGCTTAAGGTGCAAGTTTGAATGGCATATTTGTTATCTTTATTTTTTGTTTGTCATCGCCTCTTTTCTCCTTTAGGCATCCCATCATGCATTTAATGCTTATGGGCTGTCCTCCTCACATATCACTGACTTAAAGATGTCCGTGGATAGCCCGGAAAAGGAAAGGGACTTCTATTTTGCAAAGTTGAGAGACATATAAATACTTTTCCAAAACCCATATGTGGAGCATTTTCCTATAAGCATAAATTTCTTTGCATGTCAATATTAGCTTCTATAGTAGACAATCTTGGATGTATGGATTGGAATACCATTCTTTTATATAATTTGGAGAATGATGAAGATGAACTTTTTCATGGTTTTGTAAGTGATGTTTAGGTTTTGAATCTATCATCTTAGGCCTTCCGCAGAACTGTTTTAGAAACTTATCTTTCATTGGACCCACAGATCATTTAATCTCTGAATCTCTTCCTTCTATTGGTAGTTGCTACAGTTCAAAGCATCTTGTATGTGATGAATTAAAATCTTGTAGTAATTGTTGATGCCAAAGCAGTGATATGCCAGCAAGCCTCCAGCCTATCTAAGAGGGAGGCTCAGAAGTGAAATTTGGAGTGACACCTGAAGTGGAATATGCCCCAAATGCCACACTTTCCCCTAGACAACGAAGATATCCACTTAAAGATTACAACCTGTAAGATGTTACTCTATGGCTTACTTATGAGATTTTGTTGAGCAGAACTATGTACAGCTTATAGTGAAAATAATTGATCCAAATGGAGAGGCACATCTTATTGCACCAAGTGGATCCTGCCCAACAAGAATTCGGTAGAATTTGATATTGGAGAAACACTAAACAATTTCCGGTGAGAATTATTATGGTACATTGGCTATTGTAAATTTTCTGCTGGTGAAAACTTGATTGGATGGTTACCAGTCTCCGTATAATTTTTCTGCTAATGTTTTGAAGGTCTAACTTCATTAAACACAAATATTTGATGATATGCTTTCACGACTTGATTAAATTTGATTGGTCTAGTATAGTTTATGTATTTAGTGGTAAGAAGACTAGTTTTGCTATTGCAATAGGTTTAAAACAATGTATTTGGCATGGTTGTCCTAAATTTTCGGCTATTGTTTTGACGATCTAACTTCAAGAAACAGAAGCATTTGATTCTATGTTCTCACATCCTGATAAATTTGATTGATCCAGTATAGTTTCTGTAATTACTGGTAAGAAGACTAGTTTTGTTGTTGCAGTAGGTTAAAAACAATGTATTTGACATGGTTGGTCTGATTGTCTCATGATAGTTTCTTTTCCAGAAGGCTTTAAAAGTTTAGTTAGGAATATAGACTATTATTTTACTAAATGTTTAGAATTGATTTAGAATTTAGGAATTAGAAATAGATTATTAGCATAATTATGATGCTAGCGATTTGTTTAGCCCCCTTTTTTAAACTTTAAATAGTTTAAATCAATTATGTAGATACAGAGAATACTTTATACTAGCATGTCATTATAATAAATTTCTATACTGAAATGGAAGGAGTACATAGAATGCTATCTTGAAGTTGTTTTGTTTATAATTTCGAACAAAGAACTATTCTTCTTAACTTATTTGAACTATTCATTTTGAGTTTGAGACATATATATATATATTTGGCATAATACTTTTGTTGATGTATATGTAACTTCAGAATGTATTTCACATATATGTAAATTGTATTCCTATAGAGATGTTATTATTCCTCTATACGGAAGTGGTTGTATTCCTATAGAGATGTTATTATTCCTCTATACGGAAGTGTCGTCATTTATATTGTAAGCGTCGTAACTTATACTTGATGGGTTATTAGACCACGTTGTTGGGGTCGGCCTTGTATAAGTCATGTGGGTCAAAGGGTTATTAGACCACCCTATTGGGGGTCGGCCATGTGGGTCAAAGGGTTATTAGACCACCCTAGTGGGGGTCGGACCAGTCAACATTATGTTAAGTGGTTAAGTTGAGGCCGACCTAGTTGAGTAAAGGTCAAGTCAAGTTAGTGTATAAATAGAGAATGTGTCTCTCTCATTTTTCTCTCACTTACACTTTGTAGAGTGGTGCACTTGTGGAGGAGGAGGCTCTGCTGCTAGGAGAAGACTATCTCTTGTATTCTGGTTGTATCATTGCTCTATCTATCTCTGAGGAAGTTATTGGGGTTTTTCACCTTTATGGTTTTCCCCAAGTAAACTCTGTGTCTCTTGTGTGCTTGCATTATTGTGTCCATGATTGATATGCTATAGATTTGCTGTACATGTTGTTCTCTCAGTTAAGATCCTAGATAAGATTGAAGTAAATTCTGAAAATTTAACATGGTATCAGAGCTAGCCTGAAAGAAGGCATGATATGGCATGTATGACACTTGTTGCACTTACGATGCTAGGGCTTGATATAGCAAAAACCAGTCATCGTAGCACTTTCACTATAAATCTGTTTTGGCGAAGTTTGTGGATATGAAACGTTTACAGGTCGAAGATCAGATCCCCATGTACCTTGTGTCCAAAGGAAAACCTCTAATTCGTTGTACTTTGTGATTTATGATCTGTACAATATAGGGTTTCTGCCTCTTCCAGATCTGAGTCAAAATCAGGTGACCTTGGAAAAAAGGTCATAACTTGGGCTAGGAAGCTCCAAATGAAATTTCATAAAAAGTGACAGGTATTACACAGACTATACTATCTCAAGAAAATTTGTCAGAGGCCGAAGTTGAACCAGTGACACGTGGCACTCCGTACAAGTTCTCTCTCCTGTATTATCCCATAATCAGGTCACGTTGTGACACTTGGCATAACTCTCTCTCAGAGAATCCAATTGAGGTCAGACCTATCGGGATGGAAATATAACAGGTCGGGATATCTCAGGAAAACTGTTCAGAGGCCGAAGTTGAACCAGTGACACGTGGCACACCGTACAAGTTTGCTCTCATGTATTATCCCATAATAAGTTCACGTTGCGACACTTGGCATAACTCTCTCTCAGAGAATCCAATTGAGGTCAAACCTATTGGGATGGAAAGATAACAGGTCACGCTATCTCAGGAAAAATTTTCAGACCCTGTGGATTGAAAAGTTTGGAGTTACACCAGAAACAATCAGGTACATATTTCTGTCAAAACAAAATTATTTTTGAGTACCTTCATTCATGGCTTCCAGAATTTAGGGCTTCGGAGAAAGTTTGAATTTTTGTAATCGGAGACCATGGCTGGATGATACTCATCAAAATCAAAATTTAGAGACCAAGATCATATTTTTTGGTTGGGCAGAAGGCCGGGCTTGATCAAACCCTAGTTCGAAGCTTAGAGTTTTGAATCAAATATTTTGGTTGGGTGAAGCTCCGGGAAACTCAAACCCTAATTCAGGGTCCTCCCCAGTGAATCCGAAAATCTAAAAGGCAATTTCGAGGGGTGAAACTTTGCAGTTTTCAAATTCTGAATATACCAACTTGATCAGCTCATCAAGGTGCATATTTCTATCCTTTCGGAAGTTTGAAATTCAAAGTTTGAATTGTTGGGGTTTCTTTGACAAACCCTAATCCAACTCCAGGTCCAGTTCTTGCAAATCAAGTGGATTGGGTTAATCATAGAAGAAGATGGATTGGTCACCTGCATAAGTGAAGAAGTTCCTGTCTCAGAGGGAGATGAGGCTAAGGCCTTCCATAAGAAGATTACAAGCAATCTTGACAGGTATGGCTTACAGGTATGTTTCATGGTTAAGTTTATCATACGTTTGTCTTCATATCATTACAGTACAATCTTGATTAATTACTGGACTTGTCATATCACCTTAATAGAAGATATTCATTGATTAAGGTTTTGACACTTATGATTGTACTAATGCATTGTGATGTTGTATGAGGTTTATGTTGTTTGCTAACACAAAAGGTACACCAAGAAAGTCAAATCATGTTCTACTTCAAGAACATATGCTCATGGTGACATGCAGACAAAGATTCATCCATTGTCATGGATCACATAGAAGATCTACTTTCGAGGTATGTATAACTTGGTTCTACAATGGTTATCTTATGAGACATGTAGGTTACTAGCACAAGTCATTGAAGAGAACCAGAAGACATTATGCGGGTATGTTAGACATAACTAGCTAGCATGCTAATCCAGGTATGTTTTTCCTATATCAAGCTAGAATCCTACCTTGTGTTAGGATCTTATACTGTTGTGTTGTTGATAATGATTATTCATGAAGTCATAGGTTTGAATAATCATGGTTGTATGCATATTATGTTTCTTACCATAATTGATGATATGACTAACTAGAAGAATCATGAAGGTATAGGTTTGAATAATCACGGGTTTTATGCATATTATATCTCTTATCTTGATTGATGATTCAACTAACCAAAAGAGTCCTATGATCAAATAAGAATGTGTATGAGTAAAAGAAGACTTCCCTGAAACCTTGAATACTAATGTTTATTATCTGTGAATGATCATGAATATACATGTTTAAGATTATTGTGTTTTGATAGTATTAAGATTATACTAATAAATGTGTGATTATGTATGAGACCTCAAGGATAACAAAATGATGATACTAATAAGCATGCATAGTGATTAAGGATGGATGTAAGTTCAAGGACAGGTAATCCAGGAAGCAAAGATCAAGAGGGAGCACACTCCAGTTGTTCCTGCAAGAAAGCAAGGGAGCACACTTCAGTAGTTTCTACAAGGATGCAGATATTCAGAGGGAGTTGACCACTTCTCACAATCCACATAAGAATGGAGTTGCAGAAAAGAAGCAAAGACTAAGAGGGAGTCAATCCAACAAACAAACAAAGATAAGTATTTGAATTGTCATTACTTGCATATTTTATTGTTTAAATAATATTGTTCAATAATGTATATACTGATGTTCCTAGAATTAGGTTGTGTATCATGCATATTAGAATAGTTGCATTGATGAACAATATACTACTAATATGCATGGGTAAGTGGCCTATGGCACTGTACAACATTCCATTGCTACTTATCTAGAATGAAACCTCTTTGCTAACATGTTGGGAGTTGTGCACACTCTTAACAATGTTCTGGTAGAGATTGGAAGGCATCTAGAAAGTTACGGGATATGGATAAATGTTGTATTGAAGCATTGGTTAAGATAATTGCATGACTGTATGACATATTTCTTTATGTGTAAGAATTTGTTCTGAAAACTCTAATATGTTTTCTAATCATGCAATTTAACTTGTTGTGTAGGAAAGATCGTATGCCATCACCTACAAAAGAAGAACTACAACATTTGTTCAGCAACAAAATTATCTATTGAAGATATTGAAGTTCCTAGGATATGGGAAGAATGCCATGATCCGTCGATCATGAAGAATGATGTTTGGGATGTAGTCCCAAGACCCGAAGGGAAGTTTGTTATGACTTCCATATGGATCTATCAAGATCAAGCATGCTGCAGATGGCAGCATAGAGAAATATAAAAGTGATGAAGTAGAAGATACACCAGATGGATTTCAAGACAGCTTTCTTGAATGGTGTAGTTGAAGAAGAAGTGTATGTGGAGCACCCACCTGGTTCTGAGACACATGACAGGGAGTCATATATGTGCAGAACTTGGGTATGATGCACCACTTTCTAGGTATGGAGGTGTGGCAGAGTGCAGATGGAATCTTCCTTGGACAAGGGAAGTATGCAGTAGAGATCCTGAAGAGGTTCGGGATGATGGATTGCGAGGCTATGGCATCGAACTTGAAGCTTCTGTGTGATGCTTCATCTGAACCGGTTGATGTATCGTCAGATGATTGGGTCCTTGATGTACCTGACGAACATGAGACCAGATATTTGCTTTGGGTTGAACACATTGAGCCAGTTCCTGACAGATCCGAGGAGTGTTCAGCTGGTTGCTGTAAAGCATATTCTGAGGTACCTGAAGGGTACGGTTGATTATGGGCTCAAATATGATGCGAATCAAAAGTTCAACCTGTAGGGTTATGTTGATTCAGATTGGGCAGGCAGTGCTGCAGATAGGAAGAGCACTTTTGGGTGTTGCCTCAATATGGGATCAGGTGTGATCTCTTGGTTTAGTAGGAAGCAGTCCTGCGTAGCACTGAGTACAGCCAAAGTAGAGTATGTTGCGATAGATGAGCAAGTTGCAGATGTATTGACCAAGCCATTGGCTAGAGTGCAATTTGAGTACTTCAAAGATAGGCTTGGTGCACTTCAGATCGAGGTTCATTCCAAAGGGAAGTGATGAGTCCGGAAGATGCAGATGCACATGAGATTTTCTAACATGGTTGATGTGTTCTCCCATGGTTGTGATGTAATTGCTGAGCCATTCTCACATGGTGGTAGATGTGTTCTCCCATGGTGTAGATCTAAGGGCTGGAGCCTTCCCCAAATGGTGGTAGATGTGTTCTCCCATGTCGGTGGTGTAAGTACTGGATGATGTGCATCTGGGTTGTGCTTCGTGGACGATGAGATGATATGAAGAAGACGATGCTATGATGATCAGGAGGATCATGGATGATGAGCATCAGGACGATGCTCCAGTTACTGCTCTATATGTATATGTACGCATCATGTTGGATGTTGGATATGATCAGTTGGATTATTTATATGTATATGTATATGTACGCATCATGTTTGATGCTGGATATGATTAGTTGTATCATTTGTATGTATTTTGTATATGCATCATGTTGGATGCTTGGACCATGTATCTATATATGTATCAGGTGGATATATTGTATGATCAGGTAGATCATGTATGTTGATATGTATCATGTATGATCAGGTGGATCATGTATTTGTATTTGTATCAGGTGGATACATTGTATGATCAGGTGGATCATGTATGATGATATGTATCAGGTAGATACTTGGTATGCATCAGGTAGATGCATTGTATGATCAGGATGATCATGGATGACGAGCTTCAGGATGTTTCTCCAGATGACATGCAGTAGGATGTTGCAGTGATGATGATCAAGATGATCATGTGTACATCAGGATGATGTATGGTGAGTATCAGGTTGATACTCTGTGGCCGCGGAACAGGTTGTGCAGATAAGCATGTAATTTGTGCCCTGGGAGATTTGCAGATAGTCTTTCGAGGTTTTGCCTATGGCATGTAATTTGTACCCTGGGATATCTGGCAAATGCTCTTTCGAGGTTTTGCTTGGGAGGACATATAATTTGTGCCCTGGGAGATCTGCAGATAGTCTTTCGAGGTTTTTCCTATGGCATGTAATTTGTGCCCTGGGATATCTGGCAGATGCTCTTTCGAGGTTTTGTCCTATGGCATGTAATTTGTGCCCTGGGAGATCCGATAGGTTGAGCCGTGTGCTCGTAATCAGTCCTGGGATGCTCTTTTGAGGTTTTTCCATGACCACATGTAATTTGTGCCCTGGGAGATCTGATAGGTTGAGCCTTGTGCTCGTAATCAGTCCTAGGATTCTCTTTCGAGGTTTTGTGGTGACCACATGTAATTTGTGCCCTGGGAGATCTGATAGGTTGATCCTTGTGCTCGTAATCAGTCCTGGGATTCCCTTTTGAGGTTTTGTGGTGGGGTCACATGTAATAAGTCATGGAGATCTGGACAGGATGAAAAAGGCCTCAGATGCTCTTTAGGGTTCTTGCTAGTCAAGAGACTCTTTTAAGGTTTTGTGACGCACGTAATAAGTCCTGAGATTTCCATAGTATGGACAGTGATGACGAAGACCTGCAGGTGGTGGGCCTACATCCAGTATGAAAAAGGACTGGCTCTGTAGAACTTCCTATGACGAGTAGATTCAGAGATTGATTGAGATAGCAACAGCAGTGACGATGATCATGACTCGATGACGATTATCCAGTGACGATGATCTAGAGAAGATGACTTGTGCTAGAAGACCTGTGTCGAGAAATACCTTCCTAGTTAAGAGGGAGTGTTGATGTATATGTAACTTTAGAATGTATTTCACATATATGTATATTGTATTCCTATAGAGATGTTATTATTCCTCTATACGAAAGTGGTTGTATTCCTATAGAGATGTTATTATTCCTCTATACGGAAGTGTCGTCATTTATATTGTAAGTGTCGTAACTTATAGTTGATGGGTTATTAGACCACCTTGTTGGGGTCGGCCCTGTATAAGTCATGTGGGTCAAAGGGTTATTAGACCACCCTATTGGGGGTCGGCCATGTGGGTCAAAGGGTTATTAGACCACCCTAGTGGGGGTCGGCCCAGTCAGCATTATGTTAAGTGGTTAAGTTGAGTCCGACCTAGTTGAGTAAAGGTCAAGTCAAGTTAGTGTATAAATAGAGAATGTGTCTCTCTCATTTTACATATTCTATTCTCTCACTCACACTTTGGAGAGTGGCACACTTGTGGAGGAGGAGGCTCTGCTGCTAGGAGAAGACTATCTCTTGTATTCTGGTTGTATCATTGCTTTATCTATCTCTGAGGAAGTTATTGGGGTTTTTCACCTTCATGGTTTTCCCCAAGTAAACTCTGTGTCTCTTGTGTGCTTGCATTATTGTGTCCATGATTGATATGTTGTAGATTTGCTGTACATGTTGTTCTCTCAATTAAGATCCTAGATCAGATTGAAGTAAATTCTGAATATTTAACAACTTTACAGTTACTAGTATAGATTGGATGTTGGATTCATCTAAGTGTGCATCCATCCCATAAATTGCATAACATGGGAATCATAGTTCAAATTGGTTTTCCAAATAAAAGGAAGAACCAGACTTCAAATCTTAACCAATGATGTCCATTGTCTTGTCTTTCTAGCTGAGTCATTGCGGTGATGCTTCAGGCAGAGATGTAAACATTTTGCATTTTTTTTCTTTCTGTTTCTTAGTATCTTATTGGATTCCTTTTTTCACCTTTCATAGGAATAAAGGCTTGCACCATGCTTTGTCATGTAGAATTAATTAGATAAATCAATCAGTAAAGTTAATAACTTAATGCTACACGAATTTCTGTTCGAGTTTAACCTCTTTGTTTTCTTTGCACTTTTTGCACCTCTAGATTTTCTTTCTACTATATGGATCTTGCTTTCAAATTGTAACTGAATTTCTGTTTTAAAGAAACCAAATTAATGTATAGGAGTCTTAGTGATTGTGATATGTAGCCGAATGTTTGGCTTTCCCTCAAATACTTTGGATTAGACAATTTCATATGCATGAGAAGAGGTCAAATACCACCTTGATAAATTGACCATATTTCTATGGGGCTCTAACTATGAATTTTCATGTTTGAATCTTTGTCGCTTATGTTTTGGCTTCTTGTGCCCTAAACTAAAAGTCCTAATCTAGTTATCTTGTAACTTCATGTAGCAACTATGTTTAAACGTTTAACACATATCACAACTAAAAGTCCTAATCTAGTTATCTTGTAACTTCATGTAACAACTATGTTTAAACTTTTAACACATAGCACAACTAAAAGTTCTAATCATCTAGTTATCTTGTAACTTCATGTAGCAACTATGTTTAAACTTTTAACACATACCACAATTGTCTATCATGAAATATCTACCTCCAGCTTCCATAACACCTCTTGAGACTTGCATGCTTCCCATGGAAAATACATCTCCATAAATTCAAAATTGCAATGTTTGTTTAGCCAAACTTGTTATATTTTGCAATTAGTTTTTATGTATATGATTATAGCTATTGATATTCAAAATTGAAAAGTTTATTTGGTAAGACGCATGGAATTTACACTCTTGTTTGATATATGAGTTGACTTGTTTGATATATGAGAAACAAACTTAAAAAAACATTTAATTTATATATATAGATGGTTGATAGAGTATTCAAATGTAAATTAAGTAGTTTTCAAAAAACAATTTTACTCCACCTTAATGTTAAGGTATCCTCTCTACACCCACATGTAATAATAATAATATTTGAAATACATATAAACGTGAAATACATATAAACACGTTTAAATTGAACATAGAATTTTAGCACTATAACAAATGTCCATCTTCTCCTGCTAAAACATAATAAATGATTTGAGATTTTTTGTTTATTTATATAAATCCTTCTTTGAAGTTGAACTATAAATGAATTACTATTATAAACTCATATATATATATATATAACAGTATACCCACTGTCTACTAATCCGTCTATTCTAGGCCCGTGAGCAACTGTTTAAGCTTACTTGCCAACTTTCAGTTGGATAAGTTTCTGGAGAACTCTGACTTATGTTCAATGCCCGTTGATAAAAAACAGTCTGTATGGCCTGTTGTTTTCCACAGATTAGCTGGCTGTACTGATTTCCAAACTGTAATAGCCTAACAGCCTAATGATGACAAAATCAAACGTACACTGTTTACAACTTTCAGTGCTTTCTTCCACAGATTGTCTGGCTGTTATTTCTAACCGCTGATTTTCTCCAGAAATATGTCTTAATTAAAACTTTCAATGCCGATTGATCAAAAAGCATCGACTGGCTTGATTTTGCCACTGGTTGTCTGGTTGTACTTTAGACTTTACAAATGGAACGGGGTCAACTTTTTAAAGACTTTTCATTTTAAATTGTTTAACATAATATCTAGCTGTTATTTATAAATAGTGAAGTCAATACTCAAGATCCATCCGACTTCTTTAAACGTTATCGCAAGTTCGCACCTTTCAGTTGATGAATTTTCCTGAAAACTCTGACTTCAATGCGGATTGATCAAAAAGCTTCGTTTGGACTGCTTTTTTCCATGGATTGTCTGGCTGTTATTTCCAAGAATCTAAACTTTGAATAGGCATTAGATCTCTTGAACATACTTTTCACTTCACAAATTGAGATTGCCATAAAATGCATTTCAGTCAGCCAATTTTCCAAAAATATTTTGATTTTAAAAAGATCATAAGGAGAAGCACGAGCTTATAAGGAGAAGCACATAATTTCTTTTGTGGGTTAAAAAGGGATTGGACTGCACATAGAGAATGGATCAGCCCCCCGCCAGTGATCCTTACACCATACAATTTTTTTGAATGGAAGCATCAAGTCCTCCTCATAAGCAAAGGACTTTATGGGATCACAATGGTAACTGAAACCAAGCCAAATCTGGATATGGAAAAAGAAAGATTGTTGAATTGGATGGATGAAGTTGCTAGATTACTATACTTCTCGGAAGGTTAACTATTGTGCAGGAACAAGAGATTGCTAATTTACCACCTAACCAGAGTGATGGAGGAAGGATTAAGTTATTAACCCAAATTGATTCACCTTCACTACCTGTAGCATCCTAACCAGAGATATGACACCTCTTTCTAACATAGGAGATTAAAGCTTGTCACTTTTGGAACCTAACGAGAGTGATGAAGGAAGTATTAACCCAACTAGATTCTCCTTCACTACCTGTAACATCCTAACCAGAGATACCGACACCTCCCTCCTACATGGGAGATTAAAGCTTGTCACTTTTGGTATGAGGTCCAGGAGGCCCATGTACATTACAATGCCCGTTTCTCCCTTTTCCATGGAATTGGATAACTGGCTCCTTATAATATTATAGTCACAATTCATGAGGTTGATGATGAAGTGGTCAACTATGAGACTCTAATTTGTATGGAGCTAGCGCGGTAAACATTTATTTTAAATTGATAATTAGTGTAAGAGTTAGTTAATATTTTAGAGTCTTAGCTGTTAGATCTACCGTTGTCACTGGCTATGTATGAGTTTGGATTTTATACTGATTCTATAAATGAAGTAGGTGATACTATTGTTACTCTTTCTACTTTTATTGTTGCTGCATCAAAAGAATCTACATAAACAATAAAAAAATAACAATTTGCATAATGAACGTTACTTTAACTGACTCTGTTGTTACTCCATAATCAGTTGCTTAATGAACGTGTGCTTTAACCGACTCTGTTGTTACTCACTATGGTTCTTTTTCTGTCGCTCACGAACACCAACAGCAAAAACTGAGTATGGCTCTCTAACAAGAGGGGATTGTACTAGGAAAACTGGTTATGAGCTATTATCGAGAGTTGCCACTGCTTTGTTTGATGATGATGATTAGGGTTTAGTAAGATTAATTTTGGTCTATCTTATTAAAAAAAAAAGAAAAAAAAGGGAATTAATTGATTTGCTTTAAAGATTAAAAAGAGAATTAATCGTTTGCTTTAAAGTTTTATTCCCCTGCTTAAAAAGCTTGGAGAGAAGTTTTCCTAGTTCATTATAATTTTGGCAAGTTAGGAGGTTGGAAAGGTTTGTATTATGGCAAATATATGAAATTGAGATTTAATGTAAGTGTAAGCCACTCACTCTAAGAGAAAGTGATTTTCATTATTTAAGTCATCAACTTTCACCACTGATTTTCATTTTTTCCCTGAAAAAAACTCATAACCTTTATTTATGTAATCAGCAAAAACTACATTTTGTATGATCAATATCTCGTGTGAATGGGTTTTTAAAAAACCATATCAAAATAGATCTGAGTCTATTGAGGATCAGTATTCCCATTGCCTTACTGTAATTTAATGAGGATCCCACAGAAGTATCTGATGAGCCTTCTACCTCTAAAAAGAAAATCTCTTCTAATATCTCTTCTAGGATAGGGATTAAATCAAAGGTATGACAAGCCTTTTTTCCATTTGTCCAGTTAATTATCAATTGAGAGTCCCCGAAGACCTCTAGATTCTTTATCTCTGCGGTTTTTGCCCGCTTAAGGAGGAGGTTTAAAGCAACAAGTTCAACTTAATTGTTTGATTGAGCTCCAAGACCTACCTGAAATCTGTATGAAAACTTTCCTTCCACAAATAATAAGCCTCCTGCACCTGCTTTGCACCACCATTGATACATGGCCTATAACTCTATTTCTATTTCTCTCTACTGGATTTTATTTATACCTTAGCTGGATTTGTGTGGACTTTGTAATATCACTTGAAGCTCATCTTAGAGGGAATCATTTTATACCTTCGCGTAGGTTGGCAGATCAGAGGGAGGATTCAGTGAGTCGATATCGGGGAGAAGATCGCACCTTCAAATATCACATAGTTTCTACTTGTAGAAAAATATATTTCTTCACGGAAGTGGACGACACTTAAAAAGATGGACACAACAGTACTTACAAAAATGGACACAACAACTTACTAGAAATTAGCTTAATGTAAGTACTTAAAGATGGACACAATTTCTCAGAGTTATTTTAGAAATTAACTCGGAAGATGGACACAAAAATTTGTCACAGTAATTTCAGAAATTAGCTTTCCGTAGGTATTTAAGAAAAATGGACCCATAAATTTCTAGCACAGTAATTGGAAAAATTAGCTTCCAAGACACACAAGACACATAAATGTATGAGTTTATTATTAACGACACAAAATGCTACGAAAACTCAGAATTTAGGCAGGCCAACTTTAAATAACTAAAGAGAAACGGGACGACTAATCGTATTCAAATCTCGAGGGTTGTTGCAGATACGGCAATGCCCACAGAGGCTTCCTCATCACCGTTAACTTGAATCCACCCACCGGTTGACGGGTTAAACAGATAAGAGATCATCATGTGCTTCTCGGCAGTGAAAGTATATATGTCCTTGCAAAAATGCAGTCGTGCCACTCTGTAACACACGTTATGAAGGAATTTAGTTGGGGAAGAGAAGCCACAAACGTCCGAACGTTGTTCTCACGATCATACTTCATCACATTGTGTTTACTGAAGAGGTACAAGTTGCCAGAAGAAGAAGCCGCCCCAAAGGTATTCCATAGATCGTCGGTGAAATTCCGCATATCTTCCCACGTCCGCATATCTTCCCACGCTTCGGCACTCGGATTGAAAACTTCTACACTGGTGTCGGATTGAAAACTTCTAGTTAACACCATGAATTTACCTTCCATGAAAACACCGTGACATCCTGGGCCGTGCCGTTGGATCATAGGAGGCAGAATTTCCCACTTGTCTTCCTCCACGTTATGTTTCTGCAGCCGACAGAGAGTTGAAATTTTCGTCCATTCCGCCAGCGACGTAGAGAAGTCCATTGGAAGAAGAGACAGAGCAGGCAAAGTAGGATCGAGGTGTAGGCATGTCAGCTCCGCGGCTCCATCTCGCCGACTCAAAGTCATAAATGTATACAATCTTCATTGTCCTACTGGACGACTCCGGTTATGAGAACCAGCTTCCGATTCACAGCAACGCATTGACAAGTCTATAATAGTTACTTTTTACAACCCATGGGTTCAAGTAACTAATTATAAGCTAGAAGTAACTAATTGTAAGCTAGAAGGTGATCAATATCTTGTGATCCCTTATTCCCGTGGGCTGTCATTAAGTAGGCAGTATAATATAACATGTGAATTCATATTGTGCTATTAATATTGGGCCAAAAAATTGGTTGAATTTTGTTGATAAGTGGACAAAATCATCTCTTTTCATTAGTTTTTTTTTTCTCACCCATTTCTAGTTTGTTCAAAATTGGGATGATCTTGTCTTGAAATGGCCCAAAACCCTTAAGCTCAAAGTTCTATGATAAAGTCCACATTAATTAACTTACTACCTACCAAGTTTTATATTATTTTTTAGCTTCCTCTTTCACATGTATTTTATAGCAATTGGATTTAATATTCCAAAAAATGGGAGAAATATATTGCCTAGTATATAAGGGTCAAGGGACATTTTTAATATATTAAAACATATAACTATTAGGGGTGGTTGCAATTATGTATCTAGGGGGGTGAATAGGGTGTTTGGGTTTTGAATAGGTACTTTATGTTTGAATTTGGTGTGAACCCATTTGAGTGTGAAGTCAGATTAGTGTTTGAATAAAAAATATGTCTTTGTGAATCTAGTGTGAATTCAATTAGAGTGATGATTGAATAGGTATATTTATGAGTGGATGTGGTGTGAATTCGATTTGAATGACTATGTATGAATTTGACATGCGTTTGGGGAGTTGTTCCCCATATTGAAATATTTTTATTGAAAGGTTTATAGGGTTTATAAGAGTTGTGCCATATCACCATGATAAGAGTAAAAATAAAAAGGGGTATAAAAATGCCATGGAAAAAAATGGATACCTAAGATATCTAGTGAAAATAAGGGATTTTTAAATTGTAAAGGTGTATTGGGAGGGGGTTTCAAAAAAGGAATTTTTGAGGCATTCATTAATATTTAGTGAAATTAGGGGCATTCTTTAATATCCTATGGAAACACGTGATATGTCACAGGTTCACAAAGTGAACCCCCCAAGCTTATTCCCAACTATCTCCTTAGGGAGAAAAGCTAAATGTCCATATCTTCTTATCTATCCCCTAACTACAACTATCTTGGAAATCAGTCTCCAGATCCATGGTGAGTGAGTTCCTAAGAGATTCCAGTTGACAGGGAGGGCATCAAATTGTCCGTTTTGTGGTGTCTCTGGGAGGTGCAATGGTTGGACACATATTGTCCATGATTGGCACCCTTTGTGATCTTAGGAGCAATTTTTGTGACCAGGGGATGAATTTTAGGCCAAGACTTAGGCTATGGCTTGAAAGGATCTGACTATAATTGACTTGTGTGAGGATGTGGTGGAGGTGATGCATATTATCCTCAAATATATTACGAGAAGGATGAGTTGAAAGACAATGTTACCATTGTTCTAACGGTTCCTGCGATGACCTAATGAGTTTTTCTCAAGAACACCATTATATGCCTAATTGTAGTGCCCTATCTAGGCATTGGGTCTCTATTCCATTTATCAGTAAATACCTAATTTTTCCCTTTTCTATTTTTAGAAGAAAACCAAAGATTCAGCCATCTATGTTTCTGTTATCTTAATGTTTAAATGTCTGTTTTCTATATGCTTATATGTCTCTGCAATTAAATAAACAAAATCTTAAAACTTTTCATTCAACTCTGTTCTTTGGACATGCATAGCTTGGAAATAAAAGAAAATACATTCTATTTAAGCTGGTTCAGAAAAATACCTGAATCCGTCGATTTGCAGTAAGATAAGAAGACTTACGTGGTGAATTCTATATGGTACCTTAGCAACCCAAAATGATGTGTCCACCCTGCCGATCAGCTATTATCTTGCTGAACCTAGGAAATCAACGGATTTCCTAGCCCCCGAGCCCACAGACCGATAATCTCGACAGCAACTTTCCATAGCTCAATGGTAATCTTTTGCCGAGTTAACCCCCTCCTCAGTCTTCTCTTTTTGAGTTTCCCACCTCCTCAAAGCATCGAGTTAACCCCCCTCCTCGGCATCGAGTTAACCCCCTCCTCGGCATTCCTCCTTTTTCTCAAAATACTAAGTGCTTCTCTCCTCCAAACCCCCCCCCCCTCACTACAAGGTAAAACTCCTCTTTATAGAAAACTTTTCCTCCAAAATTTTATAGCTTCCTTATCATTCCACCGCCCTAGCTGTCGTGGTCTTTTTGGAAGTACAAAGCATTAATGCACCCCCTTTTAAGATAAAAAGGTGGATTATATATTATTTTATATCATCCAAATTTCTCTCTAGTAATGGAATTATTCAATAATTTATTCAAACATATCCTTTTAATTTACTTGGAATGATTTCGTCCGTTAATTAAATTAATAGTTTATTTAATAAATTTATTATTATTCGATCCACTATGCTTTATAAAAGGGATTATTATCATTATTATTATTAATTAAATAATAATAATAATATAATAATAATAACAATAATAATTAATAATAATAGTAATTGATTTAATTGGGAATAGTAATTAAAATATTTATTTGTTTAATCGATAAGTGTTAACATAGTACCCTTTTGCACTTAATGGTTTAATTAATCCTGATCAACAATTATATAGTACACTCTTCTAGTGTTAATGTTTAACTGTTATTCTCCATATTGAAGACACATTCCCTTGAGGATACTTGCAATTAATGACCCTTATTTTAATTGTTCATTACAATGTTTACATACAAGGACTAATTAACTTATTTCACACATTAGGACTTGATAATATTCTACTAATTAAGTCATTCACCAAATACTTAATTGAGTTATCTATGATAACTTATATCATTGTTAAATCTTGATAAGTATGTTGTAACCAATATTATCGCGCATGTGCATAATGTGCATGCGTGTCCAGCGTATGCACAAGACGGACATGTACTATAAACATACGTCATATTCCTATGCATAACAGCTAACTAATAGTAATAATACTTTATGCAAACTAAACAAGTATACATTCATCATAATATTACTAAAACATCGTCGGTTACTTTACCAGTTAACCTTTAAGATTTCATTTCATTATTTTTGTGATGACATTAGTTCAAACAATCAGGTACAAGGAAAGCTACCTACTACCACTAACTCCAGGTCAACGAATACCCAACCCTCAACAGTACTATCATATCCTCCCATCCTAACCTACGTCCACATCCTCCCTATCCTTCCTCTGCTAGTACAAAAGTGGATGTCGGACTCATCGACCTGACCACACAGAACTTGAGAGCGATAACGTCGGCTGTACAGCGGACCTATCCTCCCCTAGCAGGCATCCGACCATCGTCATCACAACTACATGGGGAGCATGTCTCAGCATGGCCCTCCCACGACCTCGGGTATCATAGGAACATAGGGTGGGAAACACATCCATCCCTCTCAACATATCGGGCCTACACCCTTATCAAATCATACTCTGCTGCTGTCGAGATTATTGGTCCATGTCATCGTATCATCAATTTCGGTTGCTAAGGTTTACTGCATGGATAGGCTCTTATCCATATATCAGATCAAGTATCCGGCTATCCCATAGCCCTTGTGCCCTGTAGGTTAGTACTCCGCAAATACACATTTTATAACAAGTATTTCCATTCGATCACCCATTGATCCATATCATCAACATCATTTTATTTCACATCACAATTGCATCACAGATATGCATGGAATATAACAGTTCTATCAATTTCATCATAGGATGGCATCCACGTGCAACACCATATATTTCACATTTCATCAATGGAAACGCTTAAACATATATTTTCATCATAAAAGCAATGAAACTCATGATAATCATAACTTAATAACTGCATGAATATAGTAACATCATAACCGTGGTATCAACATGAAAATAGTAACATTCTAAACATAGTAGCAACATATCATCATGTCTAACATACCGAAATATAGTTCACTCTGTCTAGCTGAGTCCAACAGATAATAAGCAAATAAAGTGAAAGGTGTCTAACTCATAAACACCTGGTCAAATATGGGGCGTTACACTAATGATGTTTTCTATCTATCACATTGATGAACATACTTTCATGAATTCTCACTTGATTTGGAATTAAACATATTTGCATAGAATTCCACCTCCCTTTTACAAAATGAATAAAATTGTGCTTATAAAACAATTGAAATGTAGAAAAATATCGATGATGTAATCTATCTCCTTTTCTCAATTTATCCTTCTCCCAATCTCTTCTTCTCTCAATCTCCCCTTCTCCCAGTTTTCCATATTTTTTTTTTCATACCAAATGGCTTTTCAATCTCGCACGTGGAAAAGGGGGGAAATACAAACAAAAAAGATAGTATGTGCGTCGCTTAAGCGATGTCTATTGTAAATGAAAATTAAAATTACCTCATGCTTGACTTCATTTCAATGTTAGAAGGTGAAAATTTCTCAAACGTCGCTTAAGCGATGACGTTTGTTGAAGCCAAACCCAAAATTTTGACTAAACTTTATGTCGATTTGACTCCATTTTCACACTAGGAAGTGAATTTTTCTCAAATGTCCGTGGAAACGTCAAACTTGGGGTCCATAGGTAGTAGTGGAAGTATAAATCAAATCTTCATAAGATATCATAAAAAACACAAAAAGTTGAAAATATTGCAAAAAGTCTATTTTACATGTGCTAAAAGTGCCCTAAAGGATGTGTCGTCATCCTTAGGGTTATGTGATGATAGTCCTAAGGGGTTTTTTAAGATATGGTTACCAAGTTATTGCATGTCCATGTCGAAGGAAAAGTAAAACCATATGGGTTTGTGGAAGTTTAGGTCAAATCCAAAGTCACCTAGGAGGACCCTGGGGGATTTGAGGCCAAGGAATTTTTTTGTTCACATTGATTGTGGTATATTGCAGGATTGAAGCATAAATCAACTCCAAATCATGCCTTTCATCCACCAAAACAAATGCACCCTCTATTATGATAAGTTAGGAGGTAAATTTTGCATGTTTTCGGTGGTTGGTTTGAGAGATATCTCATGTTTTCTATTGTTGGTTTTTACTGCAGAAAATTGTAGTAGTGAGTTACATATTCATAATTGGTCCTATACTTCCAAATTAAGGGTTTTTGTAGACATTGCATTGAATCCATTAGGAACTTGTATACTAAAAATGGGAAGGTGTTGTAGGGATAGAAGCACTTGTTATTGTGTATCTTACATATATATCCTTATTGTGTTTCGGGGAGCCTTCCATGGCCCACAAAGCATTAATAGGAAGAGGGTTACATCAAGGTGATACTAGGTTTACTTTCTTGAAGAGTTTCCGATCATAGCACCGGGTCCACATATTTTGATTGGGTCCACATACCTTACTTTGGTCCACTTATCTTTGATTGTGGAAGAGTGCTAGTTTTTGAGGTTACATTTTTTCGTGCCATTGCCGAGGAATGAAAGGAAAGGTGATGACATTCCGTTTAAGGTGTTCCTAAGTCTAGTTCATTCATTTATGACAAGCTTTACATTTTGATGCCAAAAAATATTGAGTGAGTTCTTGTTTTGTACTTGATAAGATTATTGTTAAAGGACTAACTTTGCAAGTCTTATTTGGAAACTCCAACTCAAAATAAAAAAGGTACACAACAAGGATCAATCCCTGAGGTAAAATTTCTGTGTACTTTGGTGAGATATTGTTAAAGGACTAACTTGATAGGACTTATCTGGGTACTCCACTGAAGAAAAAAAACAAAGAGTACATTGAAAAACAGACCCTTCAACTATTGTTCACATTGCTGAGTGTGGGGGCAAGCACATCCGTTAGCTAAGAAGAAAATCTCATTCTCGCGCCTCCACACATTTTTAGCATCAATAAAAAAGTGATGTGAAGTTTCTTAAGTGCCAATCGTTTCTTGGTTGGTTTGATCCATTGGATTTCTCAGGTATCCCGAGATATCCAAATCAGTTTGATAATGATGATTGGGAAGAATCCATCCCAAAATTTTGTGAATATGAGGATATGGTTGCATTGCATATTATTCTATTCAGGGGATATCTTGCAGTATTGGATATAGTGCATAGGGATGTGAAAATGAATTTCTTCATAATGTCTCTTGATTTGCGCAATAATAAATATGTGATGGATTGGTATGAGGAGCTCCCTAATAAAGGGATATCTTCACATGTGTATTTAGTCAATGCATTAGACAAAAAGTCGGATCCCAATATTGTTGAAAAGATTATCAAATACATGATTACCATTCCTCGAGAAAAATAAGTATATGAGGAAACCTTTGAAGATGAAGATAGTGGCAAATATCAAACTCTAAAAAATGAAGCTAAAGGTGCTCCAGAAAGTGAAGTTCAGGAAGTCTATAATGAAGGCCTAGAGAAAGAGTTTGAAGAATAAGCATATGAATCTCAACAAGCCTTAATTGAAGAATATGAAGAAATGGTGATTTCTCCTTACTATTGTTTTGAGGATTCTTATGATATCTTGGGATTTCTAGAATAAAATAGCAAGATTCCTTTGTGTGACAAAGGCAATGATGATTATTGGAGTTTTCTTAACCCTCCTATCTATGATTCTTTGAGGGTCGGGAGTATTGTACTTGATATTTCAAGCCACAAATATTACAAAGAAGATGTCCATGATCTATTCCTTCCATATGAAAGTAAAGGGGTTGTTAGTTTGGGCCATCCTAGCAGGTTCTTATTGTGGATTTGGAACAAAATGAAGAATCTCTTGAAGAGCTATTCTCGATTCAGGAGGATGTTGAAAATATGGTTGATGATTCTTCTTGTTCTACTAATGATGAAGATTTGATGATTTCTCTTTTATCCATTACTTTTGATGATGAAGTTATTAAGGATATGTATCCTTCTACTATTGATGATGGTTGTCATGAATATGCCAATATGCGTTTATCTAATTTTGAGCAGGATATGGATCATTCAAAATTTATTGGAGAATGCATAAAGGTTTATCTTGATAAGGAAAGTGAAAATTTTGAAGATCCCGAAGAACCAACTTTTGATGTGATCTCTCAGGATGCGGTTTAGTTGTGCTCGCTTGCCATTGATGACGATAAATGGCTACATATGGGGACACTTGTTGTTGATGACGAGAAATCGAGTCACCTTCTCATACAATTGATTTATGCTGGTGTTCAAAACCATGCTTCTGTGAAGAACCTGCAATAATTAATTAATGCAAATACATAAGATATCAGAAATAATAGAACTCAGAATCACTTTTATATTGATCACGGGCCACTTCGAGGGGGCAACCTCCTTTGAGCAAGCTCAATACAATTAACTTCACGGTGCCTTCATAGGCCTCAACACACACTTATATACTAAGTCTAAGCGCCAATACCATGGGTCAATACTATGTGTCAATACAAACCATGGGCTAAGTCTAGGCGCCAATACTATGAGTCAAAACCATGGGCTAATACAAACTATGGATCAACAAAACTATGGGCGACTTACAAAGCATATGCGCCAACAACAATAACACAGACTATGGATCAAAAAATACTACGGGACGACTTACAAAGCATATGTGTCCAACAACAATATACTAACAAAGTAAAGACATGGGTTCCTAACATCCCCTCTCCCTTAGAAAAAGCTTTGTCCTCAAAGCTTTAGATGTGGAAATTGATGCATAATCTGAAGGAGTGGGTCCCCTGTAGCATCCTCGGGTTGCATTCCGGGCCACTAGCGCCTTTTGAGTTTCAGGGAGGATTGCATGGAAGGCTGTAGACGAATAAGAACGATATCAACGACGTGAAAAGTGCGAGCAGAATGGTGCTGATCGGCTTGTTGTTTTAGTCGAATTCTTGCCATGTGAAGATTGTCCTGCAGAATGAGAAGAAGCTGATCGCGGTTTCGAAGAATTGAGTCAATTTCCTAAACTGGGGAGCTGCTGAAGGTGTATGGAAGAAGAACTGGCGGTGCCTGTCCAGAGACTGCTTCATATGGTGTCCTTTTAGATGTGGTACTATACCACTGGAGCGCTTCCAAGAAATCCATAGAAATAGTTGTCCAAACTTGTGTAGGGATGGGCAAGGGTTCGAGTAGTCCTGAAAGAAGGGTCGTTTCACCCTTGTTGACTTGGAAAGTATCACAGTCAACCACCATCCGTTGAATTGTCATTTTCAATCCCTGCCAAAAGAAGTTACATTGTTCTTGGTCATACGTTTTGCGGAACCCAGAGTGCCCTGTTGATGAAGAAGCATGGAGTTCATGGAAGAGATAACCCTGTTGAATAGATTGCAACCAATTTGGAACAAGCAGAGAAATAGCTGTAAGAGAAACTGGGTCAAATGTGCGAGAAGGAGCATCTGCCACCATATTGTCCTTACCCTTATGGTAAGTGGTTGCATAGTCATAACCCATGAGTTGGAGAACCCATTTCAGGTGTGATGGGGAGGAGACCCGTTGTTCCAGGAAAGTTTCCAGACTCTGGAGATCAGTTGTGATGCAGAAATAATTCCCCAATAGGGATGGCTGCCACTTCTGTACTGCATGCAAAATAGACATCATGTCCCGCTGAGATGTAGATGCAACAAAATGCTTACCGGAAAGGTCTCGTGAAGGCGGCAACCCCACTAGTGCAACAAAGACACCTGCATATCTATCCAAGGAAGTAGTGGAGACCGTTGGTGGGTGCATATGAAGGGAATGGATCTAAGCAATGACACCATGTGAATTATTCTTAAGGATCTTTTCCAAGCGATGTGAATTGATGATGCAGAGAGACCCTGGTTGTAAGCCCATAAATTTGTGTTATGTCCCATTGACTGAAATCTGCATCCAAAGTTCATCAAAATCCCATAAGATGGGGCCAAGTGTGCGTAACCATTGAACGCCCAAAACTACATCACATCCACCTAAGGACAAGGCAAACATGTCAGAGCGCAGGTTATAATATTCCATAGAGATACGCACATTATGACCCTTCCCCTTGCAAGGTAAGGTGCCCCCATTGGCAACCATGACTTCAAAGTTGGAACAAGGATGGACAAAATAATCATCCTGTTTGGAAATTCGAGGGTTAATGAAGTTATGAGTGCTACCAGAATCAATGAGTATGGTAAGAGGGAGCTTCTTGAAGTATCCCCTGACCTGCATTGTTTGGGGGGTGGTGATTCCAGCTAAAGCATGGAGAGATATCTCTGGCTGGTCATCCTGAGACGGAGGGTCAATAGGCGGTTCCCGAATGTCGACCTCTCCATTGTATCTGGATCTTCGTCACCAATTTCAGAGGCAGGCGGAGAATCCACATCCAAGAGATAGAGCTTTTGCTGAACACATCTATGTCCCCGAGTGAATTTCTCATCACAATTATAGCAAAGCCCCTTTTCTCTGCGTGTTTGCATCTCTGTTTTAGACAAATGCTTGATAGGAGTTGGTCAAGGAGCCTGTGGTATGGGTGGTCGTTGAGAACCCATATTTCGGAAGGGAACAAAAGTGGGCTTGGAGCACTGTTGGGCTGCAATCTTGTCTTCTGCCAACTTAGCCAACCCTAGGGCTTCCATCATTGTGTTGGGACAGAACATTTTGACCTCAGAGCGGATGGCATCATTTAGACCACTGATTAAACAACTCCGGTAAAAGTCATCAGACAATCCTTCAGTGTGGTTGGCTAGGTTCTCAAATTCGGTTTGATACTCTCTCATAGTGCCAATTTGGCGAAGTTTAGTGAGGGCTCCTATGAAGTCATCAAAAGCACTAGGACCAAAACGTTGCAAAAGGAGCTGGCAAAAGTCTGGCCATTTTGGCTCTTCATGAGCCTTGATGTACCAACGGTACCATTGAAGAGCTTCCTGTTCCAAATGAAAGGATGCAAGCGGAACTTTGTTGACATCAAAAGTATTATGCAGACTGAAATACTGTTCTGCATGATAGATCCATCCAATTGGATCAGTACCATTGAAGCGAGGAAAATCAAGCTTCGGACCACGGAAATTGCTGGAAGAAGAGAACCCATTGTCTGATGAAGACTCGGACTGTCGTTTGTTGTTCATAGCTGAATGTTCAAGATGGAGGCTGAGAAAATTTTCATCCAGATCTTGGAGTTTGGATTGGATGGCTGCAAGTGCTTCTTCCATGGTTTTTTCTCCTGCGCGGGTGACAACCATAACTAGGATTTTTTTTTTTTTTTTTTTGGATGACTAGGTAGAAAAACAAAAACAGAAACTACTTCAGTAAAGGAAAATCTGGATTTGGAAAAAAATCTGAAGGGTAATTAGGGTTTGAATAGGTTTTGGACACTGTCGAATAGACAAGGAAGCAAAAAATGAGGATTTCAGAAGCGGAAATAGAGGGATCTGAGATGGCGCCGAATGGATTGAAAACAATTGGATCTGGAATGGCTTTCAGAATGGATCTAAACGGCTGGATCTGAAACGGCGCAGTAGTGATCGACAACATTTCAGCTGAAAATAGATATGGACCCCAGGTATGTGTGGCTTCCTAACAGTTCAGGGGTTTCACTCGGCCACCAATGTTGTCTGACGGCTTGCGTATTGGGGTAGTTGTTAACACCCAAAAAGTGCTCACTACCTCATCTACCCCATTACATGACTCATTTGTCCATTTTCCTACCATATTTTCCTTCAAAACCCTCAAATCCCATTAAAAAGCCTCTAAAAGGCCACAAAACCATCAAAAAAGCCTCAAAAAGGCTAAAAACCCCTTTTCCCTCCAAAAATATCCAAAATTCCTCCAAAATAGCAAAAACCCTATAAAAAGGGAATAAAAAATATAAAAAATACCAAAAAAGAGGAAAAAAGGAGGAAAAAACCCTATACAACTGACCTAAACCATATGGTTCCCAAAACCATTGGCCAGCACTCCACCACTGAAAAACTATAAATAGGTGATGGAGATCCCTCATTTCATATCCACAATCAAATACATCCTTACTCTGCCAAAATCACTCTTGAAACCCTAGCTCACCCTTGAGCTATTTTCACCATTGAGTGCCTCTTTGGCCCATTCCCAACCATTTGGAGAAAGAGAAGGAGCAAAACTGGAGTTTGGAGCAACCCTCTTGGATCATTGCAAGAACTTCACCAACCTTCACATTGGAGGTAAATTTTAATACAAAGAAAATCATTTATTATTTCTTGTCTCTTATGTCTCATTTACATGTTTAGAAGTAATTTCCATTTCAATGTATTGTCTTTTTATTTCTGTTTATTGAACTGCTACTAAGGAGACCATTCTCCTTAGTAGGTGCTCATTTGCACAAGCTAGGGTGAAAACCCTAGCTACAGTTTTGGCGACTCCGCTTGTGTTTTGAAGAATTTCTGGTTATAATTTTTTAAGTTTTAGATGTTTTAAGTTTCCGCAATATTTTTCTGTTCGGCTGTCCCTTTCGACCGCCGTAAACCGCATCTTTTACCCCCTGCAGTTGCGTTCCGACCGCGTCTTTCAAGCGTTTACCTGCGATTCAACCGCGGCTCTCAGACTGTTTCCGGCGACCTGCCGGCCGTTTTCAGTCTGTTACCTGCGATCCGACTGCGGCTATTAGCCTATTTGAGACGGTCCCACTGCGGCTTTTAACCCCTTTTCAGCGTCTCGCCTACGGCTTTCGGCCATTTTACCGCAACCTGCCAGCGCCTTTCAGCGTTTTTACTACGTCCCGCCTGCGGCTTTCGACCATTTTCCCACAACCTTTCGGCGTTTTTCCTATGTCCCGACTGTGTTTTTTGGCCAAAATCCCACAACCCGACTGCGATTGTAGATCCCTTTTCCGCGGTCCGACCGTTCAGAATTGCCAAAAACCCGTGGTCTGATTTTCTGCATTTTTTCCCCTGTTTTGAACCCAGCACTTTGCTGCACTATTTTCTGCACCTGCACAGTCATCTGTCCTGCCTGCAGCCATACTTCCCTACAGCCTTTTCTGCAGTTTTATTTCTGTTCCATTTACAGAATAGTTTTTAAAATTTCAGCATTTTAAATTGAAAAAAGAAAATTTTTCATTTTAAAAGTTTAATTTCTGTTTTGTTATTGCTAGTTAGAAAGTTGCCCACCCTAGTGGCACTTTCTATTTGGGTTCATCATCATCTCACACGCACACACTCTGTCACCTAATTCAAGTGAGCCCTAAAAATTACTTAACACAACCAACATTCTAACCTCACTTGGGGAACACATAAGAATTTTTGTAGTTAGGTAGGATCGGGGGGATAGGCATCCAAATAACACCCCTCGGTTACTTACACTTGAGACATAGCTGTTGTCCGTTGGGGAACCAAAATTCCCTAGTATTTTTTGGCACGGTCACAACCCGTTTATCAGAGGGCCTCTCCCCTAGGAGGGTTGAAGTCGCCAGACTGGTTCCGGAGGCCTGAGTGGAATACCGCAATCCATTCAGTAACCGAAGGGATACCTTTTGCAGTTCTCGGAGTATCCCTGTATTGGGGTACTGCGGTAAAAGGACCAAACGAAAGATTCACCTTTCTGGACATGTCATGAACGGGGTATCTTAGTTGCCTTTCTTCTATGATTGACTACCCGGTGTCCCTCCCAGTAGGGGGATATCTTTAGCCACTTGGCTCTACTATCCATATTGTCTGACTTGGATTTCATCACCTTGTAGAGGATATGTCTAGTTGAGTCAGAATACTATTTAGCTAGGTGTTTGCATGCTCCCTTACCTCCTTTTGGTCTAGTGAGTCCACCATTTTATTTTTTAGGAAACCTGCTGCTTGTTGGTATTCTGACCATTTCTGTTGATACTCCACTTATTGTAGCACAGCTGTTACAGTAAGTGTTTTGAGTTGGTTGTTGGCCTGAGTGCCATATTTTTTAAGCTCTCCTTCTGCACACTCGGTTGCGTTAGGGTTTTTGAGCTGTTTTTCACTCAACACAACCCCTAGATATTTGACACCATCTGTCACCATTGAGTCCCCAAGACATTCTCGGCGCCTTAGGGGCGAGCCCCCACAGCACGGTTCACTTGACACCACTCGTCATAGACATAGATATTCATCACTTGATACCAGTCATCATAGATCTCGAGCTTTGTCCCTTGACTCCACTCGTCAACGACATCGAACTCCGTCACCTGATCCAGACGCCCCTTACTTTACCTCTGATTCTGATGCAGAGTCCAAGAACCCCATTTACACCGCACCAACCAGCCCCATGGCTGGCGTGACTTCCACCCATTTCCTTATAGGGACCATTGGTGGAACATCCACCACCACACCAGTTACCACACCTAATTTGGGTTTAGGGCACTCCCAACAAGCACTTTCGAACCAGATCGTTTGGCAGTACCTCCATTGATGCACTTCAAAAACACCTTTTTCGTCACCCAGCTTCACCCAAAGCTTTCCACGGATCTTCACCTAAAGCTGGAGAAGTTCACCTAAAGCTGGAGAAGCTAAGCGAGGCAGACATTCAAAAATATAAAGGGTTATATATAATGTATAGACTTGGGATATCATCTGTAGAAACCTAATTTTAAGCAGAAGAAAAAGGAAGTTCGTTGGATCCTTAAACTGAAAATGCCATTAACTTAATTCACAATATTAAATATGTGAAAATTCTATGAACTTAATTCACTGTATGAAATGTGTTAAATGTTATTGGTTAAGAATTTGAAAATATATTAATTTTTTATTTAAACAAATTTTAAATATAAATTTTATTTATCTTATCTAAATATTTAATTTAAATTTGACTAGTCAATAATTTGATTTAACATGGGTAATCCTTTGACTAGTCAATACTTTGATTTAACATGAGTAATCCTTTTAACAAAGCCCATCACTCCACTCTTACTCTTTTCTTTTTATAAAAAAATTAAAATTAAAAATATTTAAATTATTTAAAATTATATAAAAATATTAATTAAATAACTCAAAATAGTATTAAATGTTTTATTTTATGTTAGTTAACAACGGTAATCTTTCTCTTCTCTGTTTATAAAAAAATATATATATATATTTAAATTATTTACAATTATATAAAAATATTAATTAAATAATTCAAAATAGTATTAAATGTTTTATTTTATGTTATTTAACTATGGTAATTTTTCTAGCAAAGCTCATCACTCCACTTTTACTGGGTCGTCTTAAAATGACTCAAATCCTCTAAGAGCACAGTTCTATAGCAAAGTTCTGTAGTAAATGGGGTGGAAGTACTATTTTGTGGATTTTTATAACTAGATCTAGGAAACAAATCGCAAGAAAAGCGGGGTAATTTGAGTGCAGTTATCCCACACCCTTTTACTCTTCTCTTTTTATTAAAAAAAAATTAAAAAAATTAAAAATTATCTAAAATTATATAAAAATATCAATTAAATGACTCAAAATAGTATTAAATGTTTTATTTAATGCTATTTAACTATGTTAAATGAGATTAACAAGTAAAGATTTTATTTTAATTAGAAAATAAAATTATAGTTAAAATTTATTGATATGAGTTTGAATATTTAGGTTTATTTTTAATAGGGTTTGTTTTCATTTTAAAACGTATTTGGTTTATTAAAAGTTTAAAAATGGGTTGAATTTTGTTGTTTAAAAAATAAATGAGTTAATAAGTAGAATAAATTAAATTTTGTTGACTAGTCTAAGTTTCATTGGAGAAGTAATGACTCACTTATTTGTTATTATTTCAAAATTGTGATGATCTCTTAAAATGGACCAAAACCCTTAACGTCAGAGTTCTATGGTAAAGTTCACATTAATTAACTTACTCTCATAAAAACTGAAATTATTAAAAAACTGAGTTAATTCAAGTAAGGAAAGTCAATAATAGTTAATTACTTTTTACAACCCTTGGGTTCAAGTAACTAATTGTAAGCTAGAAGGTGATCAATATCTTGTGGTTCCTTACTCCCATGGGGTTCACTAAGAAGGCAATATAATATAGCATGTGAATTCATATTGTGTTATTTATATTAAAAAAATGGGTTGAATTTTGTTGATAAAAAATAATTTAGTTAATAAGTGGACAAAAATCAAGTCTTTTCATTAGTTTTTTTTCTTTCATGCCCATATCTCATATGTTCAAAATTCAGATGATCTTGTCTTAAAATGGACCAAAACCCTCCAGGTTAAACTTTTGATTCGCATCATACTTGAGCCCATAATCAACCGTACCCTTCAGGTACCTCAAAATATGCTTTACAACGATTAGGTGAACATGTCTAGGATCTATCAGTAACTGGCTCAAGGTGTTCACCGCAAAGAAAATATTTGGTCTCGTGTTCGTTAGGTACATCAAGGAACCAATCATCTGACTATACACCGTGACATCAACTAGCTCAGATGAACCATCACATAGAAGCTTCAGGTTCGATGCCATAGGTGTGGCCATGGCCTTGCAGTCCATCATCCCGAACTGCTTCATGATCTCTACTGCATACTTCCCTTGTCCAAGGAAGATTCCGTCTGCACTCTGCCACACCTCCATTCCTAGAAAGTAATGCACCATCCCCAAGTCCTTCATCTCGAACTCGGCAGCAAGCTTCCTCTTTGTGTCGACAATAAACCCATCCTCACCTGTAAAAAACAGCTCATCCACATATAGTAGTAGTATCACAGGATTGCCTTCCTCAACCTTGTAGTAAATGTTGGAATCCACTTTACTCTTGGTAAAGCCCAAACTAGATAGAAAGTTGTCTATCCTACCATACCAAGTCTTAGGAGCTTGCTTCAAGCCATACAAGGCTTTCTTCAACCTGCACACATATGAATCCCTATCATATGTCTCAAAACCGAGTGGTTGCTCCACATAGACTTCTCTTCGACTACACCATTCAAGAAAGCCGTCTTGACATCCATCTAGTGTATCTTCCACTTCATCACTGCAGCTAGAGCAAGTACTGTTTTGATGGAAGTGTACCTGGTTACAAGAGAAAAAGTCTCTTCATAATATATTCCCTCTTTCTAGGAGAAGCCACGAGCTACAAACCTCGCCTTGTATTTCTTTATGCTACCATCTGCACAATGCTTGATCTTATAGATCCACTTGGAAGTCACAACAGACTTCCCTTCAGGTCTTGGGACCACATCCCAAACATCATTCTTCATGATCGACTGGTATTCCTCGACCATGGAATCCTTCCATTCTTTCTTTTCCACTGCTTCTTCATAACTAGAAGGTTCTTTGTTCATAATGTCACGAAGAAATGCAAAATAGCTGGTGTGTGACCTTGTCCTTTTCCTTTTCCTTTCTCTTTGTTCCTCTTATGGAATACCAAATCTTTCTGCATCTTGGATGAACTCTCTAGCCCATGCAGGTTTCCTCTTGTGAGAGTTCTTCTCACGGGGTGGATCCATAGGTTCTTGTGGATCTTCAATTTCACGATCTTCTTTTGGAATTGCTTCATTCATAGTGGTGTCTTGAATTCTGGTTATCCTTGGTTCTTCATTGTCTTCAACAAGTGTCTTCCTTGATTTGATGTATGCTAAGTCTTCATCAAATGTTACATCCCTGTTGATATCAATCTTCTTGAACCTGGAAAGTAGATTCTATAAGCCTTCGAGCTTTCACTGTAACCCACAAAGATGCCCTTCTTTCCTGAAGGATCTAGCTTTGTCATCTTTTCCTTTGGAATGTGTGTGTATACTGGACAGCCAAATATTATGAGATGGATAAATTCTGGTTTTTTACCAGAGAAAACTTCTTTGGGTGTTTTGTTGTCAAGTATCTTGTGAGGTGTTATGTTTTGCACATATACAACTGTTCTAGCTGCTTCTGCCCATAGGTGCATAGGCAGATCTTGGTCATGAAGCATTGCTCGTGCTGCTTCCATGATTGTTCTATTCTTTCTTTCTGCAAATCCATTCTGTTGTGGATGGTAAGGAGTAGTCAACTCCCTCTAAATCCCTGAATCACTACATAACTTTTTGAAGTCTCCTGAAGTGAATTCTCCGCCATTGTCGGATCTGAAGGTCTTGATCTTCTTATCAGTTTGATTTTCTATCAAGGCTTTGAATTCCTTGAACTTATCAAACACTTCATCTTTATTCTTTAAGAAATAAACCCAAGTCTTCCTAGAGAAATCATCAATGAAAGAAACATAGTATACATAAGCAATCAGAGAACTGGATGACATTGGACCGCATACATCGGAGTGGATAATATCCAAGATTCCTTTTGCTTTGCTTTCACTGCTAGGAAATTCCTTCTTTGTGTTCTTTCCTTTTGCACACCCTTTGCAAATACCTTCATGCTTTGATTGGATTTTAGGAAGACCCTCTACTGCTTTGCTTGCAATTGGATGTGCTCTATAGTGCATGTGTGCAGGTCTTCTATGCCAAAGTTCACTTGGCTCCATGGATTCATGTACCATAGCATGTTCAGGTTGTCCCTTCAATTTGTATAATCCTCCCTCTTGCTCTCCAATTACTACTGCATCATCTATGGTCTTACCTTTAGGCCACATGAGTACTTGGCCATCCACAAATGCAACTCTCATTCCCTTTGCATCTAAAGATGATATGGAGAGAAGATTCTTCTTGAGTCCAAGTATATATAGAACATCTTTCATCTTTAAGGACTTACCAGAGTCTAGTTTGTAGGATGCTTCACCACTTCCTTTTATAGGATATTGATAGTCATCCCCAAGTTTCACCTTGTGAGGTGACTCATGTTCAAATAGATTCATAAAGGAATATTTAAACCCAGTCATGTGTTTGGAAGCCCCACTATCAAAAAGCCAATCATCACACCCATGTGAAATAGTACCTGTGAGAGTAGAGATCAACACATATTCTTCCTCACTTGAAGACTCTTCATTTTCTACAATAGTCTTCATTTTGGGAGGTTCATCATCCTCAGGAGCATGAGCATTATATCTCCTTTTGTTGTTGTTGTTGTTAACTTCTTTTCTCTTCTTGGGACATTCCGAGGCAAAGTGTCCTTTCTCATTGCAATTGAAACATCTCAGATATTTCTTTTCTTTTGAATGGTAGTGAGGATATTTCTTGTGATGAGGTGGCTCCCTCTTGGACTTGCTTTTCTTGGTGTGTGCTGTGAGAGCTTGGTCTTCACTTCCCATCTTTTCTTCTCAGGCCACAAGCCTAGCTTCTTCTTGAGAACATTCCTCCCATAGTCTACTAAAGGAGATCAACTTCTTCCTTGCACAGATTCCTTAGATGAAGGAGTCCCATGACCTAGGTAGGCCATTCAAAGTGGTCATGACAATTTTTCCATTCTCCACTACTTCATCCACAACTTCAAGTTGTTCCTTGATTTGAGAGACCTTAGAAAACTAGGATTGGATGGTCTCTCCATTCTGGATCTTTACCCCTTTCAATTGGTTCCGCAGAGTCATCTTCCGATTTATGTTCTTTCCTTCAAACAACTTGGTCAAGGAATCAAACATCTCTTTAGGTGTCTTTAGGGAAGACACATGGGGTATGAGATGGTCTTTAATAGAATCAACAATGATTCTCTTGGATTTGACCAATTTCTTCTTGTGTAAGTCCTTAGCCTCTTCTCCCTCTGGAACTGGAACCTCTTCACATATGTAAGTGTCCAACTCATTCTCTTCTAGGATTAAGCCAATCCTATACTTCCATGCACGGAAGTTGTCAGCTCCTTCAAGCTTATCATCAAGCTTGGTGTGGTGAGACATATTAAAGAGTACTTCAAATTGAAATAGAAAGTTTTAGGTCTTACCACTTGATTTGTTGAAAACTGGATCTGGAGTTGGATTATGGTTTGTCAAAGAAACCCTAAAAATTCAAACTTTGAATTTCAAAATTCTGAAAGAATAGAAAGCTGCACCGTGCCGAGCTGGTCAAGCTGGTATACTTTGATATTTAGATCTGCAAAATTTGACCCCTCAAAATTGACTTTGAAACTTCCTGATCTACTAGACATGATCCCGAATTAGGGTTTGATCAAGCTCGGTCTTCTGCCCAACCAAAAAGTTCGATCTAGTGCTCTAAACTTTGATTTTCTTGAGGAGTATCCAGCCGTGGATTCATATTTCAAAAATTCCAACTTTTTCTGAAACCCTAATTTCCCGCAGCAGTGACGGGCCAAAAACTAAAAATGCTCATAATTGAATTATGTCTCGACAGAAAGATGCGCCCTTGCTAGGAGAGTCAATCTAGCCTCTTGCCTTTGATGATCTGTGGAGAGAAACCCAAGAATTAAGAATCCCTAGCTTTCACAGCTGCACAGTGCCTTCTTCTTAGGTGAGCTCTGATACCATGTTAATTTTTCGATAATTTTATTCAATATTATCTAGGATCACTAAGAGAATAACATGTACATCATATCAATCATAAACAAAAGAGACAATAGACACAGAGTTTCCTCGGGGAAAACCAAGAAGGTGAAAAACCCCACAACTTCCTCAGACATAGAATAAGCCACAATACAAGATCACAATGATCAAACTCAAAGAGATGTCTCTAGCAGATGCTCCTCCTCCTTCACTTGTGTGCAACTCTCTATCTTAGCTATGCGAGCTGGAGAAGTGAGTGAATGAATAGAATGAGAGATACAACCTCTCTATTTATACACTGACTTGACTTGCCAATAAACTAACTGGGCTGACTTCCTAAGGAAGTCTAATAACCCACTCACATAATATAATCAGGGTCGACCCCACACTAGTGGTCTAATAACCCATCAAACATAAATTGCAACACTTGCGACACTTACAAATACAAATGATGACACTTTTGATTGGAGGAATAATACATCTCCATCATACATATAACAAAGTACAAGTGTAATACATAGAAGAATATCTTCCAAAGTTACAAATACATCAACACTGAGCGAACCTCTGCACCCCTTGATCTTATTCACAGTGATATATTAGGTCCATTTTGTTGAAATTTAGTTGAGATTTGATATTTAATTCTTTTAGATGCAGAGACTCGAAGCAATGAGACAATTCAATCCATGAAATTTAGACAACCATAACACAAGATATACCCTGGGGAAAATCCTCAAATTATGAGAACAAAAACCCTAGCAATTCTTCTCAGTATAATATATTGGGTAGTAGAGAATGATTTCTTTTACAACATAACAGATTGCTTTCGGAAGATAATAGATCACCTAACACTCTTGATGAAGATACATAAGCAATAGAGAAGAGAGATCAATCGGATGTGTGCCCAACACAACAATAACAAGTGCCAACAATACCCTGCACAAAGAGAAGCACCTTGCCTTCAATGGAGAAGAGAATTCTCTTCACATTGGATTCATCAATACCGTATAACATATTTATACATTATTCTCTTCTATATTTATCTTCTAACTTTAGGATGAACTCTCCCTCAAATTCGATGTATTAATATTGCATGCTAAGGTGTGCCCCACTTCTCATGCAGTGCTTTATCTCACTGAGTTGTCACTTAGGATGAACTGACTTCTTAACCAAAAGTTTTCCCACTAACTTAAGTGTCGACATGCAAGTGTCACAATTCATGTGCCATCTTTTAGTTTAACATAAGTTTCATCATGCAATAACACTTAGTTAACTAGATCTTCTTTGTTGTCGCTTAGTTAACTCTCTTTAACTGAAGTGTCTTCTTTTAGTTTAACTATAGTGAAAACACTTTAGTTAACTAGTCCTTCTTATTTAACACTTAGTTAACAAAAATCATGTTGATTGATTTACTTGAAGTGACCACTGTGAGTTCTTTATTTAACTGAGGCATATATTTAAACGATGCTGTAACTAAAACATTGATTGTTGCATACATTGATACTTAACTGAAGTGTCTGCATGGAAAATTTTGAATTCTCTTGATCTCTATGATTTATCTTTTATTTCTTTATCTCTTTCTGCATGCTCGATATGTGCTAAATTTAATTATCCATCAAATTACATTATACTAAGAAGAATTATTGGATGTTTTGATCATATTATATTATTCCAGACCAAATGATCATATGATAAAGTAATTCACTTTATAGGTGATCAATCTCTAAAAGAGACTTAATAATAATCTGGTGATCATGGTTAATAATACATCACACAACATTAAATCCTTTTAAGAAGTAAGGCATGACCTTTATACGGAAGGTCCACCTCTATACGGGAGGTTCATGTCATGGATACCTTTATATAGAAGGCTCACATGATAATCATGACTTGACACACAAGTCCGGAGTCTTGTCCAACAAGATTATACAACATCATTACTTTGATCAAGTACCTCTATATGTGAGGAATATAGGGGAGGAATAACCTTTACACGAAAGGTAATCAAAGTGCTCACTTCTATATGGGAGGATCAATCTTGGATGTACAAGATTGGTTTGGAGAATGTCTCTTGATGCTATATATTTAACACATTCTCCAATTTGTCTTTGAACACCTTACCTTCATTGATGACTTTTCTAGATTCTGTTGGGTCTTCTTCCTTCAATTCAAGTATGAAGTTTTTGGCTTTTAAAATATTTTTAAGCCTCAGTTGAGAACCAATTTGGTAGGAAGATAAAAGTCCTGAGATATGATAATGGCGGGGAGTACATAAAATATGATTTTCAACAACTTTGTGCTACTACTGGAATTCAAATGCAACACTCAGTTCCATACACACCTCAGCAGAATGGTGTTGCTGAGATGAAGAATAGATCTCTCAAGGAGATGGATACCTACATGATTGAGTCCAAATATTTGTCTCCAATAATTTGGGTTGAAGCCATCAACTGTGCAGCCTATATTCAGAATAGGGTGCCTCATAAAGCCTTGAAAGGAATCACTCCTTTTGAAGCTTCGACTGGGCACAAGCGTGGTGTGTCTTATTTCAGGATTTTTGGCTCAAACGCTTGGGCTAGAATTCCACCTGAGAAGAGAAGGGATTTGCATGCCCAAATAAAACCATGCATATTTGTTGGCTATCCATAAGACTCCAAGGGTTACAAGCTGTTGAATATGACCACTCAAAAATATTTCATTGAAATAAGTGTTCAATTCGAAGAAGAACCCTTGCTAGCAATGGAAATTGGAGAATCCTCTAAACCACCACCTGTTGAAGTAATTGAAGTTTCTCATGAAAGTTATAATTCTAATATTTATGATGATGAATACCACATGATTGCAGATCCAGGTTCAACTGCAAGGCATAAAATAGATGAAAAAAAGGCTAAGGCACTTGAAAGCAAATAGGAGCAATGAACAAGAATAGAGCAGATTGTCGCTTCAGTCTACGCAGAGATACCAGAGTTCGACGAGAAACCAGAGCTCGCAGACACTATCCTTAAGATCGTCTCAATAGTTAGCGATCTTAAAGATGAAATGAAGGACATGGAGATAGACTATAAAGACAAGCTTGCCACTTTGGAAGCACAAAATGTCCCGAAGACACTACCAAATCAGATAGAACTTAGAGCAGCAGAAGTGAAAGCTATTGCCGAAATCATATCCGATGAAATAGCTAAGTGTCAAAGCTTGCTAGATGAAGTGACTAGAGCCTGGACTATGCTTCAGGAGGACCCTCAACTGCTGTAGGTCCAAACCAGCTTATAGGAAAAACAAGCAGCGTTAGATTCTCTAAACACGGAGATGAAGAATTAGCTGCCAAGAGAGAGACTCCGCCGATTTGCAGAAGTCAAAGACCTAAAGCGGGAACTTCAAGTGTTAAGATAAAAGGAAGTAGAAACTGGGGAAAAGTCACAGCCCTTGCAAGAAGAAGCTCATGCTATCTCACAAGAGATTGAGGAGAAACTGATAGAACTTCGAGAGTCAGAGAAAACAATGAAAGAGAAGACTCAGGAAGATCTAACACCAGATGTGTTGGAACGGGTTAAGACAGTTGAACAAGACGTTAAAGATACAATTGCGAAGCTAGCCATAACTTATCAAGAATTTGTTGTGAAGATAAATCAGCCAGGAGAAGCGCAACGTAGTGAACCTATGGCGAGTGGCTCGGGGACGAGCCACATGTAAGTGTTAGGGGCCTGTTGGGCCTGGCCCAAGTAAGCCAATTTTGATAAGTCAGTTTTGGGAGCTGCGAGGATACATCACAGCACAACATTGATAGAGTAAGAGATACAGAGCCGCGAAGTTACTGTGCTGCAGAGAAACAGTGCCGCGAAGTGCCTGCTCCGCGAAGATACAGCAAGGAAGAGTTTTGGACGGAAAACGGTGTAAATTTTGGTCAGACCGATCGGAGGTCTATTTTGGTTAAGATACTCCATGATTCCCAGCAAGAGGGTAAGGAGTGGCGAAGAGGGAAAATGACTGGTCGTACGAGCAAAGGCAGCACTACGTGAACCGGCTGCATGAAGCCGTTAGAGAAGGAACGACGGGATGAAAGTGACCGATCGGCATGTGCTCAACAGAGGGGATGAAAGCAACGTGACCATGCACCGAAGGATGGCCACACTGACGAGTCGCTATCAAAGTCTAACAGTCCTGGTTAGCGGGGTAACCACACTAGTTTTTGGGGAACCTTAGGGTTTTTGAGCTCATCATGAATGTAAAGACGTGACCTAAGGGAATAGTCTATAAAAGGGAAAATTTTGTAAGGGAAAGGGTTAATTGCTAGATGAGATTAAGGGTATTGTTGGATACTAATCTCTGTTGAGACCAATTGTAAAAAGGCTCTGCAGCTGTGTGCGCAGAGACCTACTAAAGAGACAAGAGAGTCTGCAGCTGTGTGCACAGACTGGAACTGTTGTACCCTTCCCTTGATAATTTAACAATAGTTCCTGTGGACGTAGCTCCCATGCTGGGGTGAACCACATTAATTCCTTGTGTTATGTGGTTGATTATGTGTCTGCATTTCCGTATTTGCTTATGTTGAATGGTTAAATTCCTGTTTATGAGTTCATGTGTTCTTGCTTTTATATGTATTCGCCATAAGGATAAGTGATGGGAATAATATGTTAAGTATCGACATAGGTGAATGAATGTTGAATGCAGAAGTATTTCTAAGTCAGATGAATGCATAAGTTGATCGGGTAAACACCTAGTCAGCAGAGTCTATATAGTGTGATTCCTTGAGCGCAGCACCAAAATTGTGTAGTTACAATGTAGTTCATTGTGTCGTATAAGTTTGCAAGGTTTGCAGTCTATTATGTTGTTCAATGCGTCAATTTGCACTAAGTAGAAGTCTGGCAAGGTTGCATAAGTGTTGAGGGGGGAGTGCAGTCCTCTTTTGCACTGTCATGCTGTTAAGCAGACATTCTACATCACGTAGTCCTTGGATGCATGATAGCATAAATCATTAACCGCAAAGTAAGTGAACTTCACGTTTTCCACCATTCCGTTGAAGCGTGCATCACTCGGTTGTGGAAACCTGATTCCGCAACCTCCCCATAACTTCACCTCCGGTGAGACCTCAGTTTGCTCGCAGACTGTTGCCGAAAGGGATGGTGAAAAGGGGTTTTGTTGGTTCACTGAACCGCGCAGAACCTGGGTCTATCTCTCTGAACTTAAAGAACATATCTAGAGCCAACACTTCCTTTCAGGATTTAGACTTGAAGATGTAGATTCTACTCCTTTGGTGAACAACACCTTGTATAAACAACTAGTTGGCAGTTTATTGTATCTTACTCACACTCGACCTGATATTGCATATGCAGTGAGTGTAGCATCAAGGTACATGGAGCATCCACATGAGATTCAATGTAGGAATTCCAAAAGGATCTTGCATTATGTGCAAGGCACCAAGTCTTATGGGATTCATTATGTTGCTGATTCTACCTTAGATCTTCATGGTTTTCCAGACTCTGATTGGGCTGGTGATAGCCTAGACCAAAAATAAAATTTAGGATTTGTTTTCATGCTTGGAGGAGGACCTATTTTCTATTAAATAAAAAAACAAAGTGCCATTTCAGTCTCTTCAGTAGTGGCCGAGTATAGAGGAGTAGTGAATGCTGCAACTTAGTGTGTGTGGTTGCAAGGTATACTTTCAGAATTTGGGATTGACTTTAGCACTCCCACAGTTATCTTTTGTGAAAATAAGAGTGCTATAAGGATCTCAACTAACCTAGTGCAAAGGAAAATAACCAATCATATATAGATTAATATGCTCTACATCAGAAATCTAGTGCATGATTAGATAATTGCTCTACAGTTTTTCCCATCTTTTGAGCAAGTTGCATACATATTCACCAAAGATTTTATAGAGAATACTTTCAGCCATCCCAGATCATAACTAGGGATGGGTGAACATGTGGTGAAGAAGGATTGAAAAGCAAATTTCAATTTTGTTTCATGTCCATGTTTTGAGGGGAGGTTTTTTTCCCATGACGTTTTCCTTCTTTCCTTGTTTTGTGGACAAGCAGTATGCAAAAAGGGTGATCAAGCCTTGTTTCTAGGTCCTATATTTATGATATTACACATAAATTCAGGCTTAAGCGGGTTGTTAGAGTATTAAAAAACCAATCCATACTTAGGATATCTTTTATTAGTCTTCCATGATTAATTTCCTAGGTGTTGACTAGGTAAGTTGGCCTAATTTTTTCTTTTATGGGACCACATGCCATCGTGAGTCACTAGGGCGCACTTGGAAATATTATGGATAATATTTACTCCGATTCTGTGATATTTCTTACTATTCCTAGAATAGAAAGGCGCCTTCTTGCTTTATCTTGCTTTTTTTTTTCTGCTTTTAGTGGAAAAGGTAAAGCTAGTGAACTTAGTAACTGGATATTTTTGGCGAACTCGCCCTCCTTGTTTTTCTTCTCCCCCAAATCCATGATTCAATTTCTTTTCCATCACTCATTACCTCACAACTCATATTTCTCCAATTCATGAGCCTTATGAGTGATTCGGAAAGTGATTTTGTCATCTAGGGGGGTTTTTCACCAATTTAGTAAGTCTGTTTTTCTGAGGATTTTGAATGTCTTCTTTGGCTTTCAAATATTTGATGTAATTATATATTTGGAAATCCATTACATAGCCCAATTTTTGCTGATGTATAATTATTCAGTAGAGTTTTATTGCTTGCATCAAATTCATGATTGTTTTATGTGATCTTTGACTAGTTTTTGCAAGACAATTTGTGAGAGTAATTGTTTACTTTGCAAAATCAGATTGTGAATGAAATTTCACAACCAACATGCTACAAAAGCAATTTTCCAGGTAGTGATTTTCTTGTAGATATACATAAACATAGATGGTATCCCTTTAAGGATGGATATTTCGACCTTGCAAACATATAAATCTAGAAGCCAAGTTATCTATTATTCAATGAGAAAAAGAGACAAATATATATTTTTCTATTGCAAGCTTTTGCAATTAATAATATACTAGCTTTTGTAATTAATAAGAGACCCACATGGTTTGAGAGACCCCGCACAATGGCTATGCCAGAATTAATGCCACATATTAATCTTGAAATATAAAGACAAAGAAACTTTTAGGGGCGAAATTTAGTCCATGGGCTATTTTTTGAACTTTTTTCCCAAATAAAGATTCGCCAATTTGCCTTTTTTTCAAAGATGATTCGCCCAAATTCCATTTGACAATTTGTTTTTACTCTAAAAATTGCCAAAATTGTTCAAAAAATATATATAAAGCCCTTAGAAATTTCAATTTTTTCTTTCGAAAATCATCAAATATTTTATGGTTGCAAATTTAAGAATTAGTAAGATTCGCCAAGGTTTCTACACTTTGAGAAAATTATGGATCCTTTAAAATTTCTTTGATATAAAAAGATGAATGATCCCCACCTAGATTGTGAGATTTTACAACTTTAATGAGCTTGCAATGGGTTGAGTATGAAAGACTCAGAAACCTATTTATCTAATGGTTATATAATTCATTAGCATAAATACCGTTGTGTTCACACCTTTTCATGGTTATATAATTCATTAGCATAAATACCGTTCTGTTCACACCTTTTCATGATGAAATATATAGACATAATACAAATAAGAGTCCTTACTTTCATGCTTAAGAATATCTTGGGCTTTTAATTCTTACATGTGAGTATTTAATTATATAGTGAAAATTTATTATTTATTTCCATCACTAATGATAACATACCATTCTCAAAATCCAATATGCATAAAGAATCTCTAAACATAGTTTTAGAAAGCAATGTGTTCTTAGTACTTGTTTCTCACAATGAGTTCTTGTTGTAGATTTGACACATTTTTAATAGTTTTAACAAACTCAATCTCGAAAGGCAGGACTTGCTTTTCTGCAGCTTCCCTTGTTTTCATCTTGAATATTGTTTAAATAGTTAAAAAAATTCATGTTGGTTTATAAAATTAAAAAAAATAAATTAGTATAAATATTGAAAGTTATCAAACTTATTTAGATATAATTTTTTATGTGTAAAATATTTACAATTAAAAAAAATTATACCTCAAGAAATTAGATCCAAGTTTAAAATGAATTCAATTGATTTTAATTTTGAATGTTAATTGTATTAATTTAACATCCCCTATTTATATTATTAAAAAATTACTGAATTTTTATGTAAAATTTTCAATTGTGAGTTATTGTGTAAATTGGTCATATTGAAAAGACTCATATCAACGAAGTATCTTCCTCCATAGTTTACCTCATATAAATAGTGCATTATTATACAAAGGGTTTTGTAGAAATTGGGTATAGAGATTTAGTGAATTTGACATAGTATAAACCCTTTACCCTTGCACTTACCTTTAGCTTTATATGAAGAGATTAGTTGATTTGTATTGAGTGTATATCTCATTCTCTTGACCTTGTTAGACTTAGAATTTTTCCCACTTCATAATGTACACACGTAATGTCATTGATTTTTTTAGGATTCATGGGATAGTTGAAAACATGTTAGACTTATAAGTTTTCCCTCTTCATAATGTACACATGTAATGTCATTGATTTTTTTTTGGGATCCATGGGATAGTTGAAAACAAGTTTTTGCCTACTTATTTATATCGTGTTTATAGGATTTACTACTTATTTATATCGTGTTTATAGGATTTAAGTTACATCCTGGTTAACTCTATTTGTGATTGTTAGAATTCACAAATGCATTGCATAAGTAGAAAACATATCCAAGTTAAGTTAGTGGTGTTTCAAAACATTGTTATCACTTAAATGCACAAAATATATCAACTTAACCCAAGTTTTCACCATTTAGATCAATAATATATTTATAGTTAAATGTGTAACCAATCAACCTTGAAATAAGGTTGATTCAATCAAATATGATCACCTAAGTCAACCTTAAAGTAGTTAGACAATATGCTTTTCCCTGCTTATTATTTGCCTAGTCAATTATAGCGAACTTGGTTGGGACCACTTTAGTCATTCTAATTTGACTAGTTGAAGCACTTGATTTTTTCATTCGACTACTTTGTTAATCTAGCCACTCACACCAAAATATGCCCATTGAGATCTCGAAATTAGGTGTAATTACAATTTTCAATATCCCTCATTCAACACAAATTCTTGGAGGATTAGAGGGTAGCACTATCTCAATACCCCCCTTTAGTGATAGTGTCCTAAAACCCAAGCATAGACCAAACTTAAAAAAACATAGTCTCAGCCAATGTTTTGGTAAATATATCAACGATATAATCATTTGTCTTGCAGTAAACAAGAGTTGCCACATTTTCTTGTACCAATTGTTTAAGGTACTGTGCATGAAGCTCAACACGCTTCATCTTGTTGTGTGAAATGAGGTTATGAGACACTTGTATCAAATTCTAACTGCCACAATACATTATATTTTATTCTATATGAGGAAACACAAAGATCTTCCATCAAGTTGTGAATCCAAATTGCCTTGGTTGCAACATTTCATTGCTCCTTTGTATTCAACAACAATAGTTCATAAGGAAAAAACCTGCTACTTTTTACTTGACCAAGCAATCAATCCAAATCTTAGATGAAACGCATATCTAGAAGCCAATTGAGTTTTTTGGTTGAAATACTTAATTCCAAGTTGTTATGTATTGTTGACATACCAATAAATCCTCTTTTCCACCTTCAAATGGCTCTCCTTCAAACCTTGCATGAACTTAGAGACCAAACTAGAAAGAGAGGTAATATCAGATATACTATGGGTCAAATAAATAAGAGTACCAACAAGTTGCTTGTACATAGAAACACCGACACTCATGTAATCACAATCCTTGGTCAGCATAACTCCCGACTAAAACAAAGTAGAACAAGTCTCACAATTTTTACATTTAAAATATATTTGAAATATCCAAAGATTAATTTGGCCATGAAATGAAGATACTGTTATCCAATTGCATAGCTTAGAATCCAAGAAAGAAATGCAAGACACCTAAGTTGGCCATTTCAAATGTATCTTTAAATTTTGATTCTAAACCAAAAATTGAGTTAGCATTATTCCTGGTGATAGTCAAATCATCCACATAATTCACAATTAAGAGAACTACATCATTCACACGTAGCACATTAACACTATGATCTAATTCACAGTGCTTGAAACCAAGTTAAAGAAAGAATCTATCAATCTTCTCCTACAATGTTTGAGGTGTTTATTTCAAGCCATACCAGGGTTTCATTAATTTGCACATGAGATTAATGTCTCACACAAAAACAGGTGACTTATCCATATGATATCTCCTTAGTAAGAGCATCATGTAAGAATGAACTCTTCACATCCATCTAATGTAGCTCCCAACCAAAATATGCCAGCAAGGGCATGAACAATTTAGACATAATTCATCTTGGCCACTAGAGCTAATATCTCTATGTAGTCAATACCTTTTTGTTGAGAAAATCTCTTTGTTGTACTAATGAACCCGTATATTGTTACCTAATTACCATTTTTTGACCATCATTTGCCATAAAACTATTTCTACATTTACCCATTAAACCTAAGCATTTCCATTTTCCAACAAGACGTTTGCTAGAAATTGTCAATTAATGTTGGCAGGCGGCATCTTTGATGCTGCGACAAGTCAGAGGATATCACGGAAGGAAGCAAGCTAGGCATAAAGAAGACTATTGTATGCAATTTTGGGGCAATTGTACCGCAGTTTGCGGGTTTTGGGTTATTTGGACCATATGTGATGTAATTTTGAGTTAATTGTACCGCAGAATGTGGGTTTTTGGGTCATTTGGACCATGTCAGTTAGATTTTGGGTCAATTATCCAAAATGTCGGTTAGGAAGTTGTTAGTAAGTGGAAAAGCATTGTAAAGGCGGAAGCTTATATATAGACATAAGTTGTAAGTGTTGAATTATCTGAGTATAGCCCCTTGGATGTTGATGTATGCATCTTTGAATCTGTCTCTGAGATCAAGAGATAATGGTGAGATCTGGTATTGCGGAGATATTGTATCAGGGTTTTGTTGAAGTAATATGACATGATGGAACTATTTGGTGAAATTCCCTGTGTATCTTTTATGGTAATGCATGTCGCGATTCATGAATGATGCTATGTTTTCTTAATGTTATACTTGTTGCGATGAAAGATCCTGTTGAATGATGCTATGAACATGAATGTTGTTAAATCTGAATGCATGTATCTATCTTTGAATGTTGCGATAAGTTAAGTAATTGTTGCCGTAAACATCCTCCATTTGGTGGAAACATGGTTCCATCCACTCTCCCTTGAATGCCTCGGGTGAGACCTCATATGCTCTGCAGGTGTTGCTAGACAGGGTAAAACCCATCTGGGTCGTTGCTTAGGGAGATCGCGGTGGGTTGGTATCGACAGTGATGAGAACCGTCATCGACTGGGATTGAGTCAACAAATGGTTCTGTTGCCGGGACCGTGTGCGAAGTGAAAGGAGGATATGTTGTGGCATCCGATGCAACCAGAGATACAGAGCTAGTTTGATTAGAGGTTGCAGGAATTCGCTGAAGAAGAAAGTCGGAACACTCGACTGACAGTAGATTAGTGGGTGGACAGATATATTCACGACGGTCCGCATGAATGGTTTTTCTGTGAATTCCTGGTCCTTTTGTTCGAGTGGTTGGCGAAGTTAACGTTTTAGAAGAGGAACCACCAAGGCGGTGAGCTGATGACTTGAACCCCGAAGTTGATCCAAGAACTAAAGAAGTCGACAACAAAGCATCACGAGCTGTCGAAGTGTGGCTTGATAGCATCTTGAAAGGATATATCACTGAATTTGCGGTTGATACGTAGAAGTCCTATAGTGAAGCTGAAAGATATTTCTTTCGTGAACCCCGGGGAAGGTTTCTGTTGTCGCTTCAACTGTCCATTAAGATGCTTATTTGTGAGAAGGGTATATTGAAGATGTATCTAGATCTGTAAAAATACTGGTGAGAGGAGGCTGTGGGTATCGCAATGGCTGGGGGGTGGTACATGTACTGATAAGGGGTAGATGGGTGCAGGTCATGACGGGACTGTGAGTGAACCCAAGGAAGAGAGTGGTCTTACAAGGGGAGGAGCGAGGTTTCGACAGGAAAAGAGGCAGAGGATAGGAGAAGGTCCTGCTGCGATCGAACCGCAAGTTCGCGAAGGAAGACCACACGAGACGAAGCGACCTCACAGTCCGGATAAGGAAAACCAGGCTACGCTCAGGATAGAGGCAGGACCAAACCCCAGCAACAACGTACCCACACCTCCGCTCACTATTTGTCAACTGGTAAGAAACACAACTTCAACCCCACCGGGTCAACAAAACTTGATTGCTAGTAGTTCAACGACTGCAGGAAGAAATCCTAGGATGGCGGGCGAGGATGCTAAGTTACCACTATTCCATGGAGATGGAAAAGACAATCTTGAACAATACTGGTTCTTATGTGAGGCAGTATGGACCATAAAACAAATTACCGATGATAATGCTAAGAAAGGACAGTTAGCGACAACTCTGCGAGGTCGCGCATTAGATTGGTTTATGAAGTTTCTTCTAGTCCCTACAGGAGCTTCGGAGAAGACACCAGACGACATCAGGGATGGTTTGATTATTGAATTCAGAAAACCCAAGTCTGAAGCATAATATATTACAGAATTGAAAGAAATTAAGCACTGTCCCAATGAGACAGTGTGGGATTTTGACTAGCGGTTTAAGACGCTGATGGCGAGGGTTAGTTTTGATATGAGTGCTATCTAACACAAAGAGTGGTTCATCGCGACACTTCTACCGCACATTCAACTACAACTGATGCAATAGAACATCTCGACGCCCAGTGAAGCGCTGGACATTGCGATGCGGTTGGAGGCGTCACCGATTGGGGAAAATGCAGCTAGGATGTCGCAGATATAGACACAGTTGGCTAACTTGACCATACAGCTGCAAGATCTGAAGAAGGGAAAGGAGCAGCGTGAATAAGTATGGTGTACACGATGTCGAGGGGAAGGGCATACTAAGGACAATTTCCCTGACTTCCGCAACTATTTGGTTTCGGGGGCACCCAACCCGTTGAATGGTGGTGGCATGCCATGGTGTCGTGTTTGTCAAGTATTTGGGCACCGCCACGAGGAATGCCCATACATGTAGAAGATGGCCACCAAACTGATGAATCTATATTGCACTTTCTGTAAATCTGTGGGACATGACAACAAATATTGCTGGGCATATGGGTTACTTCATGAGAGAACGTACGATGCATTCTATGTAAAGGATGACCAGCGTGCCGTACAACAACCTCAACTGCAGCCGCAGGTAGCCCAACCGCTACCTCAACTGCAGCCGCAGGTAGCCCAACCGCTACCTCAACTGCAAGTACAGTTTGTACCACAGCAGCAACCATAGTAGTTCGTGCCACAATATGCTTCGATGCAAATGGCTCCACAGTAGCCACAGTACATTCAGCAACCGCAGTATGCGTAGCAAGGGCAGGGCATGCAACCAGCTCCTATGTAGCAACAGTGCAACCAACCAAAGTACCAACAGTAGGGTGGATTCCAGGGTGGACGTGGTGGAGGATTTGGTCATGGAGGAGGACGAGGAGGTCACGAACCTGTGCAATGCTAACACTGTGCGGTATGGGGACACTATTAGTGATATTTCCCACTAATGCAGACGTAGTGTACATTTTGCTCCATATAGTAGAGAACTGCTTGCAGTTGATTGCGTAGAGAACTGCTTGCAGTTGATTGCGTGGTGGCAAGCAGGAAATGTTCCACAATTACAGAATCAGAATCAGGTGCAGCAACCAGTATAGAACCAAGTACAGCAACCAACGCAGAACTAGAACCAACACCCAAATTAGAATGCTAATCAGAACGTGAACCAGCCAGGGAATCCACTGCTGAACTAGAATCAGGGTGCGAGTGTTGCAACAATTTCTGCGGAGCCAAGGCTATAGGATGAGGCTGTCGCAGTCATCACGCGGGTATGTGCAGCAACAGGAGGTGACATTCGATTGGTTGGGTAGAAGAAGGTATCATTTTACATTGAGTCCGAGCGTGATACGTTCTTTCAGGCACGTTGTGCGATGGACCAGGATCGCGGTAAAGCTATCATCTGCGAAACCTTATAGGCGTTTCTTGAGAGATGTTTATTGTTAGCAAGAGATCCTGCAGCCCTTGTTGAGATTGAAGGGTTGTTGTAGCGTCTAGCTAGAGGACGGCAGGAGTCCGCGGCAAACTCCTTACAGCAGCAGAAGACAGGTAAGGATATGCGCATGAACATACAAATTGGGGACTATGATGTTGATTCAGTTATTTTGGATCTTGGTTCGGATGTCAACATCTTGACCAAGCAGGCATGGCAGAAAATGGGGAGCCTCCCATTGAGCTGGTCTCTTGTATAGCTCCGGTTAGCTAATCACAGTAAAGTGACACCGATTGGGTGAGTCCCACGGCTGGTGGTGGACATTGAGGGCATGAAGACCTATGCTGACTTTGATGTCATCAAAGTGGTAGAAGGAGGAAGCTTGTATCCTGCATTGCTGGGGATCGGATGGGCTAATGATAGTGGAGCGGTAATCAACTTTAACCGGCGAATGATGACTTTTGAAAACCGCAATCTCAAAGTCATAGCCCCGTTGGATCCGGCTGAGGGACACCGATACATTGAGATAGTAAAGGATGAAGATCCCAGTAGATGGGGCCATGCATTCAACATTTCTGAAGACTATATTCATCTGACTACCAATGATGAGCTAGGATGGCACAGTGAGAGCTTTGCGCCTTCCGACTCTGATGATGCGTTAGAACATTGGCAGAACCGCTTGCACGAGGTATCGCTTTGCAAATGTGGATTACTCATGCAATCATTATGACGCATTGCAACGGAAATGGTCACATTACCAATATATGAAGGGCTGCCTGGCTTGTCCGACTTTTTGACAGAATTTGAGGAACGAGTTTCAGAACCACATCGATTGTTGGCATTGGAGGAAGCACTCGAGGCTGCTCCATCACGTTGGTGGGAGACACACAAGAAATTAATTAAAAAATGGTAGCAGTGCAGGAGATTGATGATGGTTCGATTCGGCGATTCCGAGGTCTACCACATAGGGAAATACGATGGTCGAAAAAACCCTGGAAGCCATCTGAGGGAGTGTCAGGCATTGTGGGCATCGCGGCCAAGAGATGAATGGGTCCATGCATTTATCCATATGCTGGACGAAATGCCATGGTCATGGTATACCGCAGCTGAATTATCAGGAGAAATTACCGCTTGGGTGGAGTTGACGGTATGCTTCACTCATACGTTCACTTTCGCGGATGCCAACCCTGATGTCAATAATGCTTTGCAACTCATTCGCGATGTGGTTCTGGAGGTTGTTCCCATAGCATATCCCGCAGATCCACATGTGCATTGTCAAATGCAATCCCTGATGGAATGTTACAATATCACCGGTGGGCCCGAAGATGGTGACGATCCGCGGAATGTCAATATTCCCAAGTTTGAAGGGAGTTGCAATGTAATAGTACATGATACACCAAGTGATCTGATCAGCCAACCATTGAAGCTCCGTAAGATCAATATTGGGATAGAGGCCACTCCCAAGTTAGCGAATGTTGGAGATTATTGGGATGATGAGATGATGGGAAAGGTCACTGATTTGCTGCATGAATTCCAAGACCTCTTTCCTACGAAGTTTTCAGAGATGAAAGGTATCTTGGGTGATCTAGGTGAGATGAATATCCCCTTGAAACCAGATGCTGAACCGATCAGGCAGTGACCCTACCGGCTGAATCCATGACATAAGGAGAGGGTCAAGGTAGAACTTGATCGCATGTTGGATGCTGGTATCATTGAACCAGTAGAAGAGTCAGAATGGATCAGTCCTATGGTGGTGCAGGACAAGAAGACTGGCGAGGTGTGCATCTGTGTCGATTTGCAGAAGTTGAATGACGCCTGCTTGCATGATCCTTTTTCGAGTTCGTTTACTAATGAAGTACTCGAAGGTGTGGGAGGCCAGGAGATGTAATCTTTCACGGACGGGTTCTCAGGCTATCATCAGATCCGCATTGCGAAGGAAGACCTCCACAAGATGACTTTTGTGATGGAATGGGGTTGTTTTCATTATACTGTGATGTCGTTTGGATTGAAGAATGCAACTGCGATCTTCTTGCGGGTTGTTGTTGCTGCATTCCAGGACTTTATTCAAAAGTTTTTGCAAGTATACATGCATGATTGGACAATCTATGGTTTGATCCACGATCATCTAGCCAATCTATGGTTGATGCTTGAGCGATGCCGACAACATCAGATATCACTGAAATTAAAGAAGTGCATCTTTTGTGCACCATTTGGGATATTGTTGGGGCACATTGTATGCAAACAAGGGTTGTTAGTCGATCTAACAAATATTGCGCTCATTTTGAGCTTATCACCGTCGACTACTGTTAAGTAGTTGAGAGTGATGTTGGGGCATACTGGGTATTATCGCAAGTTCAACAGGGGATATGCAGTGATCACTGCCCCTATGGAGAAGCTATTGAAGAAAGATGTGGTATTTCAATGGTATTGCACTCGGTGTGGTGCTGGCGCAACCAAGAGAGGGGGATCTCGATCACCCTATTGCTTTCGCAAGTCAGAAGTTGTCATCCGCAGAAAGGAACTACACAACTACAAAGAGGGAAGGCTTGGCGATGGTCTATGCGCTGCAGAAGTTTCGACATTACTTACTGGGAGGCCATTTTAAGATGTTCCCAGACCACTCCGCGTTGAAATACCTGGTCAATAAGCCTGTGTTGGAGGGGAAGATGAGCCAATGGTTACTTCTTTTTCAGGAGTTCTATTTTGAAGTAATTGTCAAGCCATGGCAGTTGAATGCTGGCCCTGATCATCTATCACAGATTGAAACAGGAGAGGAGCCAACTAACATTGAAGATAGGTTTCCTGATGCGTAACTATTTAAGGTTGAAATAGCCGATGGTTATTTTGAAGAAATCATTTAGTTTTTGGTGACAGGTACCGCACCAGAAGAGTTCACCACTAGTCAGAAGAAGTAGTTGGTAGTCAAGGCTGCAGATTTTCAGCTCATTGCAGGCGAGTTGTACAAATTAGGCGTAGATGAGATATTGTGACAGTGTGTTTTTCCACATGAGCAAGAGAAGATCTTGTTAGAAGCACATGCAGGAGTGGCTAGAGGGCACTATGGCGGTCATGCGACTTCCAGGAAGATGCTGCACGTAGGGCTTTGGTGGCCCACACTGCACAGCAATGCGACAAACTATGTGCGGTCTTGTGATGTCTGTCAGAGAACCGGGAAGTCATCCAGGCGGGATGAGATGCCACTGATGCCTCAGTTAACACTGTAGCCATTCGACAAATGGGCAGTCAATTTCGTAGGACCAATCAATCCACCGGAGAAGCACACCGGTGCAAGATACATCATCATGGTGACAGATTATTTGACAAGATGGGCGGAGGCGGCACCAGTCGTTGATTGTTCCGTGGCCATAGCCGCGCGATTTTTGTTTGAAAACATTGTCACTCGCTTCGGCTACCCAAAGATATTGTTGAGTGATCAAGGCAACCACTTTCTCAATCGCACCATCAACGCATTGACGGAGGAACTGCAGATACAACATAAGAAGAGTACGCCATATTATCCACAGGAAAATGGCACGGTGGAAGCTTTCAACAAAGTATTGGAGGATGCGCTGACAAAGGTGTGCAATACGAACCGCGATGATTGGGATCTGAAAATCCCAGCAGTGTTGTGGGCATATCGCACCACATGTAAAAGGTTGATAGGACAGACACCATTCAAGTTAGTGTATGGACAAGAAGCGATTATGCCAATGGAGTACATCATTTCGAGTCTGGGCATAGCGGCAATGATAGGTATGGATGATGCAACAACATTAGAAGAATGTCTAGCGCAGTTAGTACTGCTGGAGGAAGATCTCTTTATCACAGGATTCCACCAGGGGGTGGAGAAGGATCGCCAGAAGGCATGGCATGATTACCACATAAAAAACAAATTGTTTCAGTAGGGTGACTTGGTGTTGTTGTATGACAGCAAGTTTATGAAACATACAAGAAAATTGCAGATGCATTGGCTTGGTCTGTATCGCATTAGTAGCATTACTTCAAGAGGAGCAATACAGTTGCAGTAGTTAGATGGAGCGATGCTCCCAAAGTTGATTAATGGTAGCAGGTTGAAGCCCTATCCATTGGGCTGGGAACAGCACGATGCATGAGTCGCATCGGGAAAAAAAAATGCAGGTTGATTGGTCTTAGGCTGGCACACCGACACAGACGAGAATGTGCAGGCAGGGAGGCTTGTACCGTAAGTTAGGAGCGGTCCATGATAGTGGCAACGTTGCGACCGGGTCAAATAAAGAAATACATGCCAAAAGCAGAGACAATTAATTAATGGAGCGGGTTCACATGATGGGCATTAATGGAAGATTGGACCGATCGACTGACAGGATCGATGGTGGATTTGGGTCATTAATACTGAACTTCGGTCGAGTTAATGCAAGATTTAGTGATGATTACGGAGGCTTGGGATGGACTCTATAAGAATGGGTCGAAGCCGGTCGGAAGGCACCGAGAATTCAATTTTTAAGTGTGACTTTGAAGTGCTGTAGAGTATCGATGTTTCCTGGTGAGTGCAGTTGTGAGTTGGGAAAGGGTCAGATTGAACTTGCAGAGTGCCATTGCTGAGCGTTGAGTGGGTCTGTTAATTACCCTAGTGATCAGTTGAGAACGTCGTGTGAGGTATGCTGGAAACAATTGAGATTAGCAGTGAAGTAGAGTCTCCTTTCATCCCAGTTGTCATTGAGGAAGAGGTCGAGTCTGTGGGAGAGGTCAATCTTGAGGCAGAAGTTGCAAACATGCTGGTTGGAGCGTCGGTGATTGCTAAGAAGCATCGGGGAGGTCAACATTCTGAGTTCCAGCAGAGCAAGCGTCGGCTTCGGTCCTCCACTGCTATGGCAGGGGAAGCTCAAGGGGAAGTAGGGCCATCCAGCCGCCAGATTGATGAGCCCGCCGCACGGGAAGGACTCTCGGCCACTGATATATCGGGGTATATCCCCCCCAGTTGGCCCGGGTTTTATTTTTAAATATATTAGTGATTTTTTTCAATGAATCATAGTTTTCAAATTCATAAAAGCTTGAACTATTCACAAGAAGGGGATCGACCAAACATGCTTTCATTTGAACCCAAGCACTCATATCGATGGAACTAGGGAGTAGAAATGTGGAGGATCGTATCTATAGCATTAATGGAATAGGTTGAACAAATTGTCAAAGTATGGGGGGCCAACATTCTATTTGAAACAACTCAATATTCCCAAAATATGTTTGAATTTTGAATTAGAGCCAACAACAAGAGAAATGAAAAGACCCTAAAGCTTAGTTGCACCTAAGTAAGGGGAATAGGGTAGACAACCCTCCATCAATGAGGAAGGTAATTGATTGGGTCAATTTGGGCCCTTTTAGAAGAAAACTAAGTATTTAGATGAGAAAGAAGAAGATAAATCTTCTTCCTATATATCCCATTTGAATTTCATTTGTTGTAGTAATCTAGTTTGTCCTTGAAAGCATAGTAGTAGCAATTATTTGTATTGTGCAATTTCTGAGTTGAAGCTTTAAAGAGTTTATTATTTTATTTTGATAAGTGTTTTCCTTTAAGGAGTTCAACTTCTTGATTGCTTCAAGTTAAGGGCCTACTCTAAATCTACAATTGGTGGTTGAATCCCCTCTCTACATAAAGTAGAATGTTGTTGTTTTATTTTTCCTTTAATGTTTGTGTATTTCCTTTTGCACTTCACTTAGTTTACTTGGTTTTTCATTTTCTTCGATAGTTGCATATTTACTCAAATTTCTTAAAAATTGGTTGTAGATTTTTGTTAATGGGTTCTTGGTAAAGCTCCCTTTATCCAGAGTGCAAGAATGTTTGTTTTGGATGTATTTGTGAATGGATGGTTCGCTACAACATGACACCTCTAAAGTGTTACACATCCATATTTATAATTTAAGTATGTCCTAAGGATTCTGTGGCATTTGTTATTTTTGGAACACCTTAGCCCACCACTCTTGTGGTGGCATATTTAGGAAGTCCTTAGGATTCCATGACATTAACTGAATTAAATGTAATTTTGTGGTTCATCACTCTTTTGACACATTATCAAGGAGGTGTTGAAACTACAAAGGGTTAAAATTTCCAAGATTAGAGTTATAAAATCAAGGATATTCAAGGTTGAAGGTCGATATTAAACCTTGTACTATGGTTTGCACAGTGCTTTTACTCCTTTGATAGTTCTTCTAGGGATTTTTCCAAATGAAAACATCAATAATCTATATTTATCTCTTGCAACAATTTTAAAACTTAGTGCAAGGTGAGAAACAAATAATCCACATGAAAAGGAGGCAACCTCTCATCATTGTTTTAGCTTTACATTATCATGAAGAAATTTAGTCTTGAAGTTTAGTTGAATTAATTCATGTGTGGTTTACTTCCATTACTACCATCAAACTATCCACACCATTCTGCTTTGTTGTCTTGTGCCCAATTTTCAATACTGTTATTTTTAACACTCATCCCACCCATCCTCTTTATTTACCCATTCATCCACCCTACCTCATCTCCTGTTTTCAACCATTCACTACCTAGTGTAACCACACATATAGTTAAGGGAGGCAGGTTCAGGGGGTGGGGGGTGGGGTTCTCTTCAACCCCAAAGGACAATTGATGACAAGCTATGCCTGGGGTGTTGGACATAAAACCAATAATCAAGCGGAACCACTTGCACTTATCCATGGTTGTATAATACTCTGTAAAAAAAAGATAACCTCAACAATAATTCTCAGCTACTCCTATCTGCTCATAAAATATATGAACACAAACTCAAATCCAAAAGATCTCTATCTCAACAGACTAATTGAGTGCATCCGACATGTTCCTCCGAAGCTTGAATGAGGAGGAGGATAGAGCAGCCAACCTAGTGGTTGTCCTGAAAGAACATAAACTCCAACTAGGCTCAGAGCAATCCATGTGGGAGGCAATCCCATGATAACAAAAGGCAAATATAGACTTGTGTCAGCAAATCCATCCCACGTGAGGCATTAAAAGGTATTCCTTAAAGACTAACTCATGTGGAAAATGATCTCCAAAGTTGCGCCCATCCTTCACACGACTAAAGGGATGGTCGAGGTAGGAATTAACAGCCAGATTGCTTTGGGAAATAAATGTCTAGAGAATTTAATAATTCACTTTGCTGCAACATGAATCATTAAATGTGAAGGTGGTAGGCCTCTAAATTGTTCTGCTCCCTCGACCATATCAGTTGCATTTGATCCATCCTCGAATTCTCAAAAGGCAGACATTTACGCAGAACGAGAAGCTAAGCTCCATGGTAACTGTTTCTAGAAGACCAGCCATGCCCAGGCATCATGAACGTCGAAGAGAAAAAATACATTTTTTTCACGAGATGCAAAGAGTGGAAGAGGAAGTCAATCACCTGGAAAGAGCGGTGAGTAGGCTCTCTCAAACCCGTGTGTGAGATTTTCGAGCATTGGAATAATGCCTAGAACAAGAAGAAGGCACACATGAACATGAGCAAGTGTTCACAAGGTAGCAAGAACATGCCCTATTGAATGACATCCAGTAGGAGAAAGAGACGAATGAGTTCCTATTAGGAAAAATTGCCATGATAGAAGCACCACTCTTGCTTCTATAGCTCCGAGTCAATATATTAGAGATGGGTGGCATCCAAGTGAAATCTGGGTTTGGATGCTCTTCCTGTCCCCTAGTGGATATCAACCAGTAGTTCGCTTCTCCGAAGATGGTGGTGCTCAAGTCAAAAATTCATGCATCATAGACATATAAGACCACTCTAGGTTTCTGAACAGAAAGGATATAAGTTTGAATTTTGTGTTCAGTGTCGGTTTATTTATTCTTATTGGTGTAAGAGTGATTTCGCTCGGGCTTTTTATTCAATGAAGGCATGGATGTAAGTTTTAGACAAGTAGTAGGGCTTGAACTTTGTAGTAGTTCTTTGAAGTAGATTGGACAGGGAAACAAGCCCATTTTTTATTGTACTTTTGTGGAGACCTAGCATCCTTTTTAACATAATTGTTACCCATTTTTGTTAAAAAAAAACCACACTTAGTTTTTATTGTTTTTAAGGGTATGAATGGTTAAATTGTTGATGCTTACAATTCAATGTATTGATGTTGAAATTGGTTATGTGAATAGATAGAGAATCATTGAAATACAACTTTCTAGTGCTACTAGAGTAGAGAAAATGAGGAACACTCACATTCAACAACCAAAGGAGGCTAACAAAATCACATCATTTACTTCATAGTAATCCTTAAATATCCTTAGTATTTTAAAATCTTTGAGGGTAATCAATGAATCATCCTTTGCTTCCAAAAACATTAAACTTCTTGCAATTTCCTTCATATTACAATGTTTTACCCATTATGCACCAACCCTAATAAAAATCAGCCAAGCTGATGCCCCATCATGAGATGGTAAATTTATAAAGTTCTCTATGATATCATGACCCAAGCTTGTTGCCAAAATAATCATGACCTATGGAGAAAATAATACTTCTAAAAATTGCATCTTCTATTTTTTTTTGTTTTTTTGTTTTTTTGTTGGAAACTAATCCATAGGATTAGATGGATAATGTGAATAGTCATTGAAAAGTCCAAGAGATGCCTTGGGAATATAAACAAAGAATCATTCTCATATGTACATATGCTAATGAAAAAATGAGCTTTGAAACATATTTTGTATGTTTGCTTGATTGTGATTTGTCAATTGCTTGTATGCCCATTTGGGCACCTAATAGTGGTATCAAAGCCTAGCGATTCTGACCATATCTCCTGCTTCACAATCTATAATCTTCCTTTTGCGTGTTATTCCCTACTCTACTTAAGCATTTTAATTTCCCTGGCATTCTGCTTAGCCAATATGCTCTCGGAGAGAAAGTATGAATTCTCCTGCATGCTACTCATTTCACTTCCCCTCCATGACCTCGATTCCATTCCTCTCTCCTGCATGAGATTGCAGTAAGCATGGATCGAACCTCAATTAAAAATCCCGCAAGTATGGAAGCTATGTTAAATATCATTAAAGCGGAACCCACGTTTTTGCAAGATTCTTGGCATCGCCAATAATATCTTTACCTTCGATTCTTTTATGACTAAGTGGAGAAACCTCCTTCATTGATGCATTATATCCTATGCCTCGAGATGAGAGGAGCGTGGAGCTCTCTCTTGATTTTGACAGTGGATATGGCCCATTCATCTTGAGTGAACTATTGAATGCGTGCATTTTTCATGTGCGTTGTGGGGGAGCCTCTGCATATCACAATTTTTTAAGACAATAAACACGACGATTGTCGAGTACTCTCTACCTGCGCACAAGCCTTCAGTCCCTAATGTCTCTCTAAATGACTGAGTATCCACTATTATGCGACCTAAATTTCTTAATACCGTGACCTTGAAGTGAGTACTGCATTAGTTCCGGGCTAATATGTTTAGACTTCTAAATCAAACTTTCTCTCCAAAGTGATGGCTACAATTAATTTTTGATGTTGGCTCTTCTAACATATTTACATCTGGAAATCCTCAGAGTGCATTTCGCCATAAATTTGAGCAAATATTTTGTATGATGTTGGCCTCAACAATGTGAAAACAGTTGGTACATGAAGCTCATATTTTAGTGCAGAAGGTTTGTATATTCCTTCAGATTATATGCATAGCAGGGTGCGTATGTATTTAAGGTTTATTAAGGATTTAAATGCACAAAGGTTTGTATATTCCTTCAGATCATATGCATAACAGGGTGCTTATGTAGTTAAGGTTTATTAAGGAATTAAATGCACAAATGGCTTGTTGGACTCCTTGTTTTACTTAAAATCAAGAGACATAAATTCCCTATGAGAAGATAGACCTCCAACATGTCTCTTCTTTCTTTGGAGCTATAGCTTTTTCTCTTACTATTCACCGATTTCCACACAAATTTTTCTAAGTAGATTAAATTTTTTTACCTTCTTTTTTATGGGGGTTCCTGTGTAGTTTTTCCCTCTTTCCTAGCTTACAGAGAATTTTTTGTGTGCATTAATATGGCTACAAATTACTGTGACCCATTTTTTTACTTATTTCTTCTAGTTAGGCTTATGGGGGGGTTAGAGCTACAAACCTCTCCTAAGTCACCCTAGAGCTTCTTTTAAGCTCTAAGGGGCACTACCTCTCTATCTGGTGCATTCCTCAAACCGAGGGCTTCCTCAAACGAGGGTCTCGAACTAAGGGATTCCTCAAAATGAGGGCACAATCCTCAATCTAAGGGCACATTCTATGATTTAGGGAATAATTCTTTGATTTAAGGAATGCTAGTGTTGTTTAGTCTCAATGGCTAACTCGGAGAACCCTGCTAAATTTTATCTTAACTTACCATTCATTGAGATTAGCACCTTCACGGACCTAATTAGATCAGTTTGGTCAGTTAACTAAGCAATCACTCAGTTAAATCAACACTCCATCAGTTAACTAGTTATTGTGTAGCCTTCGGTTAGTTAAATTGAGTTCATGAGAGTTAGCATGGCTAACTAAGGGGTTTTAGCTTCTTGTTAAGCTTAACACATCTCATCCATTGCATGGGAAATTTGAATTGCCTCTAACCATAATTAGAATTGCCAGTCTTTAAATATTGTACTCCACCACTCATTCATATTAATGAAATCAATCATTCCCCTCTTTTGTTCTGAGCCATTTTGTAGTAATTTATGCTATTTATTTATTACATAATATGTTGATGGATGATTTAATTCTCAATGCATATCTCTGTAGGTTGTGTACCTAGATTTATACATGTTCAAATATCATAGCATCAAGTCTAGGAGATGATCCACCTTGTCACCTAAATGGAGGGGTGTCATCTTGGAAGAGTTGCAGATGTCAACAAAAAATTTACAAATACTTTAAATTTGTGTCTACTAAACATTTTCCAAATGCAACATTAAATACAAAAACAATGAATATATAAAAATTATGTCATACTAACCTCATCCAAGAAATTGTCTTGAATAGGATACTCTCTTGAGCCATAACAAGTATATCTACAATCCAAGCATTAATGAGGAACAATTGGTTCAGAACAAAAGAATACAACCTAGCTAGATGGATGCTTGACACTTGGTGTTCTGACATGATTAGAGCATACCTCTCAACAAACTAGATGTTGCTACAAATGCACTATGATGCACTATACTACATGTCAAGGATGACATCTCAATAATAGTAGCTTGAATACTCTCTCCGAGCTAAGGTGGTTGGGGGAGGGAGCGGGCCATTGGGATTGCACTTAAGAGAGGGAAACCCTCTCAATGGGTTACATATAGAAGTTGCTCGATCCGGAGTTTAGCTAATACCAACCCTTGGAATTCACCAATGCCAAAATAATTGACATGGAGACAAAGAATGAACTCAACCCATAATTTTCGAAGAAAATTCAAGGGAACCTCCTTGTTATTGTGGGGAGGTTGATCAAATACCATACACCATTGATCCATCCAGTTGTCTTTCTATGGTTGGAATGCACACCAATCCATGTAAAGACACCTCTTTATTGGATCGGGTGGTTGAATGGTTCTAGGGTCAATGAACAATTACACAATGGATTCTTTGGTTATATTCAATTTTTAACCTCTTCCAAGTACTAATTCTAGTTTAGTAAAACTCTCTCATCCTAACACTATAGTTAGATATATGAGAAAATTGGCCTCATGCATAAACAATAGAAGCAACAATGGTATTAAGGGAAGTGTCTAGTGACAAGTAGAATGGTTCTCTTGTGTTTCTAAGTTACCCAATGAAATTTCTCAAATCATTTAAACATCGATTTATTTTAGTGTATAGATTTTGTGGATGATTAAGATTTTGGTTTTCGATTAAATTAGGGTTTTCTAGCAACTTTATGAATTAACAAATGCAATTAAACAATAAAAACATATTTAAAAAAATAAAATGTTCTAAAATGTAAAAAGATAAAATTGGTAAGAAAAATAAGGCTTACCTGTATGATAGTGAATCCCTAATTATGGATGGCAATGAATGCTTGTAGCTTCTCCTAGCTAGAAAACACTTGTGTTTGCTCAAATGGGGAGTCAATGTTAATTTTGGGAAGAGGAGTAAGAAAATGAACGATTGACACATGGTTTTTATACACAAGGAACATGTACATGTTCTTAATGCATGCGTGCTTAGACATGCACGTGCATTCTTAAAGCATGTAGACACTAGGAATATGTGTGTGTTATTGTGTTAATATTTTGAGCGTCAAAATGCATGGCATGGTTCAATGGATATTTAGCAAGGGACCAAATCTATTTGAAAAGGAACACAAGTATTCATGAGAGTGTGCACACATTTCTTCTATTTTCACAATGTGCACATGTTGTCATTGCAATGAAAAAGGGAAGAAACTCTTTACAAGCATCTAAAAGGAATATAACAAATCAATGCTAATACTTGACATCCACCCTTGTTTGTCAAAAGATTCATTGTGTTTTAACAATTTTACCACCATTTAATTTACATTTACATAAATGAATAGTTAGTCAATTATAAGTTAATAAAAATTCACATTCATACAAAATGTTATTTAATACCATCTAAGCCTTATACAGTTGTAAATTGTACAAAGTTTCAATATTATCTTGGTTAATAAAGATTTAGCATTGTTTAAATGTTAGTTATATAACATTATAATTTTGAATCATCTTACCTAAAAAATGATTTGAAAGAGATTTTGATTCACAAAAATTAATCAAGCCATTAATAAGAAAGGAAATTCATACTTTTCTTCTATTTGAACTTTGTGATGGAGAATCTCTTCATGCACACATTAGACATTCTTTACTCCACCTCATTGTTCTCATATGGAAATTTGATCAATTCAATGAAGCAATAGAATATACATTTAAAATTCAAACAATCTCTTTTATATCCCAACGTTCAAATATTTCTGCAATGGTTCTATACAAATATTTAAACAATCTACACTAGTTACGTACAAATTTCTGCCTCAATAACTCAGGCTACATGTCTCTTAGTCCAGGCCACTGTTGTTGTTCTATCCCAGATTCAGTCGCTTAAGGTGCAAGTTTGAAGGCAGGATAAAGTAGAAGGCAAAGACTAATAGGTCCCTGCGCGTTGAAGGCGGAGACTAATAGGGTCCCTGCTCGTTGAAGGGTGATTCCATGAAGATGGGTAACTCTTATTGGCCAAATATGACAGTGCAAAACGAAAATTTTATTCATGTATTAAATTGAAGCCCTCGAAACTCATATTTGCCAAATGAATTTTGACATGCGGTTGAAAAACGAAATGTAGAGAATTATGTTGGCTTTCCAATGATATTTTTTTCGAAATATACCAATGTCATTTATCATGTCGAATTTTCATTTAATGAAATGTGTGTACTTAAAAATTTGAAGAGCAATTAACAAGTAGTTTGTGTTCGTGCACGATAATTTAATGTTAAAGTAATAATTAAAAAAAATGAAACATGTGAACATGATCTAGATAGAATGCACTAGGGCTTACATAAAATGACCAATGAATATTTCAGTTGCATTTTGCACACATGTGTGTTCGTGCACCAAATCTTTTGATTTTTTACATAATTTGCAAAACTAAAAATACCATTTTAAAGAGGACGTGTTTATCTAGGGCTTGTGTATTTTTTCAAATTTTTTGGATATGTATTTTGAATGTCGTGGATTTATCTTTGAGCTCAATCGAAGTTGTCCGCGAGGTTTTTTAGGGCAAGTTTTAGTAGAAATTTAAAAACAAAGGACATATGAAGATAAAAATTCATAAATTTTATGTATCTGGATAGAGGATTCGTTAACGAATCCAATGGTATCAAGTCCGCTCATTAATGAGCATTTAATGACATGGTTTATCTCTGTGGAAGGTAGACAAAACTTTCATTCTGCAGTGAAAAGGGCTTTCGGCCTATTTTTTAAGCCCTCGATCAAGCTATTTGCTCGATCGAGGGTTTTAAAATACCTAGATCGAGGGTTTAACAACACCTTGATCGAGGGTTTAACAACACCTCGATCAAGGGCCTAAAATGGGCCTTTTTATGTTTTTGAAAAACTAGATCTAGCTTTTCAAAAGCTAGATCGAGGTCTTGTTTCAACCCTCGATCGAGGTTTTTTAAAACCCTCGATCGAGGTATTTTAAAACCCTCGATTGAGCTTTTAAAACCCTCGATCGAGCATTTAAAACCTCGATTGAGGGCTCTAAAATACCTCGATCGAGGGTCCGAAAAACAAATTTTTCCCATGCAATCCACCAAAAATGGTGAACGATATTCGTGGATTCACCCTGAAGGCAGAGACTAATAAGGTCCCTTCCTGGACTAATAAAGTAGGAAGAAGGATTATTCATTTTAGTTGGAATAACCTAATGCATGAATAAACATTAGTAACTAAATTGGAAGGTGGGTGGATTTGTTTGAGGGTGATGATTAGGGTTTAGTAAGATTAATTTTGGTCTATCCAAAAAAGGGAATTAATTGGTTTGCTTTAAAGTTTAAAAAGGGAATTAATTGGTTTGCTTTAAAGTTTTATTCCCATGCTTAAAAAGTTTAGAGAGAAGCTTTCCTAGTTCATTATAATTTTGGCAAGTTAGGAGGTGGGAAAGATTTGTATTATTGCAAATATATGAAATTGAGATTTAATCTAGGTGTCAGCCATGCACTCTAAGAGAAAGTGATTTTTCAGCCTCAAAATTCATAAACTGAAAATGAGCATAAACATAGATAAACCCAGAAAACATCATGAATATATACAGAAAAAATATAAGAAAACCATGTCTATTATTTAAGTCATCAGCTTTCACCTCTGAGTCTATTGAGTAATAAGTAAAGTGTCCCTTTACAAGCAAAAAAAATTGATTGCTATGACCTAGATCTTACAAAACAACAAGAAGGTATCCTTGAAAGCCAGAAAACTCAGTATTCCCATTGCCTTACTGCAATTTAATGAGGATCCCACAGACGTATCTGATATTCCTCAGCGGTTGAGCCTTCTGCCTCTCAAAAGAAAACCTCTTCCATATCCTGTTTCAGATCAATATCTCTTCTAGGATAGGGATTGGATCAAGGTTATGACAATCCTTTTTTCCATTTGTCCAGTCAATTATCAATTGAGAATCCCGGAAGACTCTAGATTCTTTATCTCTGCCCTTTCTCCCAGCTTAAGGAGGAGGTTTAAAGCAACAAGTTTAGCTTAATTGTTTGATCCAGCTTCAAAACCTATCTGTATGAAAACTTTCCTTCCAGAAATAATAAGCCTCCTGCACCCGCTTTAACCATTGATACATGGCCTATAACTCTATTTCTATTTCTATTTCTCTATATTGGATTTTATTTATACCTTAGCTGGATTTGTGTGGACTTTGTAATATCACTTGAAGCTCATCTTAGCGGGAATCATTTTATACCGTCGCGTAGGTTGGCAGGATCAGAGGGAGGATTCAATGAGTCGATATCGGGGAGATATCACACCTTCAAATATCATATAGTTTCTACTTGTAGAAAAATATATTTCTTCACGGAAGTGGACGACACTTAAAAAGATGGACACAACAGTACTTACAAAAATGGACACAACAACTTACTAGAAATTAGCTTAATGTAAGTACTTAAAGATGGACACAAATTCTCACAGTTATTTTAGAACTTAACTCGGAAGATGGACACAAAAATTTCTCACAGTAATTTCATAAACCCACAAATTTCTAGCACAGTAATTGGAAAAATTAGCTTCCAAGACACGTAAATGCATGAGTTTATTATTAACCACACAAAATGCTACGAAAACTCAGAATTTAGGCAGGCCAACTTTAACTTACACAACAAATAACTAAAGAGAAACGGGACGACTAATCGTATTCAAATCTCGAGGGTTGTTGCAGATACGGCAATGCCCACAGAGGCTTCCTCATCACCGTTAACTTGAATCCACCCACCGGTTGACGGGTTAAACAGATAATTGATCATGTGCTTCTCAGTGAAAGTATATGTGCTTACAAATATGCAGTCTTGCCACTCTGTAACACACGTTATGAAGGAATTCACTTGGGGAAGAGAAGCCACAAACGTCCGAACGTTGTTCTCACGATCATACTTCATCACATTGTGTTTACTGAAGACGTACAAGTTTCCAGAAGAAGAAGCCACCCCAAAGCTACTCCATAGATAGTCGGTGAAATTCCGGATATCTTCCCACGTTCCGGCACTCGGATTGAAAACTTCTACACTTGTGTAGGATTGAAAACTTCTTGTTAACACCATGAATTTACCTTCCATGAAAAGACCTCGACATCCTCGGCCGTGCCGTTGGGTCATAGGAGGCAGAATTTCCCACTTGTCTTCCTCCACGTTATATGTTTCTGCAGCCGACAGAGAGTTCAAACTTTCATCGATCCCGCCAGCCACGTAGAGAAGTCCACTGGAAGTAGAGACAGAGCATGCAAATAAAAATCGAGATGTAGGCATGTCAGCTCCGCGGGTCCATCTCGCCGACTCAAAGTCATAAATGTATACACTCTTCATTGTCCTACTGGACGGGACGACTCCGGTTATGAGAACCAGCTTCCGATTCACAGCAACGCATTGAGACAGTATTGATATTCCAGTCAAGTGGGGATCATCAATGGTAGGCAGCCTTTTCCAGGTGCCATTGAAAGGGTCATATATCGTTATTACCAAATTATCGCCAACGGCCTTTAGATCTTTGTGAATCAAGCATACGAGTTGCTCGCTCTTCCCGGATATATTTCTGTCCACGTAGAACGGAGCGCTACTGACCATTCCCTCCCAGCTTCTACACACAGCTTTCAGGTTATCGTGTGATGTGTAGGGCACTCCCAGCAAGCACTTTCGAACCAGATCGTTTGGCAGTACCTCCATTGATGCACTTCAAATACACTTTTTTCGTCACCGAGCTTCACCCAAAGCTTTCCACGGATCTTAACCTAAAGCTACAGAGGCTAAGCGAGGCAGGCATTTGAAACAAATATAAAGGTAGAGTTATATATATGTTTAGACGTGAGATATCATCCGTAGAAACCTAATTTTAAGCCGAAGAAAAAGGGAGTTCCTGAAAATGCTATGAACTTAATTTACAATATTAAATATTAAATGGGTTAAGCATTATTTGTTTAGAATTTGAAAATATATTAGTTTTTTATTCATAACAAATTTTGAATATAAACCTTATTGGTCAATACTTTGATGTAACATGGTTCATCTTTTTTCTAACAAAGCCCATCACTCCACTTTTACTCTTCTATATTTATCGAAAAAAAATATTAATTAACTGACTCAAAATAGTATCAAAAGTTTTATTTATGTTATTTAACTATATTAAATGAGGTTAATTACTAAAGTTTTTATTTTTAATTTAAAATAAAATTATATTTAAAATTTATTGAGATGAATTTGATTATTTAGCTTTAGTTTTAAGAGGGTTTGTTTTCATTTTAAGATTTATTTGATCTATCAAAATTTAAAAAACAGGTTGAATTTTGTTGTTAAAAAATAATTTAGTTAATAAATGGACAAACATCAACTTTTTCACTAGTCTTTTCTTTTAGAGAAGTGCTAATTATTTTAAAATTGTGATGCTCTCTTAAAATGGACCAAAACCCTTAAGCTCGAAGTTCTGTGGTAAAGTTCACATTAATTAACTTACTTCCATAAAAGTTAGAATCATTGAAAAAACGAGTTAATCCATGTAAGGAAAGTCTATAAGTCTATAGTAGTTTCTTTTTACAACCCATGGGTTCAAGTAACTAATTGTAAGCTAGAAGGTGATCAATATCTTGTGGTCCCTTATTCCCATGGGCAGTCACTAAGTAGGCAATATAATATAGCATATGAATTCATATTGTGCTATTAATATTGGGCCAAAAAATTGGTTGAATTTTGTTGATAAGTGGACAAAATCATCTCTTTTCATTAGTTTTTTTCTTTCTCACCCATTTCTAGTTTGTTCAAAATTGGGATGAGCTCGTCTTGAAATGGCCCAAAACCCTTAAGCTCAAAGTTCTATGATAAAGTCCACATTAATTTAAAACTTACTACCTACCAAGTTTTATATTATTTTTTCGCTTCCTCTTTCACATGTATTTTATAGCAGTTGTGGATTTAATGTTCCAAAAAATGGGAGAAATATATTGCTTAGTATATAAAGGTGAAGGGGCATTTTTAATATATTAAAAACATATAGATATTAGGGGTGGTTGCAATTATGTATCCAGGGGGTGAATAGGGTGTTGGGCTTTTGAATAGGTACTTTATGTTTGAATTTGGTGTGAACCCATTTGAGTGTGAAGTCAGATTAGTGTTTGAATAAAAAATATTTCTTTGTGAATCTAGTGTGAATTCAATTAGAGTGATGATTGAATAGGCATATTTATGAGTGAATGTGGTGTGAGCTCGATTTGGATGACTATGTATCCATTTGACATGTGTTTGGGGAGTTGTTCCCCATATTGAAATATTTTTATTGAAATGGTTGTAGGGGTTATAAGAGTTGTGCCATATCACCATGATAAGAGTAAAAATAAAAAATGGTTATACAAATGCCAGGGAAAAAAATGTATATCTAGGATATCTAGAGAAAATAGGGGATTTTTAAATTGTAAAGGTGTATTGGGAGGGGAGTTCAAAAAAATGATTTTTTGAGGCATTCATTAATATTTAGTGAAATTAGGTGAATTCTTTAATATCCTATGAACACACGTTATATGTCACAGGTTCACAAAGTGAACCCCCAAGCTTGTTCCCAACTATCTCCCTTAGGGATAAAAGCTAAATGTCCATATCTTCTTATTATCCCTTAACTATAGGTATATTGAAAATCAACATCCAAAGCCATGGTGAGTGACTTCCTGAGAGCTTCCAGTTGTCAAGCAGAGCATCAAATTGGTCGTTTTATGGTGTCTCCCGGAGGTGCAATGGCTGGACACATATCGTCCTTGATTGGCGCCCTTTGTGATCAGAGGAGCCATTTTTGTGACCAGGGGAAGAATTTCAGGCTAAGACTCAGGCTATGGCTCGAAAGTGTAATAGAACTAAGTTATATTAGTTTTTAAGTCAATTAATTATTAGTTAAATCGTTATTTAATAATAAAAATATCATTCATTTGGAATCACCATTCCAAAAGGTATCAGAGCTTTTTTGTGTTCAGGCATGTGTTCTCGGGTTCATTCCAACACTCATCCACTCTTCTCCACGCACATCCTCTCTAGCATCCCTCCCCCAACCCTATTCCACACACAGATCTGCTCTTCTCCACTCTTCTCCAGGCATCCCTCCCCCAACCCTACTCCGCACTCCGTCCACCACCACTCCACCTCTACCGCCACCTCCACGCAGATCCGCTCCAGCCTCCCCCACCCTCCCCTCCTGCGCAGATCCCTCCCCCCTCTGGTCCCGCATCCTTCTCCCGCCCCTACTCCACGCTCCGTCCACCACCTCTCCACCCCTCCCGACACATCCTTGCCCTCTATAGCTTTGTCCCGCCTCCATCTCCCTCCACTCCCGCAACCTTGCCTAAGCCCTACTCCACGCTTCTTCCCTGTCCACCACCACTCCAGCCTGCCCGCCCACCACCACTCTAGCTAGCTCAGCCGCCACCCTCCTACTAGCTCAACCGCCACCCTGCTGCTAGCTCTGCCACCACACAATATATATATGTTTAATCATTTTTCTACTTTTCCCACTATTGAAAATATATCTATATCATAATTTTTAATAATAAATTAAAATTGAATTATTTTTCAGTAGTCTAAATATCCATAACCACACAAAATGAATACAATAAATAGTGAGAGAAATAGCTTAGAGAACAAAGAACCTCCATGGAAACAGGAAGGTGACTTAGCAAGCGAGATCAACATGATTTTGGCAATAATGCAACAAAGATACGAGGACTTCCGCAAAATTAATATCGAAATGGATTCATTACGAAACCAAGTCAAAGGAATTAATAGCTCACATTCATCATCACATTCTTATCCGGTATCCAACGTCGTGCACAAAATGAAGCTTGATTTACCAAGATTCGATGGAGAAGATAACAGAGATGCGATTAGATGGATTAACAAGATCAAAAGTTACTTTTCCATGTATTAAATAGATGATGACAACAACAAACTAAATGTGGCAGCAATGTAAAAGATAAATCCGCTTGCGATTGGTGGGACTCAGCAACTAGAAGTGCAACCAATGACAAGATAAATCCGCTTGCACTTCTAGTTGCTGAGTCCCACCATAGAAACAAATGACAAGATAAATCCGCTTGCGATTGGTTTCTATGGTGGGACTCAGCAACTAGAAGTGCAAGACTGGTCAAAGATTGGGATTCCTTCAAGAGAAATTTCTTTAAACGTTTCCAAGTCATGGATGAGAATGGAATTTACTCCAAACTTACTCTCCTACAACAACTTGGTATTGTCAATGAATATTTTAGTAAGCTATTGGTACTCACCACACGTGTCCAAGATGTATTTGTATTTGATGAGCGACTCTTTCAAATTGCCATCGGTGGGCTAAAGCAAAGTATCCAAAATGAGATAAAATTATTAGAAGTCAAATATCTGGAACAAGCTTGTCAAAAGGAAAAACTAATTGAAGAGAAACAAAAACCACAATGCTCGTCGGTTTATGTTCCTCCCCACCTTAGAGGAAATGAAAAAAGATGACAATCCATACCGTAGATGTAACGCACCTAACTGGCGCCCCAAACATAAATGCAAAAACACAAGACTCTTCTTGTGCGAAAAAAATGATAATGATGATAATAATAACGAAGAAGCAGGTGACATATCTCTATCATAATCATAATCAGATAGCGATGAACTCAACATAGAGAAAACTAATGTAATCCCAACACTTTCAGTATCTGTTGTGACGGGTATCTCTCAACCCCAAACTCTCAAAATGTTTGGCTATATCAAAAACACTAAAGTGACGATATTGGTCGACAGTGGGAGTACACACAATTTCATACACTCTAGAATAGTGAAACAATTAAACATCTTCATTTACCCTACCTCGAGTTTCGAAGTATCAATACTAGGGAAAAAACCACATCATGTGATGGGAAATGTCATAAAGAAGAGCTAGCTATTAAGGACTACCAATTAAAATCACCAATGTATGCTATGGTGATCGGTGGGGTTGACATTGTGTTAGGTGCCCAATGGTTAGAAACACTGGGCACGGTAGGATTAAACTTACAACAACAATTTATAAGATTACATGAAAATGGGAGAAAGTACAAGCTTTATGGAATTACTTGCCCCCCTCCTTAGATTGTCTCATCCAATAAAATGGAAAAATGATTGAAAAGGGAGCTCAAGCCTTCTTCCTGCATTATTATGCTATGGAAGGAACAACCAATGAAAATCAAAATGTGGATCCAAAAGAATTAGAACAACTATTGGGGGACCATAGTCACATTTTCCAGAAGCCTCCTTATGGGATTCCTCCCCGATGTTCAAGGGACCACATCACAAAATTAATACCGGGTTCAACTCCAATTAGAAACAAATCATATAGATAAACCCACAGAAATAAGTCAAAAATCGAATGACTCGTTCAAGAATTGTTAGACACTGGCATAATAACATGAAGTAAAAGTACTTTCTCTGCACTAGTCATTCTTGTCTTAAAAAAAGATGGATTATATAGACTTTGCATTGATTATCGAGCATTAAACAAAGTCACCATAAAAGATAAATTCCCCATTCCCCTTGTTGACAAATTGTTGGATGAAGTCCATGGTGCAAAATATTTTTCCAAACTAGACTTAAAATCAGGATATTATCAAATTAGAATTCGTGAAGAAGATGTTCCCAAAACCACTTTTTGTAGGTCCATGAAGGCTTGTACGAATTTAGAGTAATTCCGTTTGGATTATCGAATGCTCCGACAACATTTCAAGCAGTAATGAATTATTTGTTTCTCCCATACCTACGGAAGTTTGTGTTGGTATTTTTTTATGATATCCTTGTTTATAGCAAAAGTTGGAAGTCACACCTCAAGCATGCGTAAATAATATTGAAACTCCTTGAAGATAACAAGTTTTATGCTAACAAATCTAAATGTATTTTTGGACAGAAATAAATAGAATTCTTGGGGCATGTCGTCTCAGTCGAGGGTATCAAGGTCGATCCCAAGTAAATTATGGCTATCACGAAATGGCTTTCCCCCAAAACAATCACATCTTTAAGAGGATTTCTTGGTCTCACAGGGTATTATATAAGGTTTGTTTGAAATTACACACAAATGGTAGCTCCATTAACATTGCTATTAAAAAAGGATTCTTTAAAATGGAATTAGGACGCAAAAACTTGTTTTGAAAAGTTAAAAACTTTAATGACCTCCACCCCCGTACTCACAACCCCAAAATTTCTAAAAAATATTGTCCTTGAATGCGATGCTTCCGGGACAGGTGTAGGGGCAACGCTCATGCAAGATAAACATCCCATCACATTTGAAAGTTAGAATTTAAAACCAAATGAGAAAAAAAAATCGACGTATGAAAAGAAATGTTGGAAATAATGCATGCCTTAGTTAAATGGATGCAATATCTATTTGAGAAAAAATTCCTTGTTAAAACTGACCACAATAGCTTGAAGTACTTTCTCACCTAGAAGAATCTATCTCTGGAACAATAGAAATGGGTGAGTAAAATCCAAGTTTTTGATTTCGACATTTTGTATAAAATGGGTAAGGAAAATATGGTTGCAAATAGCTTATCAAGGAAGCATGAAAGTGATGCTTCACTATGTGCCATATCCATAGTCATTCCTGAATGGATTTTTGAAGTCCAAACCGAGTATGTGAAGCACCCAGAGACAAGGAAACTAATTGAAGAAATTGAATGTAACAAGGTATCGGACCCAAAATATTAATGGAAGAACGACATATTATGGTATAAACAAAGGATATATTTACCCAGTTCATCAAAATTCAAAACTCAAATATTGAAAGAGAACCATGATTCTCCGACAGCTGGCCATGTTGGGCTCTTTAAAACATACCACAATATCTGACAGTCTTTTTTTTGGAAAGGAATTAAGACCGATATCCAGAAACATATGGCTGGATGTGATACTTGTCAAAGACAAACATTTGAAACATTGGCTCCTCCGGGACTTCTCCAACCCCTCCATATCCCAACTAAAAAATGGTTTGAAATATCCATGGAATTTATCACAGGTCTTCCTAAATTGGAAGGGAAGGATATCATATTTGTAGTCGTTGATTGATTACCAAAATATGCTCATTTCATTAGTATTTCATCTAAAGCAAAATCCATCCAAGTCACAGATAGTTATATAAAGAATATTTTTAAGTTACATGGGTTCCCTAAAGTTATCGTTAGTGATAAGGATACCAAATTCACCAGCAACTTTTGGAAAGAGTTATTCCACCAAGTGGGAACATCATTAACAATGAGTACCTCTTAGCATCCCCAGGCAGATGGTCAAACTGAAGTAGTAAATAAATGCCTGGAAGGATACCTTAGGATTTTCGTAAACGATCGTCAATATTAATGGTTGCACTGCCTAAACCTTGCAGAATGATGGTACAATAGTATGTACCATACATCAATAAAAATGTCCCCTTTTGAAGGCCTTACATGGGTATCCACCCCCCTCAACAAAGGAATATATTGTTAAAAATTTCAAGGTTCCAACAGTTAAGGATTATTTAGCAATATCAGATGAGATCATCCTTATTTTGAAGCATCATCCGGAACAAGCAAGAAACCACATTAAACAACAAGCAGAATTAAGAAGAACTAATCAAGAATTCGATTTAGGTGATTGGGTGTTTGTTTGTCTCCAACCATACAAGCAAACTTCACTTAAAAATGATAAAAATCACAAACTTGCACCCAAGTTTTATGGTCTTTATCAAGTTAGGAAATGAGTGGGACAAGTAGTGTATGCTCTGGATATCCCAAACAAAGGGAAAATACATGACATTTTCCATGTATCCTATTTAAAAAATAAATTAGGTCCTAATACTCAAGTACAAACAGAGCTACCGATATTAGATGATGAAGGGAAATTGGTGATAGAACCTGAATACATTTTGGAAATTAAAACCAGAGCTCTTTGTTCCAGATCTATCAATGAATACGTTATCAAATGGAAACACTTACCAGAGGATGAAGCTACTTGGGAGAATGAAGACTTTTGTTCACAGCACCTATCCTTACCAATACTTCGTGGACAAAGTATTTCATAAAAGGATGACTTGTAATAGAAATAATTTATCTTAGTTATTAGTTAAATCATTATTTAATAACAACATTAAGGGACACAATATTTCTTATGTGTCCCTTCATTTGTATTTAACCAATGTACTTCTGTAAATAACCATATATTCGAATAATAAAAATATAATTCATTTGGAATCACCATTCCAAAAGGATCTGACTATAATTGACTTGTGTGAGGATGTGGTGGAGGTGATGCATATTACCCTCACATATTACGAGAAGGATGAGTTGAAATACAATGCTACTATTGTTCCAGTGGATCCTGCGATGACCTAAAAAATGAAGCTAAAGGTGCTCCAGAAAGTGAAGTTCATGAAGTCTATAATGAAGGCCTAGAGAAAGTGTTTGAAGAAGAAGCGTATGAATATCAACAAGCCTTAATTGAAGAATATAAAGAAATGGTGATTTCTCCTTACCATTGTTTTGAGGATTCTTATGATAGCTTGGGATTTCTAGAAGAAAATACCAGGATTCCTTTTTGTGATGAAGACAATGATGAGTATCGGAGTTTTCTTAACCCTCCTATCTATGAATCTTTGAGGGTCGAGAGTATTGTACTTGATATTTCAAGGCACAAATATTACGAAGAAGATGTCCATGATCTATTCCTTCCATATGAAAGTAAATGGGTTGTCAGTTTAGGTCAGACTAGCAGGTTCTTATTGTGTATTTGGAACAAAATGAAGAATCTCTTGAAGAGCCATTCTCGATTCAAGAGGATGTTGAAAACATGGTTGATGATTCTTCTTGTTCTACTGATGATGAAGATTTCATGAGTTCTCTTTTATCCATTACTTTTGATGATGAATTTATTAAGGATATGGATCCTTCTAGTATTGACAATGGTTGTCATGAATATGCTAATATGTGTTTATCTCATTTTGACCAAGATATGGATCATTCAAAATTGATTGGAGAATGCGTAAAAGGATTATCTTGATAAGGAAAGTGAAAATTGAAGATCCCAGAGAACCAAATTTTGATGTGATCTCTCACTGAGATGGTTTAGTTGTGCTCGCTCTCCATTGATGAGGATAAATGCTACATGTGGGGACACTTGTTGTTGATGATGAGAAATGAAGTCACCTTCTCATACAGTTGATTAATGCTGGTGTTCACAACCATGCTTCTTAAGGACTAATGCAGGTTCTGGGAAGTAAGAAGGTACTCATAAGTTATGGACGTTGAACTTTGATGGGGTCAAGTCTAATTCAGATATGGGTGCAGATGTTGTATTGACTTCTCTTCATACCGACAATCATTATTTCTTTTTACATATGAAATTTGAAGGTATTAACCATGTATCCGAATATGTATCTCTATTACATGGCCTTGAGTTGGCTTAAAATTATGGTATGAAGTTTTTAAAAATTAATAGCAACTATGATCTAATTGTTATGCAAGTAAAAGGCAAGTTTACATGAGAAAATCAAAGATTGAAAAATGTATAGGAATGCAGTTCAATTGTTCAGGGAAATTTTCAATACCTTATCTTTACAAGTGATTCCCAGAGCTCAAAATTAGCTAGTAGATTCCCTAGAATCCTCTGCTTCTGTTATTTACCCTTGCAATGCATTCCTAGAATCATAAAGCATACACGTACTGTTCAAGCCTTCAATTCCCAAAAAATTTAAAGATTGACATATTGTGGATGACGAAGAGAAGTTAAACAATTTTATGAACAACATTCCATACCTTTTTCAACTTGATTATGAATACCTCTTTGATAGTTTTGAAAGAAATTTGGGGCAAAAAACATATTTTGGAGAACATGTGTGTGATCAAGGCAATTCGTACTTGAGCCCAGTTCAAGCATGGATAGAAAGTTCTTGTAAGAAAATAATTTCTCCATCACAAGAGTTTGAAGGATTCTAGTTCCACTATCTATTCTATCAAGACAACTACATTTTGATGAAGGTGATGACTTCTACTCAATTCATCATTGACATGGTTTTGTATTGGATTGTTGCCTAAGACAAAAGGAGAATCCCTAGCATGAATAATATGCTAGGGTGGCTTCATTGGTGGTATGATTTCACTTGAATGGTATCTCTCATTATGCTTAGAGTATGTAGGTAGGTTGCATAATCTATTGCATAAGCATTTGATTTTGTCATTTACTTTTACCCATGCATTGCACTTGTTATTTACTGCATTTGATTTTGATTTGAACAAGGTAAGACATAAGTGTTTTGCTTTGACATGTTTGATCAATTTGTTATTTGAAATGTGTATAGGTCTACAAATCCTAGAATATTTAGAGGTTCTCACGCACTTCTGGGAGAAGCATTTCTCATATTTGGAGCTAGCTATTACACTCCATATTTTCTGCAATATGGGTCTTTTATCATTGTATAGTCCGAGTTTGAGGATTGATTATGTAAACGTGTTAGTATAGTGGGGCTCAATACCCATGGTCCACTCATGGAAGGTCCTCTTTTTTTTCATTGTAGGAAGTGTTGTCTTTGTGGCATTGTTGACTTCCCCTTGATGGGTGGAAGTCCCCCATCATGTTGGGCCATCCCGGGTTGGTGTCTAGTGCTTTTTGGGAGGACTCCATTTGGACACATGGCTTAAGGGTTCTCTACCACACTCATGCTTATGTTTTGTGAAAGGTGTTTGTGCATGTAAGGGTTTTCATACACATCTTAGAGCACCTCATTATTCCCACTTGGACCTATTTTTTATTATGTATTGACCCATTCTTGGCTCAAGCAATCCAAATTCACGAGGATGCCATCCTTTTGAAGATGCCATATGACCTAAAGGAGGAGGGAATTGAGGGAAAAACCATATCAATAGTGTTAATTGGGGCATGAAATCCTCCTCCCAAGCTCAACATTCAACAAGTTGCATCAAGCCATCATTTTTATGATTATCTTATGTTGTATGAGTTTTAGTCCCTGGCTTATGGGTGACAAACCCTACAAATTGATTAAAAAATCATCTTAAGTTATTCTAGACCCTTTTAGGTAGGTTGGTCTAAAAATGGCGTTTAAGTTATCCTAGCAAGTATAGAAATAAGGCTATCCTCCTCATTTGTAAGGAAAGATCATGGGATCAAATACAGATCTTTTTTTATTTCCTCTTGTCTACTTAGGATAGTGGTGCATACTCTCTTCTTGGTAATATTGAAGCTTCAATGTTGTATTTATTTGGTGTTTGAGTTTGATACATAATATTGCAAGGCTTGTTTAAGGAAAGAGATTCTTGGGAGGTTAATATTTTCTCCCTTTTGCTTCATTTGTGGTAAGATCTCTAGTTCTCTTTTTCTTGCATTGTTAGAGACATCCAAGGTAAGAGTAAATTGGGGTTTACTATGCATAAAGCTCTATATTGTAAGTGATACATACTTGTCTAGAGGGTCTTTATTTTTAGGCCTTTGGAACCTTTTTTTTCCCTAATTAGGTCAATGCCAACACAACCTAGGGTTTCTTGGTTTTCCCCTAATTCATCAAAATAGGATTGTCAATTCTTGAGATAAATGCTACCATGATTTCTTAATGGCCTTGAAGGGAAAAGACTTGAGTCTTTGTTTCACTCATATTCACTTGGAGTCTCTTTTATCAAATTTCCCTCATATTCACTATGCAAAAAAATACAAAAAATCATATATTGTGAAAACCCTAAAAATGGACATATTTTTGCAAACATCCAAAAATATTTATCCTTTTGCTTCATGGATTATCTTAACTATTATTTCCTGAAGTTATTAATCATAGTAGTATATTTTAGATCTTGATAATATATCATAAAAAATCCCAAAAAGTTGAAAATATTGCAAAAAAGTCTATTTTATGTGCTAAAAGTGCCCTAAAGGAGGTGTTGTCATCTGTAGTGTAACACCCCTCTGTTTCTTATTGCATTAGTGTTAGGGGGCATGTTGGTGTTATACTGTAGACATGGGACATACTTGTGATGGCCACACTAGTGGGTCCTATCCATGCACAATAATATTAGACTATGTAGGGTTATATAATCATATTTTAAGGGCATGGGATTCATAAGAATGTAAATTAAGATAAATCAATCATGGCTTAGGTTAAGAAGTGGTTGAAAAAGGAAAATAATAAAATATGTAATTATGTTCTATTTATCTATTTAGTCAAATTTTGCATAGGAATTGTTGGCTCGGTTTTGCAACCAAGCTTAGTGCTATGGGCACCTACTAACTAGTAGTAGCAGTTTCAATAGAAATAAAAACAATAAACTAAATAAACAATATTATTCATGGATTTAAGCAAGAATCTAAGCAAATAATTTAAACATTTCAAAATCAAGAACAAGAAACATAAGAAATAATTTTTTGTATTGAAAAATGGGGGGCAAGCAAGTGCTTGCGATATTACCTTCAATGGTGAAGGTTGATGTTGAGCAACTCCCAAGATGAGTAGCTCCAAACTCCAAGAGGTCTCCTTCTCCAAGGTTGCTTCAATGGCTAAAAGTGCTCAGGGGAGATTTCAGCAGCATAAGGATGAGATAATGGAAGGATCTGAAATGAGGAGCCCCTACCACCTTTTTATAGGTTTTGGTGGTGGGAGATACCATTTGTGGTTTTGTGGAAACCAAATCGTATTGACCAACATGGTTTAGGTACTTTTCCCTCCTTTTTCCTTTTTTGAATAAAAATAATATTTTAATTCCCTTTTTAATATTTTTGGGAATTTGGACCCTTTTTGAGGGTTTTTTATGATTTTCTTGGAAAAATAATCTTTTTTAATGGAAAAAGGGGTGTACTAAGGTCTTTTGGTGACCTTTTGTTGGTTTCAGAGGCTCAGATGGTGGAAAAGTGGACAAATGGGTCATGTGAATAGGAAAATGAGCTAGTGAGCACTTTTTGGGTGTTAACAGATTGCCCCCTGATGTGTGAGGGCAGGAGCTCATCGTATGGCCGATAGACATCATAGTTCATTTGTCTTTTTCTGGGGTTTTAGGGGAGAGAAGAGACCGTTTGGAGACTGGAGCCACGGCCCTTGGAAGCTGCAAAAACAAAAAATATTACATGGCCTCAATATGGATGAGGTATAATCTCTGATAAAGGACGAGGCGGGCATTCCCATGCTCGTATCAAGACATATACAAAACAATTAGTCCCAAGAAGGGGGGTCTAATACGTAAAGAAATATACTGGTACATCATAATGGTCCAGAGGGGACATTATTGTGGGATATACTCATGATCATGACTGATCTCAATAACTGATACACTGGAATAACTGTTGAACTGCTGAAACTGAAGGTGTCCAACATCTGTAGGGACTCAAAGACTATGAGTCATCTCTGAGCAATAATGTAACTGTATACTCAAGGGAGTATGAAACTGGGGTAAATCTGAATATTGTCGCCATGCGCAACCCGGATCTCTATAGAAAAAGTGTAACTGGTGTTTATCCATAGGTAGACTCTCAAATGTGGAGGAGTCAGGTGGCATCCGGGGTCTTCGACTAATAACTGAACGGACTAATCCCCTGTGCGAGTCTCAACGATGCGATCAAGGTGTTGAAGTCGAGCATGTGAGAGACAACCATTCGGAGAGGTACTGAGGATTCCTCTCGAAATGATTCGTAGGCACTCATCATAAATGGTAATGAGTCCAAGACACAGGGACCTCTAGGTCTATCCTCTGGAATCAATGTAGTTGTCGTCGACAGAGGGAGACCAGCAACTAACAAGGCAATGATGTTTCCTTGATAGGAGCACGAGGTGTAAAACTGAAGTGTTATAGTACTGATGGTAGGACTGACATACTTGTGGGGATGGGAAATAACTGGGTAAAAAAATGGGTAGACTCAAACTTCCTTTGTTCAGAGCATGATGACATGGTTGACCTGGCAGCGTAGGGAACTGACTTGTAGGTGCAGGGATCATAGCTTTGACTGAATGGTATATATTGACTCTGGGGGGGAGGACGAGCTGATAGGTGTTGTCGAGGGATTATCAAGGTGACATACTGCAGAATACTCTGAACAAAGGCGACCAAAATGGGGTAGCTGCCATATGAGTAGATGTGATCTGTCGTGGCGCCAAGAGGCACCATTGATTCCTTCTTCGTAGTTTTAATGAGCTCCAAGAAGGGATAAAAGTGTGCTCTAAAATGGTACGGTCCTGTGGATTTAGTGAGCCCAGGACGGCGCATGCTCATGGTTGCTTTCATGTTTAGAGAGTCTGAAAACGGTAAGTGGACTCTATTGTTGTTTCTTTTTCGTAAGTTTAGTCTCCAAGGCCCGAAAAAGGATAAAATGTTGCGGATGGAGAACTCTTCTAGCCGATGTGACTAGAGTATACCTTTTTCGTAATTAGTCTACGAGGTCCGGAAAAGGGGTAAACTTATACCAGGTAGACGCCCTTTCGGATACGTTTAGCGAGCATGAAAGGAAGCAAGATTGCTCGGCGATCTTTTCATTGTTTTAGGAGTCAGAAAAGAGCTTAACAGAAACTCCCTAAGTGCCTTTTTCGTAAAGAGGGGTTGCTCGGCCCGAAAAAGGGATAAAATTATACCGAACAAAAATGGATTGATGAGGGCGAGGAAAGGTCTCAAGCATCGTCATCAGTGCGGAAAACTGGATCTGGTGACATAAGGATTGTCGGAAACGGAGAACGGCCGATGTGGCACGCAAGCCAAGGTGACGAGGGGGCGTGGAAAAAATGCCCGGGAAATCGAAAGGTGAGAGCGAGAAATGATCTCAAGCATCATCACGAGCGTGGAAAACTGAATCCGGCGATATAAGGTACGTCAAAAACGGGCTACGACCGATGTGGCACGCAAACCGAGGTGACAAGGTGTCGGGACACAATGTTGATATTGGTCCTGGTGAGAGCGAGAAATGATCTCAAGCATCATCACGGGCACGGAAATATGAATCCGGCGGTGCACATGGTGCGAAAAACGGAGGTCATAAGGACTCCAGAATGGTCAAAGGAAATAACTAAGTTAAAAAATGGTTGTAAATAAAGGTGAGCCCACCAAGCCAAGGATGTAATGGTGGGGAGAAATGATTACCCGTGGGGGAAAAATACTAGGTGTATCAAATCAACTGAAATATACAAGTGACACGTGACCTCAAAAATGGTTGAGATCACGAATATGAAAAAGTGAGCAGGGTTAATGGTCTGCCCCCATGCTATGTGCATGGGGTTTGTGATTGTGGATCACATATGTGTTGGTTTGAACGATGGGCTCATTGAGGTGTTGAGATAGAGATGATGGGGAAGGTTCAAAATGATTGATCATGCCCCCTATCCCGGGGTCGAGGTAATCTATTATGCCCCCTAACTCAGAGGTGTCAATGTGGTGCAGATGTTGTCTCATAGAGAGATCAATAGGGCATTGAGCAACTGCTGGCGGGGTGTTATACCATGAGGCTGTGGGTCGTGGTGGCATAATGAAGTGATGATATGATGATGGGGGATTCCCTTTGTGGGGTGGATGCCCCCAGTATCTCCGACGAGGATCACGGTGATGATGAGTAGGCAAGGTTTTGGGCATGCCCCCATGTTGTGGACATGTGGTTTCCTGGTTGATTTGAAAGGGTTCAACCTGTGTGTCAAAGGGATCAATGGAAGGGGCCGACCGGACAGAGGGGTATCCAGTGGAGATCATATAAATGGCGGGGTCAAGGCCAGGCATTTCGGTATCTGACCAAGTAAAGACATCAGTGAATTCTTGGAACAGTTGTTGGTATTCTCCGATCTCATGCTCACTGTGGGAGGTTCCTAATGTGATGGTATGAAGGGCACCAAGTGGGTCAGAGATGTCAATGTGGATGACGGGAGAAATATCGGCCAGGGGATCCGTTAACCAGTCGATTTTAGTAGGAAGGAAATCCTTGGACTCAATCGCGGATTGGGTAGCGGTGGTGGATGAAGTCTCTTCCAGGAGGAAGTATGGACGATGGTGCATGTCTTCCCCGGGATAATCAAAGGTAGTAGGAGTCTCGAGAACCTCTTCATCATTGCGGGACTTTTGAGTGGTCAAATCGAGTGATGAGGTAGTGGTAGTCGAAGAGATCATGTAGATGGTGTTAATCTCTCCGGATGAGGATGATGCGGGAGGGTAGATCTCCTCGATAGTATAGGGTGCCGTCTCTAGGTCCAAATTGTTCATCTCGTAGAGAGCTGCTCTGTAGTCTGGGATGTCAGGACAGTTATGCGAGTAGTGGCCATAAATACCGCATATCGCACATGGGTGGTTGGTACGCAGTGATTTATCACGAGGCATAGGGTTTGGATCTAGTTTGACCACCGGGATGTTGGGGTCGTCGTCCAACATTTGCATGTGTTCCTGCAATGCAGGTAACTGTGGGCACTGATGGGTTGGATGGCCTAACTCATCACACAGCGAGCATTTTGGAGGAGCACGAAATATGGGGGGAGGTTTAACTGCCTTGGGTGGGGGAACCGCAGTGTATGGTTGTGGGCCTCTGCCCCGAGTGGGCCTGACGAATGGAGGGGGATTCGTCGACGACGAAGGAGTCGTGATACCGGGAGGTGGTTGGGTAGAAGTAACAATGGGTTGCACCGGTTGTAGGATGACATTTGGTGTCGGTGGAGGAACGGGAGGCGTAATATACCACATGGGTAATCCCAATGTTAACCCGGGGAGACTAAGGGTAGCCATAACCGGGGCGCTTACTACACCCGAAGGAGGAAATAGAAAGGGGATTGTGTGGATAGGTGTAACACCGATGTGACTAGGGACCAATGGTGGTTTGGGTAACAAGGAGGGTTTATTACCGGGTGTTTGTGAAAGAGTACAGAGGTTAGCGACCTGGGTCTCCGGTGACGGTGGTGGAATGGCCTGGAATGTAGAGGTTATCGACGCCTCGGAGTAAAGTCTGGGTCCTACTGAGGAAATGAATGAGGTAGTTGCACCACAAACAGGTTGTTCAACCATGGTGAGACCATTTTCAGGTGTGGTAGGGGCCTTGGGATCGTAATAGGTGAGCTGGTCGACCTTGACCACGCGTCCCTCATGGGGGAACATCATGGTACGAAAAACGGATGAGGCAACCGCTTTCATGGCGTACATGTAGTTGCGACCAAGTAAAAGGTTATAGTCTAGTGGGGCATTGATGACCTCAATGTCAATGAGCACGGTTTTACCCGCCAGCTGGACAGGGACATTGGCTAAAAGACCTAGGGGTTGAGCCGAACGGCCGTCATAAGCTCGTAATGCAGTGGTGGACTGCTGGAGAGTAGGGGATCCCAACTTCTGCCAAACAAATGTGGACATGACGCATGTGGAGGCCCCTTCATCGATAATGCACCGATGGATGACAAGATTCCGAACAGAAACGGAAACTTGGAATGCTAAAGAGGAAGGCAGGCGGGGTTCAGACTAGTCTGAATCGAATGTGATCAACTGTGAATCATTGGGGTCAATGGCGCCAATGGCAGAGAGCAAAGTTTTGCGCTGCGAAGGACAGTTTTGCAAAACTTCTAAAGCAGACATGGCTGCAGGAGACTGGGCTAAGTCGTCTACGATGTTGTAATTCGACGCAGCGCGAGCATTGGGATTACTGTTGATGCGACAAAGTGGGAAGCGAGGTGCTTTGGAAGCGCCATCAAGTGAAGCCGGAGGTATACGTAACGTTTGATCTGTGGGATTAACGTTAGTGTTCTTGTCGGCGGGTGGGGCTTCAGAGGTGGAGCCATATTGGTTCCAACGAGTTTGGAGGTTAGCATCGGCAGTCGACATCATCAACAAATGGTGAGTACCTGAATCGAACATGGGTTGATCAGGGGCTGCATAAGTGATCTGCTGTGGTGGCACGTTTCCCTGAGGGGGGGCTAACGGCTGAGTGTTCACTACACCCCGGTTTGGAAAGGGGTTTTGCAGCACCAAAGGTTGATGTTGAGGTGGTGGAGGGTTGGGTGGTGACTGAGGAACCGCTTGCCCTTGACGATGGGCATCGTTGGTCCAGAGTTGCCGAGCTCGCTCCAAATGTGGGCAAGAATGCGTGTAATGACCATAGATCCCGCAAATAGAACAAGGTTGGTTTGTTCTGAGGTTATTATTTCTAGGCTGCTTAGGATTCTGATCCGGATTGCGGTTGGGAGGAGCAGCATTGTTATTTTGCGGAGGATTGGGAGGTGGAGGACCTTGCTGATGTTGTTGGTTATTACCATGGTTATGACCTCTACCACGGTTCTGTTGCGCACCTTGGTTGCGCTGGTTGTTTTGGTATTGGGGCTGATGTTGTTGTGCGTACACGTGCCCTTGAGCATTGGGGGGATTTTGGGGAGCCGCAGGTGCGGGAGCAGGTTGCGGTAGATAGTATGCAGGTGGAGCTGGAGGTTGTCCAGTTGCCTGTTGGGGTTGTTGGTACCCCTGAGCTGGTGGAGGTGTGAGGTTAGCTGGTGCAACCGGTTGTGGGTAATGCATGGGCTGTTGTGGGAACTGCATGGGGGTCTGTACCGTAGGTTGAGCATAGTATGTAGGAGGTACATATGCTGATGGCGCTTGGCCATAACAATGTTGTGGACAAGAGGGTCCATGAACGTGATGGGTCTGGTTTGTTGGAGCATGGGAAGTCGTCGCTCCGGAACTAGATGTAGCCCTAGAAAGGTCTGGGGCGGGCATGGTGCTCACCATACTGAAAGGTTTTGCTTGCGGTGTAATTTGGCCAATAATGCCATCAGCGGCATGTGATGCCCCCGGTGTGTCACCGCGTGCAGAGTCGCCTCGTGGGGCGTCCGGTATGATCGTGTATAAGTAACCCGACTGGGCGTAGATGAGATCAAACTGTTGGGCCTTGAGGATGGCCTCTTCCTCGGACTGGGGTCTTTCAGATGCTACATCCTTCGCAATGAGAGGAAGGAGGGATTTAAGGAACCAGTCTAAAAAGATTCGGTCGTCTAATTTGATCTTGCATAGGCTTCGGCGCCGACGCCAATCATGGATATGGTCAGTGATATGCGTGGCCGTGTTCTGTCTGCAAGACAGTAGGATTTCGACGCCCGCATCATAGTGGACCGGTAGCTGAAAGAACTGTAGGAAGGTCGAGGCAAGGGAGGTAAATGTGGAATGCGTCCCATGGGGTTGCTCGATATACCATTTGGCTGCGGAGCCAGTGAAGGTGCGTTGTAAAAGCCGTAGGCGGATTGAGTCATCCACTATGGAGTTGGAGGAACACCATAAATGGAAGGACATGATGTGATTTTGGGGGTCTTCTCCAGCCTTTCCCTCAAACTTAGGGATGTCAGAGGGAAGCTTAGTGGGCATATGGGGCCAAGTAGGATCATGTCTGATGGGGTCATTTGTGAGCCTAGCTAAATCTGGCAGGTTGAGACTTGCCATGTATGGTAGACTAGCGGATGTGGTGACCGGAACTGGGACTTGCCTAGCCATTGTGGTATGGTGTAGGGGTCCAGTAGCGCCTATAGGTATGCTAGGTATGGAGGGTATGTGTCCTCCAAAAGGTGTGGCCTGATATGGGTTAGCGCTCCCAAGTGCAACTTGGGTTACACTTGGGTTAGGAATCACACTAGGGATTCCTGGTATAGCACTGCCAAGTGCAACATGAGTTACACTTGGGTTAGGAATCGCACTAGGGATTCCTGGGATAGCACTCCCAAGTGCAACAGGAGTTACACTTGGGTTAGGAATCGCACTAGGGATTCCTGGGATAGCACTCCCAAGTGCAACAGGAGTTACACTTGGGTTAGGAATCGCACTAGGGATTCCTGGGATAGGGTTTGTGGAAACCGAAGGGGGTATGACCCCCATGCTGGGCATGCCCATGACAGGTGGTGGCCCTGTGCTAGGCATTCCTGAATGTGGAGTGTTACCCATATTGGGCATACCCAAGGGGGTGGTTGTTGCCGTTGATGGTACTACCGCAGAAGGGTCTGCGGATGTCTGACCTATGGTTAATGTATATAGTGGATCAACTGGTGTTCCAGACATACTTGTGGTTGGTGGTAACTCGGTGGGGTTTTCGGATTCTACCTCCAAATCAAAGGTGAAGTGGGGTATGTCAGAATCGGATGACCGTCTAATTGATTGACGTTGTGTCGAATCAAGGGATAATGCTCTGCGTCCGTGACGTGGAGAGCCAAGTGGACTAAACTCTGGGAGTTCGCCCTGTAGACGACGAGAACGTCTAGAATTCTCAATGGTGAGAATATGTTTTTTATGTAAAAAATTTGTTTTAAGTATCAGGTGGTGATATGTATGTAAAAGACTCAAAACCCTAATGCAACCAAGGGTGCAAGAAGGGGAGTGAAAAAAGAAGGCTCACAGGCCAAAAAATCAATCCTCAAAAAATGCACTTATTCTAGCAGCTGTGCTACAATAAGTGGAGGAATGCAACAACTGGTCAGAATACCAACATGCAAGCGGCTCCTAGAAAAAATAGGTGTAACTAGACTCAAAAGGTGGTAAAGATCATGCAAACACCTAATCTAAAAGTATTGTGACTCAAACAGACGATATCCTCTGCAAGGTGATGAAATCCAAGTCAGACAATATGAATGTTGAGACAACGGCTAGATATCCCCCTACCGGGAGGGACACCGGGTAATCAATCCTAAAAGACAGGCTACTAGGATACTCCGTTCATGACGCGTCGAGAAAAGGTAAATCTGCCGTTTGGTCCTTTGATCGCAATATCCCAATACAGGGATATCCCGAGAACTGCGAATGGTAGCCCTTCGGTTACTGAATGGGTTTCGGTATCCCACTTAGGCTTCCGGAACCATCCTCGCGACTTCAACCCTCCTAGGGGAGAGGCCTTCCCACAAACCGGTTGTGACCGCGCCAAAAAGTACTAAGAGATTTTAGCTCCCTAATTGGACAACTTCTATGTCTCAGATGTATGAACTGAGGGGTGTTATTGGAACACCTATCCCCCCAATACTACCTAGCTACAAGAATTCTTTTAGTGTTCCCCAAGTGGGGTTAAAAGTGTGTTCAAATTAAGGTACGTTTTAAGGCTTAGTTCAATTAAGTGATCGTGTGAGTGCACGTGAGGTGTTGTAAACTGAACTTGAAAAAATTAAATGCTTTAAGGGAAATTTTCAAAAAATAAAGGACTTTTCGAAAATAAAAAGCAAATATTTAAGACTTTTTTCACTAAAAGGAATTAATATGCTTTTCAAAAAATAACTCAAAAAATAAAGGATTTCTTGGATTTATGAAAGCAAATAATAAACTCCTTTTTAAAAGAAATAAATGGATTTCTTCGTTTCAAGAAAAATTGCTAAGGGCAAGATTCTAAAGAAGTAAACAAGAAAAAATTTGAATCTAGATGAAAATGCAAAATGAGTCTTTCTTTCACTTTCTTGAAAATTTTTAAAAAGATTTCTAGATATGCACTTTAAATAGTAAAAAAATTTTCTATGGCTGTAAAATATGAAGAATCAATACTGTAAAAAATGAGCCAAAATGGGTGAACTGAAGTGATAAATAACACTAAAATACAATATTAGATAAATTTCTATGGAAAATTTCTTAAATCTAATAGCATATTTGGATTCCTTGATCGAAAACATCCAATTTGAAAAAAAAAATCGTTTCAAACGGAGTTCGGGAGAGGGAGATATGGTCGTTTGAAAATTGAGCTGCGCGGCCAAAAAATGACATGGACCGCGCGGGTTTTGGACCAAAAGTCGCGATGGACCGCGCGGGTTTTGGGCCAAAAGTCGCGATGGACCGCGCGGGTTTCTGTCGCACAGTCGCGATGGACCGCGCGGGTTTCTGGCAAAAAGCCGCGATGGGCCGCGCGGAAAAACGCAGAAAAGTCGCGATGGACCGCGCGACTGTCTGGCAAAAAGTCGCGATGGGCCGCGCGGAAAAACGCAGAAAAGTCGCGATGGACCGCGCGACTGTCTGGCAAAAAACCGCGAGGCGGAAGCCGTGCACGGAAACCGAGAAATGAACCCGAAAATTGAAAATTTCGGGCTGTTTATGGGGCCAAATCTCAGAGCAGCAATGGATCTGCTGTCTAAGATGGCAGATCTATGGATCTAAAGGTTAAAAACTCATAAAAACTAAGATTTAAAGGTAAAACTAGAGATCTAAAGTTCAAACCAAAGCGGAGTCGCCAAAAACTGTTGGCCCGGTTTTGCAACCAAGCTTAGTGCTATGGGCACCTGCTAACTAGTAGCAGCAGTTTCAATAGAAGTAAAAACAATAAACTAAATAAACAATACTTTTCATGGATCTAAACAAGAATCTAAGCAAATAATGCAAATATTTCAAAATCAAGAACAAGAAACATAATAAATAATTTTTTGTATTGAAAAGTGGGGGGCAAGCAAGTGCTTGCGATATTACCTTCAATGGTGAAGGTTGATGTTGAGCAACTCCCAAGATGAGTAGCTCCAAACTCCAATAGGTCTCTTTCTCCAAGGTTGCTTCAATGGCTAAAAGTGCTCAGGGGAGATTTCAGCAGCATAAGGATGAGATAATGGAAGGATCTGAAATGAGGAGCCCCTACCACCTTTTTATAGGTTTTGGTGGTGGGAGATACCATTTGTGGTTTTGTGGAAACCAAATCGTATTGACCAACATGGTTTAGGTACTTTTCCCTCCTTTTTCCTTTTTTGAATAAAAATAATATTTTAATTCCCTTTTTAATATTTTTGGGAATTTGGACCCTTTTTGAGGGTTTTTTATGATTTTCTTGGAAAAATAATCTTTTTTAATGGAAAAAGGGGTGTACTAAGGTCTTTTGGTGACCTTTTGTTGGTTTCAGAGGCTCAGATGGTGGAAAAGTGGACAAATGGGTCATGTGAATAGGAAAATGAGCTAGTGAGCACTTTTTGGGTGTTAACAGGAATTATTGCATGTGGACATGTGTCCATCATAGGGGATCTTGTAAAAGCGTAAATAGGAGGAAGGAGAAGGGGAAGGGGTCTTCTTTTTTCCTTTTCTGCTTCCTCATTATTCTTCGGTGTTTGGAGGAAAGGGAGGTTTTGATGGTGTGGGTAGATTTTTGATAATGATAACGTTGGTTAGCTTGGTATTATTGAGTGATGGCTCAAGGGGGCTTATTCTATGATTGAGGGGTTGGCTGGGAGGAGAGTGGTCCCCAAAATTGTGGTTTCCTTGGGTTTCTTGTGGTGGGCCGCTCCTACTTCAGTCAAGCAATCATAGGTGAAACTGTAACTCTTTCTCTTAGATTTAGATATGTACTTGTCTTTGTCCTTCACATTATTTATTAATTTGGAATTTTAAAAAGTCTTAAATTTGGGTCTCTTGTAATTATCCATTTATGATTATACTTGTTGGTAATTCCATTCCGTCAAATTGTGAATCAGCCATGAATATTCAATTCTCTGTAATTATTTTTTTTTCTAATGTTACATAATTTCTAAGGGATTGGTACAATCATTTAAAATAGGTTCTTACATTTTGTTATTAGATCTAGACTTAAATACTATGTACCTTTGGGATTAATCCATTAAGATTTGAAATAATTTGCATTCTTGTTCACTTCTTCATGTAAATGAGTCAGAATTTGACAAAACTTAGAGTGATTTTTGTTCTAATCGCTATATTTTTCTTTTAAAGTTCGCATGTGTAATCACCATTAAATCAACATCTGGAAGGATTTTCCCAAGGCCTTTACAATTTCTTCATATATATATATATACATAAGTTCAAATTCATTATCTTTTTAATAATCAATTGTAAATGAACGAATCATAAGGTTACACAAAATGATTGATTTTTTTTACGCGATTGATTTGGCGATGTGAAATTTTGCACAATAGATGTAGAGAAAAACATAATCCACACTTAGTTTCACAGATATGCACACGAAAATAGAGAAGAAAAAATGTGCTAGAACACAAGAGATTTGGAACTCAATTGGAATACATTCCATGCATCTATTATTCAACATTGTGTGTCCATTTATAACACATCCTCAATAGAGAAATTCATGAGCCTTAGGAGGCATTTTAAATCTAGACATGTGGCAGGCTTACTTTGGAAGATTTACTTCACTAGACATGAGAGCCAATTGCAACTTCGATCAAATGGCTAGTTAAACTAATGGTAGGTGGAAATTAACTAATGGTAGGTGGCTTGGAGGGCACATGAGTTAGTTAAATAAAAATAGGTATACCAAGAGTGCCCATTAGGGAGTTACAAGATAAAAATAGCAGAGAGAGAATCTCTAGGGGGCGCCTTAGTTAACTGAAGATGTCACAATTGCCAATGTATCTCCAGGATTGCAAGAAATGAAGGACGGCACTTTAGATCCCTAAAATCAAGGAGACCGGTGCATTATATCCTAATATTCACGCATGTACAATTAATTCTAAAATGACAAATAGGTAGGCTAGATATTGAGAATATACGAGGACTATGCGCTAGGAAACTAACTAGGGTGTCTATGCACAAGGAAAAATAAAAAGATGTTCTATGCCTAATGTCTATATGGGTAATATATCCCAACACCCCCCATTAATCCTAACTTAAGTGAGGAAAATCAAAATAGGGCCTTGGTAACATAGACCAAAGGTCACACTTTAGAAAAAATGAATATTTCCGTTCATATCAACCAAGGAAAAGAAAACTCAATGGGAAGAAACCCCCCTCAAAAAGGACATGGCACAAAATTAAAAAAATCTATTCACAATGTATTTGTATTCACTTGCATGAGCTGAATGTACTATTTCTTGGTGACAGACTTGGTGAAGTTGTTGTATATTTCTTGATCATGCACCAATTTTTCAATGTAGTATAACCAAAAACATGTGTAGGATCTGCTTTGAACTTAATTTCTGCTAATGGAGGAGAATCATTTCAATGATTCTTGATATGAACAAATAACTAATAAGATATAAATACATAATAAAATATGGAGAAGAGATTTGTGCACTCTGTTATCTGAAATGCATCAATGAATTCATGAGGATCAGTAACATGTGCAACTGCATAATGGACAATGTAGCCATGTGTCTTCCTTTCAAACTGATTGATCACCTCCCTAATTTCAAAATAGATATTATGAGGCTGTGGAATAGAAAAATAGGAACCATATGGAGCATCAAACATCAATGGTGAAGTGTCTCCATGATCGAGTAGGATCATAGAAAGAAAATATGGTGCAACTGGATAGTATTGATTATTGAGTGAGTGTTTAGACTGTGTAACCTTGAAATTCTAACAAAGAAAGGTTAGATCAGGCACATACATGTGAAATAATAGTCCAAAGAGGGACAATGTGATGGCAATCTGACCAGTGAAATATATGAAATACTGGAATGCAACTGAAACAAGTGACATATTTTCAGAAACCATGTGTTTGTTAATTGACGCACTTGGGGGTTGAGGAGTCTTTTATGAATCTAATGGTGGGAAGGATGGATGTGTGGGAAATACAACCAGATTATCAAATTCTCCATTAGATTCAAATATATGATAGGATGGATTCAAATGGATTTGGAAATATCTTTATGGAGGCAAGTCAAAAACATGTGAAAAAACACAATGATTGAGAGGTGGTTCCGGTGAACTCATTTGAGATTCTTCCAAAGAAGGGATGGAGAGTTATGATTCATACCTATCAGAATGTGCATTTAAATAATAAATATTAGAAGCAACAGGCTTTCCAGATTATTTTTTTTCTTGTGAGCTTAGGAACATTAATGTTATGCTCTTTTAGAAATTGAGTCATGATGTCCAATTTATTCTTCATATAATATTTCTCAGAATGGAAACCTTTGCTGCAATAATAACACTTGGATCCCCCTTTCTTGTTCTTCTTGTTTGACTTGGAACCTTCATCAGTTCAGTTGGAGCCCTCATCATCTGGAAACTTCTTCTCTTTCAATTTTTTCTTTACTTTGGAATTCTTGGCTCCACAAGGTGCAAGTGCATGGTCCTTGTAGGATCTAAAATACCCCATATGAACCAATTTGTCTTTCTCTTTGGTGAGAGAATCTATGAATGTTATTAAGGATGTCATCTTCCAGTTCGAAATTGTTTGCTTGTTTGCATAGAATGTTATAGAGACAAACACTGAGTATTAAGGACCCAACTTTTTTAGGATGGAAAGAATGAGTTGCTACTCTTTCTTCTCAATCCCACATTGCTTTAGCTAAAGCACTAGTGACTTGGACTGTGAGATGAAAACTTGCACGGTGTCGAAACTGCATGGAATCAATGAGATCAACTCATTCTCTAATAGATGACCTCTTACCTCATCTTATTTTACAATGAGGGACTCGAGCTTGGTCCATACATTATTTGGAGTTTTCAAACCATCAATATGAAATAGAAGATATTGGGAGATGTCGAGACAAAGAAAACCATAAGTTTCATCCAATGTGTTAAACCATTTCGCTTTCTCAATAGCAACATTTGGTTCATTTTATAGTGCCATGGTGATTTTGTAGAGACCCTTACTTTGAAGAAGGACTTCCATTTTGGCCTTCCATTCAAAATAATTGAAGGGAGTTAGAATCACAACTTGAATCTAATATATGCTTTGCTAATGCACTCTTGGTGAGACAATAACCTGCAAAAGATCTACAAATATGTCTTACTTCAACAATATGCACATTTAGGAGTGCATCACACATGGGCATAACACTTTGGATAAAATCAATGACTAGAGACAATTTCCCTAGGAATTATGTGAACCATCCACTACTTCTGGTGCAAAACCAGAATCAAATACACCTGCAAAAAACTATGGAAAACACTAAGGAAGACTACTTTTCTCAGCAAAGCTATGATACCATGTGAAATTTTGCATAACAGATCTAGAGACAAAAATAATCCACACTTAGTTTCATAGAGATGCATAGGAAAATAGAGAAGAAAAAATGTGCTAGGAGACAAGAGATTTGGAACTCAATTGGAATACTTCCCATGCATAGATTATTCATCATTATGTGTACATTTATAATACATCCTCGATAGAGAAATTTGTGAGGCTGAGGATGCATTTGAAATCCAGACATGTGACAAGCTTTCTTTGTAATATCCACATCACTAACATGAGAGCCAATTGCAACTTCTATCAAATGACCAGTTAAAATGATGGTAGGTGGTTGTTAAGTGATGGTAGGTGGCTTGGAGGGTGCATGAGTTAGTTAACTGATAGTAGGTAGACCAATAGGGTGCATAAGAGAGTTATAGGCTAAAGATAGTAGAGAGAGAATCTCTTGGGGGCACATTAGTTAATTGAAGATGTCATAAATGCCAGTGTAGCTTCATAATTGCATGAAAACAAGGAGGGAGATCTAGAGCCCTGAAATCAAGGAGACTGTCGAATTATATCCTAATATTCATGCATGTGTGGATAATGAAGGATAAAATGACAAATAGGTAGTCCAGATAATGAGAATAATGAGGAATATGCACTAGGAAACTAACTAGGGTGTATATGCACTAGGAAAAAAAAAGATGTTATATGCCTAATGTCTAGATGGGTAATATATCCCAACGGGTGACTTCTGATCTTTCCAATATTTTCAGTGAATCTTGTTGAGCTCTAGTTTCATACCCTTCTCAAATGTATCATGATTTGTAATTTATTTAAATTTTGTTCAAATATGTGCATGTTTAATATTCTTAAATGCATTACAAATTGAAATTGCAAAACACTTGTTCATATTTAGATTTTTTGTTGTTTAATGTCCAAAATTTATAAAATCTTCAACATAGGTCCCTTGATGTTCAAGTTGGTTGACCAAAACCTAGTCCCAATTCCCATTTTACATTAAAAATAATTAAAGTATTTTTAATTTAGAATGGGGGTTTATCGTAACATGTTCCAAGAAAACCATATGACGTCAAGTTCAAGCAACAAGTCACAAGTCGACCAATAAGCCCAAGCAAAATGAAGAGTATCTACACTACTTTGGCATCCAATGTCCCAAATTTTCCACAATTTTTTTCTTTTTTCTTTCAAACCTATAAATAGGATTGAGTTATAGATACTACAACTAACAATTCCAAGAATCGACAAATCCAGAAACACATGCAACCTATGCAACACACAACACATATCCACAAGATTCAGAACTAATAAATTATAAAATATAAAATGAATGCATTTTCCTCTAGAATAAAACCTTCTGGTCATTGTTTTTGGTGGTTATGTGTTTGTGTTTGCTTGATGGTCAAGTAATGCTAAAATTGTCCACATTAAGTTTTGGTGGAATATCAAAGTAGGTACCCACGTAAAATATTAAACCCATGTAAAATATTAAAATTTTGATGGGAAACTGCTCGACATAAGCCTCATAAATATTTTTTAATATCCACAAACAAAATACAATTTATATCCCTGTAAATCTTGTGAAATATTTAATTCCAAACCTAGAATGTTTGCTAATTTTAAAATGTGCTCTGCAGGTTTGGAATCTAAAAAAACTTTGATTGGCAATTGTTCAGTTATATGGTTTCTTAACTATATATAGAATAGGTTTCTTAACTATCTTATAGAATATCATTACCTAGCACCAAACCGACAAAGAACAATGTGCAACATCTGTATGGATAAACATTGTATGAGGGGATGTACATAGTGATTAATGCCTATTTTTTTACTATCTCAAAATGCTCACTTACGCGCTTGCATAATTCAAGATATAAAACCTATGATACATATAGTTCTTGTTTTCTAGGAGGACATGTATTTTTTTATGGAAAACGATAATATATACTTGTCTCCCACATTGATGAGAGAAATAAAGGGGAATATAAGTCATTGGTTATTGCTGTCTAGAAAACCCAAAAAAATTGAACTCCAATGCACTTTTCAGAATCCAAGATATGGCGTATTTAGGAAGAACCATTTCCAATTTATATCGATTTTGATAGCTTTTGTGTTAATTAGTTCTCAATCTCATAACGAAACACCACCAAGCACACTCATTAACTCTTTAGTTTAAGTATTATCCCGAAGTTTAATGAACCCGTAGATAGTGTTTTTCTTCATCTCTAAAATGTATTTGAATATATATATATACCACCAACATCGTCTTTGTTTTTTGATGGTTTGAAGAAGCTACAATCAAACCATGAAATTTCATGAAACACTGTCACCTCTCTCCTACCTTTGAGTATTAACCATCGGCCTTCAATGATCAATATATGGTATGAAACACAATTCTCTCCTACCTGTAGTAAATTTTTTTGGGTTGTTTTCGGTTATTTTGGGGGAATTTTATAAAAATATGTAATTTAATATTGGTTAAGGGACTGGGGCCTATTGACTAATCCGGTTTAACGGATTAGGGTATTGGATGTTGCGGAATACCTATATTGTATTGTGAGTGATTCATAATGATAGATGAGAAAAATAGGAGGTGTGTCTCCAAGGTTTGTTGGTTTTCCCAGTTAAGGGTTTCTAGGGTAAATCTCTGTGTACTATTTGTGAATGTTGTCGTGTAATCTCTGTTTTGCTAAAAAGAATATATATGATTTGCTTCTCTACATAGGTTTAAAATTTACACTGTTTCACTCTAGCTAAAAGTAAAATTGGACACCATTGAGTGTCAATTGCATAGGCACATGATTAAAATTTTTATAATCCATTGAAATATATTTAACCAAAAGATGCCACATGGGAACCAACATGGAATCTACAACAATTTATTCACCTCCAACCTTGAGGACAACCCTTCTCTCAGAGGGGGAGGGTATGTTAGGGTCCTACCCTTACTCCCTTACTTTTGGCTACATAAGAGTTAGTTAATTAATGTAAGCAGACATCTCCTTTGAGTAAAAACAACTATATAGCAGTGGATAATTGATTAAAGTTGAAAGGGTCTCTCTACTGGTTAAGGTCGACTCAGTAGTTGACACCCATTAATTATGGGACTACAAGTATTAAATGTTTTTCTATGGGAAACTTATTTAAAGAGTTAGGAGGTTATTTTTTGTTGATTATTGTTATATTTGGGGCTTGTCTCAAGTGAAAGGTCAACAACCGTTAAGAGAGAAGTGAACATTTCTTTATGTTGGATTGTGATAATATAAGAGTTTATTATCTTTTATATCATCTTATATCGTCTTTTATATTCATTCAACATAATAAGCCACAAAAGAAAGTATGGGTAACACCCAAGGTGGCTTCCTTCACTTGTTAATATAAATAATATTAGAATAAAATAATAAGCAAGTTCAATGAGGTTGCATGTGACTCTTATATATATATATATATTGTATATGTATAAATGTCTGTGTGTGTGTTCTCAAGCACAATTTTATATTTCCCCAACCTGTAAACAATCTATCTCCTTAAGCATTTATGGATTTGTCTCCTCCAACTCCCATTGCTCACATGTAGTATTATTAGTCTACCTCTTCCATTCCTTAGACAATTACTAAGTTGTCCAGATCCTCAATATAGACTAATAAGACTCAACTAGTGTCCAAGTTGTTGATTGTGCCAAAAAAAAATTAACACATCATAGTTCCCTGTCCTCTTGATGGATGATCATACCTTTACCTCCATGCTTGAATGCACTCCAATATGAGTGAATACATTTTCACATGCTTGCATCCTATTTATGTAGTGGGGTGCCTTGTTGTTTCCTTCATTGAAAGATCCTTTCGACATGAACCACACCCATGTGGACCCAAGAGTATAATGTACTTCACCATGTATTCTATCTTGGAATTCCTAGTACCTTGTGCACAAATGTTTGATTCAAATCATGCACTACCATCCATAATGTCCCAAGTCTAAAGTGTTCAATAGGTACAATCATCCTACTTGAATAATCTCTTAGTAACTCCTTTCCATTATTTTTAATTCATGTCATGTCAAACAAATTTCCATCTTACTTGTGATGTACATCCAAATGAATTAGACAAAGTTTCTCATACTCTAAGGTTCCAACCCACAAACCAAGGCACTAAGGACTAGTGTACCCATGAACCAAGGAATTCCATATTTCCCATTGTCTAAACCACCATGCGACTTCTATAGGAATTCTCTTATGACAACCCTTATATTACTACCATGCATAGCCAAATAATTTTTCCAAGCTCTTTGACACTACTTGGCTCTACCTTGCCATTCTGCAAGAACAACCAAGGAATGCTTGTCCAACATTGCAACTTGTTGTGCTAACCAATTGATGCCTATTAAATGATAATATCAATGAATGGAAAGGGGAAACCATTTCCATATTAAATAAAATTCCCTTACATCATCAACCCCTTATAATTTTTGTTGTCCTTGACAACATTTATAATAACTCTAGTGCTCTATAAATTTTATCATCCAAGTTCATATTCAACAAGTGACATGTCCAGCAATTGTTAACTCCAAACGCTCCACATTGTTGCTAGCATAATCATCATGCAAATAGCCATACCTCAAAGCATCATTCTCGGATACATTGATATTGTTAATGAATTAGGTAATTTGACAATCCAATTCAACTTCATGTCTACTTCATTTAACTACACCACTTTACGTATTGTTAAAAACTAGTGCCAATTTCTTAAATTCTACTGCAAAATGTCTCCGAGATGCAACCTATACCTCTCCCTAACACCAAGTCACCTTTTGAAGTCAAATAGTTAAAAGTTTGCATCAACACCTACCTATTCCTATGTCTCACTCCTATATCTATCTATGTTTTTGGATACCTTTTTCTAAAAAATCATACAAGTTTATTAATAAAAAACATATTTCCAACTCTTAACTAGTCATGCCATTGTTTTACTAGTGCACTCTCCTCCTTTGCTTGCTTCTTGTTAGTGAGTTTCCTAGATAAATCATGTCAATGAAAAGAAGATGGTGAGTGGCTACTAACGTCACCATAAACAATTATCCCAAATTGTGCTTTATTGACATCCTATAAACAAAATCCACCAACTCACATGAATTAGTTGCAACACCACAATATTTCTAGCTCAAATATATTAAAAGAGACATGTTCAAACCAATTCCACTATCACTCTTGACTAACAATCTCTTTATTTTTGGATCATATTTCTAGACTTCCTAACCATGTGTGCTCAAGGAGGGATCAACCTCTACCTTGATTACTTCATAACAATGACATCATGCCTCTACATTATCAAGTTAGTCTACTCTTAAGTATAAATCATTCAAGTTGAGAATTATCAAGCATCTTGTTGTTTCTTCCATGTAGTTTTCCACTGGCTCATAGGTTTTCATGATCGAATCTTCCATTTTATTCATTTGTCCATTTAGGTCTTGAATGAATTTCTTTCTTAAGAAAGTGTCCACCACTATGGCCACTATTGTCATTATTAATTATATTGTTCCTTTCGGCCTAAAAAAAGTATCTTCTAATGACTTCTACAAACTACTATCCTCCAAATCCTGCACAGGTGTGGCTCATTGGCGGTTCACTTGATATGAAGTCACTTGTTGTAAATTGGAGGTCACGAGTTCAAATCACACCCAGCTTTACCCGTGTCCCATTCTTGTGGGGTGTGTGGGGCACCTAGGGGTATAGTGGTAGCGGGATTGGATCCCTGGACCCCATGTCATGTGAGTACCATCCCAGTCTCTAGTTGTCGATTCCCCTAGTACAAAAAAAAACTACTATCCTCCAAAGGATACATATTAATACCTCCCAAAGATAGTTCAAAATTTTCGTCGATCTAGGTCAACTTTTTTTTGAAGAGTCTATCTTCTCTATGATGATAAAGATAATACAACAATTTCTATACTATACTTTACAAGGAAAATATCCTGGTCTTCGTATTCAATACCCTAGTTTATAGATGACCACTTTCATTATCCTCTTGATGTGAACTTATCTTATTGTTAAAAAATTGCACCAATGCTTTCATAACCTTCATCACTTTGTATAAGTGATTTCTTCCTCAAGTATTGGATCATGTATTGTGTCTTGCCTAAAAAGAAGAAAAAAATGCTTATAAATATCTTTCTGGAGTGATATATCAAATTTGTTTTCTATGTTAAGGCACTAAATATACTCTTTTCCACTACACTATTTTAGGTCACCCTTGCAACTACCTTCCAGACTCATCCTAGAATCCTTGCTTTTATTCTAGATTTTTTCAAATGTAGTAAAGAGCACTTGAATGGGCTATGATATCCATTCATCTAGTAGTTGTACATTGATACCACCTTTTTGACAAAAAATGGGTGAAGAGTAATCTTTTTTAGCACTCATCATAGAAATTTACATACCATTTTTTCCTATTCATAACAACAACAACAACAACAACAATAATAATATAATTTTAATGTCATAGTCCAGTGATACATCAAATTGGTGTATGAAATCCTTTTGTTTGTGGGACATGGGATCACATGTGCACAACGATTTGATTGTTAAAGTTTAAATAGGTGTGCATACTCTAACCCCCTATGGATTTGAATTCATGACCTCATAAGCTGAAGAAAATAAAGGAAAAGACCAAAGATAAATCATATTTAGGTAAACTAACACTCATATACATTGTATGTCAATAGGTGGTATTTTTAATTTAGATTTAGTTAAACTTATACTTTGAAAATCTAATTTAATTTAAATTTGATGAGATCAAAGAAATTTTCTTAGCATTCCCCTCATTTCAATGATTGTAAGTTCGTTCAAACGAGGTCCACAATGAATTCACTCGGTGACCTCCTAATTGCAATTCATAATATCACTTCCCATCATTTTTAGGATTGTACTTATTCAAGTGAGGTCCACAATATTCATAGAGGTAGCTCACTGTAGGACTTCAACCCGTGACCTTTGACTTGCAATTCATAACGCTCAACCACTAAAGCTAAAGTCACATCAAACTATAATTAAATCTCACTAAAATATTAATTTGTTAACTAACTATCATTAATGACAATGATGTCTTTTCATTCTTCCCTTATTAAAAATAACTTTACATACCTTCTTTTACCTATTCACAACAATAATAATAACATAACTTAAATGTCATAGACTAGTGATTCATCAAATTGGTATGACATCCCTTGTTTGTGGGACATGGGATCCCCTTTGCACAATGATTTGATTGTTAAAGTCTACATAGGTGTACATACCCTAACCCCCTTTGGCTTTTAACCCGTGAACTCAGAGGAGAAAAGACATGTCCTTTATTGTAGGGCACAAAGAAACTTATGTTAAAAGATGAATACAATCTATTTCTCTGCAAGAACTAAATACAATCCATATATCAATTTCAAAAAGGTATTTCATCTTGGATTTGTTGGCACATGGTAAATATTGTGATATACTATTGAGGACATGGGGAACCTTGTCAGTTGGGGTGCTTGAAGGATGTGACTTTCCAAATTGAAAAAAAATGGTTGTTTGATCTCATCCAAGCATAATATCTTATCCTTTTTTTTTTAACAAGAACAGATAGTTTTTATTGAAGAGGTTACAGTTGGGCTTACGCCTAATCAACCCATCTTACAATGACAAAGAAATCTAAATTCAAAGATGCCATAAACCCTACATTACAAAATACAAGGAGCTGCCATCTTACGGGATGGGAGACCACATAGGAGTAGCATCATTCTGGATCAGATCAGTTGGTGCTAAAAGACAGCCTACATTGCCTCTAAAATCAGCTTCCTGATTTAGGCTCCAGAGGATGTGGAAATAAGAGACAGAATCGAATTTTTGCAGCCAATTCCGGGCACGTTGCAAGGTTTTATCTAGCACCACATTATTGAACTGGTCTTCAGAGTTTAAGAGTTTAATAAGGATTTCTAAGTCCCCAAAAATATGAATTTCATGATCTCCGCTTTCATGAGCTATCTGATAAGCTTTGAGCAGACCTAATAATTCAGCCTGATTATTTGTGCACTTCCCTAGCCCCAGCTGAAGCTTCCCTTCATATGACCCTCAGAGGCATAGAACACCCCTCCAACTCCAGCTCTCCCTCGATTTCCTTTAGCTGCCCCATCGAAAAAAATGGTGACTTTATCTTGACTCTTCCACCACTGCTGAAAATCGGTTTCGTTGTGCCGAAGTCTACACTTTGGGTTACTGATAGGGAGGATAGCAATCTTCTTCGTAATCTGAAGCGAAGGGTTACCAATTCAGCTGTTCTTTGCAGGAAGAAGCAAGTTATTTTGATTTGAGGGATGATTCTCCACCGTTTCCAACAGCAGCGCCTTGGCTTTACCAACCACAATAGCAAGGGTACACAATATGTCCTGGAAAATGCGCTCATTCCTAGCTAACCAAACTTCCCAGCAAAAGTATTTTGGGACTGCATGCCAAATATTGGCCCACAAAGATTTGTTCTTTATCACCTGAGAATATCAGTCACTCCAAGTGGAAAATAAGGAAACTATATTGCACTGAAAGGGCGGTTGAACATTGAGGCCTTGCAACCCCAGCTGCCACACCTCCTGCATAAAAGGGCATTCAATGAACAAGTGATCGATAGTTTCCTATGCTAAAAGACACGGAGGACATCTGTGCAACCCAATTATTCCATGTTTAGCGAGATTCTCACCAGTCAACAATCTTCGTTGCAAGAGGATCCAGCTAAAAAAATTAATTTTTGGGATGGAAAATGAATCCCATACCTGTTTCCACATGGAATTAGACTGAGTCTGGGGATGATGCGACTGAATGGCAATAAATCCCATAGCTGTTGTGTATTCACCCGTCTCACCCCAGCCCCATTTATCTCTTATTCGAATATGAATCGGTTCTAAGCCATAAAGAGATGAGAGTAGCGAATTCAATTGGTTGAGCATCCTGTCAAGTGGCCTGGGCAGATTCCATTCAATCCAGTTGCCATTGAGATCCCATTTTGAGATGTCTAGAAGTTTTGTGATGCCACGCTAGGTGAGCTAGCTACGCAGTTCTTGAAATTCAACGTGCTTCCTGAGAGGAGGCCGTCCCATAATTTTATCCTCCCACAAGAGAATTCGACACTCATTTCCAGGAATTCTATACAGGTGGTTTTTGAAAGACTCCCATCCTCGAATGCATAACTTCCACTGCGTGGTGCATTTTTTGGTGATTGCTTCATCCATACTGGCCTCTGAAAATCCATTCATATATTTTTTAATTAGAACACGACTAATAGGGTGGCTGGGATATGAGAAAATCTTCCATAGCATCTTGTCCCCAAGTGCCAAATTTGCAAGCCCTGGGTCTCTGACCTGCAATCCTCCTTCAGAATACGATTTTTTTACAACGTCCCAGCTCACCAAATGGTATTTTTGTTGGTTCCCCTTACCTCCGTGCCACAAGAAGGATCGGATAAGCTTTGATACCTGCTCGATAATCAACTTGGGAGCCAATAAAAATGATGCCTGATAGAGAGGCAGTGAGGATATAACATCTTTGATAAGAATCAATTTCCTAGCTCTGGTTAACCACTGTCCTCCCCAAGCTGTCATTTTTTATTTTATTTTGCTTATAAACTCGAGCTCTGCCTAGTGATTCCCAGGGTTAAAGGAAGACCAAGGTACTTAAAGGTTTCCCAAGCTGCGTAGCCTGTATACCCTAAGTAATGACCAATTCTCTGTATGGTAGCATGGCTCACGTTCCAGCCATAGACAATGCATTTTCTCTTATTGACCAGAGCACCAGAGACTTTGCAAAAACTTTGTATTACATCATTAAAACCCCTTGCAATTTTGACTGAGGATCCTCCTAGAAGGAGAGAATCGTCTGCAAATAATGCATGGTTAATGGGGACAAGATCTTGCATAATTCGAATGCCTGGGAGAGTTCCTGCTTCCTTCTCAGCGTTCAACTTTTTGAGTGAGTTGACCATAAAAATATATAAGAAAGGGGACAGAGGGCATCCCTGCCTTATGCCCCTAGTGCTTTGGAAGTAATTGGTAGCCCTTCCATTCACTAAAGGGGCAATCCATGGCCTACCTATACATGCTTTGATCAGCCTTACAAAATCAATGCTAAAACCAAAAGAAAGAAGAAACTGAAACAAGAAGGAGTGCCTTACCTGGTCAAAGGCATTAGCCATATCAAGTTTGACAATCATCCCTTGTTCATTACATTGGTGGCTGGAGTGAATGGTTTCTTGGAAAATGCTCACATTGTCCAAGATGTTCCTACCTTTCACAAAATCACCTTGGTTGGATGAGATGAGATTGCCCAGCAGTGGCTTAATTCTATTGGCCAAGAGTTTAGACAGGATTTTATAAGATGCATTGCACAACGAGATAGGCCTAAACCTATAAAATGTCCCTGGGTTTGATTCCTTGGGGATTAATGCCAAAAAAGTAGAATTAACACTACCTCCAACCTTGGCTTTTTGATGGAAACCCCTGATCATACGACATAAATCTACCTTGATAATTTTCCAACAAATTTTGTAAAAGTGTATGGAAAAGCCATCAGGCCTCGGGGCTTTATCCGGCTCCATTTCCCAAATAACATTACTAATCTCAGTTTCAGTAAAGGGCTGCATAAGACTTGTATTATCTTGCTCTCGAATCAGACTCGAAATATTAGTGAGAAATTCAGAAAATTCCTCTTCCGTTTCAGTTCCTTTTTCAGTAAAAAGCTCCTGAAAATGATTAGTTGCTGCTTCTTTTAATTGTGCAATATCTGTATGGACAGTCCCATCAGCAGCAGTAATTTCATCCATATGATTCCGGGAGAGACGTGCTTTGAATTGTTTGTGAAAGAGAGGAGTGTTACTGTCTCCTAATCTCAGCCAGAGACTTCTGGATATGAGCCTCCATTGTTCTTCCTCATGCCTGTAAGCTCGAAGAGTGTTGAGTTGGGAAACATGTTCCATTTGAATAACAGAATAAGTAATGTATTGGGATTCCATTTCAAATTGCAAGTCCATCATTTGATTTGTTGACTGCTTTCTACAGCTCGTGGGAGATCCAGAGGCCTTCTTTATCCAAGTTTTCAGGGCCATCTTGGTTGCCTTAATTTTCTGCTCCCATACAAAATTGGGCGATCCATTTACTGGAACTCTCCAGGCATTGTTTACAGTTTCCACAAAAGCCTCTCTTTCAGCCCAAAGAGGATTAAACTGGAATGGGATAGGTCCCAACTTTTTTCCTTCCTCAAACTTCAGAACAATAGGCTTATGGTCCGAGGACAATTTTTGCAGAATGTTGGAGGAGATGATCTTATTTTCAAATAAGAAGGAGCTCTGGATTAGAAATCTGTCTAAGCGGGCATAAATATGATGGTTCCCAACTCTATTGTTGGTCCAAGTATATAACCCTTTTTTTGGCTTAATATCAATTAAGTCCCAATTCTGAAGGAGATCTTCAACCATGGGGAGGAACTGATCTCAGTTATTGTTTCCACCCCGCTTCTCCTTTGGTTCAAAAACAAGATTGAAATCGCCAGCCAAAATTATATTCTTGGGGGATCTTGACTCAAGGAAGGCTGACAAAGTTTGCCAACACTCTCTCTTTTCAACATAATGGACTGGAACATATAGATTAACAAGAGCAAGGGGCATCTTGTTCCCAATGTGCCTAAGGTTGGTATAAATCCAATGCTGTGTCTCATAGGAACTTTCGAGGTGGAATTTATCCTCATCCAACAGAGTAGCCAGCCCTTCGGTGGAGCCCCTAGCACTGACTGCTCTCCCAACATTCTTTTTCCAATTCATTTTATTGAGCTGAAGAAGGGATTCCCCTTCAATTTTAGTCTCTTGGAGCATGAGGATCTCAAGAAAATCATATTTCACTAGATTTTTTAACTGCTTTTGCTTTTAAGGGATTCCTCAATCCTCGGCAATTCCAAGAGACTAGTCGCATTACTTGTTGGCTGAAGGGGGGGCAGCTCCTCCCTTAGGAGGTCTGTTTCTAGTATTTCTACCGATGGACATCTCTATCGTTGGTTGGATACCTGTCATTTTGTGCCTCTCCGCTTCTTCTGCCCTTGTCTTCTTGTGAGATTTTCTGCCAACTCTTTTCGATGGCCTCTCAAAGGTCTCATCTTTCGAAGAGCCTGAAATATCCGGGGACTTCTTTCTTATCATTTTAGCATACGAGGGAGGGCTCGAGACTCCAATTGGGGTTCCATCCTGACCAGATACTGTTTCTTCATGGGATTTATCTTCAACCATTGATTTGGGCTACTGTTCAACCTCTTATGCCACTGATGCTAAAGGTTCCTCTGGGATTCTGAATGTTTCAAATGGATTAGTAGAAGTTTCCATCCTTGGTGGTCTTGAGCTCCCAACGTGACCGGAGGATGGACCTTCATTCCCCATGGAATTTCCTTTGCCCTTTGATTTGTTGGCTTGTTTTGCTGTGTTTTGCTTCTGAGCTGGTATCCATTGGTTGTCATTAGCATTCTCGGTCTCCTCCTCTCCCTTCTTTTTGCAATGCCTGGAAAAATGTCCATATCCATGACAAAATTGACATTTAAATGGAAGTTGCTCATAATCTAGTTATTGTATGTACGACTAGTCAACCACTTTGATTTTTATTGCTTCGGGAAGCCCCACTTCCAAATCCACCTCCACACAAATTCTTGTGCAGGTATACTGATCCTTCCTCTCTACCCGGTCAATATATTTCCCCAGTTTATTTCCTATGGCTTCCAAAGATTTGCGATTCCAACAATGCAAGGGCAGATGAGGCAAGCGGACCCAGACTGGGACAGCCGAGGGCACATCTTGCGTCAGATCAAAATCCGGTGTCCATTTGTTCAGGTAAAGGCCTTGAGGGCCCATGAAGTAAGGTCCATTCCTAAAAATCAAATTGCTGTCCTCTACATTGGCAAAGACAAATACGAAGAAACCCTTACCCACTAGGTGGCTGCTGATGCCGTCATGGGTTAATGATCGCCAGTTTCTTTGCACCCAATTGTCCACTGCTTTCAGCGAAAGCCATAGACTGGTGAACTGCCCTATGAGCCCTCTTTCTGATAGATTCAACGCAGATCTACACGGGTCTTCGGCCGGTAAATCAACATTGGGGATGTTGGCCATTCGTTTTACAAATTTCTGCTGCTACTCAGTTGGAGGTCACTTCCCACAGGCTTCAACCAACTTCTTGAAAGAAACCAGTTCAGGTAGGGGAGGGAAGGCCTCGGGGCCCCCTCCATCCACCATTTCTAATCGGATCAACACAATACGTTAAACAACCCAGCGAAATCGAACCTGGAAACGTCCCTGTGTGGAAAGCTCAAGGTTTCTTGGAGTTTAAATTTTCAATCCCAGTTTCTTGGAGCAATCTCAACCTTCCAAAATGGTTGAGCATTTGAAGACGACCGATAGCTACAAAATTTTTAATATCTTATCCTTCAAAACCTTCACTATGTACATATTTTAATTTTAAACACATGTTTGCCTCAATATAGGAGAATGCAAGACTGTCTGTGGTAAAGTACATAGGTAAGGAAAAAATCCCTTTTGTCATGGATTTACAAGTGTTGCCCAATTTTTTTAACTTTTGGTATCCTAGGTCTTTGTGACACTAGTTGTTCTTAAACATAACGGCTTGGCCAACCCGTTCCTATTACAACCAACCTACGTGTTAGGGTCCTATCCTAACATCCCTACTTTTGGCTACATAGTAGTCAGTCAACTAATGCATGCATCCATATCCTTTGAATATGTCGAACTAGATAGTAGACGATAATTAACTAATGTAAAAAGTGTTTCACCATTGATTAAGGCCCACTAGGTAGTTGATACCCATTAATTATGGGACTACATGTAGTAAAGTTTTTGGATATGGGAATCCTATTTTTTTTCTTTCATTCCCTCCATCAATATCATACATGACATATTTGAATGACTGCAACTTCACCTCCTTCCTCCCAAGTTCATGCTCATCGGTCACATGTATGCATTTTTCCAATAATGCCATTCCACTGCACACTTGGCATGTCCCATCTACACAATATTTTTGATAAAATGTGCAACCTTCTTTCCTATTGCACAATACGCTATGAATAAAGTATCTAGATGACATTGGTGGCAATGTAGTTGAGCATTCTTGCACAAGAGTGTTATGCAATACACACAATATATATATATATATGTGTGTGTGTGTGTGTGTGTGTGTGTGTCATAATAATAATTGTACTCAATTTGGTATCAACAACAACATGTGTTACGAGTTGTGTTTATTTTAACATACCATGGTTTGCATTTATCGAAAGGTCTTTGGACCAAGACAAGTTCATTATGTTTATGCCTAAATCTCTCATATAGTTATGTTTTTTCCATGTCAAGAAAATGTTTAATGTGGGGTTCACAATCCCTTGAACTCCTTCTCAATTTTAGTACATATTTTTGTTTGGAAGAAGGTCTAGTGTTGTCATGCCAAAAATCTTGCACTAGTCCCTTTACCACGTCAATGAACTTCATATCAGAGCATGGAAACCTTCCAATGAAGGCTGAAGTATCTATTCGACTAGTTTCAATTTACTCCCTTCTAACACAATACTACGAAGTGTTTTGACATTCAAATTAATAAGTTTGGATGTAGGCATAAGAAGACGAAAGGCCGTAGTGCTTTTGTTCACAATTTATTGTGACAACACACGGCGAGCCGCATTGCGCTCCTTTGAACTATATTTCTTTCCAATTGTACCAAACGAACCTACTAAACTTTTAACAATATGAGAACTTGGTTTATAACTGTTTACCATATTTGAATTTAACTTTCTACTAACAACATTCATACTCCTAGATTTTAATAATGATAAAAATAATTTACATTTATCTCCATCACATTTAGAATCAAAATAGTTAACAAGTATTTGTTGAGTTTGATATGCAATACTATGTTTAGATAGTGTACCTTCAAATGAACTAATGAGACTTTCATCAATATGTATGTTGTTTGGAGTTATTTGTCGTGAAATCACTAATGGAGGTAGGGAGGTTGGAGCTTCATCACCTAGTCAGTTTGGTGTTTCAACAATATGTTTGTGCCCTTCTTTATCTTGCTGGAAGCTGGATGATGGAAATAGGACATCCTCTTGGATGGTCTCAATGACATTGCCTTATTTGACCATATATTCGCCATGCAATGCCTCTCTAACTTCGTCACTTGTATAACCACAACCTGCCAAATCGTCCATTGTTTCAGGTGGCCTTTATGTGCACATACATTTTACTCCTTGATCAAGGCCATGGGGTGCTTGTTCTTCAATTGTTGTCGAAATCAAAGGCCCTTCAAGTGAATGATCGAGTCATCTTTCTTGTTGTGGTTTGGTTGGAAGAATCAGACATCCTCTGCAATCGGAATTGGTTCAGTGTCCACATAATTTCTTCAATTGGTCATGCCATTTCTTCTCTTTTCTCTAATTTATTCAATGATCTCTTTGGGTAGCTTCTTCCTTTCGGATTTTATTTTTCGATTGCATATATTTCCCATGACCACAATGATCAATGATCTATGGTGCTCTTCAATTGGATATTCTCCAAGCTTAGTTTTTGTCTTTCTCAATTGTGTTATACTCCAACACAATGATCAATGAGATAATTTACCTTTAATACAAATCAATGGTGGAGATGGTTTATGGTGCTTCTCAATTGGATATTCTTTAAGCTAGGTATTTTTCTTCCTCAATAGTTTCTACACACCACTAAAATTATCAATGATATGATGCCTTTGATGCTCCTCAATTGTAATACAATCAATGGTGGGGATGGTCTGTGCTGCTCCTCAATATGACATTCACCAACCTTAGTGTTTTTTTTGCTCAATTGAATCTATTCTCCACCATAGTTGTCAATGAAATATTGAATTTGATGTTCATAAATTGTAATAAATTTAATGGTGGATAATTGGAGCTAGTTTTTCTATTGGACTCTTGAAACTTGTCCAATGTATTTTTCCCCTCCAAGAAATCCTTGTATCAATTGTGATGGATATGGTCTCAATGAAATACTCAATTTTTGTTCAAACTTTGTTGCTATGAAAGAGTGTATGATGTGTATGCAATCCGAAATTGCGCCCGCTGTGTTCTTTTTCGTGAACATGTTAAAGTGTCTCTCGGAAAGCGACGCTCACTATCTATACATGCACAAAATTTATATGTGTTGTGCTTGTACAAAATACATACGCATTTTGTAGTTATATAATGAATACGTGTATTTATCTACTAACGATCAACACCATTTAAGAAGTTATTTCCATGCCTAACACTTAATTAAATGTTTCCCACACCCTATATGTTTGAACCCCTTAACACCCCTAACACCCCCTCCATTTATTAACCACCTCAAACCCCTAACACCCCCCTTCCCAACTCTTAAATTAGTCCCCCCTCTCTCACTTTACATTCAACATCTTTTCTTGTTAATAGCAATAATTATATTTTTACATAGAACATCAAACCAAATCCACTTGTAGGTAGAGAGAAACACACAACCTTCTCAATTTTTTTTAATAATCCAAGTTACCCTAACACATTAAAAAGATTCTTTTAGGCACCAAATAAAGGATTCAATACACAAATCTCATAAGCTGCAAAGGAAAAATTATAGTAAAAAAGATTAAAAAAAAAAACATGTAAATCGAGATAATGAACCAATGTAAAACTAAAACATGAAAAAAAAAACATTTGTAGATTGCAGGGGTCCATCAGAAGAAGGCTCATGAACTAAATGAAGAATAATTCATTTATAAAATATCACAAAATTAGTTGACCATATGCTATATTTGCAAATTTGGATTTGAAGTTTCTCAAAATATCATTTTACCTCTTCCTAAGCCCCACCCCTCTACACACACAGACACATCCCTGTGCCTCCCCGTACCACTAACTGTTTGATGGACAATCTACTAAGAGCAGAATCAAGGCTTGATCTCCCTAGCTTAACGTAAGTCTAGAAAAAATAGGATAGAACACAAAATACTTTCCTAGATCAAATAGAAGTGAAAATGGAAGGATAGATCGTTTACCTTGGATTTGCAGATCCCTTTCTTCTTCGTTGCTCCAATGCTCCAGTGCTGCCAGATCTTAAACAGCTATACCCTATTGAACATATAATAGACCAAGAATAGTGAAAGCATACATTTCATATGATAGATCTAAGTTAACAGTTAAGGAGGAAAACTCTAAACATCATCAACACGACAACATTTATGGAAAGCAATTGTATTAACTGTATTGAAAAGTGGAGAGTACAATAGAAAAGATGATTACAACCATTTCCTTAACGTTGCAAGCTCCTTCCGACAAGAAATGCCAAAGCTCCTAGAGAGAATTGGATGTCTCCCAAGCTAGAGTGATAAATCTATTAAGCCTAATTTCACTAGCATAATATTACCATAGATTTTCCCTTTGTGGAGAGGGGTAGAGCCTCCCTTATATAGGGCTAAGTGGATAGGATATGGATAGGGTAGGTTGAGATATGATAGGAGAGAGATAGGGGATCCTCCCATGAGGTTAGGAACCGAAGTCCAACTCCCCCAACAGGTTATGGATAAGGATCTAAGTTAGCAACCTTTGAGAATGAGCACGAATGTCACATCCCCTTCCATCTAACCAATGCAAGGGAGGGAACATCACTGTAACATGGGGTGTCTAATTTTTCCCCAAAGCCATAATGGTAAAATTTTTGCCATTTAAATAAAATGCACAATTAAATTATACAACGGAATTAAAATACATAATTGCACACACACAACAGACATACATCAGTATATTTATCTCAAGCAAATGATGTATCAACATGCAAGAAATCCACCCCATTCTCATGCTATGCATAGAATTCATATCAATTTCACTAACATGAATAATTACCATTCCGAATTAACACATTATAGAACACAAAATGCATATAATTTATAACATAGATAAGACTTATCTTGAAGATGAAGTTGTCCAAACAACTGGCTATGTGAGAGCAACGTTCAACCCAACCATAGATCTCTGTCCAGCTTGTATTCTTTCAGCTGAGAGATCACCCCCGAGCTGGGTTGTGTATCCACTAAGGAGGAACTAGTTGGGCTCACTCACAGCCATGGTTTCAATCAAAAACTATGCTAAGCCAACACACAGCTGGGTTTATCAAGCATACACGGAGATAGATGATGGAAATGCTAAGCTAGTGAGCTCAACCACAAAGCTACATGCATCTCATGTTAATTCAAACAGTTAAGGCACCCACAATACCTACCACACCCAACACAAGGAAGGTCCCCTTCTCTGCTGCACAGTCCCTCAGGTGTCCCTTCCCTCTAGTTATCTTTAGGGTGGGAATAGAAAGGTCTAGCTACTAATCCTTGAGATTCTATCCTTCAATGAGTTTATCAAGCAAACCCAACCTCTGTTCAGTCATTCATAATTGGATTTCTCACAATTCTGTTCATCAAATAACTCAATCCCGTCACTAGTTTTCTGGGCTATAAAAACTGGGCCTTTCAATGGATTTCGGAGTATCTAATCCTCTCAAATTCGCCCCAAGGTTCATATCTATGGATCCCCCATTGGATTTTACTGTTAAATACCAAATCTAGATGTTTTTGGCTCTTCAAAACATGGTTTCTTTCAAAGTTGCAATTTCTGGCTTTTCTCACTGTTGGCAATTCGTTTTTGGATGAAAATTGATGCTGGTAACTACCACAATGGATTGGGAATGAGGAAGAAGCAACTCCCATGAGGTAGAGTGACTTGTGGTACAAGAAAACAGAGCCCATACCTGCCAATACAAATTTCTGGGCTGCCCATGCTCCATTGAAGCCATGGACTGAAATCTTCAACAACTTCCTTACAACATAAATAAATGTCATCAAGGAAAGTCAAATGGGTTTTCACAATGACATTTGGAAGCATATGGTTCATCCTCACAACCCCCTCACCACTCTCTAGTTGATACACATGGCCCCTTCTCATTGGTTGCTTCCATAGCCAGTTTTGGTATTTGATTGCAATATTAAATATTTACATCAATTTACAATATCCCATGGCTTAATAACACATGGGTAACAAAATGTCAAATGCTTGTTCATTTTAAATAAAATTTGAACATAAACTAGAGGGGCTTTGGCCTTGAGCTCCATGTTAGGGAAACATACAACGCATGTATACAATATTTACATTAGAAGCCAATATTTCATAAGGGTCAACATTGGGGTATTACATTCCCCTCCCCCTTAGAACAACATCGTCCTCGGTGTTCTCAAAACTGAACAAAAATGGGAATGCCTCTCTCATGGCATCCTCTAGCTCCCTTGTAGCCTCATCAGGGCTAAGGTGCTCCCACTGGACCTTTACCTGCTCGATGGCTTTGTTCCGAAGCAAAGTGACCTTCTTGTCGAGGATGCGCATAGGATCTACTTGGAACTCTCCCTTGGGTTCCACTTGTATCACATTCCATTCAATCATATGATTAGAAACATGTATATACTTCTTAAGCAAAGATACATGGAAAACATTATGAGCTCTTATGTTAGTAGGCAATGCAAGTTTATATGCAACTCGACCTATCCTATCTAGGACTTCAAATGGTCCACAATATCTTCGTGACAACTTGGCACAACTCCCCAACTTGAGGGAACTTTTCCTTGGTTTCACCCTCAAATAAACATGATCCCCAATCTGAAATTCCTTATGCACTCTTTTCAAGTCTGCATAATTCTTCTGCCTGTCCTGAGCTGCTTTTAAATTCTGCCTGATCTTAACAATTTCCTGTTCCATTTCCTTGATCATCTCTGGTCCAAGTACTACCCTGTTCACTGGGTTGTCCCAATTCACTGGAGTCCTGCATCCCTTGCCATACAATGCTTCAAATGGACTCATTCCCAAAGATGCATGATGTCCATTATTGTATGCAAATTCTACCAAGTGTAGGAAATCTTCCCACTTGGATGGTTTATCCATCACATACATTCTTAGCATGTCTTCAAGAACCTAATTCACCCTCTCAGTTTGGCCATTTTTTTGAGGATGATATGTTGTACTGAAATTCAATTTAGTTCCCAATTCCTGAAATAATTCCTTCCAGAAATTGGAAGTGAACTTTGTGTCACGATCAGAAATTATTGCCTTAGGCAATCCATGCAACTTGAATATCTCTCTCATGAAGATGTTCGCAATGTCACTAGCCTTGTGAGTGGACTTGACTGGAATAAAGTGAGCTACCTTTGATAGCTTTTCCACCACAACCATGATTGAATCATGCTTCTTCACTGTCATGGGAAAACCTTTTATAAAATCCATAGAGATCACTTTCCACTTCCATTCCGGAATGGGTAAGGGCTGCAACAATCCTGCTGAATGTTGGTGTTCTGCCTTGACCTGCTGGCACTTTTGACATTTAGAAATGTATTCAGCTATGTCCTTCTTCATGCCATGCCAAAAGTATTGCTTTTTTGCGGCTGTTATAGTCTTTTGATATCCTGGATGTCCAGAGTATGGCATTTGATGTATTTCATCCATCACAAGCTTCTTCAAATCTGCACTATTTGGAATGTACAATCTATCTTTGTAGATGAGGATATTGTCTTCACCAAGCTGATATTCCACACACTTTTCATCCACATTACCTTGCTGCAACTTCTCTTTAATTTGAAGGCAAGTTTCCTCACCGTTTTGGGCTTCAAGAACTCTTGTCTTCAAATCTGATTTGCACATGCTTAATGTTGCAACATGAAATTTTCTGCTAAGAGCATCTGCAACCTTATTCTCCTTCCCTTTTACATGCTTAATTTAAAAATCAAATTAAAAAAGAAACTCCATCCATCTAGCTTGCCTAGCATTCAAGTTTGGTTAATGAAACAAATACTTTAAGCTCATGTGGTCGGTCCTAAGCTCGAATCTTCTTCCCATCAAATAATGTCTCCACATCTTGAGAGCATGCACTATGGCTGCTAATTCTAAATCATGTGTGGCATAATTCTTTTCATGTTCTTTTAACTTCCTTGACTCATAGAAAATCATAATGCCTTCTTGCATGAGCACTCCACCTAGCCCTTCAATGCAAGCATCTGTTCACACCATGAAATCCTTCTTTGGATCTGCTATCTTCAAAACAGGAGCGCTGGTAAGTAGCTCCTTTAACTTCTGAAAAATTTTCTCACACTTTAACTTCTCCTTTAACTTCTTTCTCTACAATGAAGTAATTGGGTGAGCTATCTTGGAGAATCCTTCAATGAACCTTCTATAGTAACTAGCAAGACCCATGAAATACCTAACATCTGAAACATTCTTTGGAGTAGACCAATCCAAGATGGAATTAATCTTCTCCGGATCCACTGCAATTCCTTCTTCAGAAATGACATGACCCAAATATTGAATCCTCTTTTGGTAAAACTCACACTTGCTTATCTTGGCATACAACTGATGTTCTCTAAGGACTTGTAACACCATCCTTAGATGTTCTTCATATTCTTCTTCATTCCTTGAATAGACAAGAATGTCATCCAAGAACACAATCACAAACTTATCCAAATATTTGCTGAATACACTATTCATGAGACACATGAACGTAGCAGGTGCATTGGTAAGGCCAAATGGCACCATAGTGAACTCATAATGATCATATCTAGTTCTGAAAGCCGTCTTTTGAATGTCTTCTTATTTAATCCTTACTTGATGGTAACCAGACCTTAAGTTAATCTTGGAAAACACTTTAGCTTCCTTCATTTGATCAAACAAGTCATCAATTCTTTGCAATGGATATTTGTTCTTGACTGTCACTTTATTTAGCTACATGTAATCAATACATAGTCTTAAAGTCCCATCCTTCTTCTTAACAAATAACACTAGTGCTCCCTAAGGAGACACACTAGGCTTGATATACCTCTTGTCCATTAATTCTTGCAGCTGCATCTTCAACTCTACCAACTCCAGTGTACTCATTCTATAAGGAGCTTTGGAATTTAGCGCTTCCCCTGGAACAAGATCGATGGTAAAATCAATATCTTTCTTTGGTGGTAGTCCCAGCACTTCATCCGGAAATACATCTTGGAACTCTTGCAACAACGAGAAGTCTTCTATCCTTGGTCCTTTATCCTCTGACAAATCTGATATATGGACTGCATATAATTGACAACCTTTCTTATAAAACTTTTTTAGCTGTAGGGCTGAAATTTGTCTCACTGAAACTTGCTTGGGAATTCCTCTTACCAATCTTGGTTTTCCCTCCTCGTTAATGCATTCAATTGATTTCTCATAACAGTCCAATTTGGCTGTATGTTTTTCCAACCAATCCATGCCAATCAAGGCATCATACGATCCCAATGGTAGTACATTTAAATCTGTATGTGGTTGGAATCCATTCAGTTCTATGGGGCACTCCACCACTACTTCACTTACTTTCCTCTTAGTCCCTGTGGCTAATTGAACTAGCCAAGTTGATTATGCTTCACTTTTCTAAGAGAACAACCTTCAGCCACTTTTGGAGAAACATAACTATTAGTAGATCCTGGATCAATCAAAACAGAAATAGATTGCGTAGCAATCTTACCTTCCACTTCCACCACTGATGATTGATGGTCTGCTTGATGATTATCCAACGCTGCATAAATTCGAGGCGCTGCCCTTGCCATGTCCTCCACTGTAGCTGCTCCCTTTATGTTGTGCAACCTTCGGGGATTATCTGTCCGATGTGGACAATCCTTCAACATGTGGTTTTCTCCACATCCCCAACACTGAAGTGGTCCCTTTGATGCTTTATCTGTTGCTACTGCTAGTTTGAATCCACTCCTTGCTTGCTGCCCCTGTGGAAAGGTTCTAGGCTGACCTCTGAATGGTGGCTTGAAGCCACTCTTCTTTTGATCAAACCTCCCTCTTAGCTTTCCTTTCCACGCTTGGTTAACCTCTGTTTTTCCTTTATTCTTCTCATAGCAATGCATTGCCATCCTAATGGCCTCATCAAGACTTGGTGGATTAACAAATTCAATCCTATCTCTAAAACTCTGAGGTAGACTCCCAAGAAAGCATTGGATTTTTACTCTCTCATCTTTGATATAGTCAACATACCTCAATAATTCAAAAAAATTGTGGACATGCTCTTCCATAGATTTTTGTCCCAACCTGAGTTCATTGAACTCTTTTCTCTTACTGTCATAATACCTAGCAGAAAGGTATTTCTCCTTGAAGTACTTCTTGAATCTCTCCCAACTGATCTTCCTCTCATTGATTCCTTTCACTTGCAAGAGATTGTCCCACCAAATTGAAGCTCTGCCATTTAGATTGTAAATGAAAATTATGGCTTTGTCATTTCCTGAGTAGTCTTGAATTCTGAAATATTTCTTCATTCCAAGAAGCCATGCCTCTGCCTCTTGGCCAGTCTTGTCTTCTCCATCAAAGGTGGGAGGCCTTGCCTTCCTGAATTCTCCCTATGGGATTCCCTTAAACTTCTTTCTTCCCTCAAATCTCTTGGGAACATGCCTTTGACTTCTCTGAGAACCTCTGGATTCGCATGATTTGCTGGAAGAAGATCTAGAGGAAGGTGTTTAATGCTTCTTTCTCACAGAGCTCTTCCTTGGGCTTGGAGTCCTCTTCTTTGAACGTCCCCTAGAGCGACTCTCTGCCTCTCTTCCTTCTTAACCTGCATTACTTGGGTTGAAACCAAGGTTTATCCTCTGCTGCATATCAGTGAGACTTTGCAAGATAGCAACATTGATTTGGTGTTGTTCTTCTTGAGCCTTCATCAATCTTTCATTGAAGCTCACCATGGTTTCAACCAAATTCTGAGGAGTCACCTGCTCCCTTCTCCCATTGGATTCAGTCTCAGGATTCTCTTCATGCACTTTTTCTCCTAGGACGTCTTCTTCATGCTCATAAGGATCTTGAGCATCATCTATGGTCACCATTTTTCCTATATGCTACCTCTGCTACAATTATTAGATCTTATGAGCTGCAAGCACTGTGCATTATGAAAATATTTGTTAGACATATTAGGAATGCATATAGAAATATAAAACATCAATATTTAACACAATCAAGCTCATGGAATAATTCACATAGCTGTTATGCATTCATTTCTTTTTCCCATTCATGCAATTCTGTAAAATTGCCCATACTGTCAACAATATGTCAAAAACAGTCGCTGGCACTTTTCGGTTTTAAATATCTATGAGGTATGATGGCTCCATCCAAATTCCAGTTATGTGCCCTTATTCCTTGTTGGATAAGCTTTCCAATTCCTATCTCTGTGCTCCAATCCGACCTCGGTTCTGGAAACTACGTTATTTAAAAAATGACAACTTTCACCCCAATTCTGCACATTTTTACACAGTTGTATTTTGGTCTAGAATGCCAACTTCAGCCACCTGTGGAATAAAATATAGGAAGAATCATGAAAACGTTTCTACCGGGTGAAGTTAGTCCATATAACAAGGAACGCTCATCAACTCGCGGATTTCTGTTCCGATGTACTATTCATCTTCTATAAAATTCTGGGTTTGACTACTTTCCACTTTTCACATTTTTCCAAAATTCCAAATTTTGGGCCAAAAATGGCTATTTACCAAACGATGCATTTTTGGGAAATCTTTGTCTAACAGAATATGTCTGGTTTACTGAGAATATGAATTGCTGAGTTCAGTAATTCTCTTGATTCCCAATTATAGGGTCACTTTCAACCACTGCAAGCTTTTCCAAATTCCTAAAACGTGGCCCGGAATAGTGTTTTTTGGCCTTCTTGCACACCCCGACTCCACCTCCTTTGGAGTTTGGCTCAAAAACTCCAAACTTAACACCGTTACTGCTCCATGACTGCACCATATTAGTTTCAGCTGAATCCGACTTTCTGTCAAGCGTTGGGACACTGATTTGTAAAAGCCAATAATTCCTATTTTGTGCCAAATTGGAGCATAATGAGCTCGGGATATTCACTGGTTCATTCATGGCCTCCGTCGATGGCCTTAGAATGCCACTGAACTCATCAAATTCTGACCTTGCATTCTCCTGTTACCCAAAAATCAAATTTTGGGCTCTACTTTTTTTTTTTTTTCACCACACAGGCCGCAACCCACAACCCGACATTGTAGGTTCGGGGGGTCAAGTTGTGGTCACGTGGATGTAACCATCCCGCAACCCAAAACCCGAAATTGCGGGTTCAGGGATCAAGTTGTGGTCACGGGGATGTAACCATCCCGCAACCTGAAACCCAAAAAATTGTAGGTTTGGGATTGCAGAATCTGGAACGCACAAATTCACAACTTTGCATTCCCGCAACCCGAAACCCGACAAATTGTGGGTTCGGAATTGCGGAAACTGGAACGCGCAAATTCACAACTTTGCATTCCCGCAACCCAAAACCCGACATCCCGAAAGCCGAAAATTGTGGGTTCGGGATTTCGGAAATCCAAATGCAAATTTTGAAAATTCGCGTTCCCGAAACCCGAAACCCGACATCCCCGAAAGCTAAAAATTGCGGGTTCGGGATTGCAGAAATCCAAACGTAAATTTTGAAAATTCGCGTTCCCGAAACCCGAAATCCGACATCTTGAAACTGCGAAAACCCCTGCGTTTCCTATAAATTCTGGGGTTCATAACTCCCTTGTCCCTTGGCCAAATGAGGCGAGTTTGGTACCGTTGGAAAGCTATTGGAGATCTCTATGCAATGGTGTGATCCTCCCCCACACCTGAGAACTTTAACCCTGTCATTTGTCCAATCAAAAATGCCGCCCCAACTTCACCAATACTGCGTTAAAACCATTCTATTACTTGCCTGTAACTCAGAGTTTGGCCCAAGCAGCCCCAGTGCTGCAAGATGGGCTCTGATACCACTCTGTCACATCCCCTTCCATCTAACCAATGCAAGGGAGGGAACATGACTGTAACATGGGGTGTCTGATTTTTCTCCAAAGCCATAATGGTAAAATTTTTGCCCTTTAAATAAAATGCACAATTAAATTATATAGCAGAATTAAAATACATAATTGCACACACACAACATACATACATCATTATATTTATCTCAAGCAAATGATGCATCAACAGGCAAGGAATCCACCCCATTCTCATGCTATGCACAGATTTCATATCAATTTCACTAACATGAATAATTACCATTCCGAATTAACACATTACAGAACACAAAATGCATATAATTTATAACATAGATAACACTTATCTTGAAGATGAAGCTGTCCAAACAACTGGCTATGTGAGAGCAACGTTCCTCTCAACCATAGATCTCTGTCCATCTTGTATTCTTTCAGCTGAGAGATCACCCCCGAGCTGGGTTGTGTATCCGCTAAGGAGGAACTAGTTGGGCTCACTCACAGCCATGGTTTCAGTCAACAACTATGCTAAGCCAACACACAGTTGGGTTTATCAAGCATACAAGGAGATAGAGGAGGGAAATGCTAAGCCAGTGAGCTCAACCACAGAGCTACAGTCATCTCAAGTTAATTCAAACAGTCAAGGCAACCACAATACCTACCACACCCAACACAAGGAAGGTCCCCTTCTCTGCTGCACAGTCCCTCAGGCGTCCCTTCCCTCCAATGATATTCAGGGTGGGAATAGAAAGGTCTAGCTGCTAATCCTTGAGATTCTATCCTTCACTGGGTTTATCAAGGAAACCCAACCTCTGCTCAGTGATTCACAATTGGATTTCTCACAATTCTGTTCATCAAATAAATCAATCCCGTCACTGGTTTTCTAGGCTATAAAAACTGGGTCTTCCAATGGATTTCGAGGTATCTAATCCTCTCAAATTTGCCCCAAGGTTCATATCTATGGATCCCCCATTGGATTTTATTGTTAAATACCAAATCTGGATGTTTTTGGCTCTTCAAAACGTGGGTTCTTTCAAAGTTACGATTTCTGGTTTTTTTCACTGCTGGCAATTCGTTTTTGAATGAAAATTGATGTTGGTAACTACCACAATGGATTGGGAATGACGAAGAAGCAACTCCCATGAGGTAGAGTGACTTTTGGTACAAGAAAACAGAGCCCATACCTGCCAATACAAATTTTTGGGCTGCCCATGCTCCATTGAAGCCATGGACTGAAATCTTCAACAACTTCCTTACAACATAAATAAATGTCATCAAGGAAAGTCAAATGGGTTCTCACAATGACATTTGATAGCATATGGTTCATCCCCACAACCCCCTCACCACTCCCTAGTGGATACACATGGCCCCTTCTCATTGGTTGCTTCCATAGCCAGTTTTGGTATTTGATTGCAATATTAAATATTTACATCAATTTACAATATCCCATGGCTTAATAGCACATGGGTAAAAAAATGTCAAATGCTTGTCCATTTTAAATAAAATCCGAACATAAACTAGCGGGGCCTTGGCCTTGAGCTCCACGCTAGGGAAACATACAACGCATGTATACAATATTTACATTAGAAGCCAATATTTCATAAGGGTCAACATTGGGGTATTACATCGAAGAAGCTATTTTTGCCCATTAACTCACTTCATTGCACCCTGTAATGGAGCAAGGTGCGACGTCGCAGGTTGCATGAGTGCGGCCTGCGAAGACATCTCAAAACCTAGCATAAGCACAATGATGTCCCTTCCAGGTAAATGACTTAGCCAATGGAATTCCAGGGGTGTATACACTGAATCACATGATGGTAGGATTTTAGATGTAACAAAATTCCCCCCAAAGCATGAAGTTGTTGAAATATAGGACAAGTGAGATGCTTTGACAGAAGAATGGCAAATGGACTTGTCGGATAAGGACACTGCTACAGTACAACTGACTCTGAACTGACAATCACATATGATGTACAACATGGATGCCGACCAATACAATGCAGATCCATGGTAGTAATGACCGACTGAACACATTCATGGCTACTAGACACAAGTGTAGATCCATGATGAGATGGTAACACAGCCTCGATCAATACAAATGTGGATCCATGTAATATGACTCAAATACAAAATCCATCGCAACCTGGGTAAAACATGACTCCCGAGGGTCTTCAAGCTGAACTTGCAATGACGAATCTAACCATGTGATTACAAATGTCTTGATGTTGAACATGGTAGAAACCACTTGATTACCGGTCATTGATGTATACCATTAACAAGTGCGAGGGAAATCACCATTGATGTCAATGACTCCCAACGTATCACAATACATATCATCAAGCATGAATAAATGAGATGAAGTCGAACACGAGATGAAATCTTTCAATCAAGAGTCAATGATGTAAACTCATGTTTAAAGTGAGGTAACTTGCCATTGAGGCATGCAGGGCCAAGGTACTTGATTGGTTTCTAGATTCAATCCTCGAATGATGAGTTGAAGTCGACAAGGTTGAATCCGTCGAAGGAGGGCCATGATGAATCCCCCATCATCGACATGAAACACGACAAAGGATGTGTAGAGTGGATCAGATGGTACAGTAACATGCGTGATGGACTTAGAGTAGACCAACATGATGGAAGGTGTACTGACTGCAGATAATAAATGATGAAAGTATTCTTGAACATGGGCATGGCATGACTTGGCAGTATTGACATGACGAGTACGAAACTAACTCCTAATGCAACTAATGATGGAAGCTTTCTTTGAACAACTCAAAGGAGTAACAAGACTCGGGAAGTAAGCAGAACTCGAGGACAAACAGATGATCCAAGTAATGTATGCAAATGCAGATGAGTGCCATGTTCAAGAACGACTAAGTACTGCCACAGATAAAGGTGTAATACAAAATATTTCATTTTTCCCCATCATGAAAGATGAGTGCCTCATGTGTTTTTTACGAGCTTGATGAGGGTAACCAGATGCTTAGTATAGCTCATCTCATAGATGAGTCCAATCCCAACCGAACCTGGGATAGGAGGGGTTCGTCCCATGGCGGGCCATTCAATGTAAAAATTTAACGAGTCCATAGAAGGTAAACTCGGTCGTCATTTCATGTTTAGAGAGTCTGAAAAGAACTAAAGAAGATTCCAACAGCCCTTTTTCATAAAGTTAGCCTCATTGCTCGAAAAAGGGTAAAACAACGCGGGAGAGGACTCTTCCAGTCATGATTGGCTGAAGTATACCTTTTTTGTAAATAGTACCCCCTGGTCTGAAAAAAGGGGTAAACTATCACCAGGAAGATGACCATTCAAATCCTTTTACAAGCGTGAACACGACAAGTTCGCTTGGCAATCTTTTTATATTTCGAGAGCCTGAAAAGAGCTTAAAGATAGACTCCGGAGGGGTTCCTTTTCCGTAGGATTTTAATGAGCCCGGAAAAGTGATAAATCGTAACTCGGTAACGTATTCTCATAGTTTTAAGAGCACAAGAAATAACAAAGAGTAAGCTCATAATCATTAAATAATTACAAACTAATAAATGAAAATATAACTGACAAAAATTCACAAGGGGTATTCATACCTGATATGACCGTTCCAATGCGAAAATGGCATAAAAAGACACTTAACAACTCCCGCACACTCGGAAACTACGTCAAATAGTCAATTGAACGTTCAAATATGATAAAATTGATCTAAACTATAGCAAACGGTATAAAGGTATCAAATATTCGAAAAAAGAATATTCCATTTTGTTTATAAATAGAAATAAAAACCAAATATAGTCACCATTGTTCTATTTGCCAAATTTGGGAGGAGTAGTGCCATTTGGAGCGAAAACTTTACTCCCCGATTCCGGGAGCTACGAGCATCCATTTCACCCGCCGTCCGGAGCAGGAAACCCTAAAATTTATCCAGCATAATTGCAGTGGTTTACATTTTTGAATTTCGTTCAGTTTTTGGGTTTTTGGCTTGGTTTGGGAAGGGTCATTGTGCCCTCGGCTCGTTGCAGGCTGCCCTTTTGGGAACTGCAACAAGACCGAGTCGTCACAAGGGTCGCATAATTGGACTGCGATGACGTCGCATTGTTTGCAAAAATGGGGTGTGATGGCGGAAATGTCCATCCCCAAACTCAAGCCAAGCTCAAAAAAAGGAACTTTTGGTGGTTGAAGAAAGTTCTAATAATGTTAAAGCTCTCCTTTTGGCAGGTTCCAAGCATCCAAAATGGTTTTGGAGTGGCGCGAATGGGAGCATGAGTTAGATGATGAGAAAGCTGCAAATGATCCATGTTGTGTGGAAGTACTGAGGAACTGTGGGCTCCTCAAGTTCTTCGAGATTCAGGGGAGGAGGTACCAAATCCCACTACTGACCTATATGCTCTGATGCTGGGATGCGGCCTAGCAATACTTTGTGATCGGTGAGCATGTGCTTACCATAGATGTCGAGGACATCTATTTCTTGACTGGATTGTGCCGAAGAGGGGAAAATGTGCTTCTGACTGGTTCACGTGGGAGTGATCGGACTGTGGATGATATGATCTTCCAGCATTGTACTCCTAACACTGCTGCTTCTAGTGGGAAGATTCCCATAAAACATGTGCGGGAACATCCGTTGCATGCCATACTCTTCACCTTTACGAGGATGGAAGGGAGCCAAGCTCCCCACTTAGACACCAAATTACAGATGCTATACACGGAGGACTGTATGTCTCCGAAGATCTTTAACTGGTGCGAGGGACTCCTCGCAAACATGCGAGCTCAGCTGACCAAGTGTCGGTGGGGAGAGCTCAAAACGTTTGGCTATGGTTCGATAGTGATCTCATTCTTACTGGAACAGGTTCCCCTCTTGTGTCCTCAGGTACTACTGGATGACAAGGATCCCAGGGATCCACACATGGCCAGATGGACAGCGGCAATGTCCCGTCATGGTGGGGGTCCCATCGTCTCATATGGCACCGAGTTTTTCACTTGGCTGGAGGGAAAGTTATTGATGGTGGAGGACTTTCCATACAGTGGTACGGACTTTAGAGATGATCCGGACTTGCTGTTGCCAGAAGGAGCAGCATGGGGAGACCTTGGTAAGAACAAATAACCCTTGTACTTTTTAATTTTTGTGCATTTATGATTTTTTTGATGTAGTACTGACAAGTAAACAACATGTGTGTGCAGACGTGGGACCTGTACAACCAGTGGGAGTCTCTCTTCTTGCTAGGAGAGAGAGAGAGGAGAGGGAGCAGTTGTGGGACTTGTAGTGCATGCTGCGATTGCAGAGATGGATGGAGTCTATGCCAACCTGAGTGGGTTGACATTAGATGTTCCCGAGCCGACGGTAGACAAGGTGCCGCGACCCATGCAGGTATACACGGTTTGCAGCAACTACGCACTTCAATGTGCTTCTTCATAGAGTTGCGAGAGCAGTTGACTGTTTCGACACTCAGTAGGCCAGAGCTGTTAGACCACCTAGGGTTGTACGAGCCAGGCGCTAGGCCTTACGTTGTTACTACGTATGTACTGAGAGCTTAGAGGCCTTAGATTTTGTACCACTGAAAGCTACGAGCCTTCATATTTTGTAGAGATTCATTAAAATCCGTCGTGCTTCATATTTTTGTACCAGCACTACTTTTTGAGATATATATATATATATACAGACATTCCAATGATTTATATATTACGTGTTTTGATATGAATGAATGGTGTGGTCTTGTTATATGTTTGCTTATATATAAAATGAGTCATTTACATGTTATGTCTACTTTTAATAATTCATAAATATGCTTATGTGTGTACAATGTACCAATCTAAGATGAAGTTGGCCATAGAGTCAGCAACCGTGTTAATGTCTCGTGGAATGCGCAGGTACTGAATGGACTTGAAGGACCTTTCCAGAATACGGACTTGTCGATAGAGACGGAGTAAGGTAGGATCGCGGATGACATAGAATCGGTTAAGATGAGAGACCACTAGTTGAGAATCCAGGTGGATAACAACATGGTCCATACCCAAAGAAATGGCGTCACTTAGGGTTCCAATGACTGCTTGATATTCTGCAGAATTGTTGGTTCTGAAACCTAGACACATTCCCCCTGAGCTGATGAGCTCGTTGGTAGGTGAATAAAGTACCTTAGTTGCCGAAGCAAGGTTAGGGGTATGCTGACTGGCACCGTCTGCAAATCCATAACACGTTGCCATTTTCACATGCAGACAAAACATGGTATAAGAAACGAAACAAGACCGAAATATACAAGAAATAAAAGCGTCCCACCACACAGAAAACACACACACACTCCATGTACAATATATACAAAAGTACTCATGCATGAAAGGCTTAAGCATAGTACCTCTTCAGGTAAAGCCCATTGTGGGGTTCACCCAAAGATATCCCGTCATAGTCTTCAAGCTCATAAGCTCCCTTCTCTAAGATGCGTTTCACTATGTAAGGTCCATGCCACATGGACTCAAAATTTTATGCCCCCAGTTTATCATGCTTTTGTTCATATGTGAGGACCAAATCTTCCTCGCTGTAGGTGCGAGGTTCTACTGACTTGTCGTACTGCGCTTTGATGGGTTTCTTATGAGCCATGTTGGCGAGAGTGGAATCTCAGCGAGTCTCATCGAGCTTAGCTAGGTAGAGGAGGCGTTCTTCCTCGACAGTAGTGTTTGGGAGAAGTTTGATGGTGAGCTTGAGAGAGGGAATCTCGCACTCAATGGGAAGGACCGCCTCCAATCCATACACTAGTTGGAAAGGAGTAAATCCAGTCGCGGTTTTGACGAAGGTTCTATAAGCCCAAAGTGTGGAGAAGAGCATATTATGCCAATTGGCCTTGTGCGTACCCACCATCCGTTGGACCATAGTTTTCAAGAACTTGTTGATGGCCTCGATCTATCCGTTCAACTCAGGGTAGTATAGTGTTGAGTTTTCATGGCGAAAACCCAATCTGTTGCTCAACTCGTCAACCATGTGGTTCATAAAGTGTGAAACATGGTCAGTAACTATGGCTTGAGGGACTCCAAACCATGCTATTACATGATTAAACATGAAGAGTGCGGTTGTTTTGCTGTTGTTTGTGTATGTAGGCATTGCCTTTGCCCAATTTGTAAAGTAGTCCACAGCTACAATGACGTAACTATGCCCCTCGGCCTATGTAGGCTTACAATGCATGAAATCGATGCCCCACTTAGAGAAGGGGCCAACGGAAATAACCGGGTGTTCCGGGGCAGGATGGGTGTGGTTTTTTTGTATGAAAATGTTGACATGGAGGACATTTTTTTACAGCCTCGATGCAATCTTTGAAGATAGATGGCCAATAATATCTTCTGCGCAAAATCTTCTGGGCTGTAGCCATACCAGAGAGGTGACCGCCACATGCCCCAGCATGAAAGTCATTCAGAACACGTTCAACTTCATCATGAGTGAGACAACGTCAAAGGATACACTCGATACCATGATGATACAAAGTATCACTGATAATCAAATAATACTTTTCATGGTGGTGTATTCGACGACGGTCGTCACGATACAATTTAGGGTTGAAGCGTTGGGTTTGAAGATACAATGTGATATCTCCATACCATCGATTAGACGTATTGATAAGAAACAATGACTCATCTGGAAACGAGGCATTGGGCTTAGATCCGGTATCAGTACGGGGGAGGTCGCAAATGAGCTCAACAAACACCAAAGACTTTTTCGACTTGGATTTTTCGAAAAGAAGATCGAATTCTTGCAGTATCATGATCCAGCATGAATACTTGCCCCCAAATACCTAACGAGTCAGAACGTGGTACATGGGGTTCGAATAAACGATGATAGTGGTGGTGCGGAGCAAAATGTAATGACGAAACTTCTGCACGGAAATGACTGCCGCAAGAGCGAGCTTCTCGACATGTGAATAGCGAGTTTCAATGTCAATGAGACCTTTGCTGGCATAGTATATCACATGTTCTTGGGTGTTCTGGTCTTCCTATACCAAAACCATGGCAATAGTGGTATCGGAAGCTGCGAGATATAAAATGTAATCTCGATAGTAATTCGGCGGTTGGATCACAGGGGCATGCGTGATGGCATCTTTCAAACTTTTGAAAGATTGTTGAGCTTGGTCATCCCAAATGAATGGGACATCTTTTTTCATCAATCTCATATAACCTTGCATATTTTGTGCAAAATTACAAACAAAACGCCTTAAATAAGTCACACGTCCTTGCGGAATTTGAAGTTCCGTAATGTTGGTCGAAAGTGGAAGAGTGATGATAGCTTCCACCTTCGAGGTATCAATGCGGATCCTGTCTTTCGAGACAATGAACCCTAAGAGCCATCTAGACTCGACACAAAAATTACTCTTGTGAGGATTCAGATGGATATTGTACCACCTGCATCTGAGGAAAACGGCTGTCAGATGATCTAAGTGGAACTCACGTTGCTTTGAGTGGGCATGGAGATCATCCAAGTAAGGTTCCACGAAGTCCTTCACATCATGGAAAGCATACGACATGACCCACTGGAATGTGGCACCAGTATTTTTAAGACCAAATGAAATTTTACGATACACAAATGTTCCCCAAAGGAATATGAATGCAGTCTTGTGATAGTCGGTGGGGTGGATCTCAATTTGGTTGTAGCCGCAAAAGACACCCATGAATGAATACATGACACTTCCAACACAATTGTCGATAATCTGGTCGATAAAGGGAGTCAGGTAGTAGTCCTTGGGACAAGCTTTGTTGAGATCCCGATAATCGACACAGAAGCGGATGGTACCCTATTTTTTATTAACAGGGACGACGTTTGAGACCCACTCTGTTAATGGGACAGGGTAAATGAAGTCGGCCTTCAAGAGTTTCTCAATCTCTGCCTTGATTGCTGCAGTCTTCTGAGGGTGTATCGGTCAAAGCTTCTGGTGAACAGGTTTGACGTTGGGATAGGTTTTAATCTCATGTAAAACAATGGAGGGGTCTATCCCAGGCATCTCCTCATAGGTCCAAGCGAAAACATCTTGAAATTGCTTGAATAAGGCCGTGGCAGCGATGACTTCTTTATGGGAACACTTCTGGCCTAACTGAATGTGTTCCACTACACCAGGAGTAACCAAAATTTCTATTAGAGTGGTGGGCTCGATGTTGGAAAAGTTGCCTTCAGAGTTCATTTGATATGTGTGTATCAAAGGCTGAGAGCCATAGTAGACATTAGGTGTAAAGATGGTGTGAATGATGTTCTCCACAGTGTCCAACAAGGGAAGGAAAGATGAACGATGGTGGAGGTCTTCCCATGGTAGATCATCTGCACTCATGATTTCCATAATGGACTCGTCATAATGAAAAGTCCATAGCAGAGGATAAGATGATTCCCGTTGTAGAGAATAGGAGGTGGAGGATACAACTAAGTGGTCCTTCGGTGTTGATTGGATATCCTCATACATGATTTCAGCAGGTGACAGAGGCATAGAGTCTCCAATCAGGTGTGTGGTGGCTTCATCAAGTAGAAGCCATAAATCAGTGGAGTTGGGGATAGATGAGATCTGCGTGGAGATCATGTTCACCATGGCAACATGATTTAGGGGATCCGAAGTAGGAAAGACGCCCATAAGGGATTAATCCTTAAGGAGGCCAACCCCCACACTCTCATACTTCTGTGAAGATCGTCCAATCAAAGGAATGTTATCGCCCAGGTGAGAAGTGGTTTCAGGTGTGTAGAAATCTAGTTGGTCGACTGTAACAATTTGGCCTTGATGGGGGAATTGTACTATGTGGAAGATAGATGATGCGACCACAGTCATGGCATAAAACCAATTGCGACCAAGCAGAATGTTATAATCCAACGGGGCAGCGACTACCTCCATGTTAATGGTTGTGTTATTTCCCCCCAGCTCGACTGGTAAAGCTTGTAACAGCCCATGAGGTTGAAACCCACATCTGTCGAAGGCTCTCAAAGTGGTAGGAGAACGGTTCAACTTGAGAGAACCAATGGCTCTCCAACAGGCGATCGACATGACTCACGTAGAGGCTCCTTCATCCAAAATGGTATGATGGATTATCTTCCCAACAATGTTTGTAGCAACTTGAAATGCTAATTGGTGGGAGAGCCTTGGTTTGAAATATTCCAGCCGAAACATAATGGTGTTCGATGAATCCGAGTCAACTGCACTGATGGCAGCGAGGAGAGTCTTGCGCTAATTTGGACAGTTTTGCAAGACCTCGAGTGTCGACATAGCACAAGGAGCTTGTGCTAGGTCCTCTACAATGTTGTAGTTTTGAGTAGCCCAAGCATTAGGATTGAAAACCGATTTTTGAATCGTGCTCTTAGGTGGACGCAACACTGACTCGAGAGAGGGCTTCTCTATGGTGAGAGGCGCAGCCGGTATGGTGACATCAGGCATTGAAGTGAAAGCTTTTCCAGTATTACTTCCAACAAGTTCCTTCGTTGGAACAGAGTCATACGAACAAGAACGGATGTTCAAGTTGATGGTCTCATTATGCACCATGAGAACATGTGCGGTGGTGGATGCTTCTCCTTGGGAAGGAGAAGTGTTAGCGATTGACTGCTGATTTTGAGCACGGAAGGGAAGGTTGAGAACTATGGTTGTGGGTTTACCCTTAAGAAAATTTTGAAATTCGTCTCTATGGGGGCACTCTTTAGAAAAGTGATCATCACCACACAATAGGCAAGGATACTTCAGCTTCCTTTTCTGTTTGGTATCATCAGGGGTGCTCTTTTGTTTCCGCTGGGCGGAAGATTTCTTAGGTTTTCCCTTGCCTTTCTTCTTACCATCAGACTTTTGAGGTGAAAATGATGAAACAGAATTCACTTCTTCGGTGATAGCAGGAGTGGATGATTTGGTGGTGGCGTGACTAGCCTGAGTTGGTGATGGGGAAGAACCCGAGGGGTTCGATGAACCAACAGTTTGAGAAGAAGGCTGGGTGGTAAGGGATTCGATGATGCCATTAGTTTGGGATCCCTTGGGTGGTTTTGCGGGGTCATAAGTGTTTTGGGGTGTGTCGGGAAGGATATCAAACAATGTGCCAGACTGAGCATAGACTAATTCTAGTAAGTGGGCACGTGCGATGGCTTATTCTTTAGTGACAACACCTCCCATGGCAACATCTTGTGATATGGTTGGTATAAGAGACTTCGTGAACCAGTCTGCTAGGAGCTGATCTGGAATAGGAGCCTTAATGAAACATTGTCTCCTCCACCACTCATGTATATGACCTGATATATGAGTAGAGGTATTTTGACGGAGCGAGGTTAAAAGCTCTGTACCAGTTTCATACCGTATAGGCAGATGGAAATGAGTCAAGAAGTTCACAGCAAGAGAACCAAAATTAGGAAAAGAATGGGGTGGTAGTTCAATGTACCACTTGGCAGCCGAACCAGTGAGAGTCCATTGGAATAACCGAAGACAGATTGAGTCATCCATTAGGGAGTTGGATGAACACCATAAGTGGTAAGTGGTATGTCATCACGTGGTTTTTAGGATCCTCACCCGGCTTCGATATTTGACGAAAGTTTCACCGGAATGGGTGGCCAATTAGTTTCGTGGTAAATGGGGTCATTAGTTAAACGAGACAGGTCAAGTAGATCCAAAGTAGCTAAAAAGGGCAGTTGTGGATTAGGCTGTGAGTACTGATAGTACGGATAAGGCGTGTAAGGACTTGTAAGACCTTGTATCGACTGACCATAGGGTGTTCCAGGAGGAAACTAGCTATAGGGGTACTCACTGCCTGGACCAAATGTAGGTCCTCAGCCATAGTAAGGAGGTCCATAACCATAATAAGGTGGCCCGTTACCATAAGGTGGGGACCCACTTCCATCGCCGGGAGGGGGTGGGCCACCTCAAAATGGGGGGGGTCCGCCACCACCGCCAGGGTAGAATGGGCTGCCACCGTCTCCGCCGAGAGGAGGTGGTGGTCCGCTACCACCACCGGAATAGGACAGGCCTCCACCGCCTCCACAAGGAGGGGGTGGTTGGCCACCGCCGCCGCTAGAAGGGTAAGAGCCTCCTCTTCCACCTCCACCATAGTAGGGTGTGGGTCCACCACCACCACCACTAGGATTAGGAGGTCCTCCACCACCACCACCGGGAGGGGGTGGCTCTCCTCCGCCACCACCGGGATGAGATGGTCCTCCCCCACCTCCGATGGGAGGGGGGGGGAGGGGGGGTTGGTCCTCCACTACCTCCGCCAAGGGGTGGTGGGCCATGATGACCGAAGTGGGGCGGTCCTCCGCTAGAAGGTAAAGGTATGCCTCCTCCAGAGTTATGTGGGGGTCGTCGCCTCCAATTGGAGGTGGGGATGAACCAAATGGGGGTGGAGGGACTTGTGGGACTCTAAGTGGGGGTCCATGTTGTAAAACATTTTGCTGGCCCCATATAGTGTAAGGATTACTGGGGTAAGGTACCCCATAGAGTGAATTTCCGAGATTAAGTTGACCCAACACAGGGTTAAGATGACCTGGACACACTTGATTCGATGGAGGTTGAATTACGTTGGACGGTCCCCCAACATGGGATAGTTCCGGAGTGGAAGGTCCAGGATGTAAGGAATTTCCAACGGAAGGCCCGATGGGAACCCCTGCTGCAGGATTATGGCTAAGAGATGGGGGTTTCCCCCCAGCAACAACTTGCTGACCACTAGGTAAAGGTTGACCCAAAAATGGTTGTTGATTATTCACCGCAAGGTTACCACTACTTGTAAAGAAGGTAGGGGGTAAAGAGTATCCTCCCCATAGAGTTTGGGGTGGGGGAGGAATAGGTGACATAACTGCGGTAGTCACGGGTGTGTTGGACTGTTGTCCTTCAACAGGTTGGGTTATGGGGGGTACTGAACTAGTCTCCTATTTAGGAGATGCGTGTACAAGAATGGATGGTTGACCAGTTTCAGCAGTGGTCACATGTTGCGTGGATGATTCTGGTGACTCGAAAGATAAAGAGCGACCTGGGATTGTTCTATCGTCGAATATTATTTGAAAGTTTTGATTTCGAAACTCCTCACCCATAGCACGTAAATGAGCCAATTGTTCACGGTACTGTGCTAAGCGGTCGTCGGGGCTAGCCCAACTGGGTGGGGAGGCAATGGAAAAATGGGACACTGGATGATTGGTAGAAGATGTCCAATAAGCTATTGATGGACTAGCAATGGCTGTAGGGTCGTCCCAGGGTTGATTTATCCATTCCAACGATCCAGGTTCTCCCGGTGCAATGGGAGGTAAGTCTTGTGAAGTGGGGATTTGTGCTTCTTCATCTTGTGGGGGATGAGAGGCAGGTGAATCTGGAGGAGTATGCAGAAACAAGAGTCCTCCAACATTCAAAGTGTGATTTTCCACTTCATGTGACTCGACCCTGGCATGTAAATCGATTCTTACCCTCGAAATTACCTCCTGGTTAAGGGGATATTTGGGTGGCAAATTCTAAATCCTGCGAGACCTTCTCTAAGGAAAGTCAGCTAGAGTGACTGAAATGAAAAGTTTCTCCTAAGGGAAAACTAAAAGAAAAGCAGACCAGACAAAACCCTACACAAACTACAGCCACAATCAAACTTATGTTATAAGAGTGGATTCAATGGTCTGGTACCTCAAAGGATTGTCAAGGCTTCGCAACTCGTGATATACCGCAGGGTCCAACAATATGACGTGACAAGGAGGATTGGGACTATACCCTTGCATGCATACCTGATTACCTGGACGGTACATGCATAGTAGCTCCCCGAATGCTGTTCTCGGTGTATTGATCCGCCAAGATGGCCAAAAAGTTAACTCAGTTGGTTTTAGGAATCCTAAGGGTGTCTCCCGATATACGCAAGGTACATGGGAGCTCAAATCCATAGTGGTTGTCTAATGCACAACCGTTCGGCAAGAGACCTTCTGATATACTACCGAGTACGTGATACACCCTTCGATATACGCCAAGTACTCAAGGTGACTTGGTGGGTACATGAAGGAGCTCGATATATCGATAAGTACGTGGAAGACTACAATACCCCCGGGTTACAGTGTTGGAAAATAACGACAGTTGCCATGCTTAACGACGCCGAAACACGTCTCTAACTTACACACAAGTTTCTAAATATTTTACCCTACTTCTACCGTTAATTTTATCTGGACGGTTAGGTGAATGCATGAGGTGAGTACATAATCGTAAACATAATGTAGGCCCTAACTACATGCAAAAATACACTTTTCTTTCAATGAACTCAATGTATGGGAAGGAGAAAATTTATTTTTCTTTCCAACAACTTAACCAAAGCAACGCAATGCAAGACAATCCCAAATCTACCAAAAAATGACTATGGAGTATTCTTTTTCCTTTTCAATGAAACACAAAAATTTTCACAACACTACTAAACCAAATCAAAGCATGTTTTTTTCTTTTTCTTTTGTCTTTTCAAAATGAAAATGATGTTAATTAATGAAAAGAGAGAATTTCTAAGTAAGGTATGCAAACTTTTCACTTTCACTATGATAGCCTAAAAGCACAAAAACCAAAAGATACAATGCAATTTCCAAAGCACAGAATTACTTTTGCAAGACTTGATTTATATTCGAATTTTCCAAGAAGATGAGCAACTCATAATTCATGAAAAATGAAAATAATGCACCTTTCTTTCAACTTCTCCAAAATATCTATGAATGAGATATTCCAATGCTTATGCAATTCTTCAAATGATCTTGAAAAATAACGTAAATAAAGTACTTTTGATCTTTCAATGAGTGCATCAAAATGACAATTTGATAACAACTGTGCTTTTAAACATGAATGATTGAACTGAAAAGATGACTCGTAGTACTCTAATAACTCAGAAAATATCAAGAAGAGATGAGCACACAATGGACTGAAAATACAGACAAACACTCAAAATCAATCAGCAACAAGCAAGACTAAAAGCAAGCAAAACTCACAAAATGAATGCAAGTGAGGTCTGGAAACTGATCCAACAGAATGGTCAGGCCTGGAAAGGAGAGGAGGGAATGCAAGGGTGAGTGGATGCAGGTGGGGGAGACAAGAGTATCCACCACTACCAAGTATCAGACTCATCCAAGATGGAACCCAAAACAACTCCAAACAAAAACCAAACAAATCAATCACACAAAGCAAAGAGGATATGTGATTGGATCATAAAGTACAGAGGGAGTTTGCACACAAACCAAACTCACAACAGAACTGGAGAGGGCATGCCTGTATGGAAAAAATGGCAGATCGATGCACTTTGTGCTTATAAATAGTTCGGCATTGCAGTTCACCAATGCGAGGAGTGAGAAAATGTCACAGTATACCAATGGAAGGGATGCGATGAAAAACTAACAGGAAAAGAACAGAGATAAAAAAACATACGGTCTCACTCCGGGTACATTGACTAGGTGCGACAGGCGAGATATGATTTAAAAAATGAACCAATTCTCCAGTTAATGAGCAATAAACAGGTCTTCAAATGAGATGTGCAAACTCAAAGGAAGCTAACCAGACTCTTCAAAGTGAAGATCTTATGGTGAAATCCACTTCAAGAAGGAATAGACAAAATAGTATCGCTTGACAAGAAATCAACTGAAAAAAGACATTCAAATTGATAACTATAAAGAAATGTTCTCCCCAGTATGGTCGCCAGATTTGTTGGCGGACAATCTACCAAGAGCAGACTCAAGGCCTGATCTCCCTTGCTTAATGTAAGTCTAGAACAAATAGGACAGAACACAAAATACTTTCCTAGATCAAATAGAAGTGAAAATGGAAAAATAGATTGTTTACCTTGGATTTGCAGATCCCTTTCTCCTTCGTTGATCCAATGCTCCAGCGCTGCCAGATCTTAAATGGCTATACTCTGTTGAACATATAATAGACCAAGAATAGTGAATGCATACATTTCATATGATAGATCTAAGTTAACAGTTAAGGAGGAAAACTCTAAACATCATCAACGCGGCAACATTTATGGAAAGCAATTGTATTAACTGTATTGAACAGTGGAGAGTACAATAGAAAAGATGATTACAACCATTTCCTTAATGTTGCAAGCTCCTTCCGACAAGCCATGCCAAAGCTCCTAGAGAGAAGTGGATGTCTCCCAAGCTAGAGTGCTAAATCTATTAAGCCTAATTTCACCAACATAAGAGTACCATAGACTTCCCCCTTTTGGAGAGGGGTAGAGCCTCCCTTATATAGGGCTAAGTGGATAGGGTATGGATAGGGTAGGTTGAGATAAGATAGGAGAGAGATAGGGGATCCTGCCATGAGGTTAGGAACTGAAGGCCAGCTCCCCCAACAGGTTAGGGATAAGGATCTAAGTCAGCAACCTTCGAGAATGAGCTCGAAGAAGCTCTTTTTTCCCATTAACTGACTTCGTCACACCCTGTAATGCAGCAAGATGCGACGTCGCAGGTTGCATGAGTGCTTCCTGTGATGACATCTCAAAACCTAGCATAAGCACAATGACGTCGCTCCCAGGTAAATGACTTAGCCAATGGAACTCGAGGGGTGTATACACTGAATCACATGATGGTAGGATTTTAGGTGTAACACTAACACCCCCACACCTTTCTTCCCCTCCCCCCCATCTTCCCCCTAACTCATACTAACCCCGTCTACCACTCTCTCCCACTCCCATACTACTCCTCCTACAGCTAACCCCACCCCCCCCCTCTCCCTTTCACTTCCTAAACCTTACTAACACCTTCTCTATCTCTCTTTCTCCCCTACAAGATTAGCCCCTCCTCTCCCTACAGGGGATAATTATGAGAGTGAGAGAAGGGGTTAGTAAGGGTTATGGAGATAGGGGGTAAAGAGAGAGGGGAAGTCGAGGTTAGGTGTAGGTGGATGATTAGGGGAGTGAGAAAGAGTGTTAGGTAAAGGGAGAGACTTTAGGGGTTGGTAAGGGGTTAGAGGTAGAGACCGGGGCAATCGTTAAGGAGTTATAGGTAGAGACAAAGGGGGATTTTAACACCCAAAAATTGTTCACTAGCTCATCTTGCTAGGAACCCATGTCTTTACTTTGTTAGTATATTGTTGTTGGACGCATATGCTTTGTAAGTCGTCCCGTAGTATTTGTTGATCCATAGTTTGTGTTATTGTTGTTGGCGCTTATGCTTTGTAAGTCGCCCATAGTTTTGTTGATCCATAGTTTGTATTGGCCCATGGTTTTGACCCGTAATAATTGTTGATCTATATTTTGTATTGGCCCATGGTTTGTATTGACACATGGTATTGAACCATGGTATTGGCACCTAGACTTAGTATATAAGTGTGTGTTGAGGCCTGTGAAGTTAATTGTATTGAGCTTGCTCAAAGGAGGTTGCCCCCTCGAAGTGGACCATGATCAATATAAAAGTGATTCTGAGTTCTATTATTTCTGATATCTCGTGTATTTGCGTTAATTAATTATTGCAGGTTCTTCGCATCTGGTATCAGAGCACTTTCTTGGGCTCGTTGGGTGGAATTTCTGCCAATTTTTTTTTGTCGCATCTATAGCAGCTTCAGATTTGGAAATAATCCCTATTCGCTTAACTGTGGGAAGTACTTGGGCATAAGCCCTAAAACTCATTGTGAGGAGTACCACAGAAACCCCAAAGTAGCTGGCCCATTGAGAGGACCTGCTAGTGAAAAGGGCAACGACCCCTACCTGATTGACTAGTTCCCACCTGTGAGGTAAACCAAGAGCTGTCGTTTGTGGCAAAGCGGTTATCAGTTTTACTTGAGCCGTGGAGTGAGGGGTACTGCCCCAATACGCAATCCGTCAAACAACATTAGTGGCCGAGTGAAGCACCTGAACTGTTAGGAAGCCGTACATACCTCGGGTCCATATCTATTTTCAGCTGAACTGTTGCCGATCACTTCCACTCCAGATCCAGCCATTTCAGATCTATTCTGAAAGTCATTCCAGATCCAGTCATCGTTTCAGATCCAGCCATTTTTTATCCCTTCCATGCTGTTGTGGATCCCTTCCACGCCATTGTTGCCGATCCATTTCTGGATTAAAAAAAAAAGAAAAAAGGGAGTATAAAATTCTGTTTTTCGGCCATATCTCCCTTGTTTCAACTTTGTTTTCCCTGAAACTTCATTGACATCCCTGCAATCCCATTCTGCATATTTCATTCCTGAAGACCCTATCCCAAATTCCACTTCCCAAGACCAGAAATCCCACATTTGTCTATTTTTAGGGTTTGCTATAACTTCTTCAATTTTCACCCGATTCCCTTCAAATTTTACCATAGAGTTCCCAGTTCTGAAATCCCCATTTTTTGCTTCTTTGTCCCTCAGAAAGTGTCAAAAACCTAGTCAAACCCCAATTACCCCTCTGATTTTTTCCCAAATCCAAATTTCCCCTTGCTAAATAAGCTTCTGTTTGTGTTTTTCTATCCATTCCCCCCCCAAAAAAAAAATAAAAATTCCTAGTTATGGTTGTCACTTGCACAGGAGCAAAAACCATGGAGGAAGCACTTGCAACCATCCAAACCAAACTCCAAGATCTGGATGAAAAATTTCTCAGCCTCCATCTTCAGCATTCAGCCATGAACAATAATCGACAACCCGAATCTTCTGCAGTCACTGGGTTCTCTTCTTCTAGCAATTTTCGTGGGCCGAAGCTTGATTTTCCTCACTTCAATGGTACTGATCCGATTGGATGGATATACCGAGCAGAACAATATTTCAGTTTGCATAATACTTTTGATGTCCAGAAATTTCCACTTGAATCCTTTCATTTGGAACAGGAAGCCCTTCAATGGTACTGTTGGTACATCAAAGTTCATCCCGAGCCAAACTGGACAGATTTTTGCCAAATCCTTTTGCCACGATTTGGTCCTAGTGCTTTTGATGACTTCACAGGAGCACTTACTAAACTTCACCAAATTGGAACAGTGAGAGAGTATCAGACAGAATTTGAGAAACTGGCCAATCACACAGAAGGATTGTTTGATGAATTATATAGGAGTTGTTTTATCAGTGGTCTCAAGGATGAAATCCGCTCAGAAGTCAAAATGTTTTGTCCCAACAGAATGATGGAAGTCCTAGGGTTGGCTAAGTTGGTAGAGGACAAGATCGCAACTCAACAACGCTCCAAACCCACCTTTGTTCCCTTCAGAAATATGGGTTCCCAATGACCTCCCATCACGCCTACTCCTCGAACAACTCCTATCAAGCATTTGTCTGAAATAGAGATGCAGGCACGCCGAGAAAAAGGGCTTTGTTATAATTGTGATGAGAAATTCACTCGGGGACATAGATGTGTTCAACAAAAGCTCTATCTCTTGGATGTGGATTCTCCGCCTGCCTCAGAACTTGGTGAAGAAGCTCCAAATACAGTAGATGTTCAGGTCGACATTTAGCACTCGCCTGTTGACACCCCATCTCAAGATGAACCACCCGAGATTTCTCTCCATGCTGTAACTGGCGTCACCACCCCACAAACAATGCGGGTCAGGGGATACTTCAAGAAGCTCCCTCTTACCATACTCATTGATTCTGGTAGCACTCATAACTTCATTGATCCTCGGATTGCCAAACAGGCTCATTGTTTTGTCCATCCTTGTTCCAACTTTGAAGTCATGGTTGCCAATGGGGCCACCTTACCTTGCAAGGGGAAGTGTCATAATGTGCGTATCTCTATGGAAGATTATAACCTGTGCTCTGACATGTTTGCCTTGTCCTTAGGTGGATGTGATGTAGTTTTGGGCGTTCAATGGTTACGCACACTTGGCCCCATATTATGGGATTTTGATGAACTTTGGATGCAGTTTTTAGTCAAAGGGACACAACACAAATTTATGGGCTTACAACCAGGGTCTCTCTGCATCATCAGTTCACATCACTTGGAAAAGATCCTTAAGAAGAATTCACATGGTGTCATTGCTCAGCTCCATTCTCTTCAGATGCACCCACCAATGGTCTCCACTACTTCCTTGGATAGATATGCAGGTGTCTTTGTTGCACCAGTGGGATTGCCGCCTTCACGAGACCTTTCCGGTAAGCATTTTGCCGCATCTACATCTCAGCAAGACATGATGGCTATTTTGCATGCAGTACAGAAGTGGCAGCCATCCCTATTGGGGAATTATTTCTGCATCAAGACTGATCTCCAGAGTCTGGAAACTTTCCGTGAACAACGGGTCTCCTCCCTAGCACACCTGAAATGGGTTCTCCAACTCATGGGTTATGACTATGCGACCACTTACCAGAAGGGTAAGGACGATATGGTGGAAGATGCTCCTTCTCGCACATTTGATGACCTAGTTTCTCTTACAGCTATTTATCTGCTTGTTCCAAATTGGTTGCAATCTATCCAATAGGGCTATCTGTTCTATGAACTCCATGCTTTTTCATCAGTAGGGCACTCTGGGTTCCTCAAAACGTATGACCAAGAACAATGTAACTTCTTTTGGCAGGGATTGAAAATGACAATTCAATGGATGGTGGTTGACTGTGATACTTTCCAGGTCAATAAGGGTGAAACGACCCTCCTTTCGGGACTGCTTGAACCCTTTCCCATCCCTACACAGATTTGGACAACTATTTCTATGGATTTCCTGGAAGCGCTCCAGTGGTATAGTACCACATCTAAAAGGACACCATATGAAGCAGTCTCTGGACAAGCACCGCCAGTTCTTCTTCCATACACCTTCAACAGATCCCCAGTTCAGGCAATTGACTAAATTCTTCAAAACCGTGATCAACTTCTTCTCATTCTGCAGGACAATCTTCACATGGAAAGAATTCGACTGAAACAACAAGCCAATCAGCACCGTTCTGTGTGCACTTTTCACGTCGCTGATATGGTTCTTCTTCATCTACAACCTTCCATGCAATCCTCCCTGAAACTCAAAAGGCGCCAGTGGCCTGGAATGCAACCCGAGGATGCTACAGGGGACCCACTCCTTTAGATTCTGCATCAATTTCCACATTTAAAGCTTTGAGGACAAAGCTTTTTCTAAGGGAGAGGGGATGTTAGGAACCCATGTCTTTACTTTGTTAGTATATTGTTGTTCGACGCATATGCTTTGTAATTCATCCTGTAGTATTTGTTGATCTATAGTTTGTGTTATTGTTGTTGGCGCATATGCTTTGTAAGTCACCCAAAGTTTTGTTGATCCATAGTTTGTATTGGCCCATGGTTTTGACCCGTAATAATTGTTGATCTATATTTTGTATTGGCCCATGGTCTGTATTGACACATGGTATTGGCACCTATACTTAGTATATAAGTGTGTGTTGAGGCCTATGAAGGACCGTGAAGTTAATTGTATTTAGCATGCCCCCTCGAAGTGGCCCATGATTAATATAAAAGTGATTCTAAGTTCTGTTATTTCTGATATCTCGTGTATTTGCATTAATTAATTATTGCAGGTTCTTCACATATCTCCTTAGTCACATAATCCATTTACCCCTTTTTACTACATTTTTGGTCTCCAAAACCTCAAAAACCCTAAATTGATGGGAAAAAAATCTTTATTTACCTAAACAATTACTAAATTCCTTCAAAAATGCTTAAAATCCCACAAAAAGGGTCCAAATCCCCCCAAAAAAAGAAAATGGAGAAAAAGTCAAAATCAAATAAAAAAGAGGGGAAACATCAAAAACCACTGGCAAATACCACTAGTTGCCCAAAACCATGGGTCAATACTCCACCCCCCAAAATTGCTATAAAAAGGTGATGGAGGCCCCCCATTTCATCCATGATCACTCTTCATACCCTTATGCTGCCAAAATTCCTATTGAACTTGAGCCTATCACCCTGAGCTTATGTTCCACATTTAGTTGAGTCTTGGCCACCTATTGAGCATTTCGAGAAGAGAAAGGAACTCTGGAGACCTGACGCACTACTATTCGTACAGCTGCAATGTCCCCCATCACCTCATCTTCTGAGGTAACCCTTATTGTAAACCCTTGTTTGCAACATAATAAAAAATATACTTTATGGGTTCCGATCTATTTGTTGGTTTTACTGTAGTAATTAGTTAGATTTATTTTCTATTGTTATTTGCACTCACACATATCATTTATCTATATTTTATCCATTTTTATGAACTGCTACTAAGGGCTCCATAATCCTTAGTAGGTGCTCTTTAGCATGAGATGGTGTGAAAACACTAGCTACAATTTTGGCAACTCCAACTAGGTCGATTCCCATTGATCTAGGGTGTGGTATGATCAATATTTATTTCTAGTTTTGTACTTGTTATTTTTCTTGCATTTTACAGTTTTGGACTAGATTTGGCCCCCATACTTGCAGATCTGGCCCTTGGCTTCGTAGTTCCCTTCATTAGTTCCATTTTTATAGCTTGACCCACAAATTTATGCCATTAACCTATGGCACGAATGTGACTTTCGCCTCGAAACCTGTGCTCCCCTGTGCAACTTTCGAGCCGAAACTCGTGCCCAGAGCGCACCTTTCTGCCTATAATCTATGTGTTCCGTGCACCTTCTGGCTAGTAAGCTGTGCACTCCGTGCGCCTTCGGGCCTGTAAGCTACGCCCTCCGTATGCCTCCGGGCCTACTACCCATGCCCTTCACGTGTGATCGGACCTGATATTCCTGCCCTTCATGCACCTTTTTGCCCGAAACCTGCACCCCCCATGCAATTTTGAGTCTGAAACCTGCATCCCAGCCATGCCCTTTCTGTCCAGACCCGTCCCCTTTTTTCCCATTTTTTGTTTTTCTATTTCGGCACGATTTTTCTGCAGCCTGCCACACCCAGAGCGTGAATTTTGCGCCTCATAGCCGCACCCTGCACTTGTTGTTTTCTTTTTCTTGACCTTTCTTGCACTAATAAACCCCTGTTTTCCTGCACCCATTTGCCATTGGTTTTCTCTACTGTTTTTCTTGCTGTGGCATTTAAGACATTTTAGTGTGCATGCACCCTTACTGCATTGCTATCTCTTGCATTATATTTCAGTGGGCTTATTTACTACATTCATTTTATAGCAGTTAGTACTATTATTTTGAAAAGCAAAAAAAAACGTTTTGTTTCGGTCTCAGTTGTTTATTTCAGCATTTACTATATGGAAATCTTGGGTTCACACCACTTGTGCACACACAGTCTACCCATAATTCAAGTGAGTCAGAGACTTAAAATTGACTTAATTAAACACACTTTAACCCCACTTGGGGAACACAAAAACAATTTTGTACCTAGGTAGGACATTGGGGTTAGCCATCCAAACAACACCTCCTTTGTCATACACATTTGAGGCATAGTTTTGTATTTTAGGGAACCAAAATACCCTATTATTTATTTGTACGGTTGACACCAATTTGTCGGAAGGCCTCTCCCTTAGGAGGGAAAGTAGCAATAATTGTTCCGAAAGTCTAAGTGGAATACCGCTCTCCATTCCGTACTAAAGGACACCAACTCATTGTTCTCATCGTGCATGATGGTTCCCATACTGGGTGCACGATGACCAAAGAACTGAAGCTGCGGGACACCTTTCCAGATGTGCCATGAACGAGGTATCTTAGTTTCCATTATTCTAGGACTCTTGTATCTGGAGTCCCTCTTGGTATAGGGATATCCTTTATCCATTTGGTTCTACATTTTGTATTTCTTGACTGCAGATTTCATCACCCTGCAGTGGATATATACGATTTGTGTGAGCTCCCATATATTTTAGATAGGTGTTTGCATGCTCCTATAGCCCCATTCAGTTATTGAGTCTACCTTTTATATTTTTCTTCCTAGGAGTATTGCTTGTTTGTATTCTGACCATTTTATTGTCTCTCCACCTATTGTAGCACACTATTATAGCACGATTTTTTGAGCTTGTTTTTGGCCTGAGCACCGCCTTTTTTGAGTGATCTCCTTTTTCACACATGGTTGCACTAGGAGTTTTGAGCGTTTTATCTCCCACATCCTTTTAGCACTTTTACACCTATCACCATTGATTCACCGAGACACTCTTGTCACCTACGCGGACTATCCCCGTAGAATGGTCCACTTGACCCCACTTGTCACAGACACACATATTCGTCATCGGAAATTCATCCCGACGCCCCTTATTTCACCTCTAATTTTGAGTCAGACTTGCTGATATACACAGCTCCATCTAGTCCCATGTCCAGCGTGAATCCCAACCAATTTACAAGCGGAATTGACGGTAGTGGTTCCACCACTAGCCCAACCAATATTTAAGCATCCATCCCCACTATACCATCTACAGGACCTACACCTAGTATTCCAGTCACTAATTCCATACCCATCAGTAGTGGATCTATTCTGACTATTGTCCCTTTGGTCACCAATTGTACACTTGGGGGCATCGAACCTTCGTACATGATCCCTCCACCCTTTACCAGTGGTCGCTCGATCCCCGTTATGACTCACGCCATTGCTCCACCCCTCAGTGGAGGTGGCCCCATGATCGTCACCATGGCTAGCACACATTCCACTTCGACTATGTCACGTCCTCCTGCTAGTTTTCCATTTATGGCAAGTCTCAACCTCCCTGATCTATCTCGATTCACTAAGGATTCGATCCAACATCGCCCTATATGGCCTCCCATGCCTACCAAACTCCCTTTGGATATCCCAAAATTCGAAGGGAAAGGTGGTGAGGACCCCCTAAACCATATCATGTCCTTCCACTTATGGTGTTCCTCCTACTCCATAGTGGATGACTCGATCCGCCTACGCCTTTTACAATGGACACTCGCTAGATCTGCAACTAAGTGGTATATTTAACAACCACATGGGATGCACTCAATGTTTACTTCCCTTGCTTCGACATTCTTGCAGTTCTTCCAGTTACCAGTCTGTTATGACATTGGTTTTGAGATTTTACTATCTTGCAGATAGAACACAACTACCCATATCACTGACCATATTCACGAATGGCGTAGGCACCATAGTTTGTGCAAGATCAAATTAGATGACCGAATCTTTTTAGATTGGTTTCTAAAATCCCTCATCCCAGTCATCGCCAAGGATGTGGCATTAGAAAAGCCCCAAACCCAAGAAGAAGCCATACTTAAATCCCAATATTTTGACCTTATATATGCATAGTAGGGATACCTTTCCTCAATTTTACCTGATGCTCCTCGCAGTGATTCCTTCTGGAAGGACGTGGTAGGAGTATCTCATGCTACCGATGGCATCATTGGACACGTCACATCTACGAGTCAACCATATGTCAATTTTCCTCCCTCCACCTCCCTGACTTATAATCCTACGCCTAATTCCACCATGAGTGGTCCCAAACTTCAGCGCGCCACAACCCATTTAGGAGCAACACCTTCGTATGTTCCCCCGGCCAAAGCCCCCCATATAGATGGAACTTCTTGTACGACATATTGGTATGGTCATACGCCACTTGTATACGCTCCCCATGTCGCGCCACATACCTACTACCATCCACCAACAACACCCGCACTCGCAAAACCCCAAGTCCCTCATGCTTATTATCCACCTTATCCTACCCCAACACCTTCTCAACAACAAAACCATCCTATTCCCCAAGGGAAATTTTATGCCCAACAAAACCAACCAGAGAACCCACTTTCCCAACGAAACCAACAAGGACAACAAAATAGGGGATGCGGCCATAACTGAGGCAATAACCAATCTCTTGGTAATGGCGACCCACCAACAAAACCTCCTGACAATAATGGTGTTGCACCGACTAACCAAAATACTAATCCATCACCTCGACAAGGTAAAAACCCCATCTTACATACAAACCACCCATGTTCTATTTGCGGGGTCTATGGCCATTATATGCACAATTGTCCCCATCTGGAGCGAGCTCGCCAACTTTGGAATGATGATGCCCAACTCTAAGGACATGCTGCACCTCTGACACCATCGAAACCCCCCCAACCTCATGCAAGGGGTAGTAGCTACCCAACCTTTGGCTCCCCCTCAAGGAGCTACTGCACCACAACAACCAGTTACTTATGATGCTCCTGTTATTCAACCCATTGATTCAGGTACCCCCCACCTTTTAATGATGTCTTTGGATGGTATCAACCTTCAAACACACCGTAACTAGTATGGTTCCACCACATAAAATATTCATGTGGGAAAGGATGCTAACACTCTTCCCACAAACCAGTCATTACCTATACCCCCATCACCATTCGAAGGGGGCCCCAAAGCTCCTCGCTTTCCTCTGCACCACATCAATAACAACCCCAATTCTCGTGCTTCCCCCAACTATAATACCGTGGATGAATTAGCCCAATCCCCAGCTACTATGTTAGCCTTAGAAGTTTTAAAGAACTGGCCAGTGCAAAACAAAACACTGTTGTCCTCCATAGGTGTGGTAGACCCTTCTGAATCACGGATGATGGCTTTCGACTTAGACCGGTCTGAACCTCGCATGCATTCCACATTAGCATTTCAAGTCTACGTGTCTATCCGAAATCTTGTTATCCATCGATGCATCATCGATGAGGGTGCCTCTACATGCGTGATGTCTACATTCATGTGGTAGAAGCTTAGAGCCTCTACCCTACAACCATTCATGACTAACTTACAAGCGTATGATGGTCGATCATCTCAACCATAAGGGATTTTAGCTAATGTTCCAATCTAATTGGCTAGAAAAACTGTCCTGATTGACATCGAATTCGTCAACGCACAAATCGACTACAACCTTCTCCTATGATGAAGTTACATATACGCCATGAAGGCCACTGATTCATCGGTGTTCTTCCTTATGATGTTCCCCCACAACGGACGAGTTGTCAAAATGGACCAAGTTATTTACTATGACTCGAAGATGCCCACTACACTAGAAAACGTTCTCCCCATGGTTGAAAAACCTATTTTTGGTGCTCCCACCTCTTTTTGATTTCCACCATTGGTCCCAGACTTTATTCATAGACTCCAATGGCTTCCACTTTTCATTCCTTACCACCTCCTCCACCGGCTGTTGAGATATATGACTTGTGCACTATTTTGAAAATTCATTCGGTACCTAACCCCCCACCACCACTACTGCCTCAATTACCATCGATCCCTAGCCATGTTGGAGCTACACCAATCCACACAATCTCGTTCTTGTTTCCACGATTAGGGGTAGTGAGTATGCCCATTATGGCCACGCTGAATCTCCCAGGGTTGACACTAGGAATCCCTATGTGGTATTTACCTCCCCCTACTCCCACTCCAGTGCCACAAGTTATTCTTCAACCGGTCCAACCGATCACCACCGCCAATCGTCCACCTCCCGATGTAGTGACAACATCTACATCCAACACTACCCCTCAGTCATCCAGGAATATTCGGGGAAGAAACATGCAAACTCACACTGCACCAAATGCGACTAAAACCGTACAACCTGCCCCTCCAACATGCACACATCCCAAGTGTTCCTTGTGTAATGATTTGGGCCATGCAACCCATAATTGTCCACAGTTTCCAAACCTTCAAGAACATATGAAGATGTTGGATGATGACCCCAATATTCCAGTTGTCGAACTAGAAACCACCCTTGAATTGTGTAACAAATCATTGCGTACCAACCACTCATGCGCCATATGCAGAGTCTAAAGCCATTACTCTCATCATTGTCTTGACTTAGCAGAGTCTCAGTTGGTGCTCCATGAAATACATCAGGCTTCTTTAGAATCATCCATTACTACCATCGAGGATATTTACCCACTGGAATCCTCCTCCTCGGCAGAGGTTAACACTATTTATATGATTTCCATAAGTGGCGAACCAAATTTACCCCCAACCTCCAGCTTTACCTCTTCCGATGTGTCCACACAATGTTTTTGCAACGACGAAGAAATACTCAAAGAACTAACTGCACCTGAATTCACTTGGGGTGACATGCATCATAGAGCCTACTTCATACCCAAGGAGTCTACCCCTTTTACGGCCAACCAAATTTCGGTTGATTCGAAAGACTTCATCCATAGCCAAGTGGATTGGTTTAAGAGCCCCATCCCAACTCCTCATGCCTTCGAGGAAGGTAACATGGATAACATCTTTACCACCATATAGGTCGATATTTCTGTCATACTCGGTATAGTTGAGAACATTACGTTAGGTGCCTCATGTACTCCAAATGAAGTTGTTTCCTATAAGAAACTCTTCCAAGAGTTCCGTAATGTTTTTGCTTGGTCATATATTGAGATGCCTAGTCTTGACCTTGCCATCATTTAGCACCACAAAGATACTTGGCTTGATTTCCCACCCGTCCACCAAAAGCAACGGCCTATTCACCCCTCCAAATTGCCATTAGTGAAGGCCGAAATTTAAAAATTATGTCAAGCTGAGTTCATTTATCCCATCGCTTACACCACATGGGTGTCCAATCATGTGTTGGCTAACCAAAAACATGGCACCATTCATGTCTGTACTAATTTTCATGATCTGAATTTAGCTTGTCCCAAAGACAACTTTCCCATGCCTTTCATCGATCAACTCATCGCTGCATGTGCGGCTCATGAGATTCTATCCTTCATGGGTGGTTTCTCTGGCTACAATCATATTCAAATTTGTAAGGAAGATCATTATAAGACCGCTTTCACTACTCCGTGGGGCACCTTTTCCTATCGAGTTATTCCATTTGGTCTTAAAAATGTTCGGGCCACATTTCAGTGGGCCATGACCTTTTTCTTTCATGACGTGGTCCATATTATCCTTGTATACTTGGATGACCTCACCGCTCGATCCAAGAAGCGATCCAACCACCTGGACGATCTTCGGCAAGTATTTTTGCATTGTCGCAAATATAACATTCACTTGAACCCACTCAATTGTGTTTTTTGCATTCCTGCAGGCCGGTTATTGGGTTTAATTTTTACCAAAACGAGATCACTGTCGATCCTTTGAAATTTCAAGCCATTCTTGACCTCCCATCACCATGTACATTACGCCAATTACAAAGCCTTCAAGGGAAATCCAACTTTCTCCGTCAGTTCATTCCGGAATATGCTACAAAATTTCATGGTTTCCTTCTCTTACTTCGGACCCACGTTCCCTTCGTTTGGTACGAATAAGAACAAGTGGATTTTGAAGCACTAAAACACGCATTGACTTCCACCCCCTTGATTTCACCTCCTGATTTCTCGAAGGATTTCATCCTTTACGTTTTGGAATCTAAATATGTCGTTTCCGACGTGTTATTCCACGAAGATAGTGCCCGTCAAGAATGTGTCATCTAGTATGCGAGTTAGACACTATTTGGTCCACCATTACACTACCACCATGAGGAGAAGTTGGCCCTCGCTATTGTATTCTTCGTTCAGAAGGTACACCACTACATTCTTATGAGCCGAACTACAATTGTGGCATAATCCAAACCCATGGTCTATATATTGAGTCGTTTCATCGTTCAAGGACACGTGACTAAATGGATCATTTTCCTTCAATAATATGACTTGACATTTTCTATGCCCAAGAGTTCCAAGTCCCTTGCATTGGCACACCTCATGACTGACTTACCATCTTCCTTAGCGTCACCACCTATCATCACTAACTTCTTGAAGACCGCTTGTTTACCATCTTGTTGGATGAACCTTAGTATGGCGACATCTTGGCTTATTTATAAACACAGAAGTTTCTCTCCAACCTCGTCCATGATGATCGACGTCACATATGCCATCACGCTTCACAATACCTCCTTCTGGGAGATGTCCTTTATCGACATGGCATCGACACCATTTTACATCAATTCCTTACCCATGACGAGGTTGAACAAGTTTTAAATGATTTTCATAGCAGAGCCTATGGTGACCTCTTCTTTGGAATGGAAAATTCCCAAAAGGTCATCCATGCTAGGTATTTCTGGCCCACCCTTTTCACTGATTGCATCACAACAGTCAAACATTGACGGGATTCTCAATTATTTGCCCCCAAATCAAGAACCCCTCCTACCCCCATCCATTTATCTTGTTGGCCCTTTCTGTAAGTCATCCATTGATTTTATGGAGTGTAACCTCCCCTCTGAAAATGGCCATAAATACATCATTGTGGCTGTCGACTATTTCACTAAATGGGATGAGGCCATGCCTACATTTAACTACCAGGTCGAGACCGCGCCACATTTCTTTTTTAACCATGTCATTGCTTGGTTCAGGGTCCCTAAACAAATTGTATCTGACCATGTCAAACACTTCGATGATACCGTTTAGAAGGAGTTGTCCACCTTCCTGAAGTTTTACCACTAGTATGCCTCATCCTAATACCCTCAAGGTAACGACCAAGTTGAGGCTGTTAATAAGATCTTGAAGACAATCCTTCAATGAACAGTAAACCAACATAAGTTTAATTGGCACCATATTCTATTTCCTGCACTTTGGGCTTACCACACTTCCACTAAGGCCACCATGGGTTTCACCCCTTTCCATTTGGTTCACAGCGTAGAGTCAGTTCTCCCCATTGAGTGTCAAATCTACGCTTTACACATTGTCGTTGACCTTCTCTTGGACACCTCACCTCTTGAGCAACACTTACTCCTATTGGAACAAGCAGACGAAGACCTATGCGCAGCATTATAAATCACCGAGGATGCAAAACATCTCTCCAAATCCAATTATGTCCACCCCCCCACCTTCCATGAAGGAGACCTAGTGCTCGTTTATGACCAAGCTCATGAATAGCATGGTAACAAAAAGTTTGAATCCATGTGGCAAGGCCCTTACATTGTCTAAACCTATATCAACAAGGGGGCATACATCCTTACCGATTCTGAAGGACACCCCTTAGAAAACCCTCGCAATCGGTTGTATCAAATTATTTTACCCTTAACATGTTTCTTAGACCCCATATTCTGTGCTATACAATTTTATTCCCTTTTTTGTTTTTTCACTTTTTGCATTTTGAACCTTACAGTTTTCTTCCATGTGTGACCACAGATGGATATTGTTCCACCACTCTATGTCGGTTTCCCTAATAGTGCAAGTAGATGGTATCCAAACCTCGCCTCTGTAGCTTGGGTACTATATTCCCCCTCACACAAGTTGATCCACCTCAATGGAGTGTGTATCGGTGCTGCCACCAATAACTAGGCTGAGTACGATGCTGTGACAGGTCTCTTGACCGCTTCCCTTCAGTTGGGCATAAGTCACCTTTGTGTGTTTCTTGACTCCCAGATCCTTATCTCCCAACTCAATAATTTTTACCAGGTATGGGATCCTTGCCTTTTTAGAAAATTCCTACACACTAAACAACTGATTAGACAGTTTGAGTCCAATACATTCATTCATGTCCCACATAGTCAAAACAATGTTGCAGACCAAATGGCTAATAATATTCTAGACTGGCATATAAATCAAAACATATAGGAAGTAAACTATACAAATGCATCATCACACCATTCACATGCATATATACATCATATAGGCATAAAACATCATAAAAATAAAAACAAGGGACCACCATCATAATAAATTGCATCCACGTGCATATATATATATCATCATCAAAATTTTATAGTGTTCACATCACAACATAAGTATCACTGCATCAAGGAGCCCCAACAACTTCCTCATCATAAAAATAATAGTTGAATACAAAAATTCCCCATGCTCATCGCATTGGGGGGAAGTTCCATCAACTGCCTAGTCATCTGAGTCATCTACATAATCATCATCCTCATCTTTGTTCTCATCCTCATCCTCGTCCTCTTCCTCCTCCTCCTCCTCATCATATGGGGCATCACCCCATGCCATGGCCCTCATTACCTCAACTGCCATCGCAATCCGCTGCATCACTGGTCTCCACTCCCGTGGAGTGTCATAGCAAATATCAATCAGCTCCTGATCTAAGTGCTTCCAACCATAATTAACCACTCCATCCAGTAGACAGTCAATCCCTACCCCTAGTGATTCCAAAGTCGTCGAAGCACTCCGATGATGTTGCTTCCCATGTGCGAGAGAGTACACCCTCTCTACTCGACCCCTAGGAGCCTGGTACCCTACTGGAGGCCGTGGTCCCACATATGCACATCATCAGTCTTAGTGTCGTAAAAATCCTCTAGCTACCATATATGCTATGAAGTGTACAAATCATGATACTGTAAACTAAGTAAATACATACCATCTAGTCCCCATGCCTAACCAGGAGGTCATGGTATCTTTGCATCCCCCCTGTAGTCCATACCTACATAAGGGAAGTCCTTGATCACCACTAGAAGATGACACCACTGAGTAAAAACATATCGAGTGAAGAACCGACCCACTAGTCCCCCACCACCGTGAGTCATCATCTCATCCCATCTCCACATCCATGGCTCAATGAGCTTTCAGTTGCGCACTGCTCTGTGTGGTCGCAACTTTGGAACTCGCTCAAAGAAGAATGAGAATAGGAATGACGGGAAGCGAAAATCCCCTCCTGTGCGGCTCACCTTGTTCAGCTCACACCAAACAATTTTCAAGTACATCTGTCCCCAACTGAGGTATGTACCCACCAAGGCCTGGTCTACTAGTATCAACTGCCCTCCAGACATCCCGCGGGGTGCCTTTGACCCCAGTATCTGCACTACCAGTTCCGCTATAGCTCGAGTATCCAGACTCTCTATGTCACAGATCAATATCGCATTGTCATGCACATAAGCTGTGGCATAACAATGGCGCTCCAATATGTCCTCCATAGACACATCCCTGGGATTCCTCGACTGGGTGTCTGCAATCATACCCAACTGTGGGAACCCCTTCAAAAAGTACACATGAGTGAGTGATACCTCTATCCGCTCACCCTATATCACGAATGCCCCCACATTGGCATCCCATAACTCAACCAATTTGTTCACCAATAAATTCCTTGAACACATTGGGGGCACACAGGAAAACATCAGTAACCAGCAACAGGCCAAAGTATCTTGGACATCCTCATTGTCCATGATTTCATCCAATATCCTACCGAGCTCTCGCTCCCGCCATCTCATCCTCGGCATCCTGCACACACATAAAAAGGGCCTCATTAATTAAATATGGGTAAAAACATGCTTTTCACAGCGCACATTTTTGCCACTCAGGTTCTCCCTAGCACATGATTTTCCCCTTGAAACTCGCGCTCCTTGAACGCCCCTATAGGGCCCACAGTCACGCTTGGAGCACACTTTTCTCAGCAAAATTCATGCTCTAGAGCATGGCTATGCATCCCAGAGTCTTTCCCCAACTATGCGATTGTATGGCTCATAGCCGCACCCTAGGCACGCCATTTCCCTCGAAAAAATTCACTCTGACACTATGGTGCCCTAGCCGTGCTTTCCATGGCTCCCCGGAGGACCAAATCCAAACCAAAAAGCATGAAAACCACCATAAATCACTTAAAGACTTACCTACAAGTCACATAACTTGTTTCCAACAAACAGATTGAGAGAAATCAAAATTTCCTCTTCTGGGCCCCTCCACACTCCTCCCAATTTGCATATTGAAAATGACATGTCGAGGTGGGCTCCCTTGTTATTTATAGCCATTTTCCCCTTTTTTGTTTTGACCATTCTGGAGTCATCAAAACTCTGGTTTCTGTGTCGTTTGCACCACCGGATTTAGAATTCAGTTCCTGTGATGATGCTTGAGATCATTTCTCGATCTCACTTAATCTTTTTTCGATCATTTTTTCCACACCCCTTACCACCTTGATTTGCATGCCACACAGGACGTAGTCATTTTTTTCCCAACCTTGACCATTTTGTCTATTGCATCCTATTCAGGAGCCCTTCGCTCCATCCATACTACAATTATTGCATTATTTTTCCACCATTCATCTAGCTGCAAGGAGGCCCTAACAGTGTTCCCCCCTCACATTCTTTCTTGGTTCTCATATTTGTCCCTTGATTGAACACTTCCTCCTTTCTTGTCTTTTACATCTGTTCGATATAATTTTATCCCTTTTTCGGGCCCAACAGCTCCTTTTATGAAAAAGGAACTCATGGAGTTTCTCTTAAGCTCTTTTTCCCACTCCTTCAAGAATGAAAATATTATTGAGAAATCTTGCTTCCTTTCATGCTTGTTAAAGTATCCGAAAGGGAATCTATCTGGTATAAGTTTAACCGTTTTCTGGACTTGGTAAATTAATTACGAAAAAGGAATACTCTAGCCACATCGGCTAGAAGAGTTCTCCATTGCATACTTTTATGCTTTTTTGGTCTTTGGGAACTAACACAGGAAAAAGAACCCTTTCAGAGTCTTCTTATAACTTTCAGGCTCCTTAAAATTGAAAGCACCCACGAGCATGCACCATCCTGGGCTCACACTAATCCACACCATGGTATCATCTCAATCACACTTCTATCCCTTCTTTGAGCTCCTTAAACCATGAATAAGGCCCAAATGGTGCCTCTCGGTGCCACGAGAGATCACATCTAGTCCCCACATTATGGCAGCATCCCCATCATGGTCACCTTTGTATAGATTATTCTGTGATGTGTCACCCTTGGAGTCTCCTGATCTCACTCATCAATTCCCCCCTTGAGTCTCCCCCATTTCATCCAACAGTCATTTATCCCCTAAACTATGATCCCCTTCCCTGAAGTCAGTTTCATATGATGCCTGGTCAATCCTGTCATCATACTCTGAACAAAGGAAGTTTGAGTCCTCCCACTCTATGACCCCCGTATCCCCCCATTGTGTTAGTATCACATCCAGTACTATCACCTCTTCATTGTACATCTCACACTCTTATCAAGGAAACATTATTTCCTTGGTAGTTATTGGTCTCCCTCTGTCGAAACCAGCACATATATTCCAGAGGATAGACCTGTAGGTCGTTGTACCTTGGAATCATTTCCATCAATGGTGATTTCCTATGGACCATCTAAGAGGATTCCTCAGTGCCTCTTAAATTGGTTGTTTCTCACGTGCTCTACTTCATCTCCATCATCGCACCGTTGAGATTCATATAGGGTATTGGTCCTTCAGTTATTGGTCAAAGACCATCGATGTCCCTTGGCTCTAGCACATTGGTGAGTCTATTTGGAACCCCCCAGTTTTTTTTCCCATGGATATCTGAGCTGTGTTGGCGATATTATTTAGAATTCCTTCAACTATATGCTTCCTAGAGTGTCTAGTTTAGATGCAGTTCAGTGTACCTTTGATATTTCGACTCTCAGTCGTTGAGTCCATACATTTGTTGGACACATTCATATCTAGTAGAGCATCAATTATTATGGTACCGTTATCAGGATGGATGGCATTGGTTCCATTTCCATCCCTTCAGATCAGTCATGGTTGGACCATGAGTATGTCCCAGATTTGTGTCCCCATATGGAGCATTATGATGTACACAACAGTTCTATATGTATTGTTCAGGTCCCCTTTGGGTCTCGTTATTTTGTATATCTTGATAGGATCATGGGTATTCCTGCCTCATCCATATATTTGAGATCATTCCTCATCCATTATTGAGGTTATGTATTTCCAGTTTTATCTCTTGCAGTTTGTATGGAGCACGTGTTCCAGTCTCCAACTAGTTTATTCTCTCCACCATCACAATGCTCACACCCCTAGAAAAAGTCGGTACCTATGATGTCTATCAACCATACAATGAGCTCATGCCCTCACAAAATCAAGGAGCAATATGTTAACACCCAAAAATTGTTCATTGGCTCATCTCCCTAGTCACATAACGCAGTTACCCCTTTTTCATACATTTTTAGCCTCCAAAACCCACCAGAACCCTAAATTGGTAACCAAATGGGAAAAAAATCATTATTTCCCTAAACAATTACTAAATTCCTTCAAAACAGTTTAAAATCTCACAAAAAGGGTCCAAATCCCCCCCCAAAAAAGAAAAAGGATAAAATGTCAAAATAAAATAAAAAAAGAGGGAAAACATCAAATAGCATTGGCCAATACCACTGGTTTCCCAAAACCATGGGTCAATACTCCACCACCCAAAATTGCTATCAAAAGGTGATGGAGGCCCCCCATTTCATCCATGATCACTCTTCATACCCTTATGATGCAAAAATTCATGTTGAACTTGAGCCTATCACCCTCAGCTTTCGTTCCCCATTCAGTTGAGTCTTGGCCACTTATTGAGCATTTGGAGAAGAGCAAGGAAGTATGGAGACCCAACGCACTACTCGTCATATAGATGCAAGGGCCCCCATCACCTCATCTTCTGGGGTAACCCTTATTGTAAACCCTTGTTTGCAACATAATACAAAATATACTTTATGAGTTCCAATCTATTTGTTGTTTTTACTGCAGTAATTAGTTAGATTTATTTTCTATTATTATTTGCACTCACACATATCGTTTATTTATATTTTATCCATTTTTATGAACTACTACTAAGGGTTCCATAATCCTTAGTAGGTTTTATTTAGCACGAGTTGGTGTGAAAACACTAGCTACAAGGGGTGTTAGGAGATTGGGGCTAAGGAAGAGTTAGGGGGAGAGAGAAATATAGGGGGTTAGAGAGAGAGAGAGAGAGGGGTGGCAAGGGGTAGAGAGAGAAAAAGAAGGCTATAGGTTTGGGGATGAGAAGGGGGATTAGGGAGAAAGGGGGATATAAGTGAGGAGTATGGGTGTTTAGGTTAGAGAGAGAGAGAGAGAGAGAGAGAGAGAGAGAGAGAGAGGTTTGGGGATGAGAAGGGTGATTAGGGAGAAAGGGGTGTATAGGTGAGGAACATGAGTGTTTGGGTTAGAAAAAGAGAGAGAGAGAGAGAGGTAAATGGAGAGACATTAGGGGGTGGTAAGGGGTTAGAGGTAGAGACAGAGGGGGATTGTTAAGGGGTTAGAGGTAGAGACAGAGGGGGGTGTTAGGATGTTGAGGGTAAGTGATATTTAGGGGGCGAGAGAGATATAGGGGGTTAGTAAAAGTTAGAGAGAGAGAGAGAGAGAGAGAGAGAGAGATTGGGGGTGAAAAGGGGTAGAGAGAGAGAGAGAGAGATTGGGGGGTGGAAAGGGGTGGAGAGAGAGAGAGAGAGAGAGAGAGTTATGGGTTTGGGTATGAGAAGGGTGATTAGGGAGAAAGGGGGGTATAGGTGACGATCATGAGTTTTTGGGTTAGAGAGAGAGAGAGGTAAAGGGAGAGACTTCAGGGGGTGGTAAGGGGCTAGATGTAGAGACAGAGGGGGATTACCCCCTCCTCTCCATGCAGGGGAAAAAGAGTGTGAGAGAAGGGGTTAGTAAGGGTTAGGGAAAGGAGGGGAGAGAGTGAGATAGGGGTATTGTGGGATCGTTAAGGGGTTATAGGTAGTGATGGAGGGGGATTGTTAAGGGGTTAGAGGTAGAGACAGAGGGGGGTGTTAGGATATTGGGGGTAAGTGGAGCAAGGGAGAACGAGTGAGAGGACGAGTTAGTAAGGTTTAGGTAGTGGAGGGGAGAGAGAGAGAGAGAGAGGAGGAGGGGGGTCAGTGGTAGGGGAAGGCATATGGATGCATGTGTGTGTGTGTGTGAGAGAGAGAGAAGGGGTGCTAGTGGGTTGGGGGGGTGTTTTATATCAAAGTGGGGGTCTTTGGGAGTTGTAGGGGGGTGTATTAGTGGGTTTGGGAGGTTAGGAGCATAGGTAAACATAATGCATACATGTTTCTATTAACACAAATGAGCAAGTGTTTTAGATGAACATAATGTGCACACATTTTATGTTCACTAAAACGCATACGCGATATGGAATTCCACATATCTTCCACGATATTTAACATTACAATTTTGTCTCAATATTTAACATTACACTTTTATTACTAATTTAACCTTACAACTATATTGTTTGGTTTGGTGAAAAATATATTCAAAGGAATTGGGGGGTGGTAAGGTCTTAGAGATAGACTGAGAGGGGGGTTTTTATAGGGTTAGAGGTAGAGACATAGGGGGGTTTGTAAGAGTTAGAGAGAGGGGTTATAGGTTAGGAGCTAGTAAGGGTTACATAAAGGAGGAAGAGAGAGTTGTAGGGGGGTGGGGGTTATGTTGTATTTTAAAATTTGTTTCCCACCCTTTTCCCTTTTCGTGGATTTTTGCAAACGACATTTTTTGGAGGGAGTTATCTTGCCCTTCAAGTGATAAATTCCGCAGCCATTTTTCATCGGATTGTGTGCATCAAATTAGAAAAATTACGTTCTTTCAAAGCATGGGAAGCAACACAAAGATTGACGTTTGGGGGAAATAGATCTGGAATATCTACTACATCAAGGTGTCTTCAAAAGAATGGAACCAAATCATTAACTGAATACATCAAACCACCCGCACAATGTTGTAATGTAAGGTAATATTCAAAAAGGGTTTAAAATCCGATAGTAGTTGAGTGATTCATTTCCATTAACTTGGTCCAGTTAATTGTGGATGCAGGCATAAAAAACTTTGGAGAGCCTCGTTCCCTATTGATATTCCCACATTCAGCTACAAGGAGAATAAATTCTGGTGTAGATGGAAACATATGATACACTTTCCAAATATGTGTTGTTGGAAGAACCTACATACTTCAACAAAGGAGCATTTTGCAGGTGACTTGAAAGTCCCTTTCAATCTTCAACAAATAAATAAAAAAGTTCAATGTATATATTTTTAGGTAGGCCTTTCAACCAACCAGATGACCGAATACAGAGAGAAGACCATTAATGTGGAAACAAAACCACAGAATCCTCTCAACCACCATATTTCCTCCTGTAAGTCATTCTCCAAATGGAAAAGCTAATGTAATAGCCCATTTTTTGAGAACTTTCCTCTAGTCAACCCTACACTCGTCTTCCACAGGAGGTCGCTGCCTCCACATGTAATAACTACATTGTGTCATTGTAAATTGATATTCTTCTGCTAAGAAATGAAGAATTAAGGATTCATTATCATTGCAACAAGAAGTTCTAAGGTCAATTTCTCGTAAAACATAGATTGTATAAATCCTATTAAGATCCATATGTTCTAGCTCATGAACTGAGAGCTTATTTATATTAGACATAAATAAAAGAACTTTAGGATGAATACTAGAGAGCTGTTGCTTTACAACTTCAACCTTGTTAGGGAGTACGAGTAGAACTATAATAATATTGGGAAGATGACATACATAAATTTCTTCGAGTTGTGTTGTGCATGGCCTATCTTCTATTTATTCCTGAATAGTATATCAAATATTAACATCGAGGGGGGTTCATTGAATCTTATCCTAAATCCCTTTCTGATAATGCAAGGATGGCTTGCAACTAGAAAACGCTCTTAAATCCAATACCTGCAATGAAAATAATAATTTTCCATTCAAAACAGGAAAGAAAATCAGAGGGTTATATATTGGCACTAATATATAATTTAAGAAAAAGGTCGACACACATATTGTTATGGTTTTATTTTAAAATTTGTTTCCCACCCTTATCCCATTTCGTGGATTTGTGCTGATGACATTGTTTGGAGGGAGTTATCCCACCCTTTCGGTGATAAATTCTGCAACCATTTTCCATTGGTTGTGGCAATCAAATTAGAAAAAATACGACATTTATTTCCTTATGGTTATCCCCTTGAAGTAATAGATTGGTGATATGTGACGCCCTAGGTTTGCTATATTTGGAATCTGTGGAATACCCCCCTTTCAGTTTACTTCTAACCCCAAGTTAACACCCACCAATGTATCTCCCTTCACCTGTCTCTCTCTCTATTTCTATCTAACCCATTAACACCCCCCCCCCTTTCTCTACCTCTATCCCTTACCACCCCCCACCCCCTTTTCTCCACCTCTAGTCCCTTACCACCTCCCAGCCCCTTTTTTCTACCTCCAACCCCTTACCACCAATGATTATTCTTAATTTTATAATCAGCGCAAAATAAAATTATAATCCTCCTTCGGATTTTTTTTATATTGTTACAAAACACGCACGCGTTATGTAACTACAAAATGCGCACGCGTTATGTAACTACAAAATGCGCACGCGTTCTGTAAATATAAGACATGTGCACGTTGTGTTTTAGTGGGATTTAAAATTTAAATTTAAACAAAACACGAGCGTGTTACTTAACACTATGCCTGAACCTCCACACAAGCTAGTGTGGCATTCTTATGCCTATGTGTCTGCTTTGGACTTTGCTTCGGATTTACCATGCCTTTGCCTTGGAATATGATATACCATGGCTATTTGAGCATTATATCCAATTTTTTAAGTGTGCCTGTGTTTAGCCGTTGGTTACAGTATGCTAAACACCATAACTTTTTATGAAATTTTAGACGCAGTTAGCATTTTTTCTGCAGACTCCAAATATGTAATTTTAAAAAATAATATATATATTTTTCTTATTTTTCTTGTGTCATGACTCCTTAACTCAAAAACACATTTTTAGTGTTTTTTCCAGAACTCTTCCATTTCTCAACCATTTTGAAAAAAAACTGTATGATGCACTAAGGACATCGACCTCTATGTGATATAAAAAAATTATTTCAAAATAGTTGCATTAAGACCTTCAAAGTATCACCCACAATTGGCATATTGTTTTCGAGGTTTTACCACTTAGATAATTAAATTTTTATTTTTATTTTTTGGAAAAAGTAGTGGTGCACTAGTAATACTTGTTCTCTATATGTATACCAGTTTTCATAAGTTGATTCCATTGTTTAGGCACTCAAAGGATACACCCACAAAACATATACCTTATAATTTGCCCAAAAAATAAAAAGGGCCTATTACAAATGATCAAACTTCGGATAGTTAAAAACATTTTCGATAGAAAAAAATAATATATTCGGAAACATCATTTAATTTCCTATGTTTCATCTTTTTTAATCATCACAAGATTCAATGTGTATGTGTCTCAAAAAATCCATGTAAGTTGATGGATGTCTCAGATTTTTCAGTTTTCTATTGCATCTAATGTGTCAAAAGAGACCCTCATTAGTTTGCACACACCCTCATGTTCCACTTCCATATGATTCATGTTCCCTTGTGATCATGATAATTATTTCCTATTAAATATAATTTAGCATTTAATGATAGATAAGGTGATAAACATGATTATTGTTTCCTACATTATGTTGTTGAGATAATAAATATCCAAGAAAAATGATCATACTCTGCATCATATAGTTCATTCTATCCTTGTGATCATGTAATGTTCTTATATTAAATGAGCATAATAATTGAATATTAAATGAGCGTGATAGCGTGTGTTTTTATATCCAAATTTCTAGTATTTATCATGAATTGAATGATGGTTAGTCAAAGCAATGAGATTTAGTGATGATCATGAGGACATCTTTTATTGTGATATGAGATGGTTTATGGTAACCTATGTTTCTTGAATTTCATGGTACATATGATGTGATGCAGTAATTGCACTTGGTTTGTATGATATGATCATGAAATGACTTGATTATTGATATTACATGGTCATCAATTATTGTATGGGGACTTCTTTTGTGATGAATAATGACTAACTATGTGATTGTGAGTGGAAGTGTTACAGGAATTCCACTATGGATCCTTCGAGGCTAGGTCATTCTAGAAACCATGATCTCGTGGGATCCCATAACCAAGAGAGAGTATGGGATGGGGATCAACTCACTCGGTAATACATTTCCAACAGTTCCTTTGCTTTATATAGTTGTCTAAAGTCCATGTCTTGAGGTATTTCATTGAGGGGGGGGGTATATGGAGAATGGCTTTCGATGTCTGGGGTTGATTTCCATATGGGTGTTGTGGAGGGAGTTTAGGGATAACCTTACGAGATGAGTGGTGTGCATGGTTTAGTGCACTGAACCATATGCTTGGTACCCTCTAGATGAGTCCTTAAGGCCATAGATCCCAACTAAGGCTGAAAGGCCTTAAGCTTTAGACTGATGCCAAAAGTTGAGGATATGGCGAGAGTTATACTTGCACCTCATTAGATATATGATGAGACTTTTGATGCCTGCTACGGTCACACCATGACAGGTGACCCTTATACTAGTTGCAATAGAGGACATGTGCCATGGTGAGAAGGACCATCTAGAGTATTGGGAGTGTTTGGAGGCTGATCAGATGGTATGATTCTGGGAGAGGGTGTGTAAGGGAGGAAATAGAACTATTTTGGTTAGGAGGATTATAATAGTAGATTTAGGATTAAGTTCCCTGAAGTGGGGGATTATGTAATGCCCCTTCATCACTTATTTCATTAGTGTTAGGGGGCATGTCGGCGTTATAGCTTTGGCATGTGACATATTTTTTATGGCTACATGAGTGGTTCCTATCCTTCCACAATAGTATTAGACTATGTAGGGTCATATAATCATATTTTAAGGGCATGCGATTCATAAGAATATAAATTAAGCTAAATTAATCATGGTTTAGGTTAAGAAGGGGTTGAAAAAGGAAATTAATAAAATATATAATTATGATCTATTTATCTATTTCGTGGAATTTTGCATTGGAATTATTGCATGTGGTCATGTCTCCATCATAGGGTGCTTGTAAAAGATTAAATCGGAGGAAGGAGAAGGTGAACGGATCTTCTTCCTTCCTTTTCCTCTTCCTCATTAGTCTTCGATGTTTGGAGGAAAGGGAGGCTTTGATGTTGTGGGTAGATTTATGATGATGTTAGTGTTAAATGGCTTGGTATTTATGAGTGAGGTCTTGGGGTATCTTAGTCTATGAATGAGGGTTTGGTTGGGAGGAGAGAGACCCCCCAATTATTGTTTCCCTTGGTTTCTTGTAGTGGTCCACTCCTTCTACTTTGGTCAACCGGTCATTGGTGCAATTGTAAGTCTTTCTCTTAGGTTTAGGTATGTATTCATGTTTGTCCTTGACATTATTTATAATTTGGAATATTAAAAGATCTTATTTGGGTCTCTTGTAATTATCCATTTACGTTTACACTTGTTGGTAGTTTCATTCCATCAAATTGCGAATCTGTCGTGAATATTCAATTCTCTGTAATTATTTGTTTTTGCTACTATTGCATAATTTCTTAGGGGTTGGTATAATAATTTAAAATAGGGAGTTACAGTTAGGGATATGCAATGATATCCCTAAGGTTTTTTTAAAATCTAGTTACTAATTTATTATAGGTCCATCTCGAAGGAAAAGTAAAACCCTAGGGGTTTGAGAAATTTTAGGTCAAATCCAAGGTCATTGGGAGGATCCTAGTGGGTTTGAGGCTAAGGAATTTTCTGGTTCACCTTCACTGTGGTAAATTTCAGTGTTGAAGCATTAAAAATCTCCAAATCACACCTTTCATCCATCAAAGCAAGTGTGCCCTATGGGGGGTAGGTGTACCCGTCTGTGTTGATCGTCGAGAGGTAAAGTTTGCATGTTTTTGACAATTAGTTTGAGAGATATCTCATTTTTTCTATTGCTCATTTTTACTACAAACAATTGTAGAAGTGAGGTACATTATAATAATTTGTCATAGCCTTTCATAGTTAAGGGTTTCTCATAGACATATTGCATTGGCTCCATTAGGCACTAGTTTACTAATAGTGGGAAGGTTTTATAGGGATATAAGTAATTGTTATTGTGTCTCCTATAGATATATCCTTATCGTGTTTTGGGGACTCGGCTCTTGTTTCCCAAGAGCCGGGATCTAAAGAGGAAGGGGGCTACATTGAGGTAACAATGGGTGTACTTCCTATAAAGGTTGTCAATCATAACACTATGTCCATATATTTCAACTAGGTCCACATACTTGAATTGGGTCCACTTATCTTCGATCATGGAAGAGTGCTAGTTTTTAAGGTAATAGGTACTATTCGCAAAATGTGATAGAGCGCTTGGAGCATTTCTGTATGGAAATTATTCGTGTGTGTGTGTGTGTGTTCTTTGGAAATAATCCATGAGATATTTCAAGCTTAAAATTATTCATATTCCTTTATTAAAGTTATAAATATTAGTCTTCAAGGATTTTTCTTCCCAACTAAAGCTAGAGAAAGGAAAAAGTTGAATTGCTATGAAAATATATATGAGTGAAATTGGCATATCAAGTGTAGCTATATTGCAAGTAGGAACTTGAGTTATAATGAAGAAATTCCAACAAGGAATAAGAAATAAGAGATGGAATTGGAGATCTCGTTCCAGTAGTTACAATTTGATTTCGAAGAATGATTTGTTTTTGAGTCCCATGCTGCAAATATTGTTTACTGGATAACCTCTATGTTCGGATATCTTATCCAGATATAGACACCGATTGAGATAGCTTATGAAGATACAAACATTTTAAGAATATTATTTATGACTTATTGTATTGCTTTGCAAAAAAAACCTTATGGTTTTCGTTAACCTCCACCAAACTCATTTCTTCACCAAAGATCAAATGAAAAAAAAAACCTATTTCAGTTTCAGTTCGGAAGTCACAAGGAGTGTTTGAAAATGGAATTTCCTAAAGTAGATTTTGCTAAAAAAACAAAAAAGTGATTGAAAGAATGAAATAGTTGCATCTTATATTATTATGGTTGAACATACACAATGGATATAATGTTTAAAGGTACACAGTAAAGTGATAATAGACCTAGAGAGGGAAATTCATAAAGAAATATTTTCTTGGTAATCAGATTAAAGGTGCTCCTTCACATTCATAACTAGAAATAATTTAAAAAAAACAAAGTACTCAACATGTGCTCTATGTTTTTTTTGGCCCTAAAGTTGCGAGGTTTTGATTTGTGATCGATTTGAAAGAGGAAATTTTAAAGTATATAAAAGTGTGACAAAGTTTTGGATAACATGCGATCATTTGATTAGGTCTTATTAAATATCCATGTTAGCATTATCAATTCACAACGTATTTTCCACAGTGTTAATATAAGTGTTAAAAGGCCACGCCTTTCTTTGATGAATTGATATAAAAAAAACAAAGTACTCAACATGTGCTCTATGTTTTTTTTGGCCTTAAAGTTGCGAGGTTTTGATTTGTGATCGATTTGAAAGAGGAAATTTTAAAGTATATAAAAGTGTGACAAAGTTTTGGATAACATGCGATCATTTGATTAGGTCTTATTAAATATCCATGTTAACATTATCAATTCACTACGTATTTTCCACAGTGTTAATATAAGTGTTAAAAGGCCACGCCTTTCTTTGATGAATTGATATAAATTGACAACCGATGTGGATGTTAAAGTAAAATCAAATGGAAGCTTTGATCCATATGTGCGTTGGTCGCCGTAATTACTAAAGTGATCATAATCCATTTAAAGTTTGATTTGCCTCGAGATTCTTTGTGAAGTGGTGTGTCCTTTAAAACTTCCTATGTGGATGTCACTTAAATCAAGGAGCCACCAGTTCATTCCCATGCCATTGTTTTCACATGATCTCACCCAAATCCATTTACATTGAAATTGAATGCACTAAATTGAAATTGATTTGGGTTGTTATCAAGGGTTTTGGTTTTGGTGCAGTTGGAATGATTACGGATAAAGTCTTGGTTTTCTAAACACTCTCATTGCTAAAAACAACTCTAGAAGCTAAAAAGGAGAATTGCAGCGATTTCAACAAAATAGTTGGGTGATTGAAACTCGCCTACAAATCTGTCTCCACACGAGGAACACTACAATTTCGTTTTGGCCCAATTTAAATCATCAATAATCACTTAGCAACAAAGGATAGAAAGATATCTATGTCGTAAAAGTGATACCAACTTATTGCATAGAAGAAATTAGTTCAAAGCCCAATGGATTGCAAAATTCTCAAAGTGCTATATAATGGCCTTACCTGCTACGGGCCTAGGATTTTCTATCTATCTCGAGCGTCCCATAGTGTCTGAAAGCCTAAACACACGTGGTACTGACATGATCTTGTTAGTTGGGCTTGTTCATCAACCACAAGTATCACCCGAAATATGCCTAACTGAAACCAGCCTCACCAAACCGGCGTCAGACACCATAGATTTGAGCAGAATGTTAAGTGCTCGTTTCACCGTAGATGATGCATCCACCAACCACATTGTCACCCAACCTTAGACAACAAAGTCTGTCATATTACCACCCCCGATCCAACACTTGGACAACTGACAACCTACCAATTTGTGCAACACATGCTCAGCGAGTATCAATCTTTGAGGATGCCTTTAGGGTGTTGTCCTTGCAATCTAGCCATGTCCAACTACATGCTAACATATTGATGTGTCCCCGTGGCATCCATCAACACATATTGTTCTAACCAAGTGTTATGCTACACATGCGGGGTATTCGTCACATCATCCTCCGCCGAGCCTGCTACTTAGAGTCTCGCTGGTTGCCTCATCCTACTCGACTCGACATCATCCTTGGTCCTCCTAGCGATCAAACATGCTAGTACATTGTCCTGTCCGACTAAGGCTACAACCAATAGCCGGCCACCAAGGCTACCAAAATCTTATGAGCGTAGGGTTGTTACATTCTACCCCACTTAAATATGTTGACGTCCTTGTCACGCAGCTCCACCGGTACTTCCAATGAAAAGGGTATTGGTGGTGAAGGGACACATTACCTTTCACAAAAAGGTTAACGATTGTGGAGGAACAAGAGATTGCTAATTACCCACCTAACGAGAGTGATGAAGGAAGGATTAACCCAACTAGATTCACCTTCACCACCTGTAGCATCCTAACTAGAAATACCAACACTGCTCTCCAACATGGGAGATTAAAGCTTGTCACTTTTGGTATGAGGTCTAGGAGGCCCATGTACATTACAATGCTTGTTTCTACATCTTCCATGGGATTGGATAACTAACTCCTTATATGATTATAAGTCACAATTCATGAGGTTGATGATGAAGTGGTCCACAAGCCACTATGAAACACTAATTGTATGGAGCTAGCCGGGTAAACATTTATTTTAAATTGGTTATTGATGTAAGAGTTGGATAATATTTTAGAATCTTCGTTGTTAGAAGTACCGTTGTCGCTGATGCTGGCTATGTTTGAGTTTGGATTTTATACTCATTCTATAAGTGAAATAGGTGATACTATTGTTATTTTTGCTTCTTTTAGTGTTGATGCATAAAAAAATCAAAATAAGAATCAACACAATCAAACAAAATATGCGTACTCGACTGCATAATCAGTTGCTTAATCAAACGTGTGCTTTAACTGACTCTGTTGTTACTCACTACGGTTCTTTCTCTGTCGCTGTTGTAGACTATGGATATTTGGCTCGCTCACGAACATCAACGGAAATTGGATATCGATCACCTTGGAAAACGAGCTCGCTCTCTAACAAGAGGGGATGCAACCTTTGCAACCTGAAGTTCAAGAAGTTCCATTATTTTTCCACCGGAATAAAGCAATGGAACTGAAAAATGGTTGCACATGTACACATGGCCATTATGCAACACCCCAACAACCACAGTGAATGGAAATGTGCAACGTGCCAACAATCAAAGCAAGACACCGGAACATTGACAACGAGACACCGTAACTTAATATGCCAACACATATTAAGAAAAGGAGAATAAGGAAGTAAATATCCATCTCAGCTGGGGTTGTTGGGACTTTGTAATGTCACTTGAAGGCGGGAATCATTTTGTTTATTCAGAAGGAGGATTCGCTGAGTACTTAAAAATGGACACAATTTCTCACAGAGTTATTTTAGAAATGAAGATCGACACAAAAAAATTTCATAGTAATTTGAGAAAGGATGTACATAAAAATTTCTCACATAGTTACTTGAAACATTAGAGTTAATCTGGAATAAAATTTCGATACCAATCTCATATATAAAAAACAAAATTCAGTAATAACATAAATATTCTTTCCTTGCAGGTTCCGTATACCTGTTTCTTTCATGTTTACATATCTATTAATTCCAGAGTATTGATATGAAACAATTTCATGATCGCCAACTACTACAAAGTAGACTTAGGAGAAGATCGATCGTGAGAGTTCCGGAGAAGCCAAAGGCGTAGATTTGAATAATTTTGCAAAAAAAAAAAACTTGCACAAATTATCGCACCCCTCCCTTGCATAGAGGCGTGACAATTTAGGGAGATCAAGTAAAATTTTTTTGGGAATTCTCGCGACCTCCCTATAGGCCAAGGTGCAATAATTCGTGAAGACCCGCGACAATTAGGACAAGTCTTTTTTTTTTTTTCCATGAGAGTGATTGTATTTTACTTTCACGAAGTTATTTTCTTTTACGAGATTCTTTAAGTAAGATTTTTTTACAAAAGTATTTTACAAGGATAGAAGAGATTTTTTTTTTAGAAAAGTCTTTTTTATTTTTAAGGAAGAGAAGAGGAGTATTTTTTAAAAAAGGAAGGAGATTGTTTTAAAAAGGCCAGTGGAAGACTCCGTAGCGTCTATGGCTTCTAACAGCAACAATCAATCTCATATTTCTCCTCTTATAGGGAAAAAGGACTATGATGTCTGGGCCACGAGGATGGCGGTCTATCTCAGGTCAGAAGATGTGTGGAAATATGTCGTGAATGGCTATTTCGAACCAGCTGATGACGCAGCTTTTCAAGCCCTTTCAAATGCAGAAAAGGATGTCCTGTGAGCGCACAGGAAGAAGGATGCAAAGGCACTGCATCTCATAATGAACACTTTGGATAACAACGTATTTCCAAAGATATCAGCTTCATTACATGCCAAAGTAGCATGGGATACCTTGGCGACCAGTTATCAGGGTGCTGGTAAGGTACAAACAGCTACACTCCAAAACTTAAGAAGATATTTTGAATATCTGAAGATGAAAGAATTAGATTCAGTAGATTCTTTCATGACCCAAGTCATGGGGATTGTTAATTAGTTGAATACATATGGTGAAAAGATCGAAGATCAACGGGTGGTTGAAAGGGTTCTGAGATACCTACCCCACAAATTTAATCTGAAAGTTGCAGCGATTGAAGAAGCAAAGGATCTGAGTACTCTCTCTATAGACGAGTTGAACGGATCTCTACTTTCATACGAATCCAGAATCAATAGGAATGACAAGTCCTCTCTGGAGAATGCTTTCAAAGCACATGTCTCATTCTCAAAAGGTAGAGGAAGAGGCAGAGGCAGAGGCAGAGGAGGATCAAGAGGTAGAGGAAGAAGTGGCCAAAGTAATGGAAATGAAGATCAAGATCACCATCATAACCATGAAGGCCGGAACTATGACAAAAAAAGGTGAGATAAATCTAAGATTAAGTGTTATTATTGCAATTTCAAATTTGGGCATTATGCTCATAAATGTAGAAAGAAAAATTCTGATCAAGCAAATCATAATGCTATTGTGACTAATACCTCTGAGGATAAAGAAGTTATGTTATTTCTTACATGTCATGCTGCACACGAAAGCCTAAAGGGACTTTGGCTTTTAGATAGTGGCTGCAGCAACCATATGACAGATGCTAGAGGTCTAATTGCAAACCTAGATGGATCAGTGAGGACAGAGGTCAAAGTTGGCACAGATGAGGTAGTTCCAGTTCTTGGCAAAGGAGTGGTAAAGATTCTGATCAAACAAGGCCAACAAAAGACAATCATAGATGTATATTATGCTCCAGGATTGAAGCATAATTTGATTAGCATTGGAAAACTTACTGAAAAGAATTACAGACTTGTCTTTGATGGATCAGACTGTGAAATTTATGACAAACCTCCAAATAGACAGTTGATCATCAAAATACAAGTGACTAGGAACAGAATGTATCCACTAGTCATGAATTGCAGCAACAAAGTAACCTCTTTTTCTCAAAAATCCACTTGCATGGATGATTATTGGTTATGGCATTTTAGATATGGACATCTTCACTTTCTTGGTCTCAAGTTTTTGTAGTAGAAAGAGATGGTAAAAGGATTACCCCCTATGAATGAGCCTGAATGTAGTTGTGAGTGTTGCATCATTGCAAAGCAACACAGGGATAGCTTTCCTAAAGGTATGTCTCGAAGGGCACATGCACCTCTAGAACTTATTCATACCGATCTGTGTGGTCCAATGTAGAAACAAACAATTGGTGGAAGCTATTATTTTCTTACATTTATTGATGATTTCAGTATAAAAACATGGGTGTATTTCCTTCGTTCAGAAGTCTAAAACTTTTGGCAACTTCAAGGAATTTAGGGCTCTAGTTGAAAAACAGAGTGGTTATCAACTCAAAGTATTGAGATCAGATGGGGGGGGAGAGAATGACTCAAAGGAATTTCATGATTACTGTAAACATCATGGAACCAAGAGGCAATTCACTACAAGATATACACCTCAGCAGAATGGTATTGCAGAACGCAAGAATATAACCATCATGAATATGGCAAGGAGCATGCTGAAAGGAAGAAATTTGTCCCATGAATTTTGGGGAGACGTAGTGGCTTGTGTTGTTCATGTGATGAACAGATCTCCCACCAAAATTGTGAAGAACAAAGTACCAGAGGAAGCATGGATAGGTATGAGTTGTAATGTTTCTCATTTCAGAATATTTGGTTGTGTTGCTTATGCTCATATTCCTAAACAGCTAAGAAAAAATCTAGACGACAGGAGTGAGAAATGTATATTTCTTGGATACGGTAAAGAAACTAAAGCCTACAAGCTGTATAACCCTATTACCAAAAAGGTTATCCTCAGCAGAGATGTTTTGTTCAAGGAGGAGGAGTCGTGGAATAGAACCATAGACAAGGGTGTGGGATCTGCAATACCCCAACCAAAGATGGAGAAGAAGAGGAGCTGATTGGAAAATAGGGTCCAGTAGCATCGTCACCAGTAGCAAAAACTCTAGAAAGAACACCTACAAAATTAGTTCGATGTGAAGCATCAAGTCTGCAATTAGGTAATAAATCTGATCACAATAATAGAAAGACTAGAAGATTGGAAGATATTTATGATGAATTGGATGCAAATACCAATTATGTTTTTATTGCTAGTGAACCTGTGTTTTATGAAGAGGCTGTAAAACAAGAGCATCGGGTAAAAGCTATGGATGAAGAGATAGATTCCATTGAGAGAAATGATACATGGGATCTAGTTGACCTGCAAAGAATAAGAAACCCATTGGTGTGAAGTGGGTCTATAAGACCAAACTCAATGAAAAAGGTGAGATTGATAGGTACAAGGAAAGGTTAGTAGCAAAAGGTTTCTCGCAACAACCAAGAATTGATTTTGGAGAAAATTTTGCACCAGTGGCAAGATTGGATACAGTAAGAGCGGTTCTAGCAATTGCAACCTAGAAAAAATTGAAATTGTATCAGATGGATGTCAAGTCGGCATTCTTGAATGGAATTCTTGAAGAAGAAATTTATGTGGAGCAGCCACATGGGTATGAAATAAAAGAACATGAAGAGAAATTTTACAAGTTGAAGAAAGCTCTATATGGGCTCAAGCAAGCTCCAAGAGCTTGGTACAACAGAAATGATTCTTATCTGATAAAAAATGGTTTTAGCAGAAGCAACAACGAACCAATACTTTACACAAAGGTAAATCAACAAGGACAGATTTTGATAGTTTGTTTATATGTTGATGATATGATTTTTATAGGTGACCTGTCAGTAGATGAGTTCAAGGAAGCTACGAAGAAAGAGTTTGAGATGACAGACATTGGATTGATGAAGTTCTTTCTTGGATTAGAAGTAGAACAATTAGAAAAAGGTATATTTATCTCTCAAAATAAATATGCTAATGAAGTTCTTAAGCGATTTAGAATGCTTAATTGCAAAACGACACCTACACCAGTGGCAACAGGTACAAAGTTGAGCAAAGAAGATGACAGTCCCAATGTAGATCCAACACTGTTTAAGAGACTTGTAGGAAGTCTCATGTATCTCACAGCTACGAGACCAGATATTATGTTTGTTGTAAGCTTGATTTCAAGGTTCATGGAGTCTCCTAAAGACTCTCATTGGCAAGTTGGAAAAACGATCTTACGACATGTTGCAGGGACTTCAAGCTATGGAATTTTATACTCAAGCATTGAGTATGATGTTTTGATAGGTTTCACTGATAGTGATTTTGCAGGAAGTTTGGATAACAGGAAGAGCACTTTCGGTCATGTTTTTCATCTTGGATCAAGGGTGATTTCATGGGCATCCAAGAAGTAGCCCATTGTAACACTTTCATCAACAGAAGCAGAGTATGTAGCAGCAACATCAACGGCATGTCAAGCAGTCTGGTTACGCAGAGTTTTAGAAGGTCTTCAACAGAAACAAGAAGGACCAAACACAGTCTATTGTGACAACAATTCAGCAATCGCTCTATCCAAGAACCATTTTTTTCACCAGAAAAGCAAGCACATTGATACCAGATATAACTTCATAAGAGAACTTGTGAACAATGGTGAAGTTCGTGTTGAGCATTGTAAATCGATTGACCAATTGACTGACATATTCACAAAGCCATTGGCAAAAGAAATTTTTGAAACCCATAGAAATAATTTAGGCATTGTAAAAGCTGCAATAGTCAGCGGTAGTAATTAAGAGGGAGTGTTATAAATATTAATTACTTCAGCTAGCTTTAGCTTTTACTCGAGTTCCTAGTTAGAAGTTCAGTTAATAAATAAAACAACATGCTTTGCATGCATGCACAAGCTAGGTTAGAGTTTTTAGGGTTTCCATAAGTGTTTAAATACACATTACATTTTGGTTTGGATTACATGAGTTGATCTTTGGTTTATGAATAAATATTTAAGAGCCGTAGCTCATTCTGCATTATCTTTTGTTTATTTTTGTCTACAACCTTGAGTTATTCTGCATTATCTTTTGTTTATTTCTATCTCCAACCTTCAGTTTTCAACAACCATGCTAGCTAGTTGCTAGAAATTTCCAAATATCCTTTGCTGTCACAATTTTTGTGCCCACTAAAAGGCTAAAAACCAAACTTAGAGTGCCTCTCCACTGTTTTCAATGTCCAATCCAGTGAAACAATGCCAACTATCATTTGTTGTTATGAATTTTCAGCCACCATGTTTCCAATCCACTATTCAGTGCCAATAGTCACCCTTCAAAATGATTTTTCTTTTTCAATTTGTATAGTGTGTAGGAAGGTTGTTGGAAAATATTAGATGCTCACACATTTAAATATTAGTTTTTAATTTTCTTAGTGGACAAAGTATATACTAGCTTTTCTATTTTTCTTTTTAGCAAATCTTAATTATACAAATCATTAGTAGTATATAAGGTATATATGTCTTAGAAAGTACCTGGGTTATGATTTTAACTAATATAGTTATTTATGAATATAACAAATAAATTATATGTTAAATGTAGAAAAAAAAAATAGTCTACAAATTCTAAAATATAAACAACTATCAATATAATTAGATTATTATAAACAAAAAAAATTCAATAAAAAATCTTACTATTAAAAAATACAAGTTATACATAAAAATATAAGTGTGACACTGCAAAAATGAGCTTATCAAACCAAAAAACCAACTGTCAAATAAAAGTCTCCTATCAGTCCGAATTAATTATGTAGTCTTCCAATGGAAAGCGCTTTCATGTTTTTACATGCAAGGTCATCAAAAAAATAATGCAAACTTTGCTTGAAAATATGTATTTGACTTGAAAATATGTATTTGAAAGACAACCATATTCTGTAAACCACGCTCCTTCAGCTAAAGGAGCTAGTAAAAAAGAGTATTGTCTATGGTTCCAGGTTGGACATTAGCTAGACTAGTTGCCTATGAACCTTTTATTCATTTTATTATAGACTAGTTGCCTATGAACCTTTTTATTCATTTTATTATAAGAACAAAAATCATATTTTGCAGATTGGTTTTACCAATAATCCAATCAATCACAATTTTGGAGTCACTCGTCATTCGTGACCGGCAACTGAACCATTCTTCTCTCAATCGCAAATCTCGTCATCCGTGACCCGCATTTAACTCTGCCCAATTGTTCACACCTTCTACCATACCTGCCTTGAAGATTAATTTACGTCTCTTTTCAAGGAACAATATAAAATCAATCAATACAATATTGTTCACCCTATGGGCTTTGTATAAGCTGATCAATCAATACAATATAAGATCAATCAATACAATATGGGCTTGTGGTCACCCTACTTGGATTCCATATTTTATTTGATGCAGCAATTCAATGGAAACAGTTTCATGTTTTGAAAGTTCATGTCATTTCTTTCTAGACACAAAGCTTAAAGAACTGTGCAAGGTAAAGCTGCATGTTTCTTTAAGGCCTTATCAAGTTAATCTCACCATCTCAAACAACGCTTTAAGTTCTCGTAGTTAGATTTGAATAATCGTTACTAAATATTTAGATTTACTAAATTAAACATAGCAATTATATTTTTATTAAATTCACAAAGTGCTTTGTTATATTTCTAATGACAAGGTCTTTGCTATCATATAGCCTTGGTTTATTATACTTAAGTCGAACCCATTAATAATCTAACCTATTAATAATCTAGTGTAAGAATAATGCATGAGTAAACATCAATAACTACACTGGATGGTGACGTGGATCCCTGTATTTTATAACGTGGATTTGTTTATTGAAAATGAGCTGGGACCGAGATGGAGCCAGAAAAGAGAAGGAGCGTGAGCAAGAAAGATTGGGAACCACGTCCACTAATTAAGTCATCACACTTTCTCCTTTTGATGCATTATAACTCTCTCTATTGGATTTTATTTATACCTTCCAATATTCATTACATGCACCGAAATTTAGTAATAACATAAATATTCATTCCATGCAGGTTTAGTATATCTGTTTCTTTCATATAAATATGGAAATGGAAAATGAGTATAGGTAGATTATTCGTCTATCAACTTTACTTTGAATTCTATAGTATGTCCATCCATGTAGTTCATGCATATATCTTAGAATTCTTAGAATTTGGGATAAACTATTTTTATATTTTTTATAATTGAAAATTAGAATTTGAGGTGAATTATCATTTATGGTTTTTATAGATTGAAAATTGGGTGATAAGATATTCAAAATTCAAAATAAAAATTTATAAAATATATATATATATATATATATATATAAAATAACTGTAACTTATGCATGGATAATTGATAGCTAATGCATATATAATAGATAAGATACTAGATAGACAACCCATTTAAATAAATAAAGTAACAAGCAGCTAAGGCATGAAGAACTATAGTTGATTATAATTAAGCATCGAGAACAAGTAATACATAACTTCTTCATAACACTTAACTTATGACTCATTGCACTTAACTTATAACCTATTTACGGACCACAAGTTAAGAGGCCAGTACTAGTAAAACTTATATAATATTGTGAGGAAATATGATAAAGAAACAAATAGAATTTAACTAAAAGCCCACTTATGTTTCTTTACTCATCACTAACTTGCTCTCAGTTTTCTGTAACTTTCGTTAACCTTCTTTCATTTCAGTTTCTTGTGGTTTACATATTTATTAATTGCAGAGTAATGATATGAAACAATTTCATGACATCCAAATACCAGAGAGGAGACTGCAGAGTATTAAGAATGTTTATGAGTTTATTATTGACAACACAGAAGGCTACGGAAACTCAGAAGAAGTTGCGCGGGACAACTTTAAATTACAAAAGAAATAATTATAGAGAAACGGGACGACTAATCGTATTCAAATCTCCAAGGTTGTTGCAGATACGACCATCCCCACAGAGCCTTCCTCATCACCGCTAACTTGAATCCACGCAGCGGTTGACGGGTTAAACAGGTAAGAGATCATCTGCTTCTCGGGAATGGAACGACCGGTTGACGTACTTACAAAAATGCAGTCGTGCCACTCCGTAGCACACGTTATGAAGTAATTCCCTTGGGGAAGAGAAGCCACAGGAGTCCAAACGTTGTTCTCACGATCACACTTCATAACATGGTGTTCACTGAACAGGTACAATTGGCCAGAAGAAGAAGCCGCCCCACAACTATTCCATAGATCGTCGTCGAAATTCCGAAGATCGTCGCCGAAATTCCATAGATCGTCGTCGAAATTCCACATATCTTCCCACGTCCCCGCACTCGGATTGAAAACTTCTGCACTTACATAGAATTTGCTAATCACCATGAATTTACCTTCCATAAAAATACCGTGGCATCCTGGGCCGTGATGTTCTATCATAGGAGGCAGAATTTCCCACTTGTCTTCCTCCACGTTATATGTTTCTGCAGCAGACAGACAGTTCAAACTTTCATCTATCCCGCCAGCCACGTAGACAAGTCCACTGGAAGTAGAGACAGAGCAGGCAAAGAAGGATCGAGGTGTGGGCATGTCAGCTCCGCGGCTCCATCTCGCCGATTCAAAGTCATAAATGTATACACTCTTCATAGTATACACTCCGGTTATGAGGACCAGCTTCCGATTCAAAGCAACGCACTGAGACATTATTGATATTCCAGGAAAGTGGGGATCATCAATGGTAGGCAGCCTTTGGCAAGTGCCATGCAAAGGGTCATATATCGTTATTACCAAATTATCGCCAACGACCTTCAGATCTTTGTGAATCAAGCATATGAGCTGCTCGCTATTCCCAGATGTATTTCTGTCCCCATAGAACTGAGGACTACTGACCATACCCTCCCAGCTTCTGCACACAGCTTTCAGGTTATCGTGTGATGTGTAGGGCACTCCCAGCAAGCACTTTCGAACCAGATCGTTCGGCAGTAACTCCATTGATGCACTTCAAATACACTTATTTCGTGACCGAGTTTTACCCAAAGCATTCCACCGATCTTAAACTAAAGCGAACCATGCATTTGAAAATGTAAAGGTAAAGGTATATATAATGTGTAGACTTGGCTCATCATCGGTAACAACCTAATTTTAAGCCGAAGAAAAAGGAATATAATGTGTAGACTTGGCTCATCATCGGTAACAACCTAATTTTAAGCCGAAGAAAAAGGAATATAGTTGTATCCTCAAGAAATGGTATGAATTTAATTCACAAACCTCAAAAAATATTAGTTTTTTTTCATAACATATTTTTAATATAAATTTTATTTGTTAATATCTAAATATTTATTATTACACTTACTTAACTTGTAGTTAATTAACCATGATAGATTATAAGTCGAGTGTTATGAACAAGTTATTTTTTACTTGTTCTTCGTTATTTTTAATAATTGTTTATAATGAATTTTGAATGATGACTATGTACATTTATCCCATCCTCCTTCAATTTAGGAAAGATGGTAATCCACCCCAAATTCTAAGATATACACACCTATCGATATAAACATAAAATTATTTTGTTATATATTTTGATATCTAAATATTCAATAAAATTATATTCATTAATACTTTGGTTGGGTAATGCTTAAAGTAATATGGGTCATCTTTTCACCTTAGGTAATCACTCCACTTTTACTCTTCCTTATTTATGGAAAAAATTGTATTATTTAAATTATTTAAAAATGTTATAAAAATATTATTTAAATGACTTAAGATCTTAACAAATTTTTTATTTAAGTTATTTAATTATATTAAATGATATTAATTAGTGGAGTTTTAATTTATTAAAATAAATTGTAAATAAAACTAAAATAAATTGAGTTGAGTTTATCCAAGTGGATAAACATTAATTAGAAGGTGATTAATATATTGTGATCCCTTATTCCCAAGGGGACTTACTAAGTAGGAAATATTAATAGCATGTGAATTAGTATTGCATGATTTAATATTCAAAAATATGGGAGCAATACATTTCCTAGTATATGTTTTAAACTTTATTGTGGGTCTTGGTTGAAATCCAAATTTGGAAGTGTTTAAATTGTGTTTCTGAATCCATAAATAGATTCAACACCCTCAAATACACAATGACACCCAAATTATGCAATTTCGATAACTAATATATGAAATTCTAAGATTTTTTAAAATACACAATGGCACCCAAATTAATACTAAAAATATGCTCGAAAAAAGTTGAAAACGGTTGAATATTTAAGCTACAACTATAAGAATCAAGGGGGATATTTAACATATTAAAAGCATATAGATATCAGGGGTGTTTATAATGTTTGAATTTGGTGTGAATCCAATTGTGTATGCTGTGTGAATTAAGTGATGATTGAATAGGTATAATTTATGACTGAATGTGGTGTAAAGTACGAATATGTATGAATTTGACACGTGTCTAGGGAGTTGCTCACCATATTGAAATATGCTTTTACTAAGATTCTTATATTTCACCCTACAAGGTTTATAGGGGTGATAAGAGTTGTGCTATATATGAGTTTAATCATTGAGCCTTATTTTAAGAGGGTTTTCTTTCATTTTAAGATTTATCTAATTGATCAAAATTTAAAAAATCGTTTAATCTTATTGATAAAAAATAATTTAGTTGATAAGTGAAGAAAAACAATTTTTTTAGTAGTTTTTTTTCTTTCTCACCCATTTTTCATTTTTTCAAAATTGGGATAATCTTGTCTTAGAATGGACCAATACCCTTAAGCACAAAGTTCTTTGCTAAAGTTAACATTACTTAAAACTTACTCCCATAAGAATTAAAACTATCATTTGCTGTTATGAATTTTCAGCCACCATGTTTCCAATCCACTATTCAGTGCCAATAGTCACCCTTCGAAATGATTTTTCTTTTTCAATTTGTATAGTGTGTAGGAAGGTTGTTGGAAAATATTAGATGCTCACACATTTAAATATTAGTTTTTAATTTTTTTAGTGGACAAAGTATATACTAGCTTTTCTATTTTTCTTTTTAGCAAATTTTAATTATACAAGTCAGTAGTAGTATATAAGGTATATATGTCTTAGAAAGTAGCTGTGTTATGATTTTAACTAATATAGTTATTTATGAATATAACAAATAAATTATATGTTAAATGTAGAAAAAAAAATAATAGTCTACTCCAAATTCTAAAATATAAACAACTATCAATATAATTAGATTATTATAAATAAAAAAATTCAATAAAAAATCTTACTATTCAAAAATACAAAGTATACATAAAATATAAATGTGACACTGCAAAAATGAGCTTATCAAACCAAACCAAAAAACCAACTGTCAAATAAAAGTCTCTTATCAGTCCGAATTAATTATGTAGTCTTCCAATGGAAAGCGCTTTCATGTTTTTACATGCAAGGTCATCAAAAAAAATAATGCAAACTTTGCTTGAAAATATGTATTTGAAAGACAACCATATTCTGTAAACCACGCTCCTTCAGCTAAAGGAGCTAGTAAAAAAGAGTATTGTCTATGGTTCCAGGTTGGACTTTAGCTAGACTAGTTGCCTATGAACCTTTTATTCATTTTATTATAGACTAGTTGCCTATGAACCTTTTTATTCATTTTATTATAAGAAAAAAAATCATATTTTGCAGATTAGTTTTACCAATAATCCAATCAATCACAATTTTGGAGTCACTCGTTACCATACCTGCCTTGAACATTAATTTACGTCTCTTTTCAAGGAACAATATAAAATCAATCAATACAATATTGTTCACCCTATGGGCTTTGTATAAGCTGATTAATCAATACAATATAATATCAATCAATACAATATGGGCTTGTGGTCACCCTACTTGGATTCCATATTTTATTTGATGCAGCAATTCAATGGAAACAGTTTCATGTTTTGAAAGTTCATGTCATTTCTTTCTAGACACAAAGCTTAAAGAACTGTGCAAGGTAAAGCTGCATGTTTCTTTAAGGCCTTACCAAGTTAATCTCACCATCTCAAACAACGCTTTAAGTTCTCGTAGTTAGATTTGAATAATCGTTACTAAATATTTAGATTTACTAAATTAAACATAGCAATTATATTTTTATTAAATTCACAAAGTGCTTTGTTATATTTCTAATGACAAGGTCTTGGCTATCATATAGCCTTGTTTTATTATATTTAAGTCGAACCCATTAATAATCTAGCCTATTAATAATCTAGTGTAAGAATAATGCATGAGTAAACATCAATAACTACACTGGATGGTGACGTGGATCCCTGTATTTTATAACGTGGATTTTTTTATTGAAAATGAGCTGGGACCGAGATGGAGCCAGAAAAGAGAAGGAGCGTGAGCAAGAAAGATTGGGAACCACGTCCATTAATTAAGTCATCACACTTTCTCCTTTTGATGCATTATAACTCTCTCTATTGGATTTTATTTATACCTTCCAATATTCATTCCATGCACCGAAATTTAGTAATAACATAAATATCCATTCCATGCAGGTTTAGTATATCTGTTTCTTTCATATAAATATGGAAATGGAAAATGAGTATAGGTAGATTATTCATCTATCAACTTTACTTTGAATTCTATAGTATGTCCATCCATGTAGTTCATGCATATATCTTAGAATTCTTAGAATTTGGGATAACCTATCTTTATATTTTTTATAATTGAAAATTAGAATTTGAGGTGAATTATCATTTATGTTTTTTATAGATTGAAAATTGGATGATAAGATATTCAAAATTCAAAATAAAAATTTATAAAAATATATATATATAAAATAACTGTAACTTATGCATGGATAACTGATAGCTAAAGTTTCAGGATATAGCTCTTGGCACTTGGAGGATTACTGTTCATTCATCTGGGGGCACTTTCAGCTATTATCACAGACCTTTTCTTGATGATATTGAGGCACAGATTTGAGCAATAGCCCAGTTATTGTTGACCAATGATGGTTAAGCTCTTCCATTTCTGTAACAGTATTTGTTTTTATGTATTCGGATATATGCGGCTGTAAGGACAGCAGTTGTTGTTTTTGTTTTATGGGACAGAAATGATGTTAATATGGGACAGTAAATATGTGACAATGTAGGGATCTCAGTGATTCTACTACATGTGCAGGCCATTGTAGTTTTGTTTGGGGCACTATTCTTGATGTTAATGGGACAGAAAATGGTTTCAGGGATGCTCGGCTTGCTACGGCTGACTGCTCCAGTCCAATATGGGGTTTGTCTGGCTGCTCTTTATTAGGGGTTTGATTGCTGGCTGTTTTTGTCGGTTTGGGAGGTCTATCGTGTCTGCTGCTCTCTCCACAGACATGGATCTTCTACTTCCTCCGATGAGGGTTTCGGTTATGACGAATCTATTTCTGTGCAATGAGGGCTTGTTCCCAAGCTCATTTACTGTACCCACACATATGTGACAATGTATGGAGTAGCTTATGCTCTCCATATATCTACAAAATGTAATTTTGTATCTTTTGATAATAAAATTACGACTTTTTTCCGAGGAAAAAAAAACTGATAGCTAATGCATATATAATAGATAAGATACTAGATAGACAACCCATTTAAATAAATAAAGTAATAAGCAGCTAAGGCATGAAGAACTATAATTGATTACAATTAAGCATGGAGAACAAATAACACATAACTTCTTCATAACACTTAACTTGTGACTCATTGCACTTAACTTATAACCTATTTACCGACCACAAGTTAAAAGGCTCATACTAATAAAACTTATATAATATTGTGAGGAAATGAAACAAATGGAATTTAACTAAAAGCCCACTTATGTTTCTTTACTCATCACTAACTTGCTCTCAGTTTTCTGTAACTTTCGTTAACCTTCTTTCATTTCAGTTTCTTGTGGTTTACATATTTATGAATTGCAGAGTAATGATATGAAACAATTTCATGACATCCAAATACCAGAGAGGAGACTGCAGAGTATTAAGAATGTTTATGAGTTTATTATTGACAACACAGAAGGCTACGAAAACTCAGAAGAAGTTGCGCGGGACAACTTTAAATTACAAAAGAAATAATTATAGAGAAACGGGACGACTAATCGTATTCAAATCTCCAAGGTTGTTGCAGATACGACCATCCCCACAGAGCCTTCCTCATCACCGCTAACTTGAATCCACGCAGCGGTTGAAGGGTTAAACAGATAAGAGATCATCTGCTTCTCGGGAGTGGAACGACCGGTTGACGTACTTACAAAAATGCAGTCGTGCCACTCTGTAGCACACGTTATGAAGTAATTCCCTTGGGGAAGAGAAGCCACAGGAGTCCAAACGATGTTCTCACGATCACACTTCATAACATGGTGTTCACTGAACAGGTACAATTGGCCAGAAGAAGAAGCCGCCCCACAACTATTCCATAGATCGTCGTCGAAATTCCGAAGATCGTCGCCGAAATTCCATAGATCGTCGTCGAAATTCCACATATCTTCCCACGTCCCCGCACTCGGATTGAAAACTTCTGCACTTACATAGAACTTGCTAATCACCATGAATTTACCTTCCATAAAAATACCGTGGCATCCTGGGCCGTGATGTTCTATCATAGGAGGCAGAATTTCCCACTTGTCTTCCTCCACGTTATATGTTTCTGCAGCAGACAGACAGTTCAAACTTTCATCTATCCCGCCAGCCACGTAGACAAGTCCACTGGAAGTAGAGACAGAGCAGGCAAAGAAGGATCGAGGTGTGGGCATGTCAGCTCCGCGGCTCCATCTCGCCGATTCAAAGTCATAAATGTATACACTCTTCATAGTATACACTCCGGTTATGAGGACCAGCTTCCGATTCAAAGCAACGCACTGAGACATTATTGATATTCCAGGAAAGTGGGGATCATCAATGGTAGGCAGCCTTTGGCAAGTGCCATGCAAAGGGTCATATATCGTCATTACCAAATTATCGCCAACGACCTTCAGATCTTTGTGAATCAAGCATATGAGCTGCTCGCTATTCCCATATGTATTTCTGTCCCCATAGAACTGAGGACTACTGACCATACCCTCCCAGCTTCTGCAAACAGCTTTCAGGTTATCGTGTGATGTGTAGGGCACTCCCAGCAAGCACTTTCGAACCAGATCGTTCGGCAGTAATTCCATTGATGCACTTCAAATACACTTATTTCGTGACCGAGTTTTACCCAAAGCATTCCACCGATCTTAAACTAAAGCGAACCATGCATTTGAAAATGTAAAGGTAAAGGTATATATAATGTGTAGACTTGGCTCATCATCGGTAACAACCTAATTTTAAGCCGAAGAAAAAGGAATATAATGTGTAGACTTGGCTCATCATCGGTAACAACCTAATTTTAAGCCGAAGAAAAAGGAATATAATGTGTAGACTTAGGACATCATCGGTAACAACCAGGTAACAACCAGCTGGTAACCTGTTCAATATTAAGGCTGGCTCCGGCTCGTGGGGTTTGATATCCAAGTGGTTTAGTGACGGCGCTCACTGGGCGGTTTGGAGAGGTTCCCCTTGGTTACAAAAAAAAACAACCTAATTTTAAGCCGAAAAAAAAGGAATATAGTTATATCCTCAAGAAATTATATGAATTTAATTCACAAGCCTCAAAAAATATTAGTTTTTTTTCATTACATATTTTTAATATAAATTTTATTTGTTAATATCCAAATATTTATTATTACACTTATTTAACTTGTAGTTAATTAACCATGATAGATTACAAGTTGAGTGTCATGAACAAGTTATTTATTACTTGTTTTTCATTTATAATCAATTGTTTTCTATATTTTAGCCATCTCTTACATTCTTTAATTAAAAGGGTTGTGTGTCACTACTTGTTATCTATGCTTTAATTACCAATTATTTTTTATTTCTTTTTTAATAATTGTTTATAATGAATTTTGAATGATGACCATATACACTTATCCCATCCTCCTTCAATCTAGAAAAGATGGTAATCCACCCCAAATTCTAAGATATACACACCTATCGATATAAACATAAAATTATTTTATTATATATTTTGATATCTAAATATTCAATAAAATTAGATTCATTAATACTTTGGTTGGGTAATGCTTGAAGTAATATGGATCATCTTTTCACCTTAGGTAATCACTCCACTTTTACTCTTCCTTATTTATGGAAAAAATTGTATTATTTAAATTATTTAAAAATGTTATAAAAATATTATTTAAATGACTTAAGATCTTAACAATTTTTTTATTTAAGTTATTTAATTATTTTAAATGATATTAATTAGTGGAGTTTTAATTTATTAAAATAAATTGTAAATAAAAACTAAAATAAATTGAGTTTATCCAAGTGGATAAACATTAATTACTTTTTACAACGCTTTATTACGTGGAAAGACCTACCAAGTTTTATACTGTTTTACAAGAAATCAATAAGTAGACTAGTAAAATTTTAAACAATTAATGTACATGCATTTTTCCCTACTTCTTTTTAACCTTTTGCCACTACTTTGAAGAAGACAAAAAGTAACTAATTGTAAGTTAGAAGGTGATTAATATCTTGTGGTCCCTTATTCCCAGGGGGCTTACTAAGTAGGAAATATTAATAGCATGTGAATTAGTATTGCATGATTTAATATTCAAAAATATGGGAGCAATACATTTCCTAGTATATGTTTTAAACTTTACTGCGGGTCTTGGTTGAAATCCAAATTTGGAAGTGTTTAAATTGTGATTCTTAATCCATAAATAGATTCAACACCCTCAAATACACAATGACACCCAAATTATGCAATTTCCATAACTAATATATGAAATTGTAAGATTTTTTAAAATACACAATGGCACCCAAATTAATACTAAAAATATGCTCGAAAAAAGTTGAAAACTATTGAATATTTAAGCTACAACTATAAGAATCAAGGGGGATATTTAACATATTAAAAGCATATAGATATCAGGGGTGTTTATAATGTTTGAATTTGGTGTGAATCCAATTGTGTATGCTATGTGAATTAAGTGATGATTGAATAGGTATAATTTATGACTGAATGTGGTGTAAAGTACGAATATGTATGAATTTGACACGTGTCTAGGGAGTTGCTCACCATATTGAAATATGCTTTTACTAAGATTCTTATATTTCACCCTACAAGGTTTATAGGGGTGATAAGAGTTGTGCTATATATGAGTTTAATCATTGAGCCTTATTTTAAGAGGGTTTTCTTTCATTTTAAGATTTATCTAATTGATCAAAATTTAAAAAATCGTTTAATCTTATTGATAAAAAATAATTTAGTTGATAAGTGAAGAAAAAAAAAAAATTTAGTAGTTTTTTTTTCTTTCTCACCCATTTTTCATTTTTTCAAAATTGGGATGATCTTGTCTTAGAATGGACCAATACCCTTAAGCACAAAGTTCTTTGCTAAAGTTAACATTACTTAAAACTTACTCCCATAAAAATTAAAATCATTGAAAAATTGTGTTTATCCACTTAAGGCAATGCGATAATGTAATGTCTCCATTTTAGAGGATCCATGATAATTCCCCTAACCCATTTAGCCCCATGGGATCAAGAAAAAATCAAATAAATTAGCTAGGAATAATATTAGTTCATGGTCATTTAATTTAATTAAATGACACTTTAGAGAAATGTTATAGTCCTAAAGTTACAAATATTTTATTATCAGTTAATTTTGTTATGAATTGATTAATGCATAGGACGGACCAAGATGGCACGTGGAGCTTAGTTGGACTTCTAATATGTTTCCAAATTAAAATTAGAAGAAAGCAGTACAAATCAAGTTGTTAGTGAAAAGAAGGAAATTAGAATAAAAGCAGAGCAAAAGTAGAAAAGATGGCAAGTAGCAGCAAAAGCAAAGAAACTCATAAAATCAAGAAAGTAGTAAAAACATCAGGAAAGTTCTTAAAAGCAAAAAGGAAAGAAGTTTCCTCGTTTGTGCAACTCAAGAAAGATTAGAAACAACCAACTAAATCTACGAGGTCGAAATTTAGCTAAGGAGGGCACATTAGTTGAGATAAGGAGGGTCCACATGACCTAGCACTTACCAAAATACTTCTCAAGCATGATTAGTTCAAAATCCTAGAAAGTAGAACATGAAAGAATGAAACAATAGGCCAGCTGAGGTTAATAAAAGGAGTATGAGAGCCCCATTTCACATCTTTTGATCATTTTTCAATTCGAATTGATGAGCTCCGTAGCTTCTCAATTGACTTGGGAGGTGTGCCCCTTGTCACCAGGTTGGAGATGTGCCTCGGTTGTGATTATGCTAGTTGATTCTTCAGCTAGAGTTCAGGAGAATGGCATTCAGCCATTTTCATTGAGTTTATTGCAGGTTTTCTTAGCCATTTTGTAGGCCTGTTGTAGTCCCGCAGGTCACGTAGTTACTAGAGATACATTATACATTATAAGCAAGCATGCACACAATGATATAGATAAACGAGACAAGAGATCAATAGAGAGAAGCACAATCCTTTATTAACCATCAAGAGCATAATACAATATAGAACAGATCTAACCAAAACATCGGCTCAATAGCCTATATATATGCCTTTCAATATAGTTACATAACCGTCTGTCGGTCTAACCGACTGACCTGACCTATGTTAGTCGACACGACTTGTTGACATATACTTCAAACGGTCGGGTGAAGGGCCTAGTCAACAGACCGACCTAGGCCCCTCCAACATCTCCCCCACCACAAAATCTTTCTTTGTCTTGAAGCAATGGAGAGATCAAAATGAGAACTGTGTAACAAAATTAATGACTTTGACAGTTATGACTATGGTAGGTTAGAGTGTTGGAATAATTTAAGTCTTTCTACCATTTATTTATTTACATGTGATACATTAATTAATTATTTAGTGGTATATTCCATGTAATAAATTAGGAAATTGCCATTGTGTGGACCACATGGCAACATGGGAGGATACGAATACTTCCAAGGTGTGATCTACAACTCATCTAGGCCACTTGGGCGCTTTCCTAACTGATTTTAGACCAAAATTTGAAGGAAGGGTGCATTTCTGAGTTTTAGAGCTTTTTTACTGCTTTTTCCCTATTGGGGAAAAGCTAATCTACCTAGGAAACTGTTTTTTACACCAAAAACTTTCCTTAATGTTTTTTCCACCCAAAATTCATATTTGGCTTTGTGTTTATCTATATTTCACCTTCAGCTCACTAATTCAGCAATTCGTGTGCTTTTGGGCTGATTCGGAAAGTCAACTTGCCACCTAGGGGTGATGGGCATATTTAGCAAGTCTGATTGAGTGGAGATTCTTTTGGCATCTTCAGCCATTCGAATTACTAATGTAAATTTTTTTAATATCATCCTATTACATTCATATGTTGGTTTATGTAATTTTATTCATGAGAAGTTAATACAAAAATCTACTCTTGTGGATAATTTTTGTGCTTTTGACTAGTTGTGTGAGATTTTTCTTATGAGAGAGTGTAATTTCTTGATCAGTTCTTGGATGTGATCTGATTTTCACATGGTATCAGAGCCATCAAGCTATTCCATTCATCTATTGATTGTCTTGCAGGATCCAATAATCTCAGGAAGGGTGCATTGATCAATTCAACAGGTGAATTCTATTCTCTGCAGGGTGCATTTTGGAATCCATAAGTGTTCTAAAATCAGTCCATAAGTTTATATCAGTTGCAACAATGGATCATACATGGCATATCATCCTCACTCCTTTCAATTACTTTGATTGGAAAGCACAAATGGAGATTCTACTGGGGAGTAAAGGGATCTACAGGGTGACTATGGCAACAGAAGCTTAGCCAACCTCAGCAGTGGAGAAATCTAAATGGCATAATTGAAGGGATGAAGCCTATGGGATGTTATGTCTCACTACATCCAGAGAACTCTTATTTCATCTTGATGGCCTCACTTCACCCAATGAAGTATGGCTGAAAATTCAAGAACTGTTCGGTAAAACCGATGACTTGAGAGGCCACCAATTGGATAATGAGCTAGTCTCTTTGAGCTCGCAAAATTTTGATAATATACAAGACTTCTTCTCCAAATTCAAGTCTCTTGTATTGCAACTGAAGCAATGTGGAATAGAAAAGAAAGATGAGCAATTAGTTTTTTCCATTCTATCCAAGCTTGGCCCCGACTATTCAATCTTTGTTTCCACCTTCCATTCCACCCGAAAGCAATTAAAAATTGGAAGAGCCCGTCACTTTCAAAATTCATGGAGTCATTAACACAAGAACAAGAAAAGATGGTCTTAATGGGAGACATTAAAAATCCATCCAAAGACCATTGTCTTAATGTTGGAGACTCAAAGAATTCGAAAGACAAGAAGAAAGGCAACTTCAAGAAGCCCACCGGTGAGCGAAAAGATAACCATAATTTTAATGGAGAACCATCAAACTTCAAGAAGAATCCAAACAAAAAGAATGAGAGGAGAAAGTGCAATTATTGCAGCAAGGGCTTTCACCTTGAAAGCTCTTGCATGAAGAAGACCATCGACCAATTAACACAACCATTGGAGAAAGCCAATATCCCTCTCCCTGAGAGTGCAAGGAGGAAGGATGGAGGATCAAATTCCGATGACAAAGAGAGAGTTCATTCATTGATGGCCAGCACTTCCCAATCTTCATCATTCATTATTGATTCCGGTGCTTCAAAACACATGGTGTTTGGAAGTAAGTATTTTACTTCACTTGACTCTTCCAGTGGTCCAAATATTGTGTTGGGAGACAATTCTAAAACTTCTAGCAAAGGCAAAGGTAGCATAGATCTCGAGTTTGGATCATTTAATAATGTTTTATATGTCCCTAGACTTTCTCCAAACCTACTGTCAGTCTATCAATTACCCATACAGGGATACCCAAGAGAGTAACCTTTACCCCCAATGATGTTGAGATAGCAGAAATTTCAACAGGAAAAATTATTGCATTTGGTACTGCTGATCATTGGTCTAGAATTTACAAGTTTTCTCATTTTGTGCCAAACTACTCACCTTCTGCTCTGTTAACTCATGCCAATGAGTCCAGCAAACTATGTCATGAGAGATTTGGCCACCTTAATTACAAATACCTTTCCCAACTTCATGAGAAAGATATGGTTATAGGGCTGCCCAATATCAATTTTTCCAAAGGTGTCTGTCAATCTTGCATCCTAGGAAAACATCCTGAGCATAAGTATGGGAGATCTACCACTGAGAGAACCACTGTACCATTGGAACTTCTACACTCTGATATATCTGGTCCATTTCCTCATGAGTCATTGAATTCAACAAAATATATTCTCACATTCATAGATGATTTCAGCAGGTATTGTTCGATTTATTTCATAAAGCTTAAATCAGAAGTTTTTGGGTTATTCAGGTTATTCAAAGCCTCAGTTGAGAATCAGTCTGGTAGGAATATAAAAGTGTTAAGATCTAATAATGGTGGTGAGTATGTGAAATCAGAGTTTCAGCAATTTTGTGCTTCATCGGGCATACAGATGCAACATACAGCTCCATATACACCTCAACAAAATGGGGTTGCTTAGAGGAACAATAGATCTCTTAAGGAGATGGCCACATGCATGCTTGAGGCAAAAGATTTGTCTCATAAGCTATGGGATGAAGAAATCAATTGTGCCACCTATATTAAGAATAGAGTGCCACACAAATCCCTCAAAGGTATCACTCCTTTCGAGGCTTGGATAGGTCACAAACCTAACATCTCTCATTTCAGGATTTTTGGCTCAAAGGCTTGGGCTAGGATTCCGATTGAGAAGAGGAGGGCTATGCAGCCCCAAAGCCAACCATGTTTGTTTGTTGGATATTCAGAGGAATCCAAATATTATAAGATGCTGAACATGACCACTCATAAAGCATTCATCGAAACAAGTGTGCAGTTTGAGGAAGAGCCCTCTCAGAGCGCAGAAATTGGAGATTCATCTTCACCACCGACTGAAGAAGAAGTAAGTGATGTTCTTGATATTTTTTATTCTGATATTTCTGATGATGAGGATCAATTTATTGTAGATTCTAATTCACCTACAAGACCTAAGTGGGATGCAAAAATGTTGCAAGAAGCAGGTGAACTAGCAGGAAACCCTCAGGACCAGAAAAGGACTAGATCACAGTTTGAGACTGCTCTCAATGTGAATGATCCTTATCTTTATGAGAAGTGCTATATGATGATAGATTCTGATCCAAAAACATATGAGGATGCCTCATATGATCCTAGATGGAATATTTCTATGGATGAGGAGTTTCAGTCATTGCAGAAGAATGGAACTTGGGAGCTAGTCAAGCTCCCCACAGGCAGAAAGTTGGTAAGATGCAAATGGATTTATAAGACTAAATGTGCAGCAGATGGTACAGCCATTAAGTACAAAGAAAGGCTGGTAGCAAAGGGGTATTCTCAGGTCCAAGGACTTGATTATAATGAAATATTTGCACTGGTAGCTTAGAAAGACTCCATTAGACTAGTTTTGGCAGTGGCAGCTTCCAAGCGGTGGGAAGTACATCACATGGATGTGCAAAGTGCTTTCCTCCATGGGGAGCTTGAAGACGAAATATATATGCAGCAGCCATAGGGGTACACATCAAATCCAAACCTTGTTTGCAGGTTGAAAAAATCTTTGTATGGACTCAAGCAAGCCCCCAGGGCTTGGTATGCAAAGATGGACAGTTTTCTGCTGTCACAATCCTATGTTCGGTGTAAATCTGACCCAAATGTCTATATGAAGTTTGCTGATTGTTTTATTATTTTAATAGTGTTGTATGTCGATTATTTTCTGATCACAGGTGATAGCAATGAACAAATAGCATCACTAAAGACCATAATGCACCAAGCATTCTCCATGAGTGACTTGGGAATTCTTAAACAATTTTTGGGGCTTGAGATTTCTCAAACAAAAGAAGAAACCAAGGTATGTCAGTCAAAGTATGATTCTTATCTGTTAAAGAATTTTAAGATGGCTGATTGCAAGCCTTCTAAGACTCCATTCCCTTATGGATCTAGAATGGAAGAAGCAGAATCTACACCGCTTTTTTATAGTACTCTATATAAACAGTTTATTGGCAGCTTGCTCTACTTGACACACACTCGACCAGATCTTGCATATGCTGTGAGTGTGGCATCTAGATATATGGAGTAGCCACATGAGTTACATTGGAGGGCTGCAAAAAGAATCCTTCATTATGTGCAGGGCACAAAGAGTGATGGGATTCACTATGTGGCAGATTCGAGCTTAGATCTCTTGGGTTTCATAGATTCGGATTCGGCTGGTGATAGCCTTGATAGGAAATCCACATAAGGATTTGTATTCATGCTTGGAGGTGGCCCTATTTGCTGGTCCAGCAAGAAACATAATGCCATAGCACTATCTTCAGCGGAGGCAGAGTACAGAAGAGCAGTGAATGCTGCTACATAGTGTGTCTGGTTGTAGGGGATTTTGTCTGAGTTTGAGATTTCTTTCAATACTCCTACTGTCATTTATTGTGACAAATAGAGTGCCATTAGAGTTTCATGTGATCCAGTACAGAGGTAGAGGACCAAGCACATCGAGATTCATATGCACTACATCAGAGGCCTAGTGCATGATCAGATCATAGATTTGTAGTATTGCCCCACAGGTGAGCAAACTGTAGATATCTTCACCAAGGATTTCACAGAGAAGACATTCAACTATCTTAGATCACTGCTTGGCATGGTTGAACATGTGGTGGAGTGAAGGGTTGATAAAAAACCTTTCAATTTTGATATTTCCATGTTTTGAGGGAAGGTTTTTCCCATGAGGTTTTCCTTCTATCCTTGTTTTGTGGATCGACAGTATTTTGTACGGGGTGACCAAGTCTTGTTACTGGGCCCTTAGTATTTGATTTTATGATATTTAGATCATTTAAGTCAGACTTAAGAGGGGGTGTTGGAATAATTTAATTCTTCCTGCCATTTATTTATTTACATGTGATACATTAATTAATCATTTAGTGGTTAATTCCATGTAATAAATTAGGAAATTGCCATTGTGTGGACCACAAGGAAACATGGGAGGATAAGACTACTTCTAAGGTGTGATCTACAAGTCCTATAGGCCACTTGGGAACTTTCCTAACTAATTTTAGACCAGAATTAGAAGGAAGGGCGCACTTCTGATTTTTAGAGCTTTTTTACTACTTTTTCCCTATTGGGGAAAAGCTAGTCTACCTAGGAAACTGTTTTTTACACCAAACATTTTCCTTAATTTTTTTTCCACCCAAAATTCGTATTTGGATTTGTTTTTATCTATATTTCATCTTCAGCTCACTAATTTAGCAATTCGTGAGCTTTTGGGCTGATTTGGAAAGTCAACTTGCCACCTAGTGGGGATGAGCATATTTAGCAAGTCTGATTAAGTGGAGATTCTTTTGGCATCTTCAGCCATTCGAATTACTAATGTAAATTTATTTAATAACATCCTATTACATTCATATGTTGGCTGATGTAATTTAATTCATGAGAAGTTAATACAGAAATCTACTCTTGTGCATAATTTTTGTGCTTTTGACTAGTTGTGCGAGATTTTTCTTATGAGAGAGTGTAATTTATTGATCAGTTCTTGGATGTGATCTAATTTTCACATGGATATGGGAACCATAGGTGATTATAGGAAGATCTCGACAATAGCTTCAGCAGAGACAAAGAGATGGTGCTGAAATTCTTCCCATGTATGCAGCAAATTTTGGACATCCACAGTCAATGTTGTGAGCTTCGACAGATGTTCCATCTTGTCGTGAGTGGATGTATTTTGTAAATTGATCATTTCAAGGCCAAAGAATATGGCTGTTTCTTCAATAGCAGTAAGTAGGTTTTGTATCTGGTGCTGGATTTCTTCAAGTTTGGAGAGGCCAAGGCATGCTTGTGAGATCCATTGTACTTCCTATTTTTCTAATTTGTCCAGCTTCCTATTTTCCATAATGATTTGATTGTCGAGGCTTTTGTTAGGAACCCGTGTCAACCCTTCTCTTTACTATGATAGTATATTGTTGTTGGATGCATATGCTTTGTAAGTCATCCCGTAGTATTTGTTGATCCATAGTTTATATTAGCCCATAGTATTGGACGCATATGCTTTGTAAGTCGTCCCGTAGTATTATATGTCCCATGGTTTTGACTCATAGTATTGGGCATAGACTTAGTATATAAGTGTGTGTTGAGGTCATTGAAGGAACCATGCAGTTAATTGTATTGAGCTTGCTCAAAGGAGGTTGCCCCCTCGAAGTGGCGCGTGATCAATATAAAAGTGATTCTGAGTTCTATTATTTTTGATATCTCATGTATTTGCATTAATTAATTATTGCAGGTTCATCACAGCTTTCAGTAAGTGCTTCCTCTGTGGTCAGACGCTGATGATGAAGTGTTCCAAGAAGTATTCATGTCTTTTGAAGTTCCTTGTACACCTCAAGTGTTTTGGCCCTTACTAGAATATCTACTGGTGTGTTGGATATGTCGGCTTTGAGTGCACTAGTATCTTTTATGCTGGCTTGTTGCGGTGCTTCTGTCGTGACAGCTTCATTATCTTGAGTTGTGGTTTATTCAATGTCTTGAACTGTCGCAGCTCCAATTGTTTCTGTCGATATTGCTTCTTCATTGTGCTGATGTATCATAGGAATGGACTTGGATCCGTCAGCAGGGTTGAGTGAAAGGATACTCGACTGACTTGGCGGAATGGATGGTGTAGCTAGGGTTTTCATCCTAGCTTGTGCGAATGAGCACCTACTAAGGAGAAGGGCCTTCTTAGTAGCAGTTCAGTAAAACAATAAATTTAAATAGTAAAACAAGGTAAAATCTAAGCTAACATGTGCATCAACAGAAAACAAAAAGACAATAACAATATAAGAGAAAATTTTCTTTTTGTATTATGATATGATCAAGATTACATTTACCTAAAATGTGGAGGTTGGTGGAGCTCTTGCAGTAGTCCAGGAGGGTTGATTCCGTGCTCCAATGGGTTCCTTATCCTTCTCCAAGGTGTTTGGATAATGGGCCAAAAGGGGCACTCAAATGGGAAGATAGCTGAAATGGTGAGCTAGGGTTTCAAGAGTGATTTTGGCAGAGTGAGGATAGGATAAATTGTGGATATCAAATGGGGAGCCTCCATCACCTATTTATAGGTTTTTTAGTGGTGGAGTGTTAACCCATGGTTTTTGGCACCATATGGTTTAGGTCAATTGTTTTAGGGTTTTTGCTTCCTTTTTCCCTCTTTTTCCTCTTTTTTATATTTTTTATTCCCTTTTATTTGATTTTTGGGAATTTAGGGCCCTTTTAGAGGGTTTTTGCTATCTTTTGAGGAAAATTAAATTATTTTGGCGAGAAAAAGGGGTTTTTTGGGCTTTTGGTGGCTTTTTAATGGTTTTTTGAGGTTTTGGAGGCAAATATGGTAGGAAATATAGACAAATGAGTCATGTAATGAGGGAGATGAGATGGTGAGCACTTTTTGGGTGTTAACAGATTGCCCCCTGATGGGTGAGGGCAGGAGCTCATCGTATGGCCGATAGACATCATAGGTCTTTTAAGGTTTTCATGGGGTGTGGAGAAGAGAAGAAAAAAACTAGAGCACGGAACAATGGTTCTGAACAAACTGCAAAAACTGAAAAATACATGACCTCAATAATGAACGAGGAATAATCTCAATATATGGACGAGGCGGGCATACCCATGCTCGTATCAAGATATATAAAATAACAATGAGGCCCGAAAAAGGGGACCTGAAAGATACATGGAGAACTACTGTGTACATCATAAGGGTCGAGAGGGGACACAAATATGGGACATATTGCCGATTTGACCATGTCTGAGCTGAAGAACTGATACACTGGAATAATAATAGTGTTGTTGAGTGTGGTACCAGAGGAACTGATGAACTGTTGGATCATAATGACGGGGATTCATACCCTCAATGTTACACTGTACTGGAGCTTAAAAGGGTACGGCAAGGAAGCAGGCAAGTGGATGGATTTCGAACACTATCGCCAATGCAACCCGGATATCCATGGGAAGATATAACTGGGTGTTCCGAAGTGACTCACCAATGTGCTAGAGTCGGGGGAAATCTGGGGTCTTCGACCAATAACTGAAGGGATATATAGCCTGCATGAATCTCAACGATGCGATCAAGGTGTTGAAGTTGAGCATGTGAGAAACAACCATTCGGAGAGGCACTGATGACTCCGCTCAAAACTGGTCCGTAGGCACTCACCACAGATGGTGATGAGTCCAAGGCACAAGGACCTCTGGGTCTATCCTCTGGAATAGAGGGGTTGTTGTTGATAGAGGGACACCTGCAACCAGCAAGGCAATGATGTTTCCTTGATAGGAGCATGAGGTGGATAACCGAAGTGTGAGAGTATTGATGGTAGGACTGACATATTGTGGAGGTGGGGAATAACTAGGAAAATAGAGTGGGTGGAATCAAAAATCCTTTGTTCAAAGTATGATGGCGGGGATGATTGGGCAGCATATGAAACTGACTGGTGAGAAGGGGATCATAGCTTTAAAGGACCAGGGATGGTGACTGGAATGAGGGATACTTAAGTTGGTGTAGGATGGTAGGAGACTCTGAGGGTGATATATTGCAGAATACTCTAAACAAAGGCGACCTTATTGGGGGTGCTATCGAGATGATTGATCATAGTGCCAAGAGGAACCGGTGGGGACTTCTTCATGGTTTAAGGAGCTGGAAGAAGTGTGCTCAAAATGGTACTATCATGTGGATTTATATGAGCCCAGGACAATTCATGATCGTAATTGCTTTCAATTTTAAGGAGTCTGAAAGTGATAAGAAGACTCTGAAATAATGGAATGGTACCATCGTGTGGATTTGTACGAGCCCAGGACGGTGCATGCTCGTGGTTGCTTTCAATTTTAGAGAGTCTAAAAGCAATAAGAAGACTCCAAGGGGGTTCTTTTTCGTGTGTTACTCTCCAAGGCCCAAAAAATCATAAAATGATGCAATGAAGAACTCTTCTAGCCGGTGTGACTAGAGTATTCATTTTCGTAATTAGTCTACTAGGTCCAGAAAAGGGTTAAACTTATACCTGATAGACGCCCTTTCAGGTACTTTAACGAGCATGAAAGGAAGCAAGACTGCTCGACGATCTTTTCATTTTTTTAGGAGTTAGAAAAGAGCTTAACAAAAACTCCCTAAGTGCCTTTTTCGTAAAGGACTTATTCGTCCTGAAAAAGAGATAAAATTATACCGAACAAAAGGAATGACTAAGCAAGGAGAGAGTGTTCGATTAAGGGACATTGATGAGAACCAAGAACGAGGGTTGGGGAGAAACACGAATGGGCCTCCTTGCGGGATGATGAATTGTGGAAAAATAACGAAATAATTGCAGTATGAATGTAGTGAATGGCTCATGTGTAACAATTCGAATGGCGGCCGATGTGGCATGCAAACGAGGCAGCAAGGTGTCGGGACACAATGTTGAAATTGTTTCTGGTGAGAGTAAGAAATGATCTCAAGCATCATCATGAGCACGGAAAACTGAATCCGGTGACATAAAAAGTGTAAAAAATGGATAACGACCGAGGTGGCGTGCAAACCGAGATGACTAGGGGCTAACGAAAAATGCCCGAAAAATTTGGGGGTGAGAGCGAGAAATGATCTCAAGCATCATCATGAGCTCGGAAAACTGAATCTGATGGTATAAGCAATGCTAAAAACTGACGATGGACGATGTGGCATGTGAATCGAGATGGCAAGGTGCATGGAAATGAGAAATCGAGTCGACCATTCTGAAGGTCTTGTCGTTCTGATTTTAGTGGTGGAGATAGTTTGGAAAATGGACTCCGTATGGATCCAAAATGGCCGAATCAAGAAAAAGTCAACTGTCTATAAATAGTAAGTGGACCCATAATGCCAAGTGTCATTTGTGCCGTTGACTTTGAGAGGAGAGTGTGGTGGGCTAGAGCGGATTTGGCATTTCTGGGTGATTGGACCGGTCGATTTCATTTCCGCGAGTTGCAGGTATTTCACTGAACTCATACCTTTAATTTTTTCTTGATTCGGTTGGGCAGTGGGTCCTCAAGGAGGGTGGTACGGTCCACAAGGGGTGTGGATCGTGGGTTTCGAGGTGATAGCCATGATCATGGATCGCGGTTGTGGCCTCCACAACCGTGATCAGAGATCACAACTATGGCATGGACAGTCGCGATCCGTGACCGTGGCTGTGGCCTGTACAGTTGTGATCTACGATCGCAACTATGGCTTGGATAGCTGCAATCTGTGATCGCGACTGTGGACCCAACAGGCACGATTTGCGATCGTGGCTATAGTCCCAATAGTTGCATGAGGAGGAGTGAGGAGAGGAGGAGTCCGCAGCAGAGGAGGATGCGACAGAGAGTGATGATGGTTCGGATGGGGGATATGACTCTCATTAGGGAGTGATGGGGACTCCCCCCAATGCATATGGGAATTCAGGATTTTTGTATATATGGCATGTATGTTATGATAGGGATGCTGTTTAGGCTCCTCGATGTATATTTTTTGTATAGATGAGTGCTGGGACACTTATGACATGTATATGACGATGATATATTTATATAGATATGCACATGGATGCATTTTTGCGGTGATTATTTTTGTACGCACGTGGATGCGCCTGTATGGTTTTGTGTTATTTTATTGCACGTGGATGCAAATGATTTGTTATGATAGGCACGTGGATGCCCTTTGTTGTAGATGTCGTCTTTTTGGGATTTTTATGTTTTTGACGTTTTGATTATGTGATGATTATGCATGATGGATGATTTACATGGTGTGATTGTTATGCTAGTCGAGGATGTTGTTAGCCATTTGATCTGCGACACTATTCTGAGCTCTTGGGACATGAGTGAATGTTATGGATTCAAACTGTCGGCTTAGTTGTTTTGTGCACAGGAACTTTCTAAAGAGGCAAGAATCAAGCACCTGGTAGCAGTTGTTGAGCTGGAAGACAAGCAGTTGGGAGTCAAGGAACACATGAAGGTGACGTATACCCATCTGAAGGGAAGCAGTTAGGAGACTGGTCACAACATCATACTCAGCCTGGTTATTGGTAGCATTGCCTATGCACATTCCGTCAAGGTGAATCAACTCATGTGAAGGGGAATATAAGACCTAAGCTACAGAGGCGAGGTTTGGAGACCACCGGTTTACTCCATCAGTGTAGCCAATGTAATAAGGTGGAAGATGGTCCATCTATGATCATACAAAAAAATGACGAATGTAAGGTTGCGGTAAAAAAGTGAAAAACAAAAAGAAATCAAACTGTACACTATGGACCAGCGGGTCCGCCGGATTGTTAAGGATAAAATCATTTAAGATACAACCCATTACGGGGTTGCGCAAGGGGTGGCCTTCTGAGTCAGTTAGAATATATGCCCCATGTCCAAGGCAGGTATGTACTATATAAGGGCCTTGCCACATGGATTCAAACTTCCCTTAACCTATCTTGTCGTGGGCTTGGTCGTAAACAAGGACTAGATCTCCTTCACGGAAAGCTTGTGGGTGGACATGTTTGTCATAACCAGCTTTGGAGCAGTTCTTGGCAGCCTCAATTGTTTGGAGGGCTGCGCGACGGTCTTCATCAGCTTGTTCTAATAACAATAGATGTTGTTCAAGTGGGGAGGTGTCGGGGAGAAGTTCAATAGTGATGTGTAGGGTGGGGATTCGACACTCGATGGGGAGGACAGATTCAACACCGTGAACTAAGTGAAAAGGGGTGAAACCAGTGGCGGTCTTAGTTAACGTACGGTAAACCCATAATGCGGGGAAAAGCATGTGATGCCAATTGGACTTATGTCGGTCAACAGTGCGTTGGAGGATTGTTTTCAAAATTTTGTTAATAGCCTCAACTTGGTCGTTCCCTTGGGGGTAGTAAGCAGAGGCATACTGATGTTTGAACTTAAGGAGAGTTGAGAACTCGCGCCAAATGGCATCTTCAAAATGTGAACCATGGTCCGAGACAAGCTATTTTGGGACCCCGAATCATGTAATAACATTGTTAAAAAAGAAACGGGTAGCAGTTTCAGCTTTACAGTTGAAGGTGGGCATGGCTTCAGCCCATTTGGTGAAGTAGTCGACGACAACAATGATGTACTTATGGTTGTTGGTGGATGAGGGTTTACACTACATAAAGTCAATGGCCCATTTGCAAAAAGGGCTAATGGTGACGACTAGGTGGAGTGGGGCAGGTGGTGTCTGGGCCTTAGGGGCAAAGAGTTGGCAATTATGGAAATGCTTGACTGCAGCAATGTAGTCAGTGAACAATGTGGGCCAGAAATATCCGGCGTGGATTACCTTCTGGGCGGTGGGAATCCCTAACAAATGTCTGCCGTAGGCACCGCTATGATAGTCATTGAGGACTTGTTCAGCTTCCTCTCATGTGAGACAATGACGGAGGATAGTATCAACCCCTCGCCGGTAAAGGACATCGCCCAAGATGAGATATCGAGAGGCGTGGTGACGGATATGACGGCATCCATTGCGGTCTATGTCTGGTCGAAACTTCTGCGTGCGAAGGTATAGCAGAATATCACCGTACCACGGGTCGTCTGACGAGATGATGAACAAATGGTCATCAGGTAATTCAGTGGTGATCGGAGGTGACAATGAAAGAGATGGTAGGTCGGTTATGAGCTGGGAAAGCGCGAGGGATTTAGTACTCTTAGGGGTTGTGAAATTTAGGTCATATTCTTGGAGTATAATTACCCATTTAGCTACATGACCTTGCAGAATTTTCCTATTCAAGAGGTAGACCATGGGGTTGGAGTTGGCGACAACCGTAGTATGACTGAGTAAAATATAATGGTGCAATTTTTGTACGGAAAAGATGACGGCAAGGGCCAGTCTTTCCTCATATGGGTAACGTAGGGGTGGTCCAGACAAGGTTTGGCTGATGTAATAAATGACATGCTCCTGGTGAGCAACATCTTCTTGAACAAGGACCCCTGACACGGCGTGGTCAGATGCCGAGACGTAAAGGATGAAGTCTTGAGAGAAATCCAGAGGGGAGATCAAAGGGGCTTGCGTGATAGCTTTTTTAAGGGCTTCGAATGCAGCTTGCGAATGGTCATCCCAAACAAAGGGTATGTGAGTACGAAGTAGACGTAAGAAACCATGAACTATGGTGGCATAATCATGAATGAAGCGGTAAAGGAAATTAGATTTCCCCTGTAATCTCTGTAGCTGTCGGAGCGTGCGTGGTGCGGGAAGGTCTAATATGGCTTGAACTTTGAGGGGGTCAACAACGATTCCTTTGTTTGAAACAATGAAACCTAACAACCCGCCTGACGGAATGCAAAAGAGACACTTGAGTGGGTTCAAGTGGATCTGATACTTGTGACAACACAGAAAAACTTGCCGAAGGTCGTTAAGGTGGTCGAATCATTTCTTGGAACGTGCTATGAGATCGTCAAGATAGAATAATAGGATATGGACCAAGTCGTGAAGACAATAGGTCATGGCTCGCTGGAAGGTGGCCCCAGGATTTTTAAGGCCAAAAGGCATGACCCGATAGGAAAAGGTGCCCCATGGGTTGGTGAAGGCAGTCTTGTATTGATCTTCTTTGTGGATTTGAATCTGGTTATACCTAGAGAAATTGTCCATGAAGGATAGGACTTCATGCCCCGCACACACATCGATGAGTTGGTCAATAAATGGCGTCGGGAAGTTGACTTTGGGACATGCTAGGTTTAAATTGTAGAAGTCAGTACATACACTGATGGTGCCTTGTTTTTTGTTAACAGGGACAGGGTTCGAAACCCAAGTGGTGTATGCAATAGGATAAATGAAACTTGCTGCATGAAGTTTCTTAATCTCTGCTTTAACGACATGGAGCTTTGATGGGTGAATGGGGTGCTATTTTTGGCGTACGAGTTGGGCTGTTCGCCCATTAAAGCGGTACGTGAGATGGGTTTAGAACATCGTGAGACAGTTCGGTCCATATCGGGTGCGGGCGTTAGAGCATTGAGAGGACCTTTCCCTAGTACGAGAGGACCAGGAAGGACGCACCTCTGGTGTACCAGTTATCGTGCCCACGGTAGATGCTGGGTAGCCAAGTGCATAGCGGATAACTACTAAAAGCATATAAGTAGGAAGCCCACCCCAAGATGAGTTCTCTCCTATTCTTACTTCCCTGAGAGCCCCTAGTCGCAACACGGCTGGGACAACGATGGGTTCTCTGTCCTTGCAGGGGATGGAGTGACAAAAGTATTTAGAATCCAAGATAAGGTCATGGCGAGATGAGCCGTTTATCATTATGATAGGTGTCAAGTGGAAGTGCAATGATGTATGCAGCTGAGGCATCCTAACAGACCGAGAGATTGCACATCTAGCCATGTTTCAATGTGGTGCTCTATGATAGCTAGGTCAAGACCAGGCATTTCGGTGTAGGACCAGGAAAAGACATCATGGAACTCCTGAATTTTTTTTTGTACTCTTCGATCTCATACTCGGTGCAGGAGGTTCCCAAAGTAATGATTTTAGGGGCACTGCCTGGGGCAGAGATATCAATGTGGATTGTGGGTGAGATATTGGCCATGTTACCTTGTTTGAAGGCATCGGGAGTGGGAATGGGCTCTTTAAACCAATCGGCCTTGGTGGGGAGGAAATATTTAGACTCAACATAAAATTGGGTGGCTGTAGTGGGGGAGGACTCCTCCGAGAAGAAATAGGAACGATGGTGTATATCCTCCCAGGGGTAATCAGGTGCAGTAAGAGCCTCGAGAATTTCCTCATCATTGTGGAAATGTTTTGTAGTCAAATCGGTTGACGAGGGGATGCTAGCAGTAGATATCATATAATGGTATTGATCTCTTCTGTTGGCGGAGATGCTGGGGCCTGGATCTCTTCAATGGTAGGAGGAGACGTCTCGAGGTCCAAGTTGTTCATATCATAGAGAGTGGCTCTGTAATCTGGGAGATCAGGGAAGTGATGTGAGTAATGGCCATAAATGCCACATATGGCACAAGGGTGATTGGTACGCAGTGATTTATCGCAAGGCTTAGGGGTAGGGTCGAGTCGGACAACCGGGATGTTGGGGTCGTTGTTAAGCATTTGCATGTGCTCTTGTAATGCTGGTAATTGTGGACATTGATGGGTAGCATGGCCCAACTCATCACACAAAGAGAATTTGGGGGGAGCTCAAAACGCGGGGGGATTTTTAACTTGTGCGGGTAGACTGGTATAAGGTAGTGGGCCTTGATGAGTCCCCGTTTCAAGTATCTGATAGTTTCTTTTCCCACCAGAAAATACAAGAAAGGTTGAAAAGATACACTCGTTAGTGGAAAAATTTACCTTAATTATTTAATGAAGTGTCGAAAAGATTATTTCTATTATGTTTTGAAAAGCATTGCTATGAGCTAATTGCATGAAAAACGAGGTTGAATGAGCAGGTGTAGGTGTACTCAAAGATAACGCGTGAATCAAGTGAAGAACTGGAAGAACATCACCAAACTCAGTGCCATTCTCTTGATCTGTAGAGAACGAACCCTTGTTCAAAGAGAATCGACAGTTAGACATTTTTGTTAGGTTAAGCATTAGGATTTTATAAATATGGACCTCTTGGGTAGCGAGAGGCCCCGGCTTCTATTTTGAAGAATTATTGTTTAAGTTTCAGACTATCCAGACAGTTGTGTTACATACCTGGTTTTTAAACGATGAAGTTTCTATTTTAAATAAAGACTTGATGTTATCTACGATTCAGCGTTTATAAGTTCTTTTCACTCCTGAGTACGGGTTGGAGAGGGCCCCTCCAACACATAAGTAAGAAGATCTCGCAGTACATGTATTTCTCATTATGTGTTGTGCATTGATTGAATTTATATAGCAGATAAGAGTATTCTAATTAGCATCTAAATAACATGACTTAATTTATGTAGTGGTTGATCACTTATGATTCCATAGTTCATTACAACGAATTCCATAGTATGATAATGCTATGTCTGTAGTCCTGTAGCAGCATTCCGTCAAAGCATAATTTAAAACTTATTTCTCTATGTACTTGCATTTACTTCCGAAGCAGTGATTTAGATCTTAAGCATATGTATTCATTTCATTATTAGGACTGATTATAGAGATTGATATCTTTCAGTATTTATTGGTTATATGATGATATTCACTTCTTAGATGTTTTGATTAAAAATGTAGCATTAGATAATGGCATTCTGAATTCAACCTTAGCATTAATTTATGTTAGATCAGACTTTGAGTTTTATGCAGTTGATTTTCAGTAAATACCCCTTAGATTAAAGATCAAGCTTTCATTACTTTAGAATAGATCTGTGCTAAATCCCAACATTTCAATTCCATAGTATAATTTTTATTGTTTTCAGCAAGTTAATTCTTAAAAATAGATTTACTATTTCCTGCATTCAAATTCTTATCCATAGATTTCCTACTTTCAGTATTTGATTTCTTAGCATAGGAATTTCTCTTCCATAGATTAACAATCCTATTTACAGTTTATTTAATCTTTCTTAGGCAGCTCTTTAAAAACATTGATACAAACACCTAACTTCGACAAAGACTATCCTAGAAGTGCACATATAGTGCTAGTGCCTCTAAAGTTTGTACGTCCCTTGGTTTGTTAATTAAAGTAAGCTCTTAGTCTAGCGGCCCTCATTAGACACCCATACTTAGAGCTCAGCAGGCCTCTACCCCCAGTGTGTTTGGAAAGAAGGGGTGGGTTAGTAGAGGAGGAAGGAGTGGTGACACCGAGAGGTGGCTGACTAGTAGTGGTGATAGGTTGCACTGGCTATAAGATGACATTGGGCATCGGAGGGGAAACGGGAGGTGTGATGTACCATACAGGTATTCCTAAAGTTAACCCCAGGAGATTTAGTGTGGACATCACCGGAGCGCTTACGACTCCCGAAGGGGGAAATAGGAAGGGGATGGTATGAATAGGTGTATCACCAACATGAATAGGTACCGTCGGTGGCTGGGGTAGCAAGGGCTGTTGATGGTTAGGTGTTTGTGTAGTGTGGGAGAGGGTACATAAGTTAGATATTTCGGTCACTGGTGATGGGGGTGGAATGGATTGGAATGTGGAAGTTATCGGCGTATCTGAGTAGACTCCAGGGCCAACTAAGGAAACCAACGAGGTAGATGCACCATGAACAGGTTGTTCAACCATGGGAGAACGTTTTCGAGTGCAGCGGGGCATTGGGATTGTAATAGGTGAGTTGATCAATCTTGACCACTCGTCCTTCATGGGGGAACATCATGGTACAAAAAACGGTTGAGGCAACCACCCGCATGGCATACATGTGACTGCAGCCAAGTAAGAGGTTATAATCAAGTTGGCAGTTGATGACGTCTATGTTGATAAGCACTATTTTACCAGCTAACTGGATGGGGACATTAGCTAAGAGACCTTGGGGTTGAGCCCAACGACCGTTGTAGGCTCGCAACACAATGGTGGACGGCTAGAGAGTAGGGGATCCCAACTTATGCCAAACAAATGTGGACATAGTGCATGTAGAGGTACCCTCATCGATGATGCACCAATGGATGACAAGATTCCGAATGGATACAGAAACTTGGAATGCTAATGTGGAAGGGAGGCGTGGTTCAGATTGGTCCAAATCAAAGGCCATCACTTGTGAATCAATCAGGTTGATAGCACCAATGGATGATAACAGAGTCTTGTGCCATGTAGGACAGTTTTTTAAGACCTCTAACACAGACATGGCTGCGGGGGACTGGGCTAAGTCATCCACAATGTTGTAATTAGATGCAGCACAAGCATTGGGGTTATTGTTGATGCGGCGAAGTGGGAAGCAAGGGGCTTTTGGGGCTTCGTCTAATGGGGTCGGAGGTATGCATAATGGCTGATCAGTGGGAAGAGTGTTGGTGGTTTTGTCGGTGAGAGGGGCTTCAGGGGTGGAGCCATACTAGTTCCGACGGGTTTGAAGGTTGACATTGGTAGATGACATCGTTAACAAGTGATGGGTGCCTGAGTCTAAAGTGGGGTGTGTAGGTGCAGCGTATGTGACTTGCTGTTGTGGTGGCGCGTTTCCTTGAGGGGGAGCTAACGGTTGAGTGTTAACTACTCCTTGGGTTAGTAAAGGGTTCTGTACCACCAAGGGTTGAGTTTGAGGTGGTGGGGGGTTAGGTGGCGCCTGAGGTGCCGCGTGCCCTTGGCGGTGGGAATTATCGGTCTAGAGTTGTTGTGCCCACTCCAAATGTGGAAAAGCGTGTGTGTAATGGCCATAGACCCCGCAAATAGAACAAGGGTGGTTTGTTCGTAAGTTAGGGTTTTAACTTGCTTTGGCGGCCTGTTGGTTTTGGCTGGAAGGTGCTGCGTTATTATTGTTTTGGGGATTAGGTGGCTGTCTGCCTTGGTCTGGAGGGGGGTTGTTCCTACGATTACATCCTTTTCCATGGTTTTGCTGGCCTTGTTGGAGTTGGTTATTTTGGTTAGGCTGTGGATTTTGTTGCGTGTAAAGTTTCCCTTGGGTGGCAGGTGGGTTCTAGGGTTGTGCAGGTGCGGGAGTAGGCTGCGACAGATAATAAGTGGGTGGGGGTGGAGGTGGTGCAGGTGCTGGACCTTGTGGGGGTTGTTGATATGTCTGTGTGACGGGTTGTTGATTTTCTGCAGGCGCTGCCTGGGGCGAATAATAAGCGGGGGGGGGCTTGAGAGGATACAGGAGCATACGCAACCTGCGGATGGTAATATGGTTGAGGTGCGACCAGGGGAATGTAAACGGGGGATGCGTGGCCGAAGCACTGAGGTGGACATGAGGGTTCGTGGGAATGGCGGTTATGCGCCATGGGAGCATACGAATTGGTTGCTCTAGAGTGGGATGTAGCCTGCGAAAGGTCGAGGCCATTACTAGTATGTGTCATGGAAAAGGGCTGGTTATGCGATGCAATACGACCAATGATGCCATCAGATGCCCCCGACACATCGTTTCGGGAGGAATCACCACGGGGGGTGTCGGGTATAATGGTATATAAGTAACCAAACTGGGCATAGATAAGGTCAAACTGTTGGGCTTTTAAGATGGCTTCTTCTTCAAATTGGGGTCGCTTGGATGCCACATCCTTAGCAATGACGGGAAGGAGAGATTTAAGAAACCAATCTAGGAAGATACGGTCATCTAACTTGATTTTGCACAGGCTTCGGTGTCGACGCCACCGATGAATGTGGTTAGTGATGTGGGTGGCCGTATTTTGTCTGCAAGACAGTAGGATCTCAATTCTTGCGTCATAGCAGACAGGTAACTGAAAGAACTGCAAGAAGGTCAAGGCGAGGGAAGTAAAGGTGGCATGGGTCCAATGGGGCTGCTCGATGTACCGCTTGGCTGCAGAGACAGTGAGAGTTCATTGTAACAAACGGAGTCGGACAGAGTCGTCCACTATGGAGTTGGAGGAACACCATAGATGGAAGGACATAATGTGGTTCTGGGGGTCTTCACCTGCCTTGCCCTCAAACTTAGGGATGTCTGATGGGATCTTGGTGGGCATGTGAAGCCACATAGGATCGTGTTTGATGGGATTTTTGGTCAGTTTGACCAGGTCAGGAAGGTTGAGACTAGCCATGAATGGCAAACTAGTAGGAGGATGTGACATGTTGGTGGTCGTGGCCACGTTGGGGCCGATGCTCCCAAATGTAGGGGCTGGGTTTGTGATAGGGATGTGACCGCCAACCGGGGGGGCGGAGGTGGTATGGGAGGGTCTTGCGCCACTAAGCGTAGTGTAAGCCACCAGTGGGATTGGGTTGGGTATGCTAGCCACTGGAATTGGCACAGTGACCGGAATGGTGGGTGTGGGCCCCATTAAGGGCATACCCAAAGCAGGTGTGGTGGTTGCGGTGGTTGTGGATGCTCCACCAAGGGTTCCTACAAAGAAAGGGTTGGAAGTCATCCTAGCCATGGGGATATTTGATGCAGTGTAAGTGGGGTTTTAGGACTCTGCCACAGAATCAGAGGTGAAATAAGGGGCGTCAGAGCCGGGGGATGAAGCTCTGTGTCATCGACGAGTAGAGTCGAGTGACAAAGCTCGAGGTCTATGACGAGTGGTATCAAGTGATGAAGATCTACATCTGTGACGAGTGATGTCAAGTGAACTGTGTTGTGGGGGCTCGCCCCGGAGGCGGTGAGAGTGTCTCGAGGACTCAATGGTGACAGATGGTCTCAGGTATCTGGGGGTTGTGTCAAGTGAAAAAAGGATCAAAAACCCTAATGCAGTCGAGTGTGCAGAGGGAGAGCGCAAAAAACTACAGCACTCAGGGAAACAACCAACTCAAAACGCTCATTGTAACAGCTGTGCTACAATAAGCGGAGCATCAACAACAATGTTCAGAATACCAACAAGCAACAGGTTTCCTAAAAAATAAAAATAGTGGATTCGCTAGACCAAAGGGAGGTAAGGGAGCATGCAAACACCTAGCTAAATAATATTCTCACTCAACGAGACATATCCTCTGCAAGGTGATGAAATCCAAGTTAGACAATATAATCTGGATTTATGTGGGAACGAAACAAAAGATAGCATATACAGAATCATATACAGAGATATATTGCAAGAACACAGTGATACAGTAAACACATATTCTATTAAATAGCAAAAATAGAACAGACTGTAAAATACAATAGCTGGAATGGTGGTAGCTATCTCTGAGAAGAGATGTGGCCGCTATGCTCATTCCTGCCAAGATGATTACAAAGAGAGGCCGAAAGGGCCTATTTATCATAAGCACAAGGGAATGAATCCCAATCATCGAAAAACCTAACCCTAGAAGATGAACCGTCATAAAGTTTGCAGCCCCAAGGTGGTTATTGAACAGTCAACTTCCCAAGGTCATAACTTTTGCATCTGATCTCCGTTTGGGGCGCTCGGTAGCTCGTTGGAAAGGTCTATCCAAGCTTTACAACTTTTGCATGCAGCTAGATGCATGTTGCTGGCAACAATTTGCCCCCCCAAATTCCTAGAAAAGGTCGTTTAGGGCCTCAAAACGGCCCCGGAAGTTTACGAACTGAAAAACTGTAGAAAAATTACTAGAAAATTAGCAAAATGGAAAACTGTTTTGAGCCAGTGGAATAGGTGGGTGGCCACCGATATCCATCTGGATCAATCCTCCCCCCTTAGGAAGAAATGGTCTCCATTGCGTCAAATCTCTTATCATATGTCGAGTTGTGTGTCGAGTTGAGCTCTTGGTGCGACATTTGCTGAAGTGGAAAGGTTGCCTTACTTTGACATCTTCAGAGGGTTGTAATTGTTGTTGATGGATGCACTGGAGTTGTTCAACAGTTTTGGTTGTTGTGGTATCCTTGGTATGCACCGGTGTGGATGGCTTCTTTTTAGAGGAGCACCTTGAATGCGTGGCCTTCCACTGTAGAGGTACCCGAATAGGTGATGCACTAACTTTGTGTTTTTCTTGTTTCTATTGAGTGAAAGGATAATCTGCAGAGGTTGTGGATGTCTCTGCGATCCGATGTTCACCTTTAGTGGCATTTGCGAATAGGGAAAATTTCCCAGTGTGGGAGATTATCTTCCTGCCCTGCTTGGTTGGGATAGGTGAAACTGTCTCTCGTATCCGATAGAGTTGTCCTCCAAAAGTGATAATGACACTGCGAGGTCAGGATTCATATACAACATGACGCTTCCACATATATGGCTGTCCTAAGAGAACATCACATACTTCGAGTGGGGCCACATCACATAAAACCTCATCTTTGAAGGGCTTGATGCCATATGGTAGGCGACATTGGTGACTGACACAGATCCTTCGTCCTTGGCTTATCCATCCAATGGTGTATGGTTGTGGGTGTGGTATTATTGGTAGCTCCATTCTCTTGATGACTTTTGCTGAGATCAGGACCTTTTGGCTACTGCTGTCCACAACAAAGTGTAAGGGAATTCCCTTCACCCATATCTATGAGTGGAAAAGGTGCTCCTTTTCCTTTGACTCTTTAGGTTCTTCTTGTTGAATCTGCATGGTGGAAACAACGGCACTAGGTTTTGCATCAATGATCTGCTTCCCTTTCTGCGCGGCTGTGAAATTAGGTTTGGAGTCAGAATCGGAACTCGGGTCTGATTCTGAAGCTTTGATCTCAGCCACCAATGACTGTTTTGAGCGACATTCATTAGTGTTGTGCTAGGGGATTTTGAATAACTTACACCACTTCCCGATGTCCGTCTTTGTCTTTTCTTTACCCTTCTTTGCTTGTGGTTGGGACTGGTTGTCCTTTCCCTTCCCCGTGTTCTGCGAGCCAGAGTTTCCCTTGCCCTGATTCTGTGCAGGTTTGAAGTCACGCTTGTTCTTATGCTGAAATTTCTGCTCGATTTTGACAGCATATCAATAGGCGGATCCGAGTGAAGAGATTTCTAGGAAATCCATATCCGTTCGTATGTACCGGTGTAGGCCACTACGATATTTTCAGAACTAGGTTCCGCTCGGAGTCCTTGATACCCAGCTTTGTGCGTGAGGTATGAAAGTTGTTGGTGTACTCCGACACCGTTTGGTCCCTCTCTTGGTGCAGGATGGTCCATTTTGTGTACTGCTCATCATAGTTTCCAAATGGGTAATATTGTTCCTTGACGACATCTATAAAAGAGGCCCAAGTGGGATTGGAATATTCAAATAATCCAGACTCGTCTTATGAGTTTTTTTCACAATATGTTTAACACTAATTTTTGACATGGGGGACGGCCTTGAGGATAGCAAAGGCGATATTTTCCCTGTTGGAAAAATTATGGACAAAGAAATACCCTTCTAGTAGATTCAACCATTTATCTAGGACATCGACATCGATTTGGCCTTCAAATAAAGGGATATCAAAATTAACTTGTACCTTCCAGGGAGTCGTATATCCGAAATGGCCTCTCGTTGAGGGTGCATTTGCCACTATTGGCATGCATCGAAGGATTTGTGTGAAATTATCCATCATCTCGTTCCTCTGTTGCGTGAGGGCTTCCTCGAGCAACAACTTGATAGGATCTACTGCTCCGTCATCTCTCTTTTCTTCCGCAATGGGAGGCCGTTTGGGGCGGCGAGAGTGGTCTTACCCAAATGAAACTAGTTCGAGACCCAACTCTCTGTATCCTAACCTCGTCGGGGACATGCACCAAGAAACAATTAAAGAGCAGACCGCTCTGATACCACTGATCTGGATTTATGTGGGAACGAAACAGAAGATAGCATATACAAAACCATATACAGAGATATATTGCAAGAACACAGTGATACAGTAAACACATATTCTATTAAATAGCAGAAATAGAACATAATGTAAAATACAATAGCTGGAATGGTGGTAGCTATCTCTGAGAAGAGATGTGGCCACTATGCTCATTCCTGCCAAGATGATTACAAAGAGAGGCCAAAAGGGCCTGTTTATCATAAGCATGAGAGAAAGAATCCCAAACATCCAAAAACCTAACCCTAGAAGATGAACCGTCATAAAGTTTGCAGCCCCAAGGTGGTTATTGAACAGTCAACTTCCTGGGGTCATAACGTTTGCATACGATCTTTGTTTGGGGCACTCGGTAGCTCATTGGAAAGGTCTATCCGAGATTCACAACTTTTGCCTAGGACCAGATGCATGCCTTGGGCAACCATCCGGCCCCCCAAATTGCCAGAAAAGGTTGTTTAGGGACTCAAAACGACCTCGAAAGTTTAGGACCCCGAAAAACCATAGAAAAATTACTAGAAAATTGGCAAAATGGGAAACTGTTTTGAGCCAGTGGAATAGCTGGGTGGCCGCCGATATCCATCTGGATCAATCCTCCCCTCTTAGGAAGAAATGGTCTCCATTGCATCGAATCTTTTATCATATGTCGAGCTGTGTGTCGAGTTGAGATCTTGGTGCAACATTTGCTGAAGTGGAAAGGTTGCCTTACTTTGACATCTTCAGAGGGTTGTAATTGTTGTTGATGGATGCGCTGGAGCTATTCAACGGTTATGGTTGTTGTGGTATCCTTGGTATGCACCAGTGTGGATGGTTTTTTTTTGGAGGAGCACCTTGAATGCGTGGCCTTGCACTGTAGAGGTACCCGAATAGGCGATGCTGCACTAACTTTGTGTTTTTCTTGTTTCTGTTGAGTAGAAGGATAATCTATAGAGGTTGTGGATGTCTTTGTGATCTGATGTTCACCTTTAGTGGCATTTGCGAATAGGGAAAATTTCCCAGTGTGGGAGATTATCATCCTACATGCTTGGTTGGGGTAGATGAAACTGTCTCTGGTATCCGATAGAGTTGTCCTCCCAAAGTGACAAGGACACTGCGAGGTCGGGATTCATATACAGCATGACACTTTCACATATATGGCTGTCCTAAGAGAACATCACATACTTAAAGTGGGGCCACATCACATAATACCTCATCTTTGAAGGGCTTGATGCCATATGGTAGGACACATTGGTGACTGACACGGATCCTTCGTCCTTGGCTTAGCCATCCAATGGTGTATGGTTGTGGGTATGTTGTTATTGGTAGCTCTAGTCTCTTGATGACTTCTGTTGAGATCAGGTTCTTTTGGCTGCCGCTGTCCACAACAAAGTGTAGCAGAATTCCCTTCACCCACATCTGTGAGTGGAAAAGGCGCTCCTCTGCCTTCGACTCTTCAGGTTCTTCTGGTTGAATTTGCATGGTGGCAACAATGGCACTAGGTTCTGCATCCCTTTTTACACGGCTGTGAAATTAGGTTTGGAGTCAGAATCGAAAATGGGGTCTGATTTTGAAGCTTTGATCTCAGCCACCAATGACTGTTTTGAGCGACATTCATCAGTGTTGTGCCAAGGGATTTTGTGGAACTCGCACAACTTCCCGGTGTCCTTCTTTGTCTTTTCTTTACCCTTCTTCGCTTGTGGTTGGGACTGGTTGTCCTTTCCCTGCCCCGTGTTCTGCGAGCCAAAGTTTCCCTTGCCCTGGTTTTGCATAGGTCCGAAGTCACGCTTGTTCTTTTGCTGAAATTTTTGCTCGATTTTGACAACATATCAATAGGTGGATCCGAGTGAAGAGATTTCTAGGAAATCCATCTCCGTTTGTATGTACCAGTGTATGCCACTGCGATATTTCAGTACTAGGTGCCGCTCGGAGTCCTTGATACCCAACTTTGTGCGCGAAGTATGAAAGTTGTTCGTGTACTCCGACACCGTTTGGTCCCTCTCTTGGTGCAGAATGGTCCATTTTGTGTACTGGTCATCATAATTTCCAACAGGGTTATATTGTTCCTTGACGACATTTATAAAAGAGGCCCAAGTGGGATTGGAATATTCAAACAATCCAGACTCGTCTTATGAGTTTTGCTCACAATAAGTTTCCCACCAATTTTTGACATGGGGGACGGCCTTGAGGAGTGCAAAGACGATCTTTTCCCTGTCGAAAAAATTGTGGACAGAGAAATACCCTTCTAGTAGATTCAACCATTTATCTAGGGAATCGGCATCGATTTGGCCTTCAGATAAAGGGATATCAAAATTAACTTGTACCTTGAAGGGAGTCGTATATCCGAAATGGCTGCTCGTTGAGGGTGCATTTGCCACTGTTGGCATGCATCGAAGGATCTGGGCGAAATTATCCATCATCTCGTTCCTCTGTTGCGTGAGGGCTTCCTTGAGCAACAACTTGATAGGATCTACTGCTCCATCGTCTCTCTTTTCTTTTTCCATGGGAGGCCATTTGGGCGGAGAGAGTGGTATTCCCCAAGTGAAACTAGTTTGAGATCCAATTCTCTGTATCCTGACCTCGTTGGGGACATGCATCGAGAAACAATCAAAGAGCAGACCGCTCTGATACCACTGATTTGGATTTATGTGGGAACGAAACAAAAGATAGCATATACAGAATCATATACAGAGATATAATGCAAGAACACAGTGATATAGTAAACACATATTCTATTAAATAACAGAAATAGAACAGACTGTAAACTACAATAGCTGGAATGGTGGTAGCTATCTCTGAGAAGAGATGTGGCCGCTATGCTCATTCCTGCCAAGATGATTACAAAGAGAGGCTGAAAGGGCCTATTATCATAAGCATGAGGGAAAGAATCCCAAACATCAAAAAACCTAACCCTAGAAGATGAGCTATCATAAAGTTTGCGACCCCAAGATGGTTAGTTGAACAGTCAACTTCCCGGGGTCATAATGTTTGCATACGATCTCTGTTTGGGGCGCTTGGTAGCTCATTGGAAAGGTCTATCCGTGATTTAAAATTTTTGCCTTGACCCAAATGCATGACGTTGTCAACCATTTGGGCCCCCAAATTTCCAAAAAAGTTCGTTTAAGGCCTCAAAACGGCCCCAGAAGTTTAGGAACTGAAAAACCATAGACAAATTACTAGAAAATTGGCAAAATGGGAAACTGTTTTGAGCCAGTGGAATAGGTGGGTAGCCATCGATATCCATTTGGATCAATCCTCCCCTCTTAGGAAGCAATCATCTCCATTGCGTCAAATCTCTTTTCATATGTCGAGCTGTGTGTCGAGTTGAGCTCTTGGTGCGACATTTGTTGAAGTGGAAAGGTTGTCTTACTTTGACATCTTCAGAGGGTTGTAATTGTTGTTGATGGATGCGTTGGAGCTGTTCAACAGTTTGTCTTGTTGTGGTATATTTTGTATGCACTGGTGTGGATGGATTCTTTTTGGAGGAGCACCTTGAATGCGTGGCCTCCCACTGTAGAGGTACCCAAATAGGCGATGCGGCACTAACTTTGTGTTTTTCTTGTTTCTGCTGAGTAGAAGGATAATCTGCAGAGGTTGTGGATGTCTCTACGATTTGATGTTCACCTTTAGTGGCATTTGCGAATAGGGAAAATTTCCCAGTGTGGGAGATTATCTTCCTGCCCTTCTTGGTTGGGGTAGGTGAAACTGTCTCTGGTATCCGATAGAGTTGTCCTCCCAAAGTGACAATGACAAAGTGAGGTCGGGATTCATATACAGCATGACGCTTCCACATATATGGCTGTCCTAAGAGAACATCACATATTTTGAGTGGGGCCACATCACATAATACCTCATCTTTGAAGGGCTTGATTCCATATGGTAGGTGACATTGGTGACTGACACGGATCCTTCCTATTTGGCTTAGCCATCGAATGGTGTATGGTTTTTGGTGTGGTGTTAATGGTAGCTCTAGTCTCTTGATGACTTTTGTTGAGATTAGGTTCTTTTGGCTACCGCTGTCCACAACAAAGTGTAGGGGAATTCCCTTCACCCACATCTATGAGTGGAAAAGGCGTTCCTTTGCCTCCAACTCTTCATGTTCTTCTGGTTGAATCTACGTGGTGGCAACAACGGCACTAGGTTTTGCATCAATGATTTACTTCCCTTTTTGCGCGGATGTGAAATTAGGTTCAGAGTCAGAATCAGAACCGGGGTCTGATTCTGAAGCTTTGATCTCAGCCACCAATGACTATTTTGAGCGACATTCATCAATGTTGTGCCAGGGGATTTTGTGGAACTCGCACAACTTCCCGGTGTCCTTCTTTGTCTTTTCTTTACCCTTCTTCGCTTGTGGTTGGGACTGGTTGTCCTTTCCCTACCTCGTGTTCTGCGAGCCAGAGTTTTCCTTGCCCTGCTTTTGTGTAGGTCTGAAGTCACGCTTGTTCTTTTGTGGAAATTTTTGCTTGATTTTGACAGCATATCGATAGGTGGATCCGAGTGAAGAGATTTCAAGGAAATCCATCTCCGTTCGTATATACCAGTGTATGCCACTGCGATATTTAAGTACTATGTGCCGCTCGGAGTCCTTGATAACTAGCTTTGTGCATGAGGAATGAAATTTATTGGTGTACTCCGACAACGTTTGGTCCCTCTCTTGGTGCAGAATGGTCCATTTTGTGTATTGGTCATCATAGTTTCCAACAGGGTAATATTGTTCCTTGACGGCATCTATAAAAGAGGCCCAAGTGGGATTGGAATATTCAAACAATCCAGACTCGTCTTATGAGTTTTGCTCCCAATAAATTTTCCACCAATTTTTGACACGGGGGACGGCCTTGAGGAGTGCAAAGAGATATTTTCCCTGTTGGAAAAATTGTGGACAGAGAAATACCCTTCTAGTAGATTCAACCATTTATCAAGGGCATCGGCATCGATTTGGCCTCCAAATAAAGGGATATCAAAGTTAACTTGTACCTTGAAGGGATTCATATCTCCGAAATGGCTGCTCCTTTAGGGTGCATTTTCCACTGTTGGCATGCATCGAAGGGTCTGGGTGAAATTATTCATCATCTCATTCCTCTATTGCATAAGGGATTCCTTGAGCAACAACTTGATAGGATCTACTGCTCCATCGTTTCTCATTTCTTCCACCATGGGAGGCCGTTTGGGGCAGCAAGAGTGGTCTTCCCCAAGTGAAACTAGTTCGAGACGCAACTCTCTATATCCTGACCTCCTCGAGGACATGCACCGAGAAACAATCAACGAGCAGATCGCTCTGATACCACTGATCTGGATTTATGTGGAAACGAAACAAAAGATAGCATATACAGAATCATATACAGAGATATATTGCAAGAACATAGTGATATAGTAAACACATATTCTATTAAATAGCAGAAATAGAATAGACTGTAAAATACAATAGCTAGAATGGTGGTAGCTATCTCTGAGAAGAGATGTGGCCACTATGCTCATTCCTGCCAAGATGATTACAAAGAGAGGCCGAAAGGGCCTATTTATCATAAGCATGAGGGAAAGAATCCCAAACATCCAAAAACCTAACCCTAGAAGATGAACCGTCATAAAGTTTGCGGCCCCAAGGTGGTTAGTTGAACAGTTAACTTCCCGGGGTCATAACTTTTGCATACGATCTCTGTTTGGGGCGCTCGGTATCTCGTTGGAAAGGTCTATCTGATATTTAAAAAAATTTCTTGAGACCAAATGCATGTCGTTGAAAATCAGGACCAAATGCATGCCGCTGGAAACCATTTGGCCCCCCAAATTGCAAGAAAAGGTCGTTTAGGGCCTCAAAACAGCCCCAGAAGTTTAAGACCCGAAAAACAATAGAAAAATTACTAGGAAATTGGCAAAATGGGAAACTGTTTTGAGCCAGTGGAATAGTTGGGTGGCCACCGATATCCATCTAGATCAATCCTCCCGCCTTAGGAAGCAATGGTCTCCATTTCGTCAAATCTCTTATCATATGTCGAGCTGTGTGTCGAGTTGAGCTCTTGGTGCGACATTTGCTCAAGTGGAAATGTTGCCTTACTTTGACATCTTTAGAGGGTTGTAATTGTTGTTGATGGATACACTAGAGCTGTTCAACAGTTTTGGTTGTTGTGGTATCCTTGGTATGCACCAATGTGGATGGTTTCTTTTTGGAGGAGCACCTTGCATGCGTGGCCTTGCACTGTAGAGGTACCCAAATAGGCGATGCTGCACTAACTTTGTGTTTTTCTTGTTGATGTATATGTAACTTCGGAATGTATTTCATCAGTATATTATATGTATATTTATTGTACCCTTATAAGAGATGTGTTATTCCTCTATAAGGAAGTGTCGTCATATGGATTGACAAGTGTCGCAAGTGTGTGTACTTGCCGATGGGTTATTAGACCACCTTATGGGGTCGGCCCTAATTAATATATAATATAATGTGGATGTACTAAAGTAGACAAGTCGGCCCCAGTAGGTCACTGGGCAAAAAGGTGAGTATAAATAGAGATAGGAGATCTCTATTTTACTCACTCGGAAAAGTATCTATCTCTCTCTCTGGAAAGTGGCGCACTAGTGAGGAGGAGGAGGATCATCTGCTAGGAGACTATCTCTGTATTATTTGGTTGTATTTTGGTTGAGCCATTGCTCTCTCTATCTCTGAGGAAGTTGTGGGGTTTTTCACCTTAGGGTTTTCCCCACGGAAACTCTGTGTCTCTTGTCTCTATGCTTTTGATTCTTATGATGCTTGTGATGCTTGTCATATTATGATTGTCATGCATTGATATACTGTAGATGTTATTCTCTTAGCAAAGATCCTATAGTATTGTGATTTAATACTGAAAATTTAACATGGTATCAGAGCTTAACTGAGAAGAAGACATTTTGCAGTGACGGAAGCTTGTATTGCTTGTTTATTGGGTTTCTCTCCACAGATTTTTGAAATTCAGTATAGTAGATTGGATCTACTCATCAAGGCGCATCTTTCTGTCCAATCAGATTTCAGTTCCGAGCATTTTCAGTTTTGGCCCTAAAAATTAGGGTTTCCACAAAAATAGGAATTTCTGGAAACTGAAGGTACAGCTGGAAGCTCCTTGCAAAAATCGAAGGTTTGAGCTTTGGATCGAGATTTTTGGCTGGGTAGATCTCCGGGAAACTCAAACCCTAATTCAGGGCTCTCCCGAGTGAACCCGGGAGGACAAAAAGGCAATTTTGAAGGACAAGACTTTGCTGATCTCAAATTCTAAATGTACTAGGCTGATCAGCTCTCCAAGGCGCATCTTTCTATCCTTTCAGAATTTTGAAATTCACATTTTGAATTTTTAGGGTTTCTCTGACAAACCCTAATCCGGGACCAGATCCAGTTTTCAGCACTTCAAGTGGTAAGTTCTAAATCTTTTCTATTTCCATTTGAAGTACTCTTAAAGATGTCTCTTCACACCAAGCTTGAGGATAAGCTTGAAGGGGCTGATAACTTCCGAGCCTGGAAGTATAGGATTGGGCTAATCCTGGAAGAGAATGAGTTGGACTCATATGTGAAAGAAGACATCCCTATCCCAGAGGATGAAGAGGCCAAGGTATTGCACAAGAAGAACTTGGTCAAGGCAAAGAGAATCATTGCTGATTCTATCAAAGACCATCTCATACCCCATGTGTCTTCTCTCAAGACACCCAAAGAGATGTTTGAATCTTTGACCAAGCTATTTGAAGGAAAGAACATAAATCGGAAGATGACCCTGCGGAACCAATTGAAAGCAGTAAAGTTTCAGAATGGGGAAACCATTCAATCCTACTTTTCAAGGGTCTCTCAGATCAAGGAACAATTAGAAGCAGTAGATGAAATGGTGGAGAATGGTGAAGTGGTGATGACCACTCTAAATGGCCTACCCAGGTCATGGGATTCCTTTATTCAAGGAATTTGTGCAAGGAAGAAGTTGATCTCCTTCAGTAGACTTCGGGAAGAATGTTCTCAAGAAGAAGCTAGGCTTATAGCTCGTGAGGAAAAGATGGGAGGTGAAGATCAAGCTCTTGCAGCTCACACCAAAAGAAGCAAAACCAAGAAGGATCACCCTCACCCCAAAAGATTCCATCAAAAGAATAAGAAGGACCTAAGATGCTTCACATGCAATGAGAAGGGTCACTTTGCTTCAGATTGTCCCAAGAACAAAAGGGATAATAAGAACAACTCCAGTAAGAAGAAGAAAGGTAGCAAAAGAAGGTTTCATGCCCATGCTGCCGAAGATGATGAACCTCCAAAGAAGAAGGCTAGGGCAGAAAGTAGTAGTGATGATGACTCATCAAGTGAAGAAGAATATGTTCTAATTTCCGCTCTTACAGGTACCATCTCCCATGGATGTAATGATTGGTTGATTGATAGTGGGGCTTCCAAACACATGACTGGGTTCAAGGAATCATTTGTGAACCTTTCTGAACATGAATCACCCCATAAGGTGAAACTTGGGGATGATTATCAATATCCAATCAAAGGAAGTGGTGAAGCCTCTTACAACTTAGATTCTGGAAAATCTCTGAAGATGAAGGAAGTTCTCTATGTACCTGGGCTCAAGAAGAACTTACTCTCCATCTCTGCTCTAGATGCAAAAGGTATGAGGGTTGCATTTGTTGATGGCCAAGTACTAATGTGGCCAAAGGGAAAGACTATAGATGATGCAGTAGTGATTGGAGAGCAAGAGGGAGGCTTGTATAAATTAAAGGGTCAACCTGAACATGCCATTGTACATGAATCCATGGAGCCAAGTGAACTTTGGCATAGGAGACTTGCTCACATGCACTATAGAGCACTTCCAATTGCAAGCAAGGCTGTAGAAGGTCTTCCTGAAATCAAGACCAAACATGAAGGGGTTTGCAAAGGATGTGCAAAAGGTAAGAACACTAAGAAGGCTTTCCCAAGCAGTGAAAGCAAGGCAAAAGACATCCTGGAAATCATCCACTCAGATGTATGTGGCCCCATGTCATCTAGTTCCCTAAGTGGGTATGTTTACTATGTATCATTTATTGATGCCTTCTCCAGGAAGACTTGGGTATACTTCTTGAAGGGAAAAGATGAGGTGTTTGATAAATTCAAGGAATTCAAAAACTTGATGGAAAATCAAACTGACAAGAAAATCAAAACATTCAGATCTGACAATGGTGGAGAATTCACCTCAAATGACTTCAAGAAGCTTTGTAGTGATTCAGGGATTAAGAGGGAGTTGACTGCTCCATATAATCCTCAACAGAATGGAGTTGCAGAAAGGAAGAACAGAACTATCATGGAAGCAGCAAGGGCAATGTTGCATGACCAGGATCTTCCTATGCATCTTTGGGCAGAAGCAGCTAGAACAGCTGTATATGTGCAGAATCGAACACCCCACAAGATATTGGACAACAAGACACCAGAAGAAGTCTTTTTCTGGTAAGAAACCTGAAGTCAGCCATCTCAGAATATTTGGTTGTCCAGTATACACTCATGTCCCAAAGGAGAAGAGGACTAAACTAGATCCTTCAGGAAAGAAGGGCATCTTTGTGGGTTATAGTGAAAGCTCGAAGGCTTACAGAATATATTTTCCAGGGTTCAAGAAGATTGATGTCAGCAGGGATGTAACATTTGATGAAAATTCAGCATTCATCAAATCAAGAAAGGCACCTATTGAAGATTATGAAGAACCTAAGGAAACAAGATTTCAAGACACTACCATGACTGATGCAGTTCCAGAAACTGCTCGTGAGTTTGAAGATCCACAAGAACCTATAGATCCACCTCGTGAGGATAACTCTCACAAGAGGAAACCTGTATGGGCTAGAGAGCTCATTCATGATGCAGAAAGATTTGGCATTCCAGAAGAAGAACACAGAGCAAAGAAGAGAACCAGATCACACACCAGTTATGTTGCTTTACTCTGTGACATCATGAACAAAGAGCCTTCCAGTTATGAAGAGGCAGCAGAAAAGAAAGAATGGAAGGATGCTATGGTTGAGGAATATCAATCAATTATGAAGAATGATGTTTGGGATATTGTCCCAAGACCTAAAGGGAAGTCTGTTGTGACTTCCAAGTGGATCTACAAAATCAAGCATGCTGCAGATGGCAGTGTGGAAAAATATAAAGCAAGATTCGTAGCTCGTGGTTTCTCTCAGAAGGAAGGAATAGACTATGAAGAAACCTTTGCACCTGTAGCCAGATATACTTCCATCAGAACAGTACTTGCCTTGGCCGCAGCAATGAAATGGAAGATACACCAGATGGATGTCAAGACTGCTTTCCTGAACGGTGTAGTAGAAGAGGAAGTATATGTGGAACAACCACTCGGCTTTGAAATACATGACAGGGAATCTTATGTATGCAGATTGAAGAAAGCCTTGTATGGCTTGAAGCAAGCTCCCAGAACCTGGTATGGTAGGATGGACAGTTTCCTATCTAGTTTGGGCTTTACCAAGAGTAAAGCGGATTCCAACCTTTACTACAAGGTTGAAGAAGGGAATCCTGTGATTCTACTTTTATATGTGGATGACCTATTTGTGACAGGAGATGACAGAATGATTGCAGATACCAAGAGGAAGCTTGCAGCGGAATTCGATATGAAAGATTTGGGAATGATGCACTATTTCCTAGGTATGGAGGTGTGGCAGAATGCAGGTGGGATCTTCCTTGGTCAAGGGAAGTACACAGTAGATATCCTGAAGAGATTTGGGATAATGGATTGCAAAGCCATGGCCACACCTATGGCATCGAATCTGAAGCTTCTTTGTGATGCTTCATCTGAGCCAGTTGATGTTTCTATGTATCGTCAGATTATTGGGTCCTTGATGTACCTGACGAACACGAGACCAGATATTTGCTTTGCTGTGAACACATTGAGCCAGTTCCTGACGGATCCGAGGAGTGTTCATCTAGTTGCTGTAAAGCATGTTCTGAGGTACCTGAAGGGTACAGTGGATTATGGGCTCAGATATGAGGCAAATCAAAAGTTTAACCTACAGGGTTATGTTGATTCAGATTGGGCTGGCAGTGCTGCAGATAGGAAGAGCACATCTGGGTGTTGCTTCAGTATGGGATCAGGTGTGATCTCTTGGTTTAGCAGGAAACAGTCCTGCGTAGCACTGAGTACAGCTGAGGCAGAGTATGTTGCAGCCTGTTTAGCTAGTTGTGAGGCAGTATGGCTACGGAAGCTACTGTCTGAGTTATTTGATCTCCCGTTGGAGGCTACTGGTATCTTCTGTGATAACCAGAGTTGTGTAAAGCTGTCCGAGAACCCAGTGTTTCATGACAGGTCGAAACACATAGAGATCAAATATCACTATATCAGGGATATGGTGCAGAGAGGAGTTGTGAAGCTCCTGTATGTTGCGACGGATGAGCAGATTGCAGATGTGCTGACGAAGCCACTAGCCAGGGTGAAGTTCGAGTACTTCAGAGAGAGGCTTGGCGTTATTCAGATCGAGGACACTTCGAGGAAGAAGTGATGGACACATTTGCTGAAGCCATTCCAAGCATGTTGGAAGGAGGATCCTTCACATGGCTGTGGATGTAAGCGCTGGATGATGAGCATCAGGATGATGTTCTAGTTTCTGCTTGATATGATCAGTTGGATCATTTTATGTATGTATGTACGCATCATGTTGGATGCTGGATATGATCAGTTGGATCATGTGTATGTATTGTTTATGCATCATGTTGGATGCTTGGACCATGTATCTGTATATGTATCAGGTGGATACATTGTATGATCAGGTGGATCATGTATGGTGATATGTATCATGTATTTGTATTTGTATCAGGTGGATACATTGATGATCAGGAGGATCATGTATGATGATATGTATCAGGTAGATACTTGGTATGCATCAGGTAGATGCATTGATGATCAGGATGATCATAGATGACGAGCTTCAGGATGTTGCTCCAGATGACATGCAGCAGGATGTTGCAGTGATGATCAGGATGATCATAGATGACGAGCTTCAGGATGTTGCTCCAGATGACATGCAGCAGGATGTTGCAGTGATGATCAGGATGATCATAGATGACGAGCTTCAGGATGTTGCTCCAGATGACATGCAGCAGGATGTTGCAGTGATGATCAGGATGATCATAGATGACGAGCTTCAGGATGTTGCTCCAGATGACATGCAGCAGGATGTTGCAGTGATGATCAGGATGATCATAGATGACGAGCTTCAGGATGTTGCTCCAGATGACTTGCAGCAGGACGTTGCAGTGATTATGATCAGGACGATCATGAGTACATCAGGATGATGTATGGTGAGTATCAGGTTGATACTCTGTGGCCGTGGATCAGGTTGTGCAGATGAGCATGTCTGGGAGATCCTATAGGTCGGAGTTGTGTACCCGTAACAGCCTGGGATGCTCTTTCGAGACATTGCTCTGGGAGGACATGTAATTCGTTGCCCTGGGAGATCTCAGGTCGGAGTTGTGTACCCGTAACATCCTGAGATGCTCTTGCGAGGTTTTGTCCTATGGCATGTAATTTGGGCCCTGGGAGATTTCAGGTCGGAGTTGTGTACCCGTAACATCCTGAGATGCTCTTGCGAGGTTTTTCCATGACCACATGTAATTTGTTCCCTAGGAGATCTCAGGTCGGAGTTGTGTACCCGTAACATCCTGAGATGCTCTTGCTAGGTTTTGTGGTGGACCACATGTAATTTGTGCCCTGGGAGATCTTAGGTCGGAGTTGTGTACCCGTAACATCCTAAGATGCTCTTTCGAGGTTTTGTGGTGGGGTCACATGTAATAGCGCCCTGGGAGATCCTACAGGTTGGAGTTGTGTACCCGTAATATCCTGGGATGCTCTTTCGAGGTTTTGTGATGCACGTAAAAGTCCTGAGGATTCCACAGTATGGCCAGTGATGATGAAGACCTGCAGGTGGTGGGCCTACATCCAGTATGAAAAAGGACTGGCTCTGTAGAACTTCCTATGACGAGTAGAGACAGAGATTGGACGAGATAGCAGTTGCAGTGACGATGACGATGACGATGCGTCGATGATGATGATCCAGAGAAGAAGACTTGTCTAGCAAATCTGTGTCGAGAAATACCTTCCTTGTTAAGAGGGAGTGTTGATGTATATGTAACTTCGGAATGTATTTCATCAGTATATTATATGTATATTTATTGTACCCTTATAAGAGATGTGTTATTCCTCTATAAGGAAGTGTCGTCATATGGATTGACAAGTGTCGCAAGTGTGTGTACTTGCCGATGGGTTATTAGACCACCTTATGGGGTCGGCCCTAATTAATATATAATATAATGTGGATGTACTAAAGTAGACAAGTCGGCCCCAGTAGGTCACTAGGCAAAAAGGTGAGTATAAATAGAGATAGGAGATCTCTATTTTACTCACTCGGAAAAGTATCTATCTCTCTCTCTGGAAAGTGGCGCACTAGTGAGGAGGAGGAGGATCATCTGCTAGGAGACTATCTCTGTATTATTTGGTTGTATTTTGGTTGAGCCATTGCTCTCTCTATCTCTGAGGAAGTTGTGGGGTTTTTCACCTTAGGGTTTTCCCCACGGAAACTCTGTGTCTCTTGTCTCTATGCTTTTGATTCTTATGATGCTTGTGATGCTTGTCATATTATGATTGTCATGCATTGATATACTGTAGATGTTATTCTCTCAGCAAAGATCCTATAGTATTGTGATTTAATACTGAAAATTTAACATTTCTTGTTTTTGCTGAGTAGAAGGATAATCTGCAGAGGTTGTGGATGTCTCTGTGATCTAATGTTCACCTTTAGTGGAATTTGTGAATATGGAAAATTTCCCAGTGTGGGAGATTATCTTCCTGCCCTGCTCGGTTGGGGTAGGTGAAACTGTCACTGGTATACGATAGAGTTGTCCTCCCAAAGTGACAATGACACTGCGAGATCAGGATTCATATATGGCATGATGCTTCCACATATATGGCTATCCTAAGAGAACATCACATACTTCGAGTGGGGCCACATCACATAATACCTCATCTCTGAAGGGATTGATGCCATACGGTAGGCGACATTGGTGACTCACATGGATCCTTCATCCTTGGCTTAGCCATCGAATGGTGTATGGTTGTGGGTGTGGTGTTATTGGTAGCTCCAGTCTCTTGATGACTTTTGCTGAGATCAGGTTCTTTTGGTTGCCGCTATCCACAACAAAGTGTAGGGGAATTCCCTTCACCCACATCTGTGAGTGGAAAAGGAACTCCTATGCCTCTGACTCTTCAGGTTCTTCTGGTTGAATCTGTGTGGTGGGAAAAAGGGCACTAGGTTCTGCATCAATGATCTACTTCCCTTTTTGCACGACTTTGAAATTATTTTTGGAGTCAGAATCAAAACTGGGGTCTGATTCTGAAGCTTTGATCTCAGCCACCAATGACTGTTTTGAGTGACATTCATCAGTGTTGTGCCAGGGGCTTTTGTGGAACTCGCACCACTTCCCGGTGTCCTTCTTTGTCTTTTCTTTACCCTTCTTCACTTGTGGTTGGGACTGGTCATCCTTTCCCTGCCCCGTGCTCTGTGAGCCAGAGTTTCCCTTGCCCTGCTTCTGCACAGGTCTGAAGTCACGCTTGTTCTTTTGCTGAATTTTCTGCTCGATTTTGACAGCATATCGATAGGTGGATCCGAGTGAAGAGATTTCTAGGAAATCCACTTTAGTTCGTATGTACCGGTGTAGGCCACTGCGATATTTCAAAACTAAGTTCCGCTCGGAGTCCTTGATACCCAACTTTGTGCGCGAGGTATGAAAGTTGTTGGTGTACTCTGACACCGTTTGGTCCCTCTCTTCGTGCAGAATGGTCCATTTTGTGTACTGGTCATCATAGTTTCCAACAGGGTAATATTGTTCCTTGACGGTATCTATAAAAGAGGCCCAAGTGGGATTGGAATATTCAAACAATCTAGACTCGTCTTATGAGTTTTGCTCCGAATAAGTTTCCCACCAATTTTTGACATGGGGGACAGCCTTGAGAAGTGCAAAGATGATGTTTTCCCCGTCGAAAAAATTGTGGACAGAGAAATACCCTTCTAGTAGATTCATCCATTTATCAAGGGCATCAGCATCGATTTGGCCTTCAAATAAAGGGATATTAAAATTAATTTGTACCTTGAAGGGAGTCGTATCTCCGAAATGGCTGCTTGTTGAGGGTGCATTTTCCACTGTTGGCATGCATCGAAGGATCTTGGCGAAATTATCCATCATCTCGTTCCTCTGTTGCGTGAGGGCTTCCTTGAGAAAAAACTTGATAGGATCTACTGCTCCATTGTCTCTCTTTTCTTCTGCCATGGGATGCCGCTTGGGGCAGCGAGAGTGGTCTTCCCCGTGTGAAACTAGTTCGAGACCCAACTCTCTGTGTCCTGACCTCGTCAGGGACATCAAAATTGACTTTTACCTTGAAGGGAGTTGTATCTCCGTAATGGCTGCTCGTTGAGGGTGCATTTGCCACTGTTGCCATCCATCAAAGGATCTGGGTGAAATTGTCCATCATCTTGTTCCTCTATTGCATGAGGGATTCCTCGAGCAATAACTTGATAGGATCTACTACTCCATCATCTATCTTTTCTTCTTCCATGCGAGGCCGTTTGGTGCGGCGAGAGTGGTCTTCCCCAAGTGAAACTAGTTCGAGACCCAACGCTCTGTATCCTGACCTCGTCGGGGACATACACCGAGAAACAATCAAAGAGCAGACCGCTCTGATACCACTTATCTAGATTTATGTGGGAACGAAACAAAAGATAGCATATACAGAATCATATACATAGATATATTGCAAGAACACAGTGATACAGTAAACACATATTCTATTAAATAGCAGAAATAGAACAGACTATAAAATACAATAGCTGGAATGGTGGTAGCTATCTCTGAGAAGAGATGTGGCCGCTATGCTCATTCCTACAAAGATGATTACAAAGAGAGGCCAAAAGGGCCTATTTATCATAAGCATGAGGGAAAGAATCCCAAACATCCAAAAACCTAACCCTAGAAGATGAACCGTCATAAAGTTTGCGACCTCAAGGTGGTTAGTTGAACAGTCAACTTCCCGGGGTCATAACTTTTGCATACGAGCTCCGTTTGGGGCGCTCGGTAGCTCGTTGGAAAGGTCTATCCGAGATTTACAACTTTTGAATGTGGCCAAATGCATACCATTGGAAACTATGTGGCTCCCCGAGTTTCCAAAAAAGGTCTTTTAGGGCCTCAAAACAGTCCCAGAAGTTTAGGACCCGAAAAACCGTAGAAAAATTAGTAGAAAATTGGCAAAATGGGAAATATTTTTGAGCCAGTGGAATAAGTGGGTGGCCATCGATATCCATCTAGATCAATCCTCCCCCCTTATGAAGCAATGTTTTCCATTGTGTCAAATATCTTATCATATGTCGAGCTGTGTGTCGAGTTGAGCTCTTGGTGCGACATTTGCTGAAGTGGAAAGGTTGCCTTACTTTGACGTCTTCAGAGGGTTGTAATTGTTGTTGATGGATGCGCTGGAGCTATTCAACAGTTTTGGTTGTTGTGGTATCCTTGGTATGCACCGGTGTGGAAGGTTTCTTTTTGGAGGAGCACCTTGAATGCGTGGTCTTGCACTATAGAGGTACCCGAATAGGCGATGCTGCACTAACTTTGTGTTTTTCTTGTTTCTACTGAGTAGAAGGATAATCTGTAGAGGTTGTGGATGTCTCTGCGATCTGATGTTCACCTATAGTGGTAGCTATAGTAAACACATATTTTATTAAATAGCAGAAATAGAACACAGTGATATAGTAAACACATATTCTATTAAATAGCAGAAATAGAACAGACTGTAAAATACAATAGCTGGAATGGTGGTAGCTATCTCTGGGAATAGATGTGGCCACTATGCTCATTCCTGACAAGATGATTACAAGGAGAGGCTGAAAGGGCCTATTTATCATAAGCATGAGGGAAAGAATCCCAAACATCCAAAAAGATAACCCTAGAAGATGAACCGTCGTAAAGTTTGCATCCCCAAGGTGGTTAGTTGAACAGTCAACTTCCCGGGGTCATAACTTTTGCATATGATCTCCGTTTGGGGCACTTGGTAGCTCGTTGGAAAGGTCTATCCGAGATTTACAGCGTTTACATTGGGCAGAATTTATGTCACTGAAAACCATGTAGCCCCCCAAACTGCCAAAAAAGGTCGTTGAGGGCCTCAAAATGACCCTGGAAGTTTAGGACCCAAAAAACCATAGAAAAATTACTAGAAAATTTGCAAAATGGGAAATTGTTTTGACCTAGTGGAATAGGTGGGTGGCCACCGATATCCATCTAGATCACAATATGGATAGTAGAGCCAAGTGGCTACAGATATCCCCCTATCAGGATGGACACTGGGTAAGACAATCCTAGAAGAAAGGAAACTAAGATACCCCATTCATGACACGTCCAGAAAAGGTGAATCTGCAGCTCCGGTCCTATCACCGTGTGGGCCTAAAAGGAATCACCACACACAGACCAATGAGTAGGTAGCCTTCGGTTACTAAATGGATTTCCTGTATTTCACTCAAGCCTCCAGAACTAGTCTGGCTACTTCAACCCTCCTAAGGGAGAGGCCCTCTGATAAACTGGTTATGACTGTGTCAAAAATACTAGGGGATTTTGGTACCCTATAGGACAACTATGTCTCAAGTGTAAGCGATCGAGGGGTGTTATTTGGATGCCTATCCCCCCTATCCTACCTAAATACAATATTCTTATGTGTTCCCCAAGTGGGGTTAGAATGTTGGTTGTGTTAAGTAGTGTTTTAAGGCTCACTTGAATTAGGTGACAGAGTGTGTGCGTGTGAGGTAATGAACCCAATCAAAAGTGCCACGTGTGGGCAACTTTTTTAACCAATAATAATGCAGAAATTTAACTTGCAATGCAAAATTTTCTTTTTTCAATGTAAATGCTTAAACTTTAAAAAATCCTGTAAATGGAATAGAAAGCAAACTACAGAAAAAGGCTGTAGATAACTGTGGCTGCAGACAGAACAGATGGCTGTGCAGGTGCAGAAAATATTGCAGAAAAATTCTAGGTTCAAAAAATGGTAAAAATGCAGAAAACATATTGTGGGTCTGTGAATGAAATGTGCGGCCTGGAGCGCGGCTGTAGGGTTGAACCCTACGGTTGGATCGTAGGTATGTGGCTGAAATGCGCAGCTACAGGGGTGAAACCTGTGGTCGGAGCACAGGTCTGTGGCCAAAAGGAATGGTTTGGGGCACAGAAAGTTGCGGTCGGGGCCGTGGGAAAGAAGGCGAAAGCTACCGTTGGGTCGCTGGTCTGTGGCTGAAATGCGTGGTATGGAGCACGGCTGCAGGGTTGAAACCTATGGTCGAATTGTAAGTTTGTCACCAAAAGGCGTGGTCTGGGGCGCAAAAAAAGGGAAGAAAGTTATGGTCTGGTCCGTGGGACAGAGGCAGAAGGTTGCAGTCTGGGCACGAAAAAAATGGTAGGAAGTCATGGTCTGGGCTGCGGGAAAAGGGAAGAAAGGTGTGATCTGGATCGCGGAAGAAAGGCCAAAAGTTGCGATTTGGGTCATGGCTACGAGGAAAAGAACTGCGATCTGTGATAGAAAACCCAACTGGCTGAAGCCACATCCGAATAGGGAAAACAGAAAAATACTTGCGGAAAATAAAAACTTTTAAATTTTTAACCAGAAATTCAAAGGTCCTAGTTGAGTCGCCAAAACTGTAGCTAGGGTTTTCACCCTACCTTGTGTGAATGATTACCTACTAAGGAGAAGGGCCTCCTTAGTAGCAGTTTAGTAAAACAATAAATTTAAACAGTAAAACAAGGTAAAATCTAAGCTAACATACTGCATCAACAAAAAATAAAAAGACAATAACAATATCAGAGAAAATTTTCTTTTTGTATTATGATATGATCAAGATTGCATTTACCTCAAATGTGGTGGTTGGTGGAGCTCTTGCAGTAGTCTTGGAGGGCTGCTTCCGTGCTTCAATGGGTTCCTTCTCTTTCTCCAAGGTGTTTGGATAATGGACCAAAAGGGGCACTTAAATGAGAAGTTAGCTCAAATGGTGAGCTAGGGTTTCAAGAGTGATTTTGGCAGAATAAGGATATGATAGATTTTGGATATCAAATGGGGAGCCTCCATCACCTATTTATAGGTTTTTTAGTGGTGGAGTGTTGACCTGAGGTTTTTGGCACCATATGGTTTAGGTCAATTGTTTTAGGGTTTTTGCTTCCTTTTTCCCTCTTTTTCCTCTTTTTCATATTTTTTATTCCCTTTTATTTGATTTTTGGGAATTTAGGGCCCTTTTAGAGGGTTTTTGCTATCTTTTGAGGAAATTTAAATTATTTTGGGGGGGAAAAGGGGTTTTTTTGGGCTTTTGGTGGCTTTTTAATGGTTTTTTGAGGTTTTGGAGGCAAATATGGTAGGAAATACAGACAAATGAGTCATGTAATGAGGGAGATGAGATGGTGAACACTTTTGGGGTGTTAATAGATGGAGTTGTCGCAAGTGTGGATGGATCGAATTCTGTTGTAAGTAGACTCGACGGGATGGTACTACTAGAAAGTCTCGGACCGACTAGACTTGACCCAATTTCTTGGACTAGAGACTCATTTCCATGACTAACAACTTTTGGAAAATTTTCGACTTGGCTAACTTCGGGGTGAGGTTGACTCAAATCTTACTCTAGATGTCCGACTGAAAAGGGGGTGTAAATGGATGTTTCTTGTGCAGAAATTATACCTGTTGGATCAGGGCTTCTCTTAATAGGTGTCATCCTGTGACCCACAACTTCTTCTACTATAGACTGTGAAGATAAACTAGTGTTGGTTTAGACAATGTCGGGGGGAGACAAACTAAGCGAAGAGTTTGGTGTGGAAAATATTGGCTGCTGAGTGACTACTTCTTGCCATTTGGGAAAGAATACTAGAAGGCTGGCGAGGAGCCGACTCAGGTCAGCATCTGCTTGGCTAACAGGAGTAGGTAGTGCTAAAGGAGTAGTACCTTCTTCTACTATGGTTGGGGAAGAAGGTGGAGTGGTAATAGTCAGGTCGACATGAGGTTCGACCGGTATTTTGGGTTTCTTGAAAGAAATTCTTGGCGTCTTGCGCTGGTCTGTGTCCAAAAACTTCTTAAACTACTCTTCCACTGGAAACTTGTTCTGGGCTGCATCTGCTAGTATTTCAGTGGCAATATCATATAGCTCAATTTCATCTTCTTCCGTTGGCTCCTGAAATGTTACTTTCCTTTTCCCCTTCCCTTGTGTCAGTACTACCTTGTTTTGTTGTGCTGTAAGCAGTTCACCTGCTACCCATTGGATATTTTCGTCTGTCAAGAGATGCTCTGGATTGTTGTATTCCGTACTCTTGTTTGAATGCTCCACAGCTTCCACTAAATCTTCATGTGGAGTAAGTGTGAGCGCCAGTACGTTGGGGTCGGGTACTAGTTCAGGATGATAAGTGAAAGTGTTCACACACAACCGACTTTCATATTCCTCTTCTTTCTCTACGTCTACCAATGGATCGATAACAGTTAAGTCAATTTTTCTTGCTTGAGGTGGAATTATCAATGCTGTACTTGACTGTCGACTTACCTCTGTAAAAATTTCATCTACTGAGGGGTAGTAGTCGAGGGGCTTTGATTTACCTACTTCTCCTTGTAAATACTAGACCGCTATATGATCCAAAGAAAGTTGGATGTGTGCTGTCAGAGGTAAACTCTGTCGAATGTTCTGAGGTACCATCCATCTTGTCACCTTTGTTTTGAATTCTATAAACCATGCTTTCAACTAGAGCTTAATTGTCGTTAGCCCACGTCAGCTACCTCCCAGTGAAAAGCAACGGAAATTTTCCATAAGAACATTTCGCTCTTAAGCAAAATCCTTATTTTGTCACGGACGGATGTGGGTCATGGAAATCCATATAATTACAGATGGGTATCGGATGTGGGTCCCCTCATCTTGGCACTTATGGCATGTATGTTTGATCATGTCGGCCAAGAAGTCTTCCCATTTGTAAACTTTTCCATGCATTGCCATATTTTTAACAGCTTCCAGCATGTCGATTTTTAGTTCAGACCCTCTTCCTGCTCGTGACAATGCATTCGACATGATTTTAGCAGCAATTTTGTAATTGGCATATTTGATATGGCTCATGACCAGACCTCATGAGTTTTTTCCAGCAGCGCTAGTTATAAATTCATCGACCAAATCCGCATTTGAACTTGTCGGTACATCATCTCCATTGTGTGACATACTGATGATTTTATGGATAAGTTCACCATTAACTTTGACTGGAACGTCAAAATAGAACTTATTGTTGTCATAACGGCTAATAATGAATTGTGCAATAATTTCTTTGAGTCCACCGAAACTTTCCAAGAGAGGTGCCTTCATATAATGAAGGATTGTAGCGGTCCTTAGCCTCTATGCTTCCTCCCTCCATTAGCCATCTGATTCCTTCCCCCAATCTTCAATTTCTCTCCATTCTCTCTTCCAATTTGTTTCCAAAACCTTCTTGTTCTGAATTATTTGCAATCTTGTTTCCAGAGGGGATTGTTATTTTTCCATCTCTCCAACCTATGTCACAGTGTCCCTAGTTTCCATTAGGGTTTTCCTTGGATCCATGGTGGGTTCAGGGATTGAAAATGTGAGATTTGCTTCAACAGGGTCAGAGAGCTCTATATCTTGGAGTTCAATTTCTTGGCAAAAGAGTGCACAAGATTCCTCGAGCTCAGGATTTATGTTGATGTATATGTAACTTCGGAATGTATTTCATATATGTATATTGTACTCCTATAGAGATGCTATTATTCCTCTATATGGAAGTGTTTGTATTCCTATAGAGATGTTATTATTCCTTTATACAAAAGTGTCGTCATTTATATTGTAAGTGTTGTAACTTATACTTGATGGGTTATTAGACCACCTTGTTGGGGTCGGCCCTGTATAAGTCATGTGGGTCGAAGGGTTATTAGACCACCCTATTGGGGGTCGGACATGTGGGTCAAAGGGTTATTAGACCACCCTATTGGGTGTCGGCCCAGTCAGCTTTATGTTATGTGGTTAAGTTAAGGCCGACCTAGTAAAGGTTATTAGGCAAGTCAAGTCAAGTATAAATAGAGTGCGGGAGGCACTCTATTTGATCATTCTATTCTCTCACACACTCTTTGGAGAGTGGTGCACTTGTGGAGGAGGAGAAGCTGTTGCTAGGAGATGTCTATCTCTTATGCTTGGGTTGTATCATTTATCTATCTATCTCTGAGGAAGTTATTGGGGTTTTTCACCTTTATGGTTTTCCGCAAGTAAACTCTGTGTCTCTTGTGTGCTTGCATTATTGTGTCCATAATTGATATGCTGTAGATAGGCTGTACATGTTGTTCTCTCAGTTAAGATCCTAGATCATATTGAAGTAAATTCTGAAAAATTAACATGGTATCATAGCTATCCTAAAAGAAGGCATGGTATGGCATGTATGACACTTGTTGCACTTATGATGCTAGGGATTGACATAGAAAAAACCAGTCATCATAGAACTTTCACTATAAATCCATTTTGGCAAAGTGTTCGGATCTGAAAATTATACAGGTCAAAGATATGATCCCCATGTACCTTGTGTCCAAAGGAAAACTTTGAATTCATTGTACTTTGTGTTTTATGATCTGTACAATCTAGGGTTTCTGCCTCTTCCAGATCTGAGTCATAAACACGTGACCTAGGAAAAAAGGTCATAACTCGAGCTAGGAAGCTCCAAATGAAATTTTGTAAAACGTGAAAGGTAGTTTACGGACTGTACTTTCTCAGATAGCTTTTTCAGAGGCCGAAACTGAACTAGTGACATGTGGAACACTGTACAAGCTCGATCTTCTGTTTTATCCCATAAACAGGTCATGTTGAGACACATGGCATAACTCTCTCTCAGAGAATCCAATTGAGGTCAGACCCATGGGGTTGGAAAGATGATAGGTCAGGATACCACAGGTAGAATGTTCAGACCCTATGGATTGGAAAGTTCAGAGTTACACTAGAATCATTCAGGTACATATTTATGTCAAAACAAAATGATTTTTGAGCACCTTCATTCATGGCTTCGGGAATTTAGGGTTTAAGAGAAAGATGGAATTTTTGTAATCAGAGACCATGTCTGAATGCTACTCATAAAAATCAAAATTTAGAGACCAAGATCATAATTTTTGGTTGGGCAGAAGGTTGGGCTTGATCAAACCCTAGTTCGGGACTTTGATCGGAAAAGTGGAAAATTAGGGCTTCTGCAAAAATGGGAATTTTTTGAAATCTGTGACCACAGCTGGAAGCTCCTCAGAAAAATAGAAGCTTAGAGATTTGGATCAAACCTTTTGATTGGGAAGAAGGGTGGGCTTTATCAAACCCTAGTTCAGGGTCACGTCCAGTGAATCCGAAAGTTTCAAAGGCAAATTTGAGGGGTGAAACTTTGCAGTTTTCAAATTCTGAGTATACCACGTTGATCAGCTCATCAAGGCGCTTATTTCTATCCTTTGAGAAGTTTGAAATTCAAAGTTTGAATTTTTAGGGTTTCCCTGACAAACCCTAATCCAACACTAGATCTAGTTCCTGCAAATCAAGTGGATTGGGTTAATCCTAGAAGAGAATGGATTGGTCACCTGCATAAGTGAAGAAGTTCCTGTTTCAGAGGGAGATGAGGCTAAGGCCTTACATAAGAAGATTACAAGCAATCTCAACAGGTATGACTTATCCAAGTATGTTTCAAGATTTGTTCATAATTAAATTTATGGTATGTTTGTCTTCATATTATTACGGTTAGTACAATCTTGATTAAATTTAGACTTGTCGTATCACCTTAATAAAATTATGAATACATGATAGAAGATATTCATTGATTAAGGTTCTGACACTTATGATTGTACTAATGCATTGTGATGTTGTATGAGGTTTATGTTGTTCACTAACATGAAAGGTACATCAAGAAAGACAAATCATGTTCTAGTTCATGAACATATGACCATGGTGACATGAAGACAAAGGTTCATCCATTGCCATGGATCACATAGAAGATCTACTTATGAGGTATGTATAAATTGGTTCTATAATGGTTAACCTATGAGATATGCGGGTTACTAGCACAAGTCATTGAAGAGAACAAGAAGACATTATGCGGGTATGTTAGACATAGCTAGCTAACATGCTAATCTAGGTATGGTTTTCCTATATCAAGTTAAAATCCTACCTTGTCATAGGATCTCTTATATAAGTATACATGGCATGATTGATAATGATTATTCATAGGTTTGAATAATCATGGGTGTATGCATATTATGTTTCTTACCTTAATTGATGATATGACTAACCAGAAGAGTCATGAAAGTATAGGTTTGAGTAATCACGAGTTTAGGCATATTATGTTTCTTACCTTAATTTATGATATGACTAAACCATAAGACTCCTTGAATACTAATGCTTATTATTTATGTTTGAAATGATCATGACTATACATGCCTAAGATTATTGTGTTTTGATAGTATTGAGAATATACTAATGAATGTGTGATTATGTATGAGACCTCGAGGATAACACAATGATGATACTAATAAGCATGCATAGTGATTAAGGATGGATATAAGTTCAAGGATAGGTAATCCAGGAAGCAAAAATCAAGAGGGAGCACACTTCAGTAGTTTCTGCAAGGATGCAGATATTCAGAGGGAGTTGATCACTTCTCACAATCCACATTAGAATGGAGTTATAGAAAGGAAGCAAAGACTGAGAGGGAGTCAACCCTACAACCAAACAAAGATAAGTATTTTGATTGTCATTTCTTGCATATTTGTTTGTTTAAATAATGATGTATATGCTTATGTTCCTAGACTTAGGGTGTGTATTATGCATATTAGAATAATTGCATTAATGAACAGTATACTACTAATTTGCATATGATGGGTAAGTGGCCTATGGAACTGTACAACATTCCATTGCTACTTATCTAGAATGAAACCTCTTTGCTGACATATTGGGAATTGTGCACACTCTTAACAATGTTCTAGTAGAGACTGGAAGGTATTTAGAAAGTTATGGGATATGGATAAATGTTGTATTGAAGCATTGGCTAAAATAATTGCATGACTACATGACATATTTCTTTATGTGTAAGAATTTGTTTTGAAAACTATGAGATATTTCTAATCATGCAATTTAACTTGTTTTGTAGGAAAGATCGTATACCATCACCTACAAAAGGACTACAACATTTGTTCGGCAACAAAGTTATCTATTGAATATATTGAAGATATTGAAGATGTTGAAGTTCCCAGGATTCATGAAGAATGCCATGATCGAGGAGTACCATTCAATCATGAAGAATGATATTTGGGATGCGGTCCCAAGACCTGAAGGGAAGTCTGTTGTGACTTCCAAATGGATCTATAAGATCAAGCATGCTGCAGGTGGCAGCATAGAGACTTTTTCTCATGTAGCCAGATCCACTTCCATCAGATTAGTACTTGCTCTGGCTGCAGTGATGAAATGGAAGATACACCAGGTGGATTTCAAGATAGCTTTCTTGAATGGTGTAGTCGAAGAGGAAGTGTATGTGGAGCATCCACTCGGGTTTGAGACACATGACCGAGAGTCACATGTGTGCAAACTGAAGAAAGCCCTGTATGGTTTGAAACATGCAACCAAGACCTGATATGGCATAATAGATGGCTTTCTATCCAGTTTGGGATTTACCAAGAGTAAAGCTGTAATGTCCCCATTCAAATAGGTGCATAGTAAGACAATCCCATCAATCCTACTAGTTTCCTAGGTTGGATGGGCACATGTGGGATGGTAATAAGGAAACTAATAAATGATATTTAGACATTAGAAGGGTTCAAAAATTTAATAAATATGATGAATAAATAAATTCAAGAGAAATTCTAGGTGGCAAGTGGTTTTGGAGACATATGGAGGTGGTGGGACCCACACTAGCTTGATTTTTCAATGACACATGGCAGCTCTCTCTTGCCAATTCGAATTCATGGGAAGGTGAACACTCTTGGGTGATTTGGTAAGTCATAACACATGGCATTGAGCATATTAGGTCGAAATGGGAAGGAATAGTAACCTCCATGGGAGAGGAAGAGTCAAATTGGAGACTAGTGGACACATGGGCTAGATTCCCTAGTTTTATGACAACAATAATGAAGCATCTATGACATTTTATGACAAAATTCAGACCTGACTTCTTACACCTGACCATTATGACATGTCATCCCCAAAAATAGGCTCAAGAATGCGCTCATGGAGTTGGAGGAATCTAAAGAGACTCAAATTCGAATTTGGGAGAAGATGGAAGGTTGGAACTAGGAGACAAGTGGCAAATGAGGAATATTTTCTAAATGAAAAATTATTGAATCTATTGAGAGGATTTAGACCCCTTGAAGGATAATGTTGGTTATAAAATGTATAAATCAAGTATGAGAATGACTTTTGATGATTTGAGAAAAAATGCATTTGTGAAGAGAGAGCTAGTGGATGACTAGTTTCTTGCCTTAGCCAATTTCGAGGGTGAAAGATTCCCATCCAAGTTGGTGTTTGGAGAGGCCACTCAGGTCTTTCATGGTGCTTTAATGGATTTTGTATTTGCACGTAGCAGCTACAGGAAGTTTCATGGTTTGGTTTAGTGCAACACTTTCTCTCCACCGTTTCCAGTTTTGAAGGCATATTCGTGCTCCTTGAGGGAGGGCGTTTTTGGTGAGCTATTGTACTCTTTGGGGGAGATTCTAATGCCCCATTTCTTTTGTAATATGAATTAAATACTCGTTTCTTCATCTCCAAAATGTTTCAGGTCGAAATTCCAAGTAGAAATGTATAAATCTCATTTTTAATGGAAGAACAATGCCATTTCCCCACTACCTTGTTGTGAGCCAATGTATTGATGATGATTTCGAATGTATGGATGATTCTCTGACATATTTGTGATAAATATATTTCCATGGATGTCTTCTACAAGTTTCATGTACTGTACTTGAGCATTTGAAGCATTTTTACTCAGTTTAGTTGTATTGGGAGGTGAAATAGTGCCATTTCCCCAAGGGTCGAATTGGGGATTTTTGCTGTTGAATGTGAGAGAGTTAGAACAGTATTAAAAATCAATTAATGGTGAATATGAGACCTTAATCACATACTTAACACATTATATACCTCTGTTCATAAATTTGTGGGAGTTTGGAGGCATTTGGAAGGCCATTTGCAGTGTTACCCGAGGGGGATTTGATGCACAAATTACTAGTCAAAATTACATATATTGATCAGAATACAAATCAAGTTTGCAGCAGTATTTGGAGGGACATAAAACATCCCCGAACCTTATATTCAAGTCTAAATACCATTCATACACTCCTACAGAATATTTGGGAGCATTTGGGTTGATTTGGAGGTCAAAACAGTAAAACTAGTCAAAGGTCGAAATTGGGAAAAAAAGTGGAAAATTGGGCATTTTAATAAAATTTGAAAAAGGGATATTACAAGTGGTATTAGAGCATGGTCTTGGTACCTGATGGTATTAACAAGAATCCAAACAAATAAAGCACCACCCTTTGAATCAGTAGTTGAAGAAGTTTTGGTTGAAGAAGAGATAGTAGCAGAAAAAGAGTTCTTTTCTAAAACAATGGGTAGAGAGGAGGAGGAAAAATTAAGACATAAGGAGGAATTTATTGAAGCCTTAAAACCCTGTTTTGAAGGACTTACCATGGTTATGCTAGATATGAATAAACAAATGATGAAAGGTTTCGAATTGTTGGGTAGCCAACTTTCAGGCAAAGGGATGATAGGAGATAATAGTGGTTCACACTCAGGGGAAAAGATGAAAGGGAATGAGCATATTTTCTCAAGTACAGGACCTCATAATAGACCTGATGAATTTCAAAGCACACAAAGGCATACTGCACCTAAATTTCTCACACCCAAAGAAGAACCCAATCTTGAATTGGATTACAAGAAACTAGTAAATGATTGGAATGATTTGAATGAAGAGTGTAAAAGAGGTGTACCACTCAGTGACTACATTGATGCTATGCAAAAGATTAAAATGAAGGGAGACAATAGGAGTCCATTCCAAAACAAAGAATTGAATAGTGCTATTGGAAAAATGTCACTTCCTACTTTTGATGGTTCTTCTCAAAATTCTGCTAACACTTGGGTGCAAAAATTGGATGTATATTTTCAGCTGAATCCTATGTTGGAAGAGGATGCATTAAAAATGGCCATTTTGCATTTGGAAGGAGATGCCAATGAATGGTGGTTTCATGGGCTGAAAACCTTGGGTCATAATCAGGTTAAAACATATGGAGAATTTGTTGACAGGGTACTAGAAAGATTTGAACAAAAAGATCCAGAATTGCCTTTCAAAGAACTAGCTCAATTGAAGCAAACTGGGTCCCCTACCGAATATATGTTGGACTTTCAAAAATTATCAGTCAAGGTGGCTGATGTATCTATGGGAAGATTAGTATTGTTGTTCACTGAAGGTTTGGCTGAACCCTTAATAGGTTTGGTCAAAGCCCACAAGCCAACTACATTCAAAGATGCAATGAGCTTGACTAGGGATCTCCAAAATGTGCTTCCTAGAACGAGATTTCCTCCTAAACCTAGCTATAAATTTGAAAAGAAACCTTGGCAAAGGGATGGATATGATAAGAAACCTTGGCAAAGAGAGTCATTTGAGAGGAATAAAAAAGAGGGACTAAACAGGGATGAACTTAGAAAAAAGAAACTATGCTTCACATGCTTCCAACCATGGACACCGGGGCACAAATGTACCAAAGGAAAGGCTCAATACATAGAAGTATTTTCTGATAATGAGGGGTATGATGGGGGCATGGATGAAGATGGACATATTTCATATCAAGAAGAGGCATATGAGACAGCAGTAGAAGAGGAAAGACAAGAAGAAAAACAGCCTTCACCGGACAAAGCAAGAATGGCAGTGCTTTCAGCAGTACCTCGCTATCATACTATCCGATGCAAAGGTGTGGTACAAGGACAAAGAAATTCAGTTTTGGTAGATGGAGGAGCCACTCATAACTTCATTGATGCAGAGATGGTAGAGAAAAGAAAGATACCTATTGAACCATTTGATGGCTTCACAGTTGTCATTCCCGGTCACAACACAATGCAATGCAAAACATGGGTTCCAAAGCTACAAGTCACCGTAGGTAACTATACTTTTGTTGATAGTTTTTATGTGGTTGATGTTGCTGATACTAATATGGTTTTGGGAGTGCAATGGTTGTATTCAATAGGAGAGCATACAGTAAATTATCAAATTCCCGAAATGAAATTCCAAGATTCAAAAGGAGTACAAAGAGTTGTGAGAGGGCAACACACTTATCCAAATCAAGTAGTGACTTGCAATAGCATGAGATCTATATTGAGGCATGGGGATATAGAATGGGCTGCTGAATGTCATATTACATCTCCCAAGCCAACTATAAATATTGTCAAACACCCAAAGGAGATAGAGAGACTTTTGCAAAAATATGAAAAGGTTTTTAGAGACCTTCCACATGGTAGGCCACCAGATAGGGGGGTTGAGCACAGTATTGTTTTGGAGGAGGGTACTTCACCCATTCAAATACCACCTTATAGACATCTTAAAAGGTTTAGAGATGAGATTGAAAAATCTATCCAAGAACTCCTAGAGTTGGGGCTCATTAGACCAAGCTCTAGCCCTTATGCTTCTTCAGTAGTGCTAGTGAAGAAAAAAGATGGAACATTGAGAATGTGCATAGATTTCAGAGCCTTGAACAAAAAGACTATCAAGAATAGGTATCCTATTCCTAGGATTGATGAGCTCATGGATGAGCTACATGGGGCCAAATACTTCTCAAAAATTGACCTTAGATCAGGGTATCACCAAATTCGAATGAAAGATGAAGATGTGCAAAAGACCGCTTTTCGATGTCATTTTGGCCACTTTGAATTTCTTGTCATGCCTTTTGGGTTAACTAATGCTCCAGCCACCTTTCAAGCATGTATGAATAGGATATTTTGCAAGCAACTAAGAAGGTTTGTTTTGGTTTTCTTTGATGATATTCTCATTTACAGTAAAACATGGGAAGAGCATTTGCAACAGTTAGAGATTGTGTTGAAAATCTTGCAAGAAGAGTCCTTATTTGCTAAATTATCAAAATGTGAGTTTGGGATGAAAGAACTACTATATCTTGGGCACATTATTGGGCAAGAAGGAGTGAAGGTACACATGGAAAAAATCAGGGCTATCTTGGAATGGCCATCACCAAAAAATATTACCGAATTGAGAGGCTTTATTGGCATATGCACCTACTACAAAAAATTTGTGAAAGGGTTCTCCAAGTTGACTTCTCCACTCACTGATTTGACTAAGAAGGATGCTTTCAAGTGGGATGAAGAGGATGAAAAAACATTCCAAAAAATGAAAGAGGTAATGAGTAGTTGTCCCATACTTGCACTTCCTGATTTTACTAAACCTTTTGTTGTGGAATGTGATGCTTCAGGTGGAGGAATAGGGGCTGTCCTAAAGCAAGGCCAACACCCCATAGCCTTTGAGAGCATAAAGTTGCAGCCTCATGAAAAAATTTACTCCATCTATGATAAAGAAATGCTGGCCATTATGCATGCATTGGCCAAATTCAGACAATACTTGGTGGGCAGCAAGTTTGTGGTGAAAACTGACCATAATAGTCTAAGACACTTTCTCACCCAAAAGGATCTAAATGAAAGGCAACAAAAGTGGGTAAGCAAGATTCAAGCTTATGATTTTGATATTGAATATGTCAAAGGAAAGAATAATATAGTAGCAGATGCTTTGTCAAGAAGGCCTTCCTTTTCTCTCATGGATATTGCCAAGGATTGGAAAAACATGCTACTAGTTGAATATGCCAAAGACAAATTTGCTTGTGATGTGTTGGATGGAATCAACGGGGATGATAATTATAGGATTTTGAATGGGCTGATATATTATAAGGGAAGAATTTATTTAGTTCATAACTCCAAGCTCAAGTGCCGAATTTTGCAAGAAGCACATGATTCCCCACTAGCGGGCCATCCGGGGATCTTCAAAACTTATAGACAGTTGAGGCAAAGATTTTTTTGGAAGGGGATGAAGGAAGATGTTCAGAAGTATGTGAATGAATGTAAAGCATGTAAACAAAACAAATCAGAACTTACATGTCTAGCCGGCCTATTACAACCATTGCCCATTCCGGAGCAAAAATGGGACAGTATTTCCATGGATTTCATCACTGGATTGCCTAAATCCTTAGGTAAGGATTGCATCTATGTGGTAGTTGATAGGTTGACAAAATTTGCTCATTTCTTTGCTGTTACATCATCTTTTTGTGCTGCACAAGTGGCTGATATTTTTTTCAAAGAAATCTTCAGATTGCATGGGCTCCCCAAGAGCATTGTCAGTGATAGAGATAGTAGATTCATGGGTGCTTTTTGGCAAGAACTTTTTAGATTGGTAGGCACTCAATTGATTCCAAGTACCAGTTATCATCCACAAACTGATGGACAAACAGAGAGGGTAAACCAATGGTTGGAAGGATACCTAAGAAACTATGTGGGAGGGCAGCAAAAAACATGGACAAAATGGCTACACTTGGGTGAGTTTTGCTACAACACCACTTATCATATGTCAATAGGAATGTCTCCTTTCAAAGCATTATATGGTTATGATGCACTTACATTTGCTGACATTATATTTGGTGATAGTAGAGCCCCAAAGGCTAAAGATTGGGTGGAAGAGAGCCAAGAAATTTTAAAGCTCTTGAAAGACAATTTGCAGGTTGCTCAAAATCAACAAAAACATTATGCTGATAGACATAGAGAAGAGAGAACCTTTCAAGTCAATGATTTAGTATATTTAAGGTTGCAGCCCTATAAACAAACATATCTCAAAAAGAATGGAGCAGAAAAATTAAAACCAAGGTACTATGGGCCATACAAGGTAGTGCGGAAGATTGGAGAAGTAGCATATGAACTAGAACTTCCGGAAGGGAGTAAAATCCACAATGTATTTCATGTTTCTTGTCTTAAGAAAGCTCTTGGTCAGAAAATCATCACTTCAGAAATACTTCCTCCTTTGGATGATGAAGGTCAGCTCACACTTGTTCCGGAAAAGATTTTGAAGACACGGGAAAGAAGGTTCAGGAGTAGAATCATCAAAGAATATTTAGTGCAATGGAAGGACTTACCAAATGAAGATGCCACATGGGAAGAGGAGAAGATTTTGCAGCATCCAAATTTGAAATTGCTTGAGGACAAGCAATCTTGGGTGGGGAGGACTGTAATGTCCCCATTCAAATAGGTGCATAGTAAGACAATCCCATCAATCCTACTAGTTTCCTAGGTTGGATGGGCACATGTGGGATGGTAATAAGGAAACTAATAAATGATATTTATACATTAGAAGGGTTCAAGAATTTAATAAATATGATGAATAAATAAATTCAAGAGAAATTCTAGGTGGCAAGTGGTTTTGGAGACATATGGAGGTGGTGGGACCCACACTAGCTTGATTTTTCAATGACACATGGCAGCTCTCTCTTGCCAATTCGAATTCATGGGAAGGTGAACACTCTTGGGTGAGTTGGTAAGTCATAACACATGGAATTGAGCATCTTAGGTCGAAATGGGAAGGAATAGTAACCTCCATGGGAGAGGAAGAGTCAAATTGGAGACTAGTGGACACATGGGCTAGATTCCCTAGTTTTATGACAACAATAATGAAGCATCTATGACATTTTATGACAAAATTCAGACCTGACTTCTTACACCTGACCATTATGACATGTCATCCCCAAAAATAGGCTCAAGAAGACACTCATGGAGTTGGAGGAATCTAAAGAGACTCAAATTCGAATTTGGGAGAAGATGGAAGGTTGGAACTAGGAGACAAGTGGCAAATGAGGAATATTTTATAAATGGAAAATTATTGAATCTATTGAGAGGATTTCGACCCCTTGAAGGCTAATGTTGGTTATAAAATGTAGAAATCAAGTATGAGAATGGCTTTTGATGATTTGAGAAAAAATGCATTTGTTAAGAGAGAGCTAGTGGATGACTAGTTTCTTGCCTTAGCCAATTTCGAGGGTGAAAGATTCCCATCCAAGTTGGTGTTTGGAGAGGCCACTCAGGTCTTTCATGGTGCTTTAATGGAGTTTGTATTTTCACATAGCAGCTACAGTAAGTTTCATGGTTTGGTTTAGTGCAGCACTTTCTCTCCACCGTTTCGAGTTTTGAAGGCATATTCGTGCTCCTTGAGGGAGGGCGTTTTTGGTGAGCTATTGTACTCTTTGGGGGAGCTTATAATGACCCATTTATTTTGTAATATGAATTAAATACTCTGTTCTTCATCTCCAAAAAGTTTCAGGTCAAAATTCCAAGTAGAAATGTATAAATCTCATTTTTAATGGAAGAACAATGCCATTTCCCCACTACCTTGTTGTGAGCCAATGTATTGATGATGATTTCGAATGTATGGATGATTCTATGATATATTTGTGATAAATATATTTCCATGGATGTCTTCTACAAGTTTCATGTACTGTACTTGAGCATTTGAAGCATTTTTACTCAGTTTAGTTGTATTGGGAGGTGAAATAGTTCCATTTCCCCAAGGGTCGAATTGGGGGTTTTTGCTGTTGAATGTGAGAGAGTTAGAACAGTATTAAAAATCAATTAATGGTGCATATGAGACCTTAATCACATACTTAACACATTATATACCTCTGTTCATAAATTTGTGGGAGTGTGGAGGCATTTGGAAGGCGATTTGCAGTGTTACCCGAGGGGGATTTGATGCACAAATTACTAGTCGAAATTACATATATTGATCAGAATACAAATCAAGTTTGCAGCAGTATTTGGAGGGCCATAAAACATCCCTGAACCTTATATTCAAGTCTAAATACCATTCATACACTCCTACAGAATATTTGGGAGCATTTGGGTTTATTTGGAGGTCAAAACAGTAAAACTAGTCAAAGGTCGAAATTGGAAAAAAAAGTGGAAAATTGGGCATTTTAATAAAATTTGAAAAAGGGATATTACAAAAGCGGATTCCAACCTTTACTACAAGGTTGAGGAAGGAAATCCAATGATACTACTTTTGTATGTGGATGACTTGTTTGTTACAGGTGAGGATAGATTGATTGCCGACACGCAGCGGAAGCTTGCTGCTGAGTTTGAGATGAAGAAATTGGAGATGATGCACTACCTTCTAGGCATGAAGGTGTGGCAGAGTGCAGATACAATATTCCTTGGACAAGGGAAGTATGCGTAGAGATACTGAAGAGGTTCGAGATGATGGACTATAAGGCCATGGCCACACCTATGGCATCGAACCTAAATCTTCTGTGTGATGCTTCATCTGAGCTGGTTGATGTCACTATGTATTGTCAGATGATTGGGTCCTTGATGTACCTGACAAACACGAGACCATATATTTGCTTTGTGGTGAACACATTGAGCCAGTTCCTGACGGATCCGAGGAGTGTTCACCTGGTTGCTGTAAAGCATATTCTGAGGTACCTGAAGGGTACAGTTGATTATGGGCTCAAGTATGATGCGAATCAAAAGTTTAACTTGCAGGGTTATGTTGATTCAGATTGGGCAGGCAGTGCTATAGATAGGAAGAGCACTTCTGGGTGTTGCTTCAGTATGGGATAAAGTGTGATCTCTTGGTTTAGTAGGAAGCAATCCTGCGTAGCACTGAGTACAGCTGAAGCAGAGTATGTTGCAGCTTGTTCAACTAGCTGTGAGGCAGTATGGCTTCGGAAGCTACTGTTTGAGTTATTTGATCTCCCGCTGGAGGCTACTGGTATATTTTGTGACAACTAGAGTTGTGTGAAGCTGTCTGAGAATCCGGTGTTTCACGACAGGTCGAAACACATTTAGATCAAATATCACTATATCAAGGATATGGTGCAGAGAGGAGCAGTGAAGCTTCTGTATGTTGCGACGAGTGAGTAGATTGTAGATGTGCTTACGAAGCCACTTGCCAGAGTGAAGTTTGAGCACTTTAGAGAGATGCTTGGTGTTCTTCAAATCAATGACACTTCAAGGAAGAAGTGATGGAGACATTTGCTGAAGCCATTCCAAGCATGTTGGAAGAAGCATCCTTCACATGGCTATGGATGTAAGCGCTGGATGATGAGCATCAGGACGATGCTCTAGTTACTGCTCTGTATATGTATGTATGCATTATGTTGGATGCATGGTATGATCAAGATGATCATGGATGATGAGCTTCAGGATGTTGCTTTAGATATGCATAAGGACGATGCAGTGATGAGTATCAAGACGATACTCTAGATGATATGCATTAGGATGATGCTATGATGATGATCAGGATGATCATATGTATCAGGTGGATACATTACATAATCAGTTGGATTATGTGTGATGAGTTCCGAAGACACAGATGCACATGAGCTTTTCGGACATGGTTGTTGATGTGTTCTCCCATGGTCGCAATGTAATTGCTAGGATTTTCCGACATGGTGGCAGATGTGTTCTCCCATGGTCATGATGTAATTTACAGGGCCATTCGAGCATGGTTGTAGATGTGTTCTCCCATGGCTGCGATATAAGTGCTAGGGCCATTTGAGCATGGTTGTAGATGTGTTCTCCCATGGCTGCGATATAAGGGCTGGGGCCATTTGAGCATGGTTGTAGATGTTTTCTCCCATGGCTGCAATATAAGTGTTGTGCCATTCCGACATTGTGGTAGGTTGGTCCTCCCATGGTTGTTGATGTAAGTGCTGTGAGCCTTTCACGGATGGTGGTAGGTTGGTCCTCCTATGCCGGTGAGTGTAAGGGTTGTGTGTGTGCATCTAGGTTGTGCTTCGTGATACTTTGTGGCCATGGACAGGTTGTGTAGTAGCATGTAAAAGGTCCTGGGAGATCTGATAGGTTGAGCTATGTGCTTGTAATCAGTCCTGGGATGCTCTTTCGAGGTTTTGTGATGCACGTAATAAGTCCTGAGGATTCCACAGTATGGCCAGTGATGATGAAGACCTGCAGGTGTTGGGCCTACATCCAGTATGAAAAAGTACTAGCTCTGTAGAACTTCCTATGATGAGTAGATTAGAGATTGATTGAGATAGTAGCAGCAATGACGATGATGATGAATCGATCACGATTATCCAGTGACGATGATCCAGAGAAGAAGACTTGTGCTAGAAGACCTGTGTCAAGAAATACCTTCCTAGTTAAGAGGGAGTGTTGATGTATATGTAACTTTGGAATGTATTTCATATATGTATATTGTACTCCTATAGATATGCTATTGTTCCTCTATACGGAAGTGTTTGTATTCCTATAGAGATGTTATTATTCCTCTATATGGAAGTGTTGTCATTTATATTGTAAGTGTCGTAACTTATACTTGATGGGTTATTAGACCACCTTGTTGGGGTCATTCCTGTATAAGTCATGTGGGTCGAAGGGTTATTAGACCACACTATTGGGGGTCAGACATGTGGGTCAAAGGGTTATTAGACCACCCTATTGGGTGTCGGCCTAGTCAGCTTTATGTTATGTGGTTAAGTTAAGGCCGACCTAGTAAAGGTTATTAGGCAAGTCAAGTCAAGTATAAATAGAGTGCGGGAGGCACTCTATTTGATCATTCTATTCTCTCACACACTCTATGGAGAGTGGAGCACTTGTGGAGGAGGAGAAGCTACTGCTAGGAGATGTCCATCTCTTATGCTTGGGTTGTATCATTGCTCTATCTATCTCTAAGGAAGTTATTGGGGTTTTTCACCTTTATGGTTTTCCCCAAGTAAACTCTATGTCTCTTGTGTGCTTGCATTATTGTGTCCATGATTGATATGCTGTAGATATGCTGTACATGTTGTTCTCTCTGTTAATATCCTAGATCAGATTGAAGTAAATTATGAAAAATTAACAATTTATGGTGGAGCTGCTCGGCATGTGGGAATGGGACGTAGAGGCCTTTATTAATGGTTGATTTTACGAGGGCATTAAATTGAGATGACAGGCTATCGGTGCCCTATTAGGTGCATTTCCTATGGGGTCATGACTACTTTTGTATTTTTCCTCTTTATAATCATGATGGTGTGGTACCTCTCTTGATGTGTCCTGTCGACGAAATTCTGTTGTTAGGTTTTTTCGGTATGTGTTCCATTGTTTCTTTCATGTCTGGTCTTCCTCAACAACTTGTCGACGATCTTGTTGGTGTCTATAGTATCGACGGCTGTGTGTCGAGATTTTCTCTTTGCTTTGTCCAGCCTTACTCTTCCAATCTCTTGTCATTCTGGATTTGAATTGCCTTGATGTTTGATCGATTGCTTATAGTACTTTCTCTCATTTAGTTATTTCTAACCGTCTTTTTTTTTTGAATTTTCATGACTTGTATCGTTTTAGTCGAGCGCCATTTACCACTTTCTTGAAAACACTACCTTGTAACGTTTTTAGACGGACTGAACCATTGGTATTTATTATTTCGACGATATAGGGCCCCATCCACTCTGTGCGCAATTTCTTTGGTTTCCCTTTTACACGGCTATTATAAATTAGTGCCAAGTCACTAACCAACATATTTTTCTGTTTGATGTTTCTATTATGCCAATCTTTCAGTTGTTGTTTTTGGACTTGTTGATGTTCTATTGCCATCTGTCGACTTTCATCTAGTTTCGACAGTTGTAATAGCCATTCTTGTCGTGCATCTTCAACATCAATGTGTAATACTGCTGCAATTGTTGGGGCTTGCCGTCAAAAATGAAATGGAAGGACTGCTTCTTTCCCATAGACAAGTGAAAAAGGCGTTTGTTCTGTCGTTATTTTGTACATTGTTCTATATGCCCATAGAATAGCAAATAATTTATCATCCTAGTCGCCCTTCTCCATATTGCACACTTTTGTTAGTCCTTTTGTGAGTGTTTTGTTAAATGATTCCACGACGCCATTAGATTGAGGGTGATATGCTGTGCTTATTCTATGATCAACTGCAAATTCCTTATTTAATGCTTCAATAGCTCTGCAAAAAAAATGTGTACCTTGGTCGCTCATCAAAGTTAAAGGCCACCCAAAACGTGTAATGATATTTTCATAGATAAACTTGGGAGCAACTTCGCTCTAACATGTTTTGACCGATTTTGCTTCTGCCCACTTGGTGACATATTCTACAGCAATGATAATATATTGTGCACCTGTTCGTCTGCCAATTACTGGAAATGGTCCAATAAAATCGATCACCCAAATCTTGAACATTCGGATAGGATTAATAGGAACCAGAGGCATTTATGTTCTAAGTAGCGGTCGTCCCATGCACTAACATCTATCACATTTAGATACAAACTCTCGACAACTTTTATGAACTGTCAGCCACCAAAGTCCAGCTTACAGAATCTTCCTTGCTCCTCCTACCAGTCCATAATGGGATTCTGAAATTATAGTCTATCATTCATGCTCAAGTGCACACCAACGTAATATATTATCCAAGCCAAGTTTATAGACGAATCTGTTGATCAGAGTGTAAGGTGCTTCTTTCATAGCAAGGAGCTTCCTCTTTTTCTCAGTCATTCTTCAGAATCTTTCCCATCCTCAAGAAATTGTGCGATTTCTGCAAGTTCTGAAGAGACTGCTTTGATTTGAAACAAATGTGCATCCCCCAAATATTCTATTTATGTTGGCTCCTCTTGGGTGTCAAATATCGACCAGTGCTATGGCCCGACATTAGCCTTTCCAGGTCGGATAATTACCTCAAATTCAAATTCCTGAAATAGTAGAAGCCAACGACACAACCTCCCATGGTGCAATGGTTTATTAAGCAAGTATTTCAAAGCTTGATGATCTGTATAAAATACAAAAGGATTAGCCAATAAATAATGACGGTATTTTTGTAGTGTAAATACCATACCTAACGCTTCTCTTTCTGTCATGGAATAATTTATTTCAGCCTTGTTCAGCTTCCGACTGCTGAACGCATTTGGATAATCCATTCCATCTTCTCCGGGTTGTGTTAAGATACCGCCGCCTGCTATTCTAGACGCATCCATATGTACATGAAATTTTATCGACCAATTTGGAAATTGGAGGATAGGTGCTTAAACCATTTTTATCTTTAAGGTGTTGAATGAAGTATCACATTCCTTTGTCCACTGGTATTCCTGATATTCTTTTAAAAAATCTTCGAGAGGATAACTCATATTGGAGTAATGTCTGATGAAATTCCTTTAGTACCTCGTATGACCCAACAGGATCCACACTTCCTTCGGATTGACTGGAGGATTTAGGTCGAGAATAATTTGTATCTTTGCATAATCGACCTTGATTCTTTCTTTGCATACTACATGGCCCAACAATATGCCAATAGGTGTCACAAAAATGCACTTTTTAATGTTCAACAATAATTGAATTTGCCGACAACGTTCCAACATCAGTTGAAGTCATTTGAAATGATCTCTTAGCATTGTGTATATTGTCCAGTTGCCAAAGTAGACAACCATAGTTTTGTAGATATATTCCTGAAACGCCTTGATGACAATCTGGGAAAAGACCACTGGTGCATTCTTCAGACCAAAGGGCATGACTTTGTACGCGAATGACCCAAATTCGAACATGAATGTAGTCTTTTTATGGTCTTCGTTAGAAATAGGCACTTGATTGTACCTAGAAAATCCATCCGTGAAGGAATAACACTTGTGCCCTACAACTTCATTAATAATTTCATTTGCAAAAGGAGTTGGAAACGGGACTGTAAGTGTTACCTTGTTCAATTCGCGAAAGTCGACATAGATTCTCAGTCGTGTCGGATCTTGCTTCTTCGGCTGAACAACCATTGGGATCTCCCACTCTGATTGGTCAATAGGATATATAATTCCTGCTTCGAGCATGCTATTGATCACCTTTTTTAAAATGTCTTTGCGCTTGTGAGCAAGCTTATAGGGTCTTTTCTTTCCTGGTCTGGCATCTAGTTTGATATCAATTTTCATTTCTCCCATCTCCTGTCCAAGTCCTTCTAAGTCTTTGTAATCCTGAGCAAATACATCCTGAAATTCCTTGAGGAGACTAGTGAATTCTATCATTTGTTCTTCAGTCCAGTAATCGCCAAGTTTTTCCGTTTTCGAATGGTCGTCATTTGAAATATCTAATTCTTTTGTTTTGATTTTTGCATCCATCCATTCTGGAGCACAACTGTCATTTGTCGGTCTTTCTCCTTTCTTAATTTGTGTAAATGCAGGTGGGAAGTATTTTTCCAATAATCTTTCTGGGTCATCTTTCTCGACAATCTCCGTGCTAAATATTGTTTTCACATGCTTTGAGGTGTTGGGATGATCATGTCTCCATTGAAAACTTTTCCCAACTGACTTCTATGTTTCTAAGCTTAGTCTTGTTGAACGTTGGCTTTCTGTCGACGTTATGTTATAGCAGGAAGTAGGTCGACGAGCAGTCTGCTTCTTTTCTACCAATGTTAGATTTTCTGTTGGCTACAGAAATTTTTTTATATGTTTACTTGCTTCGACCAACTTATCCTCCTTCGGAGAAAATTGGAAATCCTTGATGAATTTTTCTTTCAAGTCTTTCCATGTGAAAGTTTCTCCTCTCGCCTTTTCCATCTTATACCATTTGTTGGGTAAATCATCAAGTCTCCTGGGGAAGAGGTGAGGCCATGCCCTTTCATCTTTATAGCCCAATTTTCTCCATTCTTTTTCACAAAAGTCGATGTGGACTTCAGGATTTTGTCCCCGTGTGAACGTAGGGATGTCGACCTGAGTCATCAGCTTCTTTCTTCCAAATCGTTCTACAAAAAATGTCAATGCGGTGTTCCGAGTTTGGAGTTTCGACTGATGAGTATCCCACCATCTCACAGCTTGACTAATGAATGTCTCAACTAGACTCTATGGTTGGCCTTGCTCTCCGACATGTTTTGATACTTGTTCGACATGTAGAACAGGGGAATTACATTCCTTGTGTATCAATGTCAGATTATATGTCGGTGAATTTCTGTCTGGGATAAGAGTCGGATATGCTCTCATTTTCCGCTCAAATATCTTCGGTGTATATGATATTGAGAGACACTTATTCATTTGCTTCTTTGAGATGGCTTCCACCATCCAACATTCTTTTTCATGAAGGTCATAATTCTCTATCTTCCAGTCATAGAGCTCTGCATCGGAATTATATCCGAGTGAAACAAGATCTCCAAGGTGAATCTCTCTTTGGGAATTTGGTTTAATATGGTCTTCATTATTCTCTATTCGATAAAGCTGTCGAATATCATCGTCTACTTCTGTAGGTTCTGACCATGGTTCTCCATGAGATGGGAAGATTGGTACAATCACCTTCTGACCATTTCCTTTCGACTTGATGTGACTTTTATCTAAGGAAATTGAAGCCTTCCTCTTTTGCCCCTAAGGTCGACCGACCAAGGCTGGGAAATAGCTTGCATCATCTTTGGGATTAAAGATATCAAAATCAACTTTTGTTGTGTTTCCCTTGATGGATGTTTCAACTCCCTTCCATACTCCGATCAACTCAATTAATCCTTGATCTATGAGCTTCAAATAAATGCCTAGTTCTGGCAATTGCGGTCGACCGAGTTGGTCCCAGGTATCACGAGTCATGATATTCACTTGGGAACCAAAGTACAGTATGACTTGTCATATGTGGTATCCGTTTAAGTCGAGGTCAACCAGCATGTCAACATCATTTTTTTCTTTTTGATTAAGTCGACAAATGTTTTTGGTTTGTCTTTGCACGACATGTTTATACTTAAGTTTATGCAATAGGTCGATCAACTTTCCTATAGCTTCATAATTTAAAATTAAATTGAACAATTCATTGAGTGCTTCCTGTTGGTTTTCTTCCTTATCTTCATGGGCTTCCAATTCATGGAATATGTCGCATGCATTTTGATACACACATTTTTGTTTCACAGGATTTGGCTAATCTTCTTTGGTTACAATTTTACTTATCCGTGGTTTATCTTGACCAATGTGGGTACCTTGCCTAGTAACTATTTGCAAGTTTTTAGTACAAAGCACATCATATTTAGGTACACAAGATAAGACATGAACATTCTTTTATTATTTATTTTTTCAATCATGGTAGGGAAATCCTCTAAAAATTGATCGCCTACCCCACACTTTGTACAAAAATTAAGATCAGTTCTTTCTTTGTAAGGGCATTATGCATGCCGATGATCGTCACTAAGACATGTAAACATAAACCAGGTTGATTAGGTTGAACACCGTGACCACCACTGCAATGAACACAACCCTGGTATCCTCCGCGCCTGTTATAGCCATCACATCGTCGATCATATATGCGGTCATTATATCTAGGGTATCTGTCTTTTCTATTCCGATTGTATCGGTCGTTCCTTCCATTGTTTCTGTCAAATATGTCATTTCCCATATTTCTGTCATTATGCTACTCGACAGAGTTTGTTTGATACACTACATGGTAATTTTATCAATTCTTCAAATTCAAATGACATTCTTCAATCGAGTGGGTATTGACTTCATATATTTGACACCATTTTCCTTTTTTGTTTTTTAAATTGTATGGACAATCATTTGTGGTATTCAAGTCATATTCTTTACACAAGTTGCAAAAGCATCTGGTTTGAATAAGTTTAACTTCTTGTCACCAATCCTCAATTCGAGAAGAGTCTTTAGTGTGTCCTGCAGTTCGACATGTAGTACACCATAGCTTTGGCCCTTTCAAAGTAATGCTTCGAACTGCTTTCTCCATACTCTCAAGGCATTCATCGACGTGTCTATCCATGGAGACTAAAGGATATTCGTCATCCATTTCAATCTCCAATGCTGCCTTCAATGCTTCCGCATAAGTATTGACACTCTGTCGATGTACATGTATTTTAATTTTACTTATGAGACCGATAATGAATCATTTAATTAATAAATTTTCTTTGATCTCATAGTCAATTTTGCTCAAGAGGTCTTTGAACCTCTTATCATATTCCTTGACAGTTTGTGTTGGCTTCTGGACTGATGTCTTCAGTCATTCGACTGCCAGATATGTTGCATCTTCGATCATGAGAAAGGCCAGAAAACTTTGCTTAATTTGTGCCTTAGTTGCATTTGGTGTCTTTGCAATATATCCCATATACCATTTCAATGCTCGTTTTCTCAACAAACCAACGAACTGGGCCATCTGTCATTCTTCATAGGTGAGTTGGTTTGTTGTCCATATCGATAAGCACATAAACCAGTGTTGTATCGGATCTTCATGGCCTTCATAAAATGGAAGGTGTGTTGTTGAATGCGATATGTTTGTTGATGTATTGACTTGAGAATTAGATGGTGGAGTAGGTGGATTGTTTCCGAAACCAGAACATCGTGCTTCTTTGACTTCAACTAGCTGTTTATCAGGACTGGGTTCTCTATCTTTAGAACCAGTGTCTCGAACTTCTTTTGTTTTGCCGGGTTTGTCTTCTTCTGCTACTTTTGTCGAAATCCAAGTAAAGTTATGCTTGAATGGGATTTCGCTAAATCTTGGGTTCTCCAACGTACTCGGTGAGTCACTCAAATTTGGTATTGGAAGGGGGGGTGCTTCTTCATGTTCTGAGTACACTGGATGAAAGCTTCTATTAAAAAAATCAAGTTGAAAGGATACCCAATTTCCTTCCTCTGACCGGTGACTCAATAATCTATTGACTTCATTGCCTTCTTCACTACGACAACTACAAATTCCCGATTGGCCAGCATGGAGACCAATATTTCCTCCACAATTTCTTGCACTTGGACACTTCGTGTTAAATTAAATGGAGAAGGAGGTGTTACTGTCTCAGGTATCTGAACTTGGAGAGCTCTACCATGCTCTATCCACAAGTCTTCATCCATTGACGATAGGTCTTCTTCGATGCCCCAATCATTGCAGGCTCGACTTGACTCTGGAATATTTCCTTCTGCATCTGTCACGACATTTGATCCTCGCCTCCTCCAGATCCCATTTTCCTGCTCCCTTAGCTCTTCATGCCACTATCTCCTTTTTTCTCTTTCAATTTTCTAGATATTCAGAGTTCTTTTATGACTCATGGTCCTATCTTTGTCGGATTTACCTCCACTGCTAGTCATGTCGTCTTGTCATATGTCATTTTTCATCAATATCGGTACATCAGAACATGTTTCGTCACCCCCCCAATGTCGACCCAAAGCTTTCTAGACAACTGGGGAAGTAGAGACCATCATTTGTTCAGAAAGAATTCCCATTCGCGCTTGTTACATCATAATCTTCCACCCTATGAGCATCAGCATTACTTGGCCCATAGGATCCATTTCAGTGAGTCAGATCCATTTATATCCTTTAGAGATACTAGTTTGCCCTATTTTTATTCCTACCCGCATGTTGCATCCTTATAGCATGAGTACCTGCAAGATGTATCACTATAGCCCGCGGGTATCAAGTAAAATGGTAAAAACCACTATTAATTACTTTTTACTCCCAAAAAGCGGTCATTGGGTGATCTTTGGCTCTCCATCTTCCCGAGTAACGCCTCCATGTGTCCTTTCACCTACCTTTGAGAGGACTATATATTGAGCACATAGGGCTTATGGATGGGAGGAAGAAGAGAATAGCAAGAGAACTCTAGTGGATTTTTGCCCTATCTTGAGTCTGCACTCATTGATCCTTGTAGTTGTGAACCCTTTATGTTCACCTTCCAAACTCCTTTCTAGTTTGAGTTTGCCATTCATGGAGGATTGAAGTGGTGGAGGCACAAGTGGATTGATCTAGATCTTGGTTCAGATTGGTTGTCGGCAAGAGGTCGTATCACTTTGTACTTCTTCTTGTTCATTAATAGAAATACTCATATTCTCGTCCATCATGTTGTGAATGTTGTTTATTATACATTGGGTTGCATTTGCTTGTGATATTATGGACCATTGTTATTGATGATGTTAATGCCATTTATATATTATATGTCCTTGTTGGATATTGGTTGTCAACAATAATTTACATATTTCAAGTGCATGGATTGAAAGCTCCAACGGGGATCTACATCAAACGTTTGGATCGAGGTTGGTTACATTTCTCCATTATCTTAACATTATCATTTATAATAGCATTGTTTTGAGAATTGAGTTGATTTCTGGTAGTCATCTGTCTGTTGTGGTATTCCCAAGCCATAGTGAGTTTTCTCCAATACAGAAATGGCGACTCCACTAGGGAAAACATCCATGTTTGGGAAAATTTTTGAGCATTAGTCCTTAATTAGAGTTGTTGTTTATCGAAGCTCTGTGTCACTAATTGGACGTTAAGATACACCATAGAAAACTTTCTTTTTCTAAGCTTTTGGAATCTTTATTTGACCATTTTCCTTTCCTCACCCGCGGGCTAGCTTAGTTCTGCCCTTGTCTACCTGCCTTTGTTTACTCTACTGCTCGTGGGTACCCACAGGAATTCCTTCAACAGTAGCGTGTAACTCCGACTTTTGTTGTTTTATGGCTATTGGTTGTTGTTGGGTTTGCTTTGGTTATTCCTGAGTCTTTGTTGGCCTCTTTCTTGACAATTTCATGCCTTGGTTGTGACCAGAACTCTTCGTTCCTCTTAGTTGAGCCTTCTTGGTTTTTTACCAATCTTTGGATTTAGCCTCTTGGTTTTTTCCTTTCGAGCTCATTCCTTTGGCTGAGTCTTGCTGTTTAGGATATGCTGGGTTGTCTTAGTGATCTTCTCGACACTTCAGTGACTGAATAGTAGGATTTTGCTTGCATTTTTTCATTCCATTTATATTGAAAAAATACAAAAATATACATCTAGTTTTTGCATTTTCCTTCTTGTTTATAAGCAAAAATACAAAAATATTTTACTTTCATGGACTGCATCTTGCATTGAGTGCTTGTTGCCTTCATTTAGGTTCTTTTTGTGCATTGAAAAGATAAAAGATTGCATCTTTATTTCGGAATTGTTGGTTGATTGTGCATATAGTGACATTGTTTTATTGGATAGATGAGTCTAGGATTGGACGATTTTGCATACTATTGATTCTACACATCACTAGTTTCACGATCATATCCCTTGAGTAACCACAGCCAGTAAAATTAACGCTTAATCTTAAAATTGATTAGACTAATTTTATTTATAGGGTACACCAACTAGCATAGGTTTAGAGTCTTGGAATAGATCATTGTGAGTTAACAATCCAAGACTACTAGATGAAACATTAGGTGTCTGACCAGGGAGTGGAGGAATCCATGGTATAGATCGGTGTTCTCAGGAATCTCTACTCAATCCAGAGTTAAGCACGAGGTCACGGGAGGTTGGTTGAGGAGATATCCCTCTGATACTGGCTAAACATGGGAGATATATTCAGGATTTGTTCGTATCTAGGGGTATCAGAGGCTCGTCCTCTTGTGCTTCAGGCTTAGATACCCTACCCATATGATGGGTCCCACCTGTGACTGTCCCCCTAAGCATTGGTTATATTGTGGTGACCATAGTTGCCTTACCTAGGTATTGCACAGGGTACTTGCAGTGGTTATGATGTTTCTGTCTGGAGTCAAATAGGGATTGGACTGCACAGTTGTGTTTGTGCAGTGGACTTGACCCTGTACATGCAGTGAAGCCTGGGTGTCTCTATAACTGATTCTGTTACCTCCGGCTATAGTTTGGGAGTCTCAAGCCTATCCTAGGCGAGACATACGGGCTCTAGTGTCGGGAGCTCATTTAGCCACTCTGTTTGTCTACTCTTGGCTGTAGTTTCTCTAGGTGTGTGCTTTTGATTTACTGTTTTTGATCGATAGTTGGCCTTTAGGGGACGTTTTGATTATAAATTCTCTCCAGAGATATCATGGTGCGGAGCCCTACTCTCCGTTGGTCCCGTCAGTTGGCTAGTTTAAAGCTAGCTGAGGTTTCATGCTATGTTGCTAGAGGATGCCATAGGGCTCCCTCTGAGTCTTCGGATTCTTACGAGAATTACGTCCAAGACATTATGACTACTACACATTCCGATACTGAGGAAAAACCTTCGACTCCTTCGGGTAGAGTTGACCACACTTCTGATCCCCATACCCCTCGTGAGGCATGGGGAGGTGATCCACCTGAGACTCAACCTGGTTCTGTTTGGCCTAATCCACTTGAACGAGATCCATTTGATCCTTCAAATCTGGATAATTATCTTTACGGAATGCTCGACTTACCCGAGGACGAAGAACAGGACGAGCCTTTCGTTCCTTCGTTTCCATGCAGTTATAGATATGGGATGCCTGAGTTACATGATGACACTGGTCCTACGATCAACCCTACCGCACTCTCTTTTGGTATGCCTAGTCATAGTACTGTCGAACCTTCCGCTACATTTGGTAGTCACGTTGGCGCTAGTCAAAGTGTTAGCCATACTATACCCACTGGGGGCACTACATTGTCCACCCACACACATACTATGGGGACTGGTCATGTTCCTCCTAACAATGCTAATGCTGGGAGACGACCACCTCCTAGGATTTCCCAACCTAATAGGAACGTTGTTCGAAACATGACTCGGCATCCACCACCTAATACACGTGTCATTACTTTTCAACCCAGAACTACTTTTACTAATGATAATGTTCCTCCCAACCACAGGGGTGGACACATACCGCATACTTTTGCGCCCACTGGCGCCACTAGTAATGCTAATGTAGGGGGTGGGAATATTTCCTATCCACATGGACATCATGCCACCATCCCTGCTACTAGTCACACCAATATTGGAGTTGGGAATATTTATCATACTTATGGTCATCACACGACTGATCAAGCTAATCCTAATGCTGGGGGTGGGAACATACCATACCATTACGGCCATTACAACACGGTTCCCGCTATGAATAGTACATACATGCCCCATAGTCATGGTGGCAACCCTTACTACAACACAGCCAGTGTTGGCCACCAATATCACCCACCACCCTAATATGGTGCCCAAAACATGCATATACCTGCTTACTCTCAAATGGGTCAGGCGGGAGGAGGTTATCAATCTTATGGACATGCGAAAGCTTATGGTCCGCCAGGTCCTTATCATCAGCAGTTTAATCCTCATGGTCAAGCTTTTGGTCCATCTTATAACACAGTTCCGTTTAACCAACCTTTTATTGGGGCTTATAATGCAGCTTTCCAATCGCAACTCCCATTCCTTGCACGCTTGAATATCCTGGATCTTTCGAAGCTCACAAATGATCCGGTGTGTCACAACCCTACTTGGCCCGCGGTCCCTACCAAGCTCCCTTCGGACATTCCTAATTTTTAGGGGAAAGGTGGTGAGGACCCGGGAGATCATGTCACGACATTTCACCTTTGGTACTCCTCCAACTCCTTGAATCATGATTCCATTAGATTACAACTATTTCAACGCACCCTCACGAGGGCAGCCGCCAAGTGGTATGTAGAGTTGCCTGGGAACACCTATAGGGGATTCAATGAGATTGGTTTGGTTTTATTAGACCATTTCTAGTTACTGGTTCATTAGGATACTGGTACTGAGCTGTTGTCCACCTTCCATCAGAATAAGGCCACACATATTTCTGACCATGTTCAAGAGTGGCATCGGCGGAAGAGATTAGTGAAATCCAACATTCCTCCAGAGTTCCTATTGGAATGGTTCCTCAAGTCTCTACTTCCATACATTGCTAAGAATGTTTCGATGTCTGGCATTGTGACTGAGGAACAAGCTATATTGAAAGTCCAGCATTTAGATCTACTTTATTCTTAGTCTGGCATTTTGTATGACATTATTCCTGATGCATCAAGACCAAGACATGAGCCTACGTTAGTTCCTGGACCACATGCCGATGGCATCGTGGGGTCCGCATGCACTTACCCTGTAGACTTGGTAGCTAATAAAATGCAAAATTTGTCGCTAAACCAGTCTGCTCCCGGATAGGTTCACACCTTATCCACTTCCACTTTGTCGTCTGATGTACACAATGTGCAATCAACGAAGCCGTCAGGTAACCAGCAACCTGGTGGCAAGAAAAACGGGAGAAATAATCGTAGGGGTGGAAACAATGGAAGTAATAACAATAGCAATCGTAATACTCCTCGTAAAGAGAATGCCAACCCTCCTTGGGAAGGCGGTAATGCTGGCAAGGATTGTAAACCTAGGTGTTAGGTGAAATTCCCTTGAAAGCTTTGTGGGGAGGATCATCTTACTCACTTATGTCCTCGAATTGAAGAAGCATCAAAACATTTGGCACAGAGCCCAGCTGTGTTGAAGGATCCCCTTCCTCATCATCAAAACATGGCTTCGCATGCTCCCACCACTGGTTATGGTACTAATGAAACGACAATGTCTTCTTCCAATACTAGTGGTTATGGATGTGTGAATATGGTTTAGTTGGAGGTTTGTGTTGCTACTCGTCAGTGCGATTATGGTGCACCACAACCTAATTTGGGGAATGACCCTCCCCCTCCTCGTGACAATTCCTTGCATATTGAGAAGCCTTCCATTATTCTGCGGATACCGAAAGGTGTTCTCAAGTGCTCCACACATAATCCCAATGCTCGAGCCACCCAAAACTACTACATCGTAGAATATTTGGGCCAAACGCCGTGTGCCATGTCATCTCTTGAGGTTTTGCAAGCCTGTCCTTCTCAAAAGCATGCCCTTTTGAGTGCATTAGGAGTTCAAGATGGGGGAAATCCTAGTGTTATCAAGTTCGATACTACTGATGTCCAGCCTCGCTTACCTTACCATGTAGCTTTTCAAATCCAGGTGGTTTTCCTTAAGAGCTTTGTCAAACGTACTATGGTTGATGAAGGTGCCTCCATGTCAATAATGTCGTTAGCTTGTTGGAAATCTCTTGGCTCTCCTCCTCTACTCACGTTTAGAACTACACTCATTGCATTCGACGGTAGATCTTTTATGCTGCATGGAATTATCCCTTCCCTTGTTGTCTCCTTGGGAGGTAAGTCCATGCCTATTGAAGTCAAAGTGGTTGATGCGCCCATCAACTACAACCTTTTACTGGGTCGAAAATGGATGTACGCTATGAAGGCTGTCGCATCTACTGTGTTTAGAGTTATTTGCTTTCCCCATGAGGGAAAGATTGTGACGATCGATCAACTGGATTTTGTTGGCACTCCTTCCACAGCATCCACGGGATCTGTAGTCCCACAAGTTTCTGATTATTAGCTGGCAACTGGGAACATAGGTGTTGGAATGTACCCCTCTTTGATGGGAACTTATAATCTTTCTGCACCTGTGAATTTTATTGGAACCATTACCGACAATGCATCTCCTCCTTCAAATAATATGTTATTCTAGACCTCGTACTTAGATGATCCGTGGACTTTACCATCCACGAGTTCCACGTCTGGAGACATTGCGCACATCAGGATGCCTATGCCTTTATCTGTAGTGGAGCTTGCTTACAATCATATCCAAAAAACCACTGCAAACCCGGATCTCTCTTCTTCCCAAACAGTTGAAGAAGATCCCGTTACGCTGCTAGTTTGGGCAGCCAACTCATCTTGCTCCCACGATTGCCTTGATGATACTTTACCATCTAATGAAGCTATCCTCAAGGCCATGTGTGGTAGTGAGAGGCCTTGGGAACATATGCACCATCGCTCTTATTTCCTTCCCAACCTTGAGTGCATTGAGCAAGAGGAGTTTAGGATGACTCTAGCATAGATGGTTGGTCACCCTGTGGCTCTTTTGGAGTTGCATGATGTTTTTGCGGAGGGGAGTATGACCAATATTTCCCCAACCACTTTGATCAACATCTCCCGCACTCCTGGAAAGATAGAGAATGTTTACGTCAGTGTCGATTGCACTCCTGAGGAGATCGCTATTTACATTGACCTGTTTACAGAACTCCGGGAAGCTTTCGCCTGGTCATGTGAGGAAATGCCAGGAATAGGCCCCCGCATTATTGAACACGAGATTAGGATGTATCCTGATGCTAAACCATTCGACAGCGCTTACGTGCTGTGAACCCTAGGAAGGCAGCTGCTATTAAGGCAGAGGTGGAGAAACTGCTCAAAGTTGGTTTCATCTACCCCATTCCCCTTACCAAATGGGTGTCAAACCCCGTTCCTGTGGATAAGAAGCAGGGAACGATCCGTGTATGCACTGATTTTAGAGATTTGAACCGTGCATGTCCAAAAGACAACTTCCCCATGCCATTCATTGATCAAATATTGGATGCTTGTGCGAGGAGTGAGATTTTTTCATTCATGGATGGCTTCTTGGGTTATAATTAGATTCGAATCAAACTCGCGGACCAACATAAGACGGTATTTATTTGTCCATGGGGAACATTTGCATATCGTAAAATGCCCTTTGGCCTTAGAAACGCCAGAGCTACTTTTCAGCGAGCCATGACCTATGCCTTTCACGATCTTAAGATGATTATAGAAGTTTTCTTGGATGATCTTGCCAGCCATTCTCGCAAAATAGTGGACCACCCCAAACACCTTCGTATGATTCTCGAATGATGTATCCACTACAAAATTCGATTGAATCCAAACAAATGCATTTTTCGCTGTTAGGACTGGTCACCTTCTATGATTCATAGTTTCGAGGGAGGGTATTAGAGTCGATCCTCTCAAAGTTGAGGAGATACTTCAGTTGCCTCCTCCACGTAATTTGTTACAACTTCAGAGCCTCCAAGGGAGAGCTACTTTTCTGCGTCGGTTTATAGCTAACTATGATAATATTACTAAAGGTTTCGCATGATTATTGAAGAAAGACACACCTTTTATCTGGGATGAGCGATCCCAACAGTATGTCGATGCCCTTAAGAAAGCTTTGGTATCGGCCCTTGTGCTTAGTCCGTCGGACTTTACACGAGATTTCATTCTTTATGTGGCCGCGTCTCAAGAGACTATTGGCATGGTCTTGGTTCAGGTAGATGATGCACTCATCGAGCATGTTATCTATTATCTCAGTCAAAATTTAGTAGACACTGAGCTAAGGTACACTCACATAGAAAAGCAGGCACTTGCGACTGTCCACGCAGTCCAGTGGTTACGACATTACATTTTGCTTTGAAGAACCACCGTTGTATCTCACATCAATCCATTTTAGTTCATGCTATCATGACGCCTTATCGGGGGTAAGTATAATAAATGGATTGTGATCCTTCAGGAATTTGATCTTGATTTTGCTTCAGCAAAATTGGTGAAATCATTGGTGTTCGCTAAGCTTATGTCGGACTTCCCACGACTTGATGAGGATATCATTCATGAAGATTCCTTTGTGGATGAACACTTATTTATTATCTCATCCGAGGACCCTTGGTATGGGGATGTCATTGTCTATCTCCAAACTTTGAAGTTTCCTCCGCATTATTCATGAGATGAGCGACGGCGTGTGAGACATGACGCTAAAGATTATAATATCGTCGGTGACACTTTGTATCACCAAGGAAAGGATTCCATTCTTCGTCGTTGCTTGACTCACAAAGAAGCAGAACGGGTACTTAATGATTTCCATGCGGGGGCGTGTGGTAGTCACTTATCCGGGCTTTCTATAGCCCAGCGTATCATGCGAGCTGGTTATTTTTGGCCTACCATCTTTAAATATTGTATTAATGCTGTGAAGAGATGTCACCCTTGCTAGGTGTTTTCTCAGAACATACACTCGCACCCAGCGCCCCTCCATCTGGTTGTCACTGTTGGTCCCTTCACTAAGTGGGGGGTAGAGTTCATGGATTGAAAAACTTCAGTTGGGGGGCATCACCATATTATCGTGGCCGTGGATTGTTTTTCCAAGTGGGTTGAGGCCATGCCTACTGTAAAAGCTGACGGTGCTACTGCATCCCATTTCTTGTTCAATCAGATTATCACTCGGTTCGATATCCCGAAAGAGTTGTCACTGACCATGGCAGTCACTTTCAAAACAAGATGATGGAGGATTTGTCTCTCAAGCTTGGGTTTCGTCAGGAACACGTCTTCCTACTATCCTCAAGCGAATGGTCAGGTTAAGGCAGTAAATAAGTCCTTGAAGACCATTCTCCAACTTACCATCCAACAAAGCAAGACCAATTGGCATATCATGTTCTATCTTGCTTTGTGGGCATATCGAACCGTGGTTAAGAATGCCACCGGGTTCTCACCATTCCAGTCAGTTCATGGTGTGGAGTCACTTTTACCGATTGAATGCGAAATCCATTCGCTCAAGTTAGCCATAGAGCTCCTCCCTGATACGAACGATATTGAGCAATGTTTAGTACACCTCGAGCAACTTGACGAGCATCGTTGAGATGTCACTGTGGCTATTGATGTTAACAAGCATCGTGTCAAAGTTCAATATGATAGGTCTGTCCATCCTCGAAAATATGCTGAAGGTGACTTGGTACTCTTGTATGACCAAGCTAAAGAACCCCTAGGGTAAGGAAAGTTCAATCCCATGTGGCACGGTCCCTACATTATGAGGCGTGTCTTCGAAAAACGAGCTTATGAGTTAGAAGACTATGAGGAAGTCGCCTTGAAGGAGCCTAGAAATGGGCTCTACCTCAAGCGGTATTATGCTTGAACCTTTGGTTCAGGCTAATACTTTTGTACACTATTGTATAGTTTTTCTGTACATAGTTTAGCTTGCCTTTTGGTTGTCGGGTCTGCTGATTAGCCTCTGTTTGATTGACAGATGTCAATGGGATCTCCTACATTCTTAGGTTTTGCGGATGGTGCTAGCCGACATATGCAGTAGCTTGCTTCTGCTACCTGGGTTATCTTCTCACCTAACCACCTAGTTTTGTCCTCAGCAGATGCTTGTCTCGGTCTTACATCTAATAATGTGGTTGAGTATAGTGCCGTTATTGAGCTACTTCGGGATTCTATTTCACATGACATCCAGTCTTTAGAAGTCTTCCTAGATTCACAACTAGTTGTGTCTCAGTTGAATGGGAAGTATCGTGTACAAGACCCTACATTACTACGGATATTCCTTAAGGTACGTCTCTTGGAGAGACATTTTGTTTCAATTACATATATTCATATTCCGAGAAGTCTTAATTATATATCTGATGCATACGCTAACTATGTATTAGATTGGATTTTGTCACATTCATCATGAAGCACATAAATACAAAGACATTCATACATTTGTACATACACACATGTAGTATAACCGAGAACCAAAGTTGTATATATATATAAATATGTCCAAAAATGGTGGTGTCATACAAAACTGGAGCCCATAGCCCTAAAAAATATACATATCGATACAAAAAAATGAGACCCTGTGATATCTATTCCCTCCGAGGAGGTCTAGCTGCCACCTCAACAGGATGTGTCTCATAGAAGTACTGTACTGCATTGGCCACCCACTGCAGTAGCCACACCCACTCACCAGGAACACCCACTACCTGGCGCTGCATGGCCTCAGGTAGTCGGGCTACCTCTATCTATGGTACTCGGGAAACCATCTATGATATGTTGCACCGCAATGTCTCAAGTGTGCGCCCTACTGTAGCATCTACTGCCACAACATCTCTACCCCGACGACCATGTATCGAGAAGCCCTCGGGTCTCACTGGGCCTTTGCTTGCAAGCAAACAGTCACCCATTAGCACATGACACTACCACCAAAAATATTTTTGCATTTCAACTATAATAAAAAAATCCATAAAAATTTAATAAACGCAAAACCAAAAGAGTACTCATTGATGTATTTGAAAGCTGCGCCTGGTGGGAGTGGCATGTCACGGTCCTATCTGAAGTCTATCCCCACATAGGGATAGTCCTCTATAGAGATCACCTACTGGTTCCACCAGTGAAAGAACTCCTCAGTATATGGTGATGCCAAACGGCCAGCACCCTGTCATGTCAGGATCTTAGCCCACCGGGTCAGGGCTGGATCATGGAGACTGTGAGGAGGGACATCCACCCTTGGGCTAAGCCCTGGAACCCTCTCAAAGAAGAAACTGCATAGAATGCTACCATACCCGAAGTTTTTGGCCTTCCACTCTTTGCATTCCGTCAATTGTGTCTTCATCAACACTAGCAGAGTAGTACACCATTCGAATATCGTAGGTTGCTTGCATTGTGATGCGTAGAACATCATCGGCCTGGATGCCTGGTGTAGTGCTTTGGATCCAGTGATCCGCACCAGGGTAGCCACAATCATCTTTGTACTCAGATCCACTATGGCATTGATGGGAACTTGGCTTCCCACCGCTCGTGTTTTTGAGGGACAATATTGCGCTATGTAGTCTTGAACAGTGATCCCACCACCCATGGTCCGAGACCAAAGGCTGGCCACCTCCCCTCTGCGGGAAAAACCGGTAATCAAATAGATATCCTCTACTTCCAGTGTCAGAGTTTGCCCGTTGAGGATGAAGTGTTGAGCATCCACGTCCCAGTAGTCTATCAGATGACGGAGTAATAGGTTTTGGGCCCTTAAACCCCCTATACTCCAGTACTTATACAAACCACATGCTTGCAATGCTAGTTGTGCTTGCAAACCATTGTGCACAGCCTCATCAACCTGGTCATGCTCTCTTTCCCTCCACTCTAGAACCATCCTGGACTGCAAAACAAGTAAATTTTGGTCAATTTCATGATTAAAAATTTCTTCATGACCATACCCACGGGAAAATTTGTATACAGTGGCGGGTACCCGCGAGCAGTCTATTTTTTGACTGCGTGTTTCATGCCCTACGCGCGACCCGCATAGTTATAGCCTGCGGGTAGCACCGGAGCCATCTAGGGCTTGGCCAAACTAAAAAATCCACCGACAAAAATTTAAATTAAAACATTAAAATGAAAGGTATGGAAGTAACCGCCAACTTGCTCGAGACGGTTCGTTGAACGGTCGCTTGTAGCTCCCATGATCGGCAATTGAAGTTTCAGGTGAAAACTAACCAAATAACTCCAAATTGGTGAATAGTGCAAATGAATTGTAATTTGGAAAATTTTATTACTATTTATAATTTTCTAGACCCACTTCTCTATAGTTTTTTCCATTTTGAGCCATTATGAACTAATATCGTGTCATGGAGTAGTGTTTTTTAATCAAATTTCCTCGACAAAAGGTGTTCTAAACCATTTCACACCTACAGCAGGTACGTTTCACACCTGTCATATAGGTTAGATGCCATTTTCTCATGCATTATGCATTTGACCTATTGACCATTTTCGTAAACCCTAGGTGCGACCCCGCTTCGTAACTGACACAGAACCTTCACACTGCTATAGAAGTGTCGTTATGTGGCAGTAGGGATTTTTGGAACATGGGTACCCTAGTTAGAACCCCTTTATGCATTATGGTGCCCATGTTGTTGTTTGTCCCTAGGATTGGGAGTCCTTTGTAGTCACGCCATGACGTTGCGATAAAGACTCATACTCTACTTTGTCTTATGCTGGCCATCTCCCTTAAGAACTCCCCTCAGTTATATCATGTTGTGATTGCATTGCATCATCCTGCTTGCTGCTTGAGCCTTGTGTCGGCTCCCACTTACTCAATTGTTAGCCTAGTGCCTGAGCACTTTTCCCCTGTCGAGCCCTGCAGAGCTTATATTTTCCCTTCACTATTTGATGACCTTTTGACCCTGAGGGAACATACCCCCGAGTGTCCACATCTTGCACGCACTTCCTTGGATTGATCATAGGTATGTTCCACTGCTTGGGACTAGTATGCTAGCTATTTGACACTCGTTCCCTCACCTGTTGTACTATAAGCAATTTTATTCTTTTTCAAGATTTTCCCAAATATGAAAAAGACCAAAAAAATCAAATATTCCAAAAATCTAGACGGGGTTATGGTCACTATTTCTTGTTGGCAGCTATTGTGTCGCCTTTGAACAGAGCATTCATTCCACTCCATATATTATGAGTCGGGACTATAGTTGGGCCTTAGGAGCTATACTTGTTTCTCAGTTTTCTCCACCGATTGGTTAAGCTTCCAGTCATTTTGGAGCCCTTTGTAATGCCTCCTGCATTGCACAGTTTATGTCAAGTCTATGCTGCCTGATTCTATCCATTTGCTCATGCTCTTGTTCAAAGGAAGTCCTGAAACCAGTGTCAGCCACTCCTCAGATCTCTTAACTATTGCATGCCAGCCATCCTTATTGAGTTAGTCCGTTTCACCTGAGATCTTCCAAATCTTTTAGCATTGCTGGTACCTTGTGTTGGTTGATGGGGGATGCCTTAATGCCCTCCTTCCATTGAGTCTCGTTCCGTCGACTTCAACTCATTTATTCCGGGACTTGAGGATTAGAGTTGACTTGAGTACCTTGAGGCTTGCAGTCATTAGTGGTAGGTTCTCTCGCCATCGACAGTTTTGGGAATACATCAATGTCCCCTGATCGATGGATTCATCCTAGTGTTTGACTTCAACCCATTTATTCACACTCTGATGATTGTGCTCTGTGCCTTGATGCCCATTTTCATTATTGGTGGGTCATCTCGCATCTGTTAATGGTATACATCATTGACTTGTAATCAGACGATGTCTCATCAGGTTCGACCCCAACTCCTTTATTCACTTGATGGGACTTGCACCGTTGAAGACTTGTGTAGAAGACCCCAAGCGTTTGTGGCATTCAATATGCTACATATGACTTTGACTTTACATCTGAAATATCACCTCTTAGATTTCAGCAGTTTGTACCTCCATTTTGCACCAATTTTCTTCTTTTTAGCAGGAGACCATATCTTACTGTAGAGGGATCATGGCTATGATCACTTATGACATGTATCCATTATATATTGCCTATTCATGGCCATTATATCAGATTGTTGTACTATAACGACATGTATTCAGAGATACTATTGTATTATGACAAGTGAGCTGCTCTTTCCACTTGTGTCTCCGTCACTCCACTTCTGAGTTTTATAATTTATTTCAGCCATCGTAGCATCAGTCTCTGACCTCACACATTAGGGGGCATTTGTTACATCGTAATCTTCCACCCTATGAGCATCAGCATTACTTGGCATGTAGGATCCATTTCAGTGACTTAGATCCATTTATATCCTTCAGAGATACTAGTTTGCCCTCTTTTTATTCCTACCCGCATGTTGCATCCTTATAGCATGCGTACCTGCAAGATGTATCACTATAGCCCGCGGGTATCAAGTAAAATGGTAAAAACCACTATTAATTACTTTTTACTCCCAAAAAGCGGTCATTGGGTGACCTTTAGCTCTCCATCTTCCCGAGTAATGCCTCGATGTGTCCTTTCACCTACCTTTGAGAGGACTATATATTGAGAACATATGGCTTATGGATGGGAGGAAGAAGAGAATAACAAGAGAACTCTAGTGGATTTTTGCCCTATCTTGAGTCTGCACTCATTGATCCTTGTAGTTGTGAACCCTTTATGTTCACCTTTCAAACTCCTTTCTAGTTTGAGTTTGCCATTCATGGAGGATTGAAGTGGTGGAGGCACAAGTGGATTGATCTAGATCTTGGTTCAGATTGGTTGCCAGCAAGAGGTCATATCACTTTGTACTTCTTCTTGTTCATTAATAGAAATACTCATATTCTCATCCATCATGTTGTGAATGTTGTTTATTACACATTGGGTTGCATTTCCTTGTGATATTATGGACCATTGTTATTGATAATGTTAATGCCATTTATATATTATATGTACTTGTTGGATATTGGCTGTCAAGACTAATTTGCATATTTCAAGTGCATGGATTGAAAGCTCCAATGGGGATCTACATCAAACGTTTGGATCGAGGTTGGTTACATTTCTTCATTATCTTAACATTGTCATTTATAATAGAATTTTTTTGAGAATTGAGTTGATTTCTGGTAGTGAGTTTTCTCCAATATAGCGCTCTTTCACAAATCTTTCCCATTGACGTTCTTTCTCCTCCCAATTAGAGTTTTGAAGGGGCGGGAGTAGCAATGGTTGTGTCTCGACAATGTGCGCAATGCCTTTGTCGATTAAAAATTTGAAAAATAAGGTCCGCGGGGAACACAAAAATTGATTAGCTAGTTCGGTGAAGAAATTTTTTCTAACTTCGTCTACAGAGATGCAGTCCTCAATTGCTTGCTCTTCACAAAATTCATCCACAATATTTTCACACCACTTCGATAGATTCGTGCATCCTCCATTGATCAACTTCGACAACAACTTCCACTCTGCTTCATCAACTGGTCTTTTCATCCAATAGCTTTTTCAGTGCGGTCGCCACGGACTCTACGAATTTCGCATGGGTCTCATAGAAGAATTGTTCCCTCGCTTGGATAATTGTCAGCTTGTTTCGTTGCACATTATTTTGAAGATAATTCATGCTTTTCTTCTCCCACCAATCCTTAATCTCCTGCTCTGAAATCATATGTCATACTGCTATTTTTGAATGCATGTCCCGACAACGGAACCAGATGTTGTAGTCCCGCGGATCACGTAGTTACCAGAGATACATTATACTTTATAAGTAAGCATGCACACAATGATACAGATACAAGAGACAAGAGATCAATAGAGAGAAGCACAAGCCTTTATTAACTAGGAAGAGTAGAATAAAACATAGAACAGATCTACCCAATACATCGGCTCAACAGTCTTTATATATGCCTTTCAATACAGTTACATAACCGTCTATTGGTCTAACCGACCGAACCGACGTATGCTAGTCGACGCGACTTGTCAAAATATACGTCAAATGGTAGGGCTGAGGGCCTAGTCGACAGGCCGACCTAGGCTCCTCCAACAATGCCCAGTATGATCCAGTCAGTGTGCCAAATTTTAGTCAATTCAATCTCTCTCTTCTCTCTCTCATTTCTCATTTTACCTTTCAAGTTGGAGGAGAAAGCTTGGGGAATTGCGCCCTTTGTGTTATGTGTTGGGTGTGTGAGCTACGTTAAAGAAAAAACCTAATATTTAATTATAGACCAGGGTTGGTAATCTTATAGTTTAGGAAAAGCATATGCTAAGGTAGAATGATACCTAAATTCGGCTTGTCAGACCTTAAAAGATTAAATAAAGAAAAAATCGAAAGATCTTTCAAAATGAAAAAACGAGTCAAACTTCATAAAGACAACAAAGAAAAATTAGGCCTATCTAAATTATTGACGACTTCAACAACCATTCAAGACTACACTAAAGCATCTAATTCCATTCTTCCCGGGGATCCTGAGGAAGTGTATCAAATGTAATGGGAATAGGGGTGAATGTATCGAAGTGGCTTTCAAAGGTAACAAGAAAACAAAATGGAACTAAATCTAATTTAACTTCTACAAATAAATGCAAGCTAAAGATTAACCAACTGCAATTAACTTTAAACATACTAACCTATATTCTATCTATAAACGAGAGATTTGGAATTAATGAAGTCTAGAAGCAAGTAGAAAACTTGATAAAGATATTAAATTCAGAACTAAATCCTATTCCATGAATTCAATATTAGCATAAGAAGAATAATTCAAGACTTAGATGATTCGGAGAATGAAGTTACTAAACCTAACCTAATACTGGTGTTATTAACATACAATAAACTATATTAAAAATGAAACTAGTAAATTCTGTAACCATACAGGATTAATGAATCAGACATAGGGAAAAGATAACTTGTACATAACTAAAGCAGGGTTAAAGAAAGAGATAATGAAAACTACAAAACTTCATATGAAATGCAACAAGGTCTTAATGACTCCTAAGAACACTAATTGAGAGTAAGAGAGAATATAATTTAAGAAAAACCTAAAACTGGATTCTAATTAAGCAAAACGATGCAATAAGTATTGAGGTTCGAATGCCAGTCTGGATGACTGTCCGAATGACAGTCCGAATGGAGGAAAATGATTTAAACTAAAGGGATGAGAAGATTGGATGATCTTAACTACCAGTTGGCTGATGCATGTGATCCTATAATGCAGAGAAAGCAATGGATAAGCTAGTTAAGAGCTAGAATAAGAAAAAGCTATCTATGTTAATCATGATTTAGGAAACTAACTATTTCTATTTTATCCTAAAATGAGACTGTGATATATTTAATAGCTAATCTTCTGCTACAGGAAAGAAACTACAGAACTTTAGTCTATGAGAAGATCTAGGAGGATAAGCTAACTAGATTCTAAATTAACTAGGCAAACTAAATCTACTATTTAAGCAATCAGATGTGATATAAACTACTTAGGCAAATGGAATAAACTAATATGTGGCTTAGGTTATTGAAGCAAACTAAATGAATCTAAGTGTGACCTAACCTATAACGCAAGTTAAATGAACCTAAGTGTAATCGGTCACCAATTATATTCTAATATGGTATTAACATAATTAAAAATAGGGTACATATAACATAACAGAAATTTTTTATTTATATAAACCATTGAACATGAACAACAACAAAATACATAGCACAAAACAAAAATTTCACATATGTAAACAACATAACATCAATTATATTACAGGGAAAAACATCATGTATAAAATAAGCACGGAGATGAAATAAACAACATAATTTTATCTATAGAAAACAAACACAAAGTATATATATACAGACAAGAGACTGGTGGTCATTGAGGGGCCCATCTCAGTAAATAGAGGCTGAGCCTTAATCAGTCAATCATGGTGCATGCTGATAGATTTCCATAAATCTGGAATAGAGATGTATTAAAATAAAAGATAGAGTTACAATGCTTCTGTATCCATTTACAGCTGAAAAAGATAGGCAAACTAAAGGTAAAATACTGACTGACTATTGACTAACTCGTCTCTACTACGAGGACGTATATTTATACATCGTTACAATGTAGGAATCAAGTCGACCCCTTTAGTGGTTGACTGCTCTAATAATATACAGTCTTTAATACACAAAAATGACTCTGTTTAATATCTCATGACAACGCATAACCAAAGAGGAGATCTACTCAGCATACTCGTAAGCCGAGTAACGACCCCATAAAGTTTCATGACAGTGCACAGAGCTTTTTCCCAAATTCCACGGCGTTGATCCTTCACATAATTGTTGAAGCGTCAATGCTCCTTTGACGTGGGAAGAGATGGATGTGATGTCGAGGTGAGCATGCAGGAGAAAGGATCTTCCAGAACATCAGCTCACGTACCATCAGGGTCACGTCCCGAACAGAACCCATGCGCTAGTTTACTCTCTAACAGCCCGAGCATACCTCAACCATCGATCTCGTGGGTCGAATGCGGGTCTGAATGGCGGGATGAATGCAGCTGATCATCCATAACATCAATATGTGTCCAAATGAAGATTCGTTTGAGAGCCAGAACCTGTGAAACGAAATGTGGTTACTAAACAAGCCAAATAAACACCAATAAACCATAATATAACAATTTTTACCCAAAATTCATATGATGTGTGAATAAATGCATACCTGTTCCATTTGACGGTCTGAATGGCAAAGAGGGTGACTTATTACATCAAAAATGGTGAAAGTAATGCTAATCAGAGTGTATTTGATATTAAAAAATGGTGACAAAATGGACACCAACATTCCCCCAAACCAGAGATATGCCAGGTCCCATTGAGCAAACAGAGCAATTTTTTTTAGGAAGAAGGCTGAGTTGCAGTAGCAGCTTCCTTCGACTTAGATGAGGAAGTGGATTTGACTTTAAATTTCTGAAGCTGCTCATTCAAATTGTCATACTTCAAATGGAGAGAAAGGTTGGAAGCGGTTTTGTATTCATTAAAAGTTTCCAAACACTTTACTTGCAAATGCAAATCCATGTTCTCTTAATGAAGCCCATAAATGAACTTTTCATACTTCTCATTCCAGCTCTTAAGCTCTGCTACATCTTGGTTTAGTCTATCCACGGTCTGCTGGAGTGGAATAGAGACTTATGTCAAAGGCACAAGGTCCTTTTGTGGGCTTGATCGCTTCAAAGGTAGTTCAAGATCAGCAAATGTGATATGTGCCTCAATGGCCTTATCTTCAGTATGTGCAGAGGAAGGCTCCAAGACAGGTTCCTTAAGTAGAATGGTTGATAAATTAGCCAACGCGAGGAGAGGAGACTCAAGGATAGAGTCATTTGTTTGATCGTCGAGATTATCCGGGTGCATTGGCTTACTGACTATTTGATTGATGGAGTGATCAATGGTCTAGTCATTGGACGGATGATGGTCGGGTTGACTACTTGGTCGTGATTAGCCCTTCTTGAATTCGTGGGTATGAGTGAAAAGAACGAGGGTTATGTGGCTGTATCTTCGTGGGCATGCTCAGGGGAAGATGCATGATTAGGGCATATTTCTCCCAGGGCATCCTCACTAAACCTTACAACCTTGGAAACTTTTTCTTTCTGGGCAGAGTTTTGGGCTAGCTCATTGCTATGGGTTAGGAAACGATGGCGTTTTCGAGAGGCAGGAGATTTAATAGTGGGCTTCTTGTCTAGGTGAGGGTTCAGGGTTTAAAAGACAAAATGTTTCCAAGTTTGCCCCTTTTCTTCCAACTAGTGGGTAATCAGGATTTTTATAAGGCAATGGTGATACAAACTGCTAGCAGGGTTAATAGTATTCTTTCGAACCTGGCTAGACATCTTTTCTAGGATTTTTAAGAAATAGAAAGGGAAATTTAGGGGTTGATTATTATCAAAGTGTGACAATAATCGAAAATGATAGGCTTTGAAGACTGAAAACTTACCTTCACAAGTGATTAAGTGAATAATGACGGTCAATGGTTCAAGGTACTCGGTCCAAACCCATTCTTGGTGAACCCCTTTTGCACCTTCAACATGCTGATACTCGGGCTTGAGGGCGAACTCATGGGTTGTTCGTGGAAAAAACAAATGCTTGTGCCAATGGGAAACTTCCCTGGGCAGCTTTGTAGCCGTAGCTATGGCTTCTTCTGTCACTGGAAAGGTAAGATGGATGACCTTGGCTGTCTTACCATCAAACCCTTTTGCAAATAGTAAAGAGATTTCGTGGTCATGACCGTCAAGGAGGTGAAGGAACATACCCCATCCTACACACAAAATTATCTCACGACAAGCCTTAAACTCGTAAATGCACAGGAGATCCTGGTACCTGCCAGGCTCATGACGGGTAGGCATTTTGAATGTATGAATAGAGGGAATGCATGAAATTACAGTGGATGGGGTTTGATCAGTTCAGAGTGGATGAATAAGGATAAGAATGAGGCAAGGTCTACGCAGGGGGTAGATTTAAAACATGGGCCATTTGGATGACTGAACGATCATGGAGGAAGATCTCACATGTACGAGTGATACGCCATAATTTGAGAATCCTTGAGTCGTGTGGCACCTTTAGAGCTATGTAATCATGAATTCATATGGTTTGTAATGGGTTCAACCATGTCCAAAGTAAAACTTTGGACAGGTTGAACATAAATTTTATGAGGGACATAATTACACATGAAAGATCGTAATGCTTTTAGTGCATGAATGGTAAGTGGCACGATAACTCTTAAATGGAGGATAAGAATCATAAAACAACGCCCATAATGTATGATTGACCAATTTATTTGATAAGACAAGATGAGTATGCAAAGATGGCATTTTAATTCGATCCATGTTATGACTAGTTAGTTAGATATATCAAAAATCGAAAATTTTAAATGTCTTAGAATAATATAAACTATGGTTTCATTCAATACTCCCTTCAGATCGCTATTTGTTTTCCTCGTTTGTCACTGATTCGGATCGTCATTCGAACCTTCATTCAACCCTTCATACAGAACTTTGTACAAAAACATGTTTTGATGGATCTGGTTGCTACTGATTATGCAGAGAATTTTTCTGGAGCTTGTTAGCACACTAGAGATGTTGCAAACCTGCTTTTTTGGAATCTTTAAGTCATGTTCTTTCTTATTTGTCTTTGGTCAAAAAGAGATTCTTTCTGCTTTTTGCATTATCCCAAAATCACCTTATACATAAACTTTTTCATCAAAAGTTATAAAGTAAAAATAGTTCTGAATCTCCCCTAGACCAAAAATATGGCGTGTCCTCAAGCCATCAAAGAAAAATAGTATTCAAATATTTTTAATTGAAATATTTGCCAATAGAAAAAATGCTGCAATAATAGAAGAAAATAAAATATCAACTAGTAAATGTAGATGATTCAAATATGTACATTTATCACAAAGAAGACAACAATGCTTAAGAAGACCATGTGAAGATTGATAGTATAACTGATGTAAAGAAAATGCCATAGGAAAAACAAGTCATGCATGAATCATTGTAAAGATTTCTTGTCATCCAAAGAATATAAATAAGGTTCACTATAAAGTTTTATGAGACTTCTATAATTATGGGTCCCATTTCTAGGATAGACATATCCTAGATAGTGTGTGAATTAGATGACAGGGTCCAAGTCCAACTTACAGCTATCCTCTAATGACAGTATAAATAATTTGCCTAAACATGCGTTTGTATACTTAGGGTTTTTTGAGCCATGTGGATAGTGATGCATTAACCAAACCTCTTTTACCTGATATTTCCCCGCTACCAGCAAGCCTGTTCAGTACCCCGGTGAGTTTATCTTGGTACCATGCAAGCATAGCCCCGCTGCTAGTGAGCCTGTTTAGTACCCCGACGGGTTTACTTGCACTTACCATGCTTCCTTATATATTTTCCAGATATTACTTAGCATGGGCCTGCTGCCAGCAGGCCTATTCAGTACCCCAACAGGTTTGCCTCATATAATGATATATATGTATATATGTTTTCTAAGGAAGCCGGTTGGCACTAGAGTGTGCTAAGCTTGCTAAACACATAATTCAAAATTTTCAGAACGACCCTTATGAGTAAATTTGATTTAAAATGGCCTAGATTATAAATCATGTCAAAAGATAATAACCTAAAGCTATTCTTTGATATCTCTGTCTATCCTCTTCATAAAAAGTTAGTAATGTTCCCCACAGAAATAGAAATGTCATTCCGTTTTGATATACCTTTTAAAGATGCTTTGAGAGACAAGTTTTAATAATGAGCCTAGGATGAGCTACTAATCCATAGGTGTAAGATAGGACTTCTTTTGAAAATCATAGAAATTAAAGTAGGTCTTTAAGCAATTGTTCTGATGATAAATCAGAGATGTACATGTCTGAATCAAATACCATATGCAGAATTATAAAAGAAAGTGGTTAAAGATGATATAGAGAATGCTTAAATTTCACTATAAATTTTCAATCTCAACAATAATAAAAAAAAGAAAAAAGGAAAGAGAATTATAAGTATTTTTAGAGCACTTCCTTTTTCAAATATTGCATGAGATGATTGTGAGGTTCTTCTAAAAATACTGCAAAACCACTTGTTAGATGTTTCAAATTTATTCAAAACAAACATATATGTACAAAAAGAAAGGAGAAAGAGTCTTCCTGTTTTAATTGGCAGAAATCTCACAAGCTTGATCATATCAATGAGATTCCTGTAAGAACAATCAATTATTAGAAATGACTCTTTGTTTATTGAAGACAAAAACATATATATACAAATGAAGATAACCCAAAAGAATTTAGGGACCAGGAGAAGGAGGAATGACTTCCTCTTCTCCCAGATTTATCTCCTTCTGTTGGAAGGAAATTTGTATAAAATTTTGTTTATATATCAGTTGATGATAAGGTCTAAGTCTATGTCCATTTACAACAGGGGGGGATTTGAGAATCATCAATTGTTCTAATTTATGCATTCTCTTCTTGGATAACAACTAATGACTTGGGATTATCTTACATAACTCTTCCAAACCACAGTTGAATCTCATGTATTGGTGTGGTCGCAACGGGATGTGATGTAATAGGTAACAACCTAATGCTATTGAAAGCTTCGGTTGTCTTCTGGTTAGAATTTGGTTTCGGTTGTGCCGGTAATATTGTGGGCTTTGGAGCATCTTTATTCTGGAAATAGTGAGGTTGATTTGGGATAGGGGATAGTGAAGGAGGTACAAATCTAGGCAGAAGTTGCTAGATGTTAGGTGGGTAAGGATAATTGGGCATACAAGGAGATGGTTGAGCATAAGCTGGTCTTCTCCATCCATGTGGCCATTGCTGTTGTTGAGCATTCTGAGGAGGGTACTGTGGTGGCTGATTCTACCAACCTAAAGTGTTCCCTTGTTGAGGAGGTAGATAAGGATAGGGTGGAATTTGTGATGGACCTTGATATGATAATTGAGTTATAGGTTGCCAAGGACTCCTAGATGGTCCACCAAAGTTTTCACTCTTATGTATGGCTTGTACTCCAGGAAACGATGGACAATTATCAGTTGGATGTTTTTCGGTACCAAGGTGACAAACTGGGACATTATTCCATGGAAATCCTTGTTGAGGATGTTCAATCCTACACCTAGGGCAGAAAACACTCGTTGCTTCCCACTCCTCATCTTGCCTCTTTTTAGCTTGTCGTGTATCTAGTTGAGAACCTATTGCTTCTAGGATATCTGATTTAAAGTTTTCTAATAGGTTTTCCAGTTCTACCCTTGTAACTCCACTGGAACCAGATATGTTTTCTTTTAGGTTCCTAGCATAAATCTCTCGATAGTGTCTTCCACTTTTCCCTCTGCTCCTAGAGTAACCCCCAAAAACAAATTCTTCATTTTCAATGAAGCTGTACTGCCAAAGAGAGAATATCTAGGTGGTTCCTTTCTTAGTGAATAGGGGATGTCCTAGTGTTCTGATCTTTATCATTTGAGCTTCCTGGGTTCAGTTTCTGTATGCATTTTGAGGTTCTCTTTAGTGGAATATAATTTTTTTAAATGTCCCTATGGTTTCCCCTAATCAATCTCCAGAAAGGGATCCTTAGCTCTCCAAGTAGGATTATCCCCTTTAGGTGTCTTCTGATACCTTTATGCTAAGTTAGAAGTTGGGGTGGCACATTCCCCATATAGGTTAGTGGGAATTTTTAGGAGGGACTTCTTCCTCGTGGTATTTCTAAAGCTATTCATGAAAAACAAAATTATAACTGAAATAAATCCTAACTGCAAAATTACTGTTGCTGGGTTTTGGGGATTCCTGTTATAACAGATGCACAGGTTCTTACCTCTTGTCTTACCACTCACCCGCCACCAGCCTATCAACAAGAGAGAAATTCAAATCTATCCCTAAGAGAAGGTTCTACCTATTTGCAACTAAATTCTACCTATCTATGTACAACTCCCCAACAATGGCGCCAAAAGGTTGGGTGTGTGAGCTACCTTAAAGAAAACACCTAATATTTAATTATCGGCCAGGGTTGGTAATGTTAGAGTTGAGGCAAAGTATATGCTAAGGTAGAATGATACCTAAATTTTGGCTTGTCAGACCTTAAAAGATTAAATAAAGAAAAGATCGAAAGATCTTTCAAAATGAAAAACTAAGTCATGATACCTAAATTTTAGCTTGTCAGACCTTAAAAGATTAAATAAAGAAAAGATCGAAAGATCTTTCAAAATGAAAAACTAAGTCAAACTTCATAAAGACAACAAAGAAATTAATTAAGCCTATCTAAATTACTGATGACTTCAACAACCATTCAAGACTACACTAAAGCATCTAATTCCATTCTTCCTGGGGATCTTGAGGAAATGTATCAAATGTAATGGGAATAGGGGTGAATGTATCGAAGTGGCTTTCAAAGGTAACAAGAAAACAAAATGGAACTAAATCTAATTTAACTTCTACAAATAAATGCAAGCTAAAGATTATCCAAGTAGAATTACCTTTAAACATACTGACCTATCTTCTCTCTATAAACAAGAGACTTGGAATTAATGAAGTCTAGAAGCAAGTAGAAAACTTGATAAAGATATTAAATTTAGAACTAAATCATATTCCAAGAATTCATTATTAGCATAATAATAATAATTCAAGGCTGAGATGATTTTGGAGAATGAAGTTACTAAACCTAACCTAATACTGATGTTATTAACATACAATAAACTATATTAAAAATGAAACTAGTAAATTCTGTAACCATAAAGTATTAATGAATTAGACATAGGGAAAAGATAACTTGTACATAACTAAAGCAGGGTTAAAGAAAGGGAGAATGAAAACTACAAGACTTCATATGAAATGCAACAAGGTCTTACTGACTCCTAAGAACACTAATTGAGAGTAAGAGAGATTATAATTTAAGAAAAACCTAAAAACTGGATTCTAATGAAGCAAAACGATGCAAGAAGTATTGAGGTCCGAATGTCGGTTCGGATGATAGTCCGAATGGCAGTCCAAATGGAGGAAAATGATTTAAACTAAAGGGAGGGGACGATTAGATGATCTTAACTACCAGCTAGTTGATGCATGCGATCCTATAATGTAGGAAAAGCAATGGATAAGCTAGTTAAGAGCTTGAATAAGAAGAAGCTATCTATGTTAATCATGATTTAGGAAACTAACTATTTCTATTTTATCCGAAAATTAGAGTGCGATATATCTAATAGCTAATCTTCTGCTACAGGAAAGAAACTACAGAACTTTAGTCTATGAGCAGATCTAGGAGGATAAGCTAACTAGATTCTAATTTAACTAGGCAAACTGAATCTACTATTGAAGCAATCAGATGTGATCTAAGTTACTTAGGAAAATGAAATAAACTAATACGTGTCTTAGGTTATTGAAGGAAACTAAATGAATCTAAGTGTGACCTAACCTATAAAGCAAGTTAAATGAACCTAAGTGTGACTGGTCACCAATTATATTCTAACACAGTATTAACATAAGTAAAGATAGGGTACATATAGCATAACACATAAATTTTATTTATATAAACCATCGAACATGAAGAATAACAAAACACATAGCACAAAACATAAATTTCACATATGGAAACAACAGAACATCAATTATATTACAGGGCAAAACATCATGTATAAAATAAGCACATAGATGAAATAAACATCATTTTATCTACATAAAACAAACACAAAGTATATATATATATATATAGATAGGAGACTGCTGATCGTTGAGGGGCCCGTCTCAGCAAACAGAGTCTGAGCCTTAATCAGTCAATAACGGTGCATGCTGATAGATTTCCATAATTCTAGAATAGAGATGTATTAAAATAAAAGACAGAGTTACAGTGCTTCTATATCCATTTGCAGCTGGAAAAGATAGGAAAACTAAAGATAAAATACTGACTGACTATTGACTAACTCGTTTCTACTATGAGGACGTCTATTTATACATCGTTACAATGCAGGAAGCAAGTCGACCCCTTTAGTGGTTGACAGCTCTAATAATAGACAGTCTTCAATACACAAAAACGGCTCTGTTTAATATCTCGTGACAACGCATAACCAAAGAGAAGCTATACTCAGCATCTTGTGACAACTTGTAAGCCGAGGAACAACCCCATAAAGGTTCATGATAGTGCACAAAGATTTTTCCCAAATTCCATGGCGTTTATCCTTCACGTAGTTGTTGAAGTGTTAATGCTCCTTTGACGTGGGAAGAGATGGATGTGATGTCGAGCTGAGTGCGCAAGAGAAAGGATCTTCCAGAACATGAGCTCACGTACCATCAGGGCCACGTCCCAAATAGAACCCACACATCGGTTTACTCTCTAACGGCCTGAGCATACCTCAACCATCGATCTCGCGGGTCAAATGCGGGTCTAAACGATAGGATGAATGCAGCTGATCATCCTTAACTTCAATATGCATCCAATTAAAGATTCGTTTGAGAGCCAGAACCTGTGAAACGAAATGTAGCTACTATACAAGCCAAATAAACACCAATAAAACACAATGTAACAATTTTTACCCAAAATTCATATGATGTGTGAATAAACGCATACCTGCTCCATTTGACAGTCTGAATGGAAAAGAGGGTGACTTATTACATCAAAAATGGTGAAAGTAATGCCAATCAGAGTGTATTTGATATTAAAAAATGGTGACAAAATGGACACCAACATTATGTTTGTTGTTACAATCAGTATCTGATATGTAATATTTTCCATTTTATTAACAAAATATAGTCTAAGAATCCATGCTACAGGTTACACATATTTCTTCCATGTGTAATTGAACCCATGCTCCTTGCAATGCATATTTTGACTATTTTTCAGTATTGAGTTAGTAAATTGACTTCTGTGCATCCATTTTCTATTCTGTCAATTGTATTGGATTATTGAGACAATTTCAAACTCAATATCAAACTCGGTTTATATTTTTGGGAGGGTTAGAAGCTATTTGGGTCGAATTGAAAGTTAACTAGTCGAGCTGCATTATATCTACAAATCTTCCTAGTCTTCTAAACTCTACCAGTTTGTCCCCAAATCTCATTTTTATTGTTTTCTTGCTGGTTGGGGTTAAACATAGGCCATCCACCTTCTGATCTCATCCCAGTTTAGTTGTAGAATCTAGTTTGCATATGCTGGTGTACCCAGGAATATTTGGAGTAGACTTCAGCGTGAATTGTTGTCGAAACATAAATGGTCCGAGTACTTTGTGCAAAGGATTATGAAGCTATCTCAGACCCTGTTTTATAATCTATTGTACACCTATCTTCACTCACATCAGAGTCTCAAGTCCATCTATTCAATTATTGGGAGGGTCTACTAGTGACAATAACTAGCTGTGTCAAATCTAGTTTGAAACTAATTACTAGTTTACAATATTTCTGATTCTGCACTGTGTTTAATCTAATATATCCAAGTAATATGATTGGGGATATTACAGTGGTATCAGAGTCATTTTCTCTACTCCTGTGGAAATAAATATTTTAGTTGAAGAAGATTGTAGACCACATCCTCCGACATGGAAGAAATTGAAACCATGAGATTGGTTTCTAGTGATGATGATTGGGAATTGGATGCAAGCGAAAAGTGCTTCCCTGATGAATGTGAAATTCACATTGATGGAGGAGCTGAAACCACAAGTAGATTTTTACATGTTTCACATGAGGAGTATGACTCTTTATATGACTACTCCTATAGAGATGATAGGTTGCATAGTCCACCAATGGATAGAATAGTAGAAAGAAAGGATCCTTGTAATATCTTGATTCAGATCTGATGGATATTATCTTAAAAATTTTAATTACTTATAGCAGAAATTTTTGCAACAAAAATTAGTCAAGAACTAGTTAGTGAAGAACTGATCAAAAACTCAATCTGAGGGCTTCAAGATTATGAATTAGATAAATTAAGGTTCTTCCAAAAGTATGGGGATGTGTGTAGCAGACAAATATGATGAGAAAAGGGCTAAAATATGAGTCCTAAGCACAAAGTACTGGGCCCATTTATGTTTCAACATCATCCAGGATGAAGTCTACTCCAATGCTTCCTGGGCACACCAACATATGCAAACTAAACTCAGAATTCACACTTGAATACAACCAAAGGTTGGATATTAGTCCTTACCAAACAGGATGTGGGAAAAATATTCTAATATTTTGGGAGGTTCTGGAGGTGTTTGGGAGCAAAAAGGGAAAGGGCGCTACTCAGGACTACTCAACTAGTGGATTTCCAAGCTTCCCCAAACAGGCCTGGAAGCCTTCAAATTATCAGGGAAAGGGTTGGGATAGCTTCAATAATGTCTCATGATTCTCACACAATCATCATATCATAAAACAAGTGCATAGATAGTTGTGAATTGCATAAATAGAAAAACTAGTTATTAAAAGATGTGTAAAGAGCTAGTCTTTCATTTTCTTAATCCAAACTAACTTAGAGGATCACTAAGATCAGTTTTGAAGCATAAAATGGTTCTAATAAATGTTAACTAACAACAACAGGTCATTATTAGAGGTTTATAACAGAAAATAGAGAGGTTATTACATTTAGCCTCTCAATGAACCTCCAATGATAGAATATTTTACAATACTAAGAAGATAAGCATGGGAAGATTAGAAGGAGATAGAATTCTTCCTTGGGTCTGATAGGAGGATGAATTGAGAGCTATTTTCTGTATATTATGGGTGCATTGATCCTTTTGAGCTTCTTAGGGGTGCATTCATCAACTGAAACTTCACACATGCGCTCCTTAACACTAAAACCTTGGCTCTGGTGAGAATGGTTGTATCTTGGTCATCCAGACACCATTTTAAACAAAAAAAAAGGGTTTAATATTGGAAACGACCTTATGGAAGAAATGGAATAGGTCTCACAACCCATAAATTATTAGAAGTGATGAAACCAAAACCTCCATTTCGGCCCTTCAACGTTGTTTCCACCGAATGATAAGAATGTTTCAGAAGAGAGAAAGAAGGGAGGATGTAATCATAGAGTTGGATCAGATCTGCAATTTGGTATCAATGGTTGCACTAGATCATGTCCTGAATAGTGGAAATGGAACTATGGGGCACATATCCCATAGATTGGATAGGGCACATCTCCTTGCCTTGGTAAGCTAAAGTCCTCACACACAAATTCAATAATGATCAAAATTTGTGAAAATGAGTTGCTTGGATTCTTTTATAAACTTCTTGATGACCTGCTAAGCAAGTTGATGTGCTTGGTGACCTGTGAGAGCCCTTTCAAAATTTTCCTCCTTGAGTGGATAGGCTTTCCTGCTTTGTAAAATAGTTTCCTTCTTTGTAAACCAGCCTCTAGTTTGGAAACTACACCCTCTTTTGGATTTTATGGATGTTTCCACTTTTCTGCTTTTGGCAACTTCTTACACCTTCCCTGCTTTTCATCTTTTTCTATTTTTTTTTCCTCCAATTCCATTTTAACAACCTTATCCTCATGAGGGTTCCCTCTTGGACCACTTGCTCAAAATTTAGTAATAATTATTTATGAAAATAATTAAAATTAATAAAATTATTGTTTCTATTTTCCTCACCTTCTTGCTTTTGTCAGTTTCTTTCCTTTTAGCTTTCCATCTTGCTTTGTGCTACTTTTCTCCACTTTCTTCTTTGGTGTGACAACTTATAAGGATAGCCTTATCTCTCCATGTGCCCTCATGGTGTCCTTATCGTAATCCAACTCACCAAAAAAAATTTAATATTTTAAATATGAAAATAATCATTACATCCTTCTAATTTAATTAATTAAACAACTATAGGATATTTTTGTTAGAAATTCTGATAATTTCATTCAAAATAATGTCTAGGATACTAATAAGAGAATAGAATGCACAAGATAACAATCATAGACAAAAGAGACACAGAGTTTCCTCGGGGGAAATCAAGAAGGTAAAAAACCCCGAAACTTCCTGAGATATAGAATGAGCACCAATACAAAGATCACAAAGATCAAACCCCAAAAGATAGATGTCGTCAGTAGCTACTCCTCCTCCACTTGTGCGCACTCCTCTCTCTCAACTCTGCGAGTTGGATGAGTGAGTGAATGAATAGAATGAGAGAGTCACACTCTATATTTATACATTAACTTAACCTGCCTTTAACCCTAACTGGGACGACTTCCTAAGGAAGCCTAATAACCCTTCCACATAACTCATGCAAGGCCGACCCCGCCAAGGTGTTCTAATAACCCATCAAATATAAGTTACGACACTTACAATGTAACTTGCGACACTTGCAAATACAAATGATGACACTTACAATCAGAGGAATAATACATCTCGTTGGGGATACAATAAAGCAAAAATGTAATACATACAATATACAAGTGAATATCCTCCGAAGTTACAAATACATCAACACTCCCTCTTAACTAGGAAGGTATTCTCTTGAAACAGGTCATCAATACATATAGGCACAAGTCTTCAATACTGGAGATGTATCATCGTCACTGGATCACTGGATCATCATCGTCACTACTGTTGTACTCGTCATCTCGATCACTGGTGCTATCTCTCAATTCTTCTCGTCATAGGAAGTTCTATAGAGCCAACCCTTTTTCATGCTGAATGTAGGCCTAGCCTCCATCTAGGTCTTCATCATATCTGCAAGTGGCTTGACAAAGGTGAAATCTCAAGACTAATTATGTGCATCTGCAAAACGTCGAAAGAGCATCTCAAGACTAATTACGAGCTTACTGCTCAACCTATAAGATCTCACAGGGAGCTATTATATGCAGACTTCGCAAAACCTTGAAAGAGCATCCCGGGACTGATTACGAGCTTACTGCTCAACTATAGGATCTCCCAGGACTGATTACATGTGACCAAGAAAAACCTCGAAAGAGCATGCTAGGACTGATTATGAGCTTACTGCTCAACCTATAAGATCTCCCAGGACTAAATTACATGCTACCACGCAAAACCTCAAAAGAGAATCCCAGGACTGATTACGAGCTTCTTGCTCAACCTATAGGATCTCCTAGGACTAAATTACATGCCACCAGGAAAAACCTCGAAAGAACATCCCAGGACTGATTACGAGCTTGCTTCTCAACCTGTAAGATCTCCCAGGACTAATTACGAGCTTCCTTCTCAACCTGTAAGATCTCCTAGGACTAAATTACATGCTACCAAGAAAAACCTCGAAAGAGCATCCCAGGACTGATTACGAGCTTCTTGCTCAACCTATAGGATCTCCCAAGACTAAATTACATGCCACTGTACAACCTGCCACATATCCATGGCCTCGGAGTATCATCCTGATACTCATGATCAACCTGATCATCCTCACACGTGTTGAAATATTGTAACTTCAAAGAATATTATATTTGTATATTATTTATTCCGGAGATGTTCCATACCTCCGATGTGATTATACTATAAATCCGGAGATGTTTATTCCTCCGATTTGGTTGTGGTAACTAGGGTTATTAGACCCACCATGTGGGGGTCGTCCCAGTCAGTTATAATGGGGTATTTAACCTAATGGTTAAATACGAGCCTACATGTACTTGTGTAAAATACATATCAGAGTAGTGTATAAATAGAGGAGGTGTGTTCCTCATTATACACACTCACTCACTTGAGGATAGCGCACTTGTGGAGGAGAGGTCTGCTATTGTGGAGGAGGAGATCATGTCTTAGGGTTTCATCTTTGTATATTGCTGGTCATCTATATTGAGGAAGCTTTGCTGGGTTTTCTACCCCATGAGGGTTTCCCAGGATAAATCTCTGTCTCTTGTGTTTATGTTGTGCTTGTTGTTTCTTCAGTGATCCTATATATGCTATTATTGTGAAATGGAATGTAATGCTGCTATTTTCTGTCTTAGCATATTAAATCTTAACATGGTATCAGAGCTAACCTGAAGGAAGACAAGGTATGGCACTTACGACACTTGCTTTACTTACGATAATTTGAAGGTTAGGGTTTTACATAGCAAAAACCAGTCTTCGTGGAACTTTTGCTATAAATCCATTTCTGTGAAGGTTCAGGGTCTGAAAAGTTTACAGGTCGAAGATAACATCCCCAGGTACCTTGTGTCCAAAGGGCACCCTCATATTCGTTGTACTTTATGAGTTATGATCAGTACAAGTTAGGGTTTCTGCCTCTTCCAGATATCAGTCAAAATCAGGTAACCTTGGCAAAAAGGTCATAACTTGGGCTAGGAAGCTCCAAATGAAATTTCATAAAAAGTGACAGGTAGTAAACAGAATGTACTATCTCAGGAAACGTTTTTAGAGGCCGAAGATGAACCAGTGACACGTGGCACGCCGTACAAGTTCGCTCTCTTGTTTTATCCCATAAACAGGTCACGTTGCGACACTTGGAATAACTCTCTCTCACAGAGTCCAATTGAGGTCAGACCTATCAAGATGGAAAGATAACAGGGCGAGCTATCTCAGGAAAAGTTTTCAGAGGCCGAAGTTCAAACAGTGACACGTGGCACGCCGTACAAGTTCGCTCTACTGTTTTATCCCATAAACAGGTCACGTTGCGACACTTGGCATAACTCTCTCTCAGAAAATCCAATTCAGGTCAGACCTGTCAGGATGGAAAGATGACAGGTCGGGCTACTGCAGAAAAAGGGTTTCAGACCCCGTGGAGAAAAAATTTCAGAGTTATAGCAGAAACAATCAGGTGCATATTTCTGTCAAAACATAATTATTTTTCGAGCACCTTTATTCATGGCTTCCGGAATTTAGGGTTTCGGAGAAAGTTAGAATTTTTGGAATCGGAGTCCACGGCTGAATGCTACTCAGGAAAATCGAAATTTAGAGACCAAGATCGAATTTTTTGGTTGGGTGGAAGACCAGGCTCGATCAAACCCCAGTTCGGGATTTTGATCGGAAAGATGGAAAATTAGGGCTTCAGCAAAAGTTGGAATTTTTGAAGTCTGTAACCACGGCTGGAAACTCCTAAGAAAAATAAGAGTTTAGAGCCTTGGATCGAACCTTTTGTTTGGGCAGAAGGGTGGGCTTCATCAAACCCTAGTTCGGGATCCTGTCCAGAAGATCCAGAAGTTTCAAAGGCAATTTTGAGGGGTCAAATTTTGGAAATTCCAAAATTGAAGTATGCTAGTTTGATCAGCTCAGCAAGACATATTCTTTCATCAATTCAGAAGTGTGAAAGTCAAAGATTGAATTTTTAGGGTTTCTCTAGAAAACCCTAATCAAGCTCCAGATCAAGTTTCAGGGGGAGTTGAGGCTAAGGCCTTACATAAGAAGACTACAAGAAGTCTCGACAGGTATGACTTAAGGAGGTTCAGGTATGTCTTGAAATCTGATTCTTGATTAAGTTCATAATGTGTTTTGTCTTCATGTTATTTATTAGTACAATCTTGATTAATGTTAGAATTGTCTTATAACCCTAGTAACAGTATGAATGCATGTGAATGATCGAAGACATTCATTGATTAGGGCTATATGATTGTACTAATGCATTATGGTGTTGTGTGAGGTTGATGTTGTCTGCTAACAAGATACAGGTACATCACAAAAGACAAATCAAGTTCCATGACCATGACCACATGAATACAAAGACTCATCCATAATCTTTGTTCTACTTACGAGGTATGTATGAACTTGTTATATTATGCTTAACCTATGAGACATGCAGGTTCTAGCTCAGGATCTCTAAATCAATGAAGAGATTGTTTAGGTATGTTGCACATAACTAAGCAGGTATACTAATCCAGGTATGTTTTCCTATGTCATGTTAGAATCTTACCTTGTGATTAGGATACCTTATATAAGTATACTTGGTATGATTGGTTATGCTTATTCATAAAGTTAGTAATCAAGGGTTTATGCATATCATGTCTCTTATCTTGGTTGATTATTTAACTAACTAGATCAAACAAGAATATGCATAAGTAAAGGAAGACTTCCCTGAAACCTTGAATATTATCTATAATCATGATTATACATTTTCAAGATTATTTAGAACTATAATGTTTTGATAACATTGAGATTATACTAATGAATGTATGTTTGTGTATGAGATCATGATGATGACACTAGTGCACATTTGAGCATGCACAGTGGTACAGAATGAATAGAAGTTCAAAAGACATACAGAAGATCAAGCGGGAGGCAACCACACAAACATAAAAGATAAGTATTTGAGTTGTTATTTGAAATAGTAAATGATATTGCCTGTAATAGATTGTATGCATATTTGTATTCCTATAATATATCATGCTAAGTGTAAATATTCATAGAACATTGAACAGTATACTACTAATATGCATATGATTGGTAAGTTGGACAAACATTCCATTGTTGCTTGTCTAGAATGAAACCTCTTTGCTGACATGCTGAGAGTTGTGCACACTCTCGATAGTATGTTCTGGTAGAGATGGAAGGCATCTAGATAGCCACTGTATGCATACAGGATATGGGAAAGTGTTGTGCCAAAGTATTGGTCAAAATAGTTGCATCACTATGTAAATGATATCTGTATGCATAATAGGTTATCATGTCAATATGATTTGATGATTATGAAGTATTACTAATCATGTACTTAATTTTGATTTGTAGGAAAGGTCATGAAGAATGATGGACACCGTACAAGTGGTGGATGTTCAAACAAGAAGATTTACAAATCAAACAAAATATAGAAGGCTCATGGATAGAAGATTCTCTTAGAAAGGGGAAGAGAATCATGACAAGATGTTTGCTCCAAGTATGGTGTAATTAAAGAAGAAGTGTGAATCAGGTTCTGTATAGGTACCTAGGATCGATAATAAATTGATAAGCTTAATGATCACCATGGGTGATGTGGATCTCAACCTTTGCTACAAGGTTGAATATGATTTCTATACACAGATGACAGGGATGCAAGAAGGAACTCACCATAGAGTTCGAATAATATTGAGGCTCATATCAGTAGACCCATCTGATGAGAGATGGCATAGATAGATGACTGTAGAAAAGAAAATAAAAGTTCTTAGATTAATGTATTACTTCCTAGGTCTAGAAGTATGGAAAGGCTCAGTAGGAATCCTTCTCAACCAGAGAAAGTATGCTGAGAAATCTTGAGAAGACTTGATATGATGGAATGGCCACTCTTATGGATTCCAACTTGAAACTGTTAGGAGATGACTCATCAGAGTTAGTGGATATAACTCTGTACAGTCAAATTATTGGGTCATTGTTGTATATAACATATACTAGATTAGAGATATGCCTTGTTGTGAACACCTTGAGTCAGTATCTAGTGGAAACTAGATGTGTTCACCTGATAGTTGCAAAGCATGTGATAAGGCACATAAAGGACACGATAAAATGCTATCTTGAAGATCATGACTTCAGATGGTTATTCAGATTCTGATTGGGCAGGAAGTGTATCAGACAGGAAGAACACATCGAGAGGATGTTATTGTCTGGGGTTAGCCATGATCTCGTGGTTTAGCTGGAAGCAGTCTAGTGTGGCTCTCAGCACAAGCGGAATATATGGCTGTTTGCTCCGCTAGTTGTGAAGAAGTTTGGCTTCAGGATTGTTTGACTTAGAGATAGAACCAACTGAGATCCTATGTGATAATTAGAGTTGTATCAAGATGACATAGAATCTAGTGTTCCATGATAAGTCAAAGAACATAGGGAACAAACAAGATATGACGCGGAAAGGAACTATAAAGTTTGAATTTGTAACAGGTTACCATTGTACTAACCAAACCTTTACCTCAAGTGAAGAAGTTACCAACATACTAACCAAACCTCTGTCTCGAGTGAAATTTGAATACTTCCGAGACAAGCTTGGTGTAGTTCAAAAAGGACCCTCCTCGAAAGGGGGAGTAGTATAGTCACTGATGATAAGTTGGTCTCATCGAACAACAAGGTCGATGATGAGGTAACCTGTTCTCCACACCTAGATACTTAGAAATATTTAGATTTAGGACTCTTATACTTAGAATACTTAGTTTTACTTATACATGCCTTTGATGTTAGATGTATTAGTAAGAATACATGCTTTTGATGTTAGATGTATTAGTAAGAATACATGCTTTTGATGATAAGATGTATTGGTAAGAATACATACTTTTGATGACACATGTATTGATTAATGTACTTGTATGGTTGAGGATACTTGTACTTGTATTGATGAGAATACATGTGGGGATTGTATCATCCTTGAACACATGTTCTAAAGTGAGCCGTAGACGTATGGTCTCCGAGAATGAAGTCCTTAGTGGACAGTTGAGGGGATTGGATCATCCCTGGACTTTCAGTCCTAAAGAGAGCCGTAGACGTGAGGTCTCCGAGAATGAAGTCCTTAGTGGACAGTTGAGGGGATTGGATCATCCCTGGACTTTCAGTCCTAAAGAGAGCCGTAGACGTGAGGTCTTCGAGAATGAAGTCCTTAGTGGACAGTTGAGGGGATTGGATCATCCCTGGACTTTCATTCCTAAAGAGAGCCATAGATGTGAGGTCTCCGAGAATGAAGTCCTTAGTGGACAGTTGAGGGGATTGGATCATCCCTGGACTTTCAGTCCTAAAGAGAGCCGTAGACGTGAGGTCTCCGAGAATGAAGTCCTTAGTGGACAGTTGAGGGGATTGGATCATCCCTGGACTTTCAGTCCTAAAGAGAGCCGTAGACGTGAGGTCTCCGAGAATGAAGTCCTTAGTGGACAGTTGAGGGGATTGGATCATCCCTGGACTTTCAGTCCTAAAGAGAGCCGTAGAGGTGAGGTCTCCGAGAATGAAGTCCTTAGAGGACAGTTGAGGGGATTGGATCATCCCTGGACTTTCAGTCCTAAAGAGAGCCATAGACGTATGGTCTTCGAGAATAATGTGATGGGGATTGCATCATCCTGGAACCACTAGTTCAAAATGTACGTGATGGGGATTGCATCATCTCGGAACCACTAAGTTCAAAATGTATGTGATGGGGATTCTATCATCCCCAGACTTAGGTCCTTGAATTGATCCGTAGACATGAGGTCTCCGAGAAGTGGGGATTGTATCATCCCCGGACTGCGGTCCCTGAATTGATCCGTAGACGTGAGGTCTCCGAGAAGTGGGGATTGTATCATCCCCGGACTGCAGTCCCTGAATTGATCCGTAGACATGAGGTCTCCGAGAAGTGGGGATTGTATCATCCCCGGACTTAGGTCCCTGAATTGATCCGTAGACGTGAGGTCTCCGAGAAGTGGGGATTGTATCATCCCCGGACTGCAGTCCCTGAATTGATCCATAGACGTGAGGTCTCCGAGAAGTGGGGATTGTATCATCCCCGAACTTAGGTCCCTGAATTGATCCGTAGACGTATGGTCTCCGAGAAAGTGATTTTTGATGTGGTTACTTGTATCGGTAGGATACTTGTATTGATGATGTGGTTACTTGTATCGGTAGGATACTTGTATTGATGATGTGGTTACTTGTATCGGTAGGATACTTGTATTGATGATGTGGCTACTTGTATCGGTAGGATACTCGTATTGTTGATATGGTCACTTGTATTGGCATGAATACTTCTACTGCTGATGATCGTATGATGACGATGCTGATGATCGTGTGATGACGATGCTGATGATCGTGTGATGACGATGCTGATGATCGTGTGATGACGATGCTGATGATCGTGTGATGACGATGCTGATGATCGTGAGATGACGATGCTGATGATCGTGTGATGGCGATGCTGATGATCGTGTGATGACGATGCTGATGATCGTGTGATGACGATGCTGATGATTGTGTGATGACGATGCTGATGATCGTGTGATGACGATGTTGATGATCGTGAGATGACGATGCTGATGATCGTGTGATGGCGATGCTGATGATCGTGTGATGACGATGCTGATGATCGTGTGATGACGATGCTGATGATCGTGTGATGACGATGCTGATGATCATGTGATGACGATGTTGATGATCGTGAGATGACAATGCTGATGATCGTGTGATGACGATGCTGATGATCGTGTGATGATGATGCTGATGATCGTGAGATGATGATGCTGATGATCATGTATCGTGAGGATCCAGATGATGATATTGTTGTAGCTGTTCAAGTGCTACAGAAGATAAAGACTCAATACTGAAGATGTCGATGTTCCAGTATCGAAGATGTTCCAGTAACTGCTTGAGTTACTAATGATGTTGAGAAAGCTTCCAATGATTTATAGATGTATCATGTATGATGTTGATGACTCCTTGCTCGTGCAGATACTGTTATAATATCCTTCTCGTTAAGGGGGAGTGTTGAAATATTGTAACTTCAAAGAATATTATATTTGTATATTATTTATTCCGGAGATGTTCCATACCTCCGATGTGATTATACTATAAATCCGGAGATGTTTATTCCTCCGATTTGGTTGTGGTAACTAGGGTTATTAGACCCACCATGTGGGGGTCGGCCCAGTCAGTTATAATGGGGTATTTAACCTAATGGTTAAATACGAGCCTACATGTACTTGTGTAAAATACATATCAGAGTAGTGTATAAATAGAGGAGGTGTGTTCCTCATTATACACACTCACTCACTTGAGGATAGCGCACTTGTGGAGGAGAGGTCCGCTATTGTGGAGGAGGAGATCATGTCTCAGGGTTTCATCTTTGTATATTGCTGGTCATCTATATTGAGGAAGCTTTACTGGGTTTTCTACCCCATGAGGGTTTCCCGGGATAAATCTCTGTCTCTTGTGTTTATGCTGTGCTTGTTGTTTCTTCAGTGATCCTATATATGCTATTATTGTGAAATGGAATGTAATGCTGCTATTTTCTGTCTTAGCATATTAAATATTAACAGCACGGAGCATCAAGAACATGCTGATGCTCATGATCATACTAATCATCATCATATAGAACATCATCTGGAGCATCGTCCTGATGCTCATCACACAGCACTTACATCCACAGCCATGGGGAAGACCCTAATACCACCATGCTTGGAATACCTCCAGCATCTATGTCCCATCACTTCCTCTTAGAAGTATCTTCATTCTAAAGAACAACAAGCCTCTCTCTGAAGTACTCGAACTTCACCCTGGCTAGTGGCTTGGTCAACACATCTGCTATCTGCTCATCCGTCGCAACATACAGGAGCTTCACTACTCCTCTCTACACCATATCCCTGATATAGTGATACTTGATCTCAATGTGCTTTGACTTGTCATGGAACATTGGTTTCTCAGACAACTTCACACAAATCTGGTTGTCACAAAAGATACAAGTAGCATCCAACTGGAGATCAAACAAATCATACAATAGCTTCCTAAGCCATACTACCTCACAACTAGCCGAACAAGCTGCAACATAGTCTACTTCGGCTGTACTCAGTACTAAGTAGGATTGCTTCTTGCTAAACCAAGAGATCACACCTGATCCCATACTGAAGAAGCAACTTGAAGTGCTCTTCCTATCTACAGCACTGCCTGCCCAATCTAAATCAACATAACCCTCTAGGTTAAACTTTTGATTCACATCATACTTGATCCCATAATCAAACGTCCCCTTTAGGTACCTCAGAATATCCTTTACAACAATCAAGTGAACATGTCTAGGATCCATCAGGAGCTGGCTCAAGGTGTTCACAGCAAGGAAAATATATGGTCTTGTGTTCGTCAGGTACTTCAAGGACCCAATCATCTGACGATACATTGTGGCATCAACCGACTCTGATGAAGCATCACTCAATAGCTTCAGGTTCGATGCCATTGGTGTGGCCATGGCCTTGCATTCCATCATCCCGAACTACTTCAGGATCTCTACTACGTATTCCCCTTGTCCAAGGAAGATTCCATCTACACTTTGCCACACCTCCATACCTAGAAAGTAATGCATCATACCCAAGTCCTTCATCTCAAACTTGGCAGCAAGCTTCTTCTTCCTATCAGCAATCAACCCAATCTCACTATCACAAACAAGTCATCTACATACAGTAGGAGTATCACTGGATTTCCTTCCTCAACCTTGTAGTAAAGGTTAGAATCCGCTTTACTCTTGGTAAATCCCAAACTAGTTAGGAAGCTGTCAATCCTATCGTACCATGTCCTAGGTGCTTGTTTCAAACCATACAAAGCTTTCTTTAATTTGCACACATGTGACTCCTTGTCATGTGTCTCAAATCCAAGTGGCTGCTCCACATACACTTCCTCTTCAACTACACCATTCAAGAAAGCTGTTTTGACATCCATCTGTTGTATCTTCCACTTTATCACTGCATGTCTAATTGAGATGATATTCTTAGTGTCTTGATTTCAAATTCAATAGGGAGCATAACCTTTTTCCATATACGATTTCATATGGATTAAAACCAATAGTTGATTTCCATGTGTTTTAATCCCGAACTGCTTCATTCAACCTGTCTACCCAATCTCTTTTATGTGTTAAATTTTCAGAATTTACTTCAATCTGATCTAGGATCTTAACTGAGAGAAAAACATGTACAGCATATCTACAGCATATCAATCATGGAGACAATAATGCAAGCACACAAGAGACACAAAGATTTACTTGGGGAAAACCATAAAGGTGAAAAACCCCAATAACTTCCTCAGAGATAGATAGAGCAATGATACAACCAACCATGAGAGATAGACATAACCTAGCAGCAGATCCTCCTCCTCCATAAGTGTGCCACTCCTCCTTGAGTGGATGAGTGAGAAGTGAATGAGTAAATAGAGTGCCTCCCGCACTCTATTTATACTTGACTTGACTTGCCTTTTTACCTAACTCATGTAGGCTCGAACTTAACCACATAATATAATGCTGACTGGGCCGACCCCCAATAGGGTGGTCTAATAACCCTTTGACCCACATGGCCGACCCCCAATAGGGTGGTCTAATAACCCTTTGACCCACATGACTTATACAGGGCCGACCCCAACAAGGTGGTCTAATAACCCATCAAGTATAAGTTACGACACTTACAATATAAATGACGACACTTCCTTATAGAGGAATAAAACCATCTCTATAGGAATACAATATACATATATGCGAAATACATTCCGAAGTTACATATACATCAACACTCCCTCTTAACTAGGAAGGTATTTCTTAGCACAGTTCTTCTAGCACAAGTCATCTTCTCTGGATCATCGTCACTGGATAATCATCATCGAGTCATCATCATCGTCACTGCTACTGCTATCTCAATCAATCTCTAAATCTACTCGTCATAGGAAGTTCTACAGAGCCAGTCCTTTTTCATACTAGATGTAGGCCCACCACCTGCAGGTCTTCATCATCACTGGCCATACTGTGGAATCCTCAGGACTGATTACGTGCATCACAAAACCTCGAAAGAGCATCCCAGGCTATTACGAGCACACAGCTCTACCTATAGGATCTCCCAGGGCACCGAATTACATGTGACCTCACCAGAAAACCTCGCAAGAGCATCCCAGGCTGTTACGAGCACACATCTCTACCTATAGGATCTCCTAGGGCAACGAATTACATGTGATCATGGCAAAACCCAGCAAGAGCATCCCAGGACTGATTACGGGCACACAGCCCAACCTATCGGATCTCCCAGGGAACCGAATTACATGCCATAGGACAAAACCTCGAAAGAGCATCTGCCAGATATCCCAGGGAACCGAATTACATGCCATAGGCAAAACCTCGAAAGACTATCTGCAGATCTCCCAGGGCAGCGAATTACATGTCCTCCCAGAGCAAAACCTCGAAAGAGCATTTTCCAGATGTCCCAGGGCACCGAATTACATGCCATAGGAAAAACCTCGAAAGACCATCTGCAAATCTCCCAGGGCACCGGATTACATGCTCATCTGCACAACCTGATCCACGGCCACAGAATATCAACCTGATACTCACCATACATCATCCTGATGTATCCATGATCATCCTGATCATCAATGCATCTACTTGATGTATACCAAGTATCTACCTGATACATATCATCATACATGATCCTCCTAATCATCAATGCATCTACCTGATGCATACCAAGTATCTACCTGATACATATCATCATACATGATCCTCCTGATCATCAATGTATCCACCTGATACAAATACAAATACATGATACATATCACCATACATGATCCACCTGATCATACAATGTATCCACCTGATACATATACAGATACATGGTCCAAGCATCCAACATGATGCATATACAAAATACATACACATGATCCAACTGATCATATCCAACATCCAACATGATGCATACATACATAAATGATCCAATTGATCATATCCAGCATCCAATATGATGCGTACATACATACATAAAAATGATCCAACTGATCATATCCAGCATCCAACATGATGCATACATACATACATACATAAAAATGATCCAACTGATCATATCAAGCAGAAACCAGAACATCATCCTGATGCTCATCATCCAGCGCTTACATCCACAGCCATGTGAAGGATCCTCCTTCCAACATGCTTGGAATGGCTTCAGCAAATGTGTCCATCACTTCTTTCTCGAAGTGTCCTCGATCTGAAGAATGCCAAGCCTCTCTCTGAGGTACTCGAACTTCACTCTAGCTAGTGGCTTCGTCAGCACATCTGCAATCTGCTCATCCGTTGCAACATACAGAAGCTTCACAGCTCCTCTCTGCACCATATCCCTGATATAGTGATATTTGATCTCTATGTGTTTTGACCTTTCATGAAACAATGGGTTCTCGGATAGCTTTACACAACTCTGGTTATCACAGAAGATACTAGTAGCCTCCAATGGGAGATCAAATAGCTCAGACAGTAGCTTCCGTAGCCATACTGCCTCACAACTAGCTGAACAAGCTGCAACATACTCTGCCTCAGCTGTACTCAGTGCCACGCAGGACTGCTTCCTGCTGAACCAAGAGATCACACTTGATCCCATATTGAAGCAACACCCAGATGTGCTCTTCCTATCTGCAACACTGCCAGCCCAATCTGAATCAACATAACCCCGTAGGTTAAACTTTTGATCCACCTCATACCTGAGCCCATAATCCACTGTACCCTTCAGGTACCTCAGAACATGCTTTACAGCAACCAGGTGAACACTCCTCGGATCCATCAGGAACTGGCTCAATTTGTTCACCGCAAAGCAAATATCTGGTCTCGTGTTCGTCAGGTACATCAAGGACCCAATCATCTGACGATACATAGTGATATCAATCGGCTCAGATGAAGCATCACACTGACGCTTCAGGTTAGATGCCATAGGTGTGGCCATAGCTTTGCAGTCCATCATCCTGAACCTCTTCAGGATCTCTACTGCATACTTCCCTTGTCCAAGGAATATTCCATCACTCTACCACACCTCCATGCCAAAAAAAATAAATAGTGCATCATCCCCAAGTTCTTCATCTTGAACTTGGCAGTAAGCTTCTGCTGCATGTCAGCAATCAATCTATCTTCATCTGTAACAAACAGGTTATCCGCATACAAAAGTAGTATCACTGGATTGCCTTCCTCAACCTTGTAGTAAAGGTTGGAATCCGCTTTACTCTTGATAAAGCCCAAACTGGATAGAAAGCTGTCTATCCTACCATACCAAGTTCTGCACACATATATGACTACACCATGCTGTCTTGAAATCCATCTGGTGCATCTTCTATTTCATCACTTTTATATTTCTTAATGCTGCCATCTGCAATATGCTTGATCTGATAGTTCCATTTGGAAGTCATAACAAACTTCCTTTCACGTCTTGGGACTGCAACCCAAACATCATTCTTCATGATCGACGGATCATGACATTCCATTTCTTCATCCCAGATCCTGGGAACTTCAATATCTTCAATAGATATCTTTATTGCTGAACAAATGTTGTAGTTCTTCTTTTGTAGGAGATGGCATATGATCTTTCCTACACAACAAGTTAAATTGCATGATTAGAAAACATCTCATAGTTTTCAGAACAAATTCTTACACATAAAGAAATATGTCATACAGTCATGCAATTATCTTAGCCAATGCTTCAATACAACATTTATCCATATCCCATAACTTTCTAGATGCCTTCCAATCTCTACCAGAACATTGTTAAGAGTGTGCACAACTCCCAACATGTCAGCAAAGAGGTTTCATTCTAGATAAGTAGCAATGGAATGTTGTACAGTGCCATAGGCTACTTACCCATGCATATTAGTAGTATACTGTTCATCAATGCAATTATTCTAATGTGCATAATACACAACCTAATTCTAGGAACATCAGTATATACATCATTGAACAATATTATTTAAACAAACACATATGCAAGAAATTAAAAATACTTATCTTTGTTTGGTTACTGGGTGGACTCCCTCTGAGTCTTTGCTTCCTTGTAGGAGCTGCTGAAGTAGCTTCTTCTACACCTTTCTATTATGGAATGTACAAATATGTTCAACTCCCTCTGAATATCTGTATCCTTGTAGAAACTACTGAAGTGTGCTCCTTTGCTTTCTTGCAGGGACAACTGGAGTGTGCTTCCTCTTGATCTTTTCTTCTGTCCTTGAACTTACATTCATCCTTGATTGCTTATTAGTATCATCATTGTGTTATCCTTGTGAACTCATATAAAATCATACATTCATTAGTATACTATTAAAACACAATAATCTTAAGCATGTATAGTCATGATCATTTCAAACAGAAAATAATAAGCATTAGCATTCAAGGTTTATGTAGGATTCTTATGGTTAGTCAAATCACAAGAAACATAACATGTCTAAACCTGTAATTACTCAAACCTATGACTCTTCAGGTTAGTTGAATCATCAATCAAGATAAGAGATATAATATGCATAAAACCTGTGATTATTCAAACCTATACCTTCATGATTCTTCTAGTTAGTCATATCATCAATTATGGTAAGAAATATACTATGCATACAACCATGACTTATTCAAACCTATGACTTCATGAATAATCATTATCAAACAACACAACAGTATAATATCCTAACACAAGGTAGGATTCTATCTTGATATAGGAAAAACATACCTGGATTAGCATGCTAGCTAGTTTATGTCTAGCATACCCGCATAATGTCTTTTGGTTCTCTTCAGTGACTTGTGCTAGTAACCTGCATGTCTCATATGTTAACCATTACAAATCCAAGTTGTACATACCTCGTAAATGGATCTTCTATGAGATCCATGACAATGGATGAATCTTTGTCCTCATGTTATCATGACCATATGTTCTTGGACCAGAACATGATTTGTCTTTCTTGGTGTACCTTTCATGTTAGTAGACAATATAAACCTCATACAACACCATAATGCATTAGTACAATCATAAGTGTCAACACCCTAATCAATGAATATTTTCTATTGTGCATTCATAGTTTTATTAAGGTGATATGACAAGTCTAAAATCAAGATTGTACTAATCGTAATAACATGAAGACAAACATACCATAAACTTAATTATGAACAAATCTCAAAACATACCTCGATGAGTCATACCTGTCGAGATCACTTGTATTCTTCTTATGTAAGGCCTTAGCCTCATCTCCCTCTGAAACAGGAACTTCTTCACTTATGTAGGTGACCAATCCATCTTCTTCTAGGATTAACCCAATCCACTTGATTTGCAAGAACTGGACCTGGAGTTGGATATGGGTTTGTCAAAGAAACCCCAAAAATTCAAACTTTGAATTTCAAACTTCTGAAAGGATAGAAATATGCGCCTTGATGAGTTGATCAAGCTGGTATATTCAGAATTTGAAAACTGCAAAGTTTTACTCCTCAATTTTGCCTTTGAAACTTCTGGATTCACTGGACGTGACCCTGAACTAGGGTTTGATGAATCCCACTCTTCTGTCCAATCAAAAGGTTTGATCCAAATCTCTAAGCTTCTATTTTTCTGAGGAGCTTCCAGCCGTGGTCACAGATTTCAAAAATTCCCATTTTTACAGAAGCCCTAATTTTCCACTTTTCTGATCAAAGTCCCGAACTAGGGTTTGATCAAGCCTGGCCTTCTGCCCAACCAAAAATTATGATCTTGGTCTCTAAATTTCTATTTTGATGAGTAGCATCCAGCAGTGGTCTCCGATTACAAAAATTCCAGCTTTCTTCAAAGCCCTAAATTCCGGAAGCCATTAATAAAGGTACTCAAAAATAATTCTGTTTTGACAGAAATATGTACCTGATTGTTCCTGGTGTAACTCTGAAATTTTTGATCCACAGGGTTTGAAAAAGTTTCATGAGATAGCTTGACCTATTATATTTCCATCCTGATAGGTCTGACCTCAATTGGATTCTCTGAGAGAGAGTTATGCCAAATGTCGCAACGTGACCTGTTTTGGGATAAAACAGGAGAGCGAACTTGTACGGCATGCCACGTGTCACTGTTTGAACTTCGGCCTCTGAAATAGTTTTTTGCGATATCGTGGCCTATTATCTTTCCATCCTGATAGGTATGACCTCAATTGGACTCTCTGAGAGAGAGTTATGCCAAGTGTCGCAACGTAACCTGTTTATGGGATAATACAGGAGAGCGCACTTGTACGGAGTGCCACGTGTCACTGGTTCAACTTCGGCCTCTGCAAAATTTTTCTAAGATATTACCATCTATGTAATACATGTCACTTTTTACGAAATTTCATTTGGATCTTCCTAGCCCAAGTTATGACCTTTTTCCCAAGGTCACCTGATTTTGACTCAGATCTGGAAGAGGCAGAAACCCTATATTGCACAGATCATAAATCACAAAGTGCAACGAATTAGAGGTTTTTCTTTGGACACAAGGTACCTGGAGATTTAATCTTCGTCCTGTAACAATTTCAGATCCGAAAACTTCTTCAAAACAGATTTATAGCGAAAGTGCTACGATGACTGGTTTTTGCTATATCAAGCCCTAACATCGTAAGTGCAACAAGTGTCATACATGCCATATCATGCCTTCTTTCAGGCTAGCTCTGATACCATGTTAAATTTTCAGAATTTACTTCAATCTGATCTAGGATCTTAACTGAGAGAACAACATGTACAGCATATCTACAGCATATCAATCATGGAGACAATAATGCAAGCACACAAGAGACACAAAGATTTACTTGGGGAAAACCATAAAGGTGAAAAACCCCAATAACTTCCTCAGAGATAGATAGAGCAATGATACAACCAACCATGAGAGATAGACATAACCTAGCAGCAGATACTCCTCCTCCATAAGTGCGCCACTCCTCCTTGAGTGAATGAGTGAGAAGTGAATGAGTAAATAGAGTGCCTCCCGCACTCTATTTATACTTGACTTGACTTGCCTTTTTACCTAACTCATGTAGGCTCGAACTTAACCACATAATATAATGCTGACTGGGCCGACCCCCAATAGGGTGGTCTAATAACCCTTTGACCCACATGGCCGACCCCCAATAGGGTGGTCTAATAACTCTTTGACCCACATGACTTATACAGGGCCGACCCCAACAAGGTGGTCTAATAACCCATCAAGTATAAGTTACGACACTTACAATATAAATGACGACACTTCCTTATAGAGGAATAAAACCATCTCTATAGGAATACAATATACATATATGCGAAATACATTCCGAAGTTACATATACATCAACATTATGTAGTTGAAACTTTTTTTTTAAATCCTCTCCATATCCCTATTCGTTACCCCAACTTGTCCATTGGCTTGTGGCTGGTAGGATAAATATTTTAAATTCTTTATCTTGTTTCTTTTGAGTATCTCCTCAATGAGGTTCAAGGTAAACTATTTCCCTTGATTAGAAACTAGTTCTCTGGGAACTCCAAATCTGTGGAATATTTTTTCTCTGAATAAATTTTCTACGCTAGTTTCATCAGCTATAGTAAGTGGTGTAACTTCTACCCACTTAGTAAGATAGTCCGTGCATACCAAAATGTATTTTTTCTGATTAGAAGGTGGGTTGAATGGGCCAAGTAAGTAAAATCCTCATTTTTCAAATGGTTCAAATGATACTTGAGGATGTAGAGGCATCTCATCTCTTTGTGTGGGTTTTCCCATTCTTTGGAAGTCATCAAATTGTGAAACATATTCTTGAGACTCTTTGTGTAGTGTTGGCCCGTAGTGTCTTGTTTGCTACATAATGGCCTACACAAGGCTCATTGTGAGTAGCATGGAGTATATCATGGACTTCATCTTCTCATATGCACCTTCTTAATATTTGATTTTGCCCTTTCTTAAAAAGCAGTGCTTGCACCCAAGTGTAATTTCCACTTTTCCTTATTATATTACACCTTTCTTTGTAGTTATAATGGTGGAAACCTCCCAGATACTAGGTAGTTATCTATATCAGCAAACCATGGAATTTGTGCTAATATTGAAAAGAGGTGCTCATCAGGGAAATCACCCTTTACTAGTTCACTGTCCTGCACATGGGTTAGCCTTGATAGAAAGCATGCTACCGCATTATGTTTTCTTGGTTTGTCTAGGATTGTCAAGTCAAATTCTTGTAGGAGAAGCAACCATATAATAATTCTAGCACTTGTATTAGGTTTATTCATGAGGTACCTGATTGTTGAATGATCTGTGTGTACAAATACCAGGTACCTTATTATGTAGTGGTGAAATTTGTTGATAGAGTGCATAAAAACCAAAAATTCTTTCCATTGACCATGTAGTTGAGTTCTGGACCTGGCAAGTTTTTGTTGATGTGATAGATGGCATATGGTTTCCTTTCTTCTTCTTTTTCCAAGACAGCCTCGATAGCTTTGTCTAAGGCATCTGAGTGGATGTGAAAAGGTAGTGCCCACTTTGGCCCTTGGAGAAATGGAGCAGTTGTGGTTTTCTCCTTGAGGTGATCAAATGCGGTCATGCATTGTTCAGTACAAGTACATTCTGTGTATTTTTTTAAGACTGAAAACATTGGGGTTGCAACTTTGTTGAATCCCAATATAAATATTTTGTAGTAGCATGTTTTCCCAAGGAATCTATGCACATCTCTCTTTTTGACAGGCGGGGGTAATGTTTTTATAATAGTAACCTTTGCTTGATCTACTTCAATACCTCTTTCTGATACATGGTGGCCCAAAACTATGCCCTCTTGCATTAACATTCATAATTTATCATTGTTGAGACGTAGATTCATTTCGATGCATTTTTTTAGTACTAATTCCAGTTGTTCTAGTTCTTTCTGAAAACTTTGTCCATACGGTGTGAAATCGTCCATGTAGACTTCCATTTGATCGTTGACAAAATATGAAAATATAATTAAGATAGCTCTTTGAAAGGTCACTGGGGAATTATAGAGTCTTAAAGGTTGCAATCTGTATGCATATGTGCCCCATAGTTAGGTAAATGTCATTTATCTTGATCAACATGGTGGATTTGTATTTGATTATATCCATTGAAACCGTCTAAAAATGAAAAAAAACTTGTTTGCAGCAAGAGTATCCAATACCTGATCAATGAATGGTAGAGGGAAGTGATCTCTTTTGGTTGCTTTGTTAAGTTCCTTATAATACACACATATTCTCCACTTCTCCCACTTCTTCGGGACTATCACCAAGGGTGAGACCCATTCACTATATGAGATAGGGTAAATGAAGTCTAGATCCAATAGTTTTTGCAATTTGAGTTTAACTATATCTTTGAATGTTGGGTTCATCCTTCTTTGGGGATGTCTTATTGGGACAACACCCTCCTTCATATAAATATAACATTTGCAAATATCCGAGTGTATCCCTTTCATATCTGTATAGGTCCAAGCAAAAGCCTTGATGTTTCTTGTGAGTACTTTTATTAAGCATTGTTCTTGTTCTCGATCTAGATGTGCATTGATATTGATAGTCTTTCCAGGCATAATTTCCACTACTTTTACTTCTAATTGTTGTTGTTTGATTTAGAATACTTGCTGCTGCATAGTGTCTTTGTTAATAGGAGTGTTCAGTACTTCTTGTTTTTTCGCTTCTACAAAAATTTATTCAAGCATATTATGATTATGATCATTTTTTTGAATAAAATTAGATAAATAAGTATCTTCATCTTTAGCTTTTAGGGTTAGAGTAATTTTTATGCTGAGTCCTAGCTACATATTCTGGTCATCTATGTCATCATAATCATACATCCAATTAGGGATTTTTGTATTTGTAGATCACTTCCTCGAGGGATATATGGTTATTTTCTTTTTATCTTGTCCACTTGTAATTGTCATGTATCCAAATCAACAACCTATATAGGAATCTATTGTTGCTCGCCATGGAATCCCTAGCATGATTGGGTATCCACTAAGTTTTCTCTTGAATTCTATGACTATAAATTTTGCTGGATACTCCCATTCTTCAATGTTAATAATTATATCCTCTAATATACATTTTGGATTGATAGTGGAGGTGTTAGTTAATTGTAAAACCATGGTGGTTGGTCTTAGAAAGGATTAGAGGTTCATAGATAACATTGCATCCTTTTTCATGAAATTTATTGCAACCCTGTGATCAATGAGACTGCTTGAAATAGGCACTTTGTTGATGCCAAAATTAACTATAGGACTTCTTGGATTGAGATATTTTGGATTGACAGATATTCCTAACATTAGGTATGCTAGTTGGCCTACAACATTAATGGTTGGGGATCCCGTTTTCTCCTTCCAAGTCTCCTAATAAAGTTTCATTTTATGAATTTGTTACATATGGGGACATCTCTTATTTCCTGTAGGAGGGGGATTTGAATGTTTAGGTGTTTTAGTTCATTAATCATGGGATTCTCGGCTTCCTCTTTTTTTTTTGTTGCTTTAGCTTATCAGGAAATGGAGGGTTGGGAGGAGTAAGTTCTAGTAGTTGTTGTTGATTTTCTTCCTCAAGACAATCCAAAGAAAGCTGTTGATATTTTGGATATGTTGGTTCTTTATTTTTTTGATGTAGGGAACTAGGTAGTACTTTGCCAGATCTTAAGGTAATCACATTTAAGTCTAGTGTGTCTACGACATAAGTTGGGAACTACATCACCTCGTTATTGTGGGGTTGTTGGTTTGGCATGTTGTTATTTGGGTTTGAAACAAGCTAAGCTAGGATTGTAGGAGGTCTTGGAGGTTGTTGTTTTTGTGGTGGTGGCATTAAAACTTGTTGTGGTGGTGGTGATCTCCAATTTCTGGAAGATGGATACTGATTTCCATAGTTCATTTGTGGTTGGGGTATGGTTGGTATGGCTGGGCGAATTATGGATGATGGTATGGATTTTGATTTTGATGCCATTGACTTGGACCTGCTTGTGGAGGCCATGAAGTTTGTGATGAAGGATTCCAATTTTGATATGGATTTCCCTAATTAAAATAGGCTTGATTATTGGATTGGAAGGGTCTAGCAAAATTATGTCTTTGTTGGTTAACAAAACATAGTTGTTCCACATAACTTTTTGATGTGGGGTCTTGTATGGCTTCTTTACACGATGGAAGTAAAGGGCATTTTTTTGTTGCATGATCTTCAGTACAGATTCCACGGACTTCAATTGTATTTAATGGGAATTGACCTTTCTCATGTTTTTTTCGACATCTTTGATAGAATACAACTAGTGCTTGATTGATTTCATCATGTTTTAGTTTGAGTTGTAGTGCATCTAATTGTATTTCTAGTGATTGGAGAATGTTTGTTTTCATGTCATCCACGAGATTTCCTAAGTAATATTTGGTGAGGGTTGGGATTGGAAGGGATGATCCCCCTATTAGTGGGTGTATCTCTAGTATTCTGGTTTTACCTTTTCTGGATCTTGAATAATTTTTAAATATTTCTAGAATCTGATCATAGGTTTTATGAAAGATATCCCCATCACTTAACAAGTTTAGGACTTCTAGTTATTCTTCCCCGATTCCTCTAAGAAGTACTAGTTTTAATGACTCTTGATCCAAGGTACAATGAATAGCTCTCTTATAGCCGAGCTGGAATAGTTGTGCATAATATTCCAAAGATTCTTTTTCTCCCTATTGCATCCTAAAAATTTCATCTCTAGTATCTTTGGCTTTACAATAATCCCTATAATTTTTGAAAAATATTGTTTCATCTGATCCCAAGAGAAAATATTTTTTCCTTCTAGGCTCATAAACCATCTGAGTGATAAATGTTTTAGTGTGGAAGGGAAGAGTCTTAGTTTTTGGGCATATGTAGTATAGCCAAAGGGTATGCATATTACTTCAAATTCAAATAAGAAGGTGTCAGGGTATTCGAAGGTTAATCCATAAAAGTTTGGGAGATTAGCGAGATTGATATTTTTCAATCTAGAATCCCCAAGGGGTACACTTATTGGAAAGGTAAGAAGTTCCCTATGTTCTTCTTTGTCATCATCCATGGTAGTATTAGAACTAGAGCTGGCGAAGAAGTTATAAAGGTCTGGGTTATAGCTTGAATCATCTTCTTCATCGCTATTGAGAAATTCGAATTCAAGATGTTCAGAACTAGTATTTCTCATAGGGCAGTTAGGCATAAAACATCCAAATTCGTCTCTACTTCGCCGAGGCATTCAGGGTAAAAAAACATCCAAGGGTGTTTTTAAGTTTTCTCCTAAATTTTAAGCACCTCCCCGGCAACGGCACCAAAAAGTGGTGGCATTAAAAAATTCCTACCTTTTTACAGGAATTAGTTCATGAACCTCACTTTAAATATCGACCAAGGAATGTACAAAATTCGGAGGCACTCTGCACTATATGTGCACTATTAAGAGAATATTATATTTGGGTGGTCATATTTTTGGGAGAAATATGGAAAGGTATAAACCTATTATGATGGGATAAAATATCTAATTGGCTAAAGGTATAAATACTGAATAGATGAAATTGAAAGAAAAAATGAACCTATTAAAAGCATGTATCTATTTGACTAAAATTCAAAGCATAAAACTATATGTTTTGAAAGCATAAATATTCTAAATGAAATCGAAAGCATAGATCTATCTATGTAAAGCATGAATCTATTTAACTAAAATCCAACGTATAAACCTATATGTTTGAAAGCATAAATCTTTTAAATGAAATCGAAAGCATAGATCTATCTATTGAAAGCATTTGTTAATATATTCAAAAGTCTAATCTAATCAAGAAATACTGTTTCGGAAATAATAACATGGATTTGGAAACTACCCTTGCGGAACATTGCTACAGGACTACAGACTCCATACATTAGAACTACAGATGTTGTAATATAGGACTACAGATAAAAATAGTCATGTTCATAATTAACTTTGATATCGGAATCAATGTCTTGAATAATCCACAAGTATTTGGTTGATTATAAACCACAAGATGCATAAATCAATATGAAAACAAAACAAAAAACTCCTGTTCTACACAATGAGGGGTCCCTCCTCAATGCGGATTACAGGAGCTAATTTAACTTACGAACTCACATGTGATAAAGAACGCGGTTTCTTCATTAGACTGTCATAGAATCCATAACAATCATAAAACTTAAGTACTGTATAACAAAGTTTGAAAAAAGAGAGGAATCCCCAAAAATGCATTAGGCCCCTGGCTATCCAGGTGCCTTTACTTATTACAATGTTTCAACCCTAGTCCCTACATTGGAAATCATGACCTCAATTTATTTAGATTCTTCCCTATAAATCAATAAAAACTAATCTTCATGTCCCTCTCTAGCTTATGACTGGAGCTTGATTTTTGCCATTCTTCATAATTATTTTTTATTCTACGCTTGTCCACACATAGTGCTCACCCTCTTTATTAGCTGATTAAAAACATGTTAAAACAAAGAAAAATATAACTACTTAATCACATTGTTTCATAATCAATCAAATCACATTCTATCCTACAAAAAGGAGTGATTTCTGGTTGTTTTTTTGCTCCTACAAGGTACAACAGAATGCACTTGATACCTATATTGTGGTCTCATCAAAGAGACTCATAGATTTTTGGTTATGCATTGGGAGTGATAAAATTCCACTATGGTGGTGGGATCTTAGTATCCTACATGATGATAGACCCTCCCTAATGGTACTTATATTTGGGAGTATGTAGTTGAGACAATGGGATCCTCGCATTCCTTGGAGTATCAGGTTGCCACCTAAGACAGTTCCATTGTATAACATTCATAAGTGGCAGTGGGATCCAAGAATTGATGGATCATTTAAGTTTGCACTAATGTATGGAGGAATGCAACATAATTAGTGGGACCTTGGGATCATTTTTGGATATCCAATTAAAACCATAGTAGTGCAGCAACAACATGGTGGCACTTCCATTGAGTCCATTTGGAATTTGGAATTCCAATGCTTGTCATGTTCAACTACAAATCTTAAATTTCTGGAGGACAAACAATCTTGGGAGGGGAGGGCTGTAATTTCTCCATTTTAGAGGCTCCATGATAATTCCCCTAACCCATTCATCCCCATGGGTTCAAGAAGAAATAAAATAAATTATCTAGGAATAATATTAGTCCATGGTCATTTAATTTAATTAAATGACACTTTAGAGAAATGTTATAGTCTTAAAATGTAAATATTTTATTATCATTTAAGTTTTTTATGAAGTTATTAATGCATAGGAGGGCCCAATTAGGTTCATGGAGCTTAGTTGGACTTCTAATATGTTTCCAAATTAAAATTAGAAGAAAGCATCACAAAGCAAGTTGTCAGCGAAAATAAGGAAACTAGAAGAAAAAGAGAGCAAAAGTAGAAAAGATGGAAAGAAACAACAAAAGTAGAGAAGCTCATAAAATCAAGAAAGTAGTAATAAAAGTACGAAAGTTCTCAAAAGCAAAAAAGAAAGAAGCTTCCTGATTTGTGCAACTCAAGAAAGATTAGAAACAACCAACTGAAGCTACAAGTTCAAAATTTAGCTAAGGAGGGCACATTAGTCATAGATAAGGAGGGTCCACATGAGTTAGCACTTTCCAAAAGACTTCTTAAGCACGATTGGTTCAAAATACTAGAAAGCAGAGCATGAAAGAAGGAAACAACAAGGAAACTAAGGTTAATAAATCGAGTATGAGAGATGCATTTCACATTTTTTGATCAATTTTCAATTCGAATTGATGTTCTCTGTAGCTTCTGAATTGACTTGGGAGGTGTTTCCCTTGTCACCAGGTGGGAGATGTGCCCCTGCTATCACTGTGCTAGTTGATTATTCAACTAGAATTGAGGAGAATGGAATTTAACCATTTCCATTGAGTTTATTGCAGGTTTAATTATCCATTTGGTAGGCCCAGTACATTCCATTCAGTGTGCCAAGTTCCAGTTAATTCAAGCTCTCTCCTCTCTCTCTCATTTCTCATGCTGCATTTCTAGTTGGAGGAGAAAGCTTGGGGAATTGTTCCCTTTGTGTTATGTTTACTTTTACAATCAACATCTTATATGTAATAATTTCCATTTTATTAATAAAATACAGTCCAATACTTCCATGTTGCAGGTTACACGTTTTCCTTCCAAATGTAATTAAACCCATGCTCTTTCCAATGCATAATTTGACTAGTTTTCAGTATTGAGTTAGAAAACTGACTTCCGTGCATGCATTTTCTATTCTGTCAGTTTTACTCGATTCTTGAGACAATTTCAAACTCAATCCCTTCCTTTTTTTAGATTTTTGGGAGGGTTAGAGGCTATTTGGGTCGAATTGAAAGTTAACTAGCTGAGTTGTGATTATATCTACAAATATTCAAGTAATCTTCAAAACTCTACCAGTTTCGCCCCAAATATTAGTATTAGTGTTTCCTTTCTAGTTGTGGTTAAACAAAGGCCATCTACCTCCTGAATTCACCCCAAGTTAGTTGAAGGATCTAGTTTTCATATGCTGGTGTACCTAGGAAGCTTTGGAGCAGACTTCAATGACAGCTGTTGTCGAAAGATAAATGGTCCCAGTACTTTCTGCAAAGGATTCTGAAGCTATATAGGCCCCTATTTTATAATATATTGTACACCTATTCTCATTCAAATGAGAGTCTCAATTCCATCTATTCAAGTCTTGGGAGGGTTTAATAGTGACAATAACTAGCTATTTGAAATCAAATTTCAAACTAGTTACTAGTTTACAATTTTTATGAATTTGCACTGTGTGTTTAATCTAATATATCCAAGTAATATGATTGGGGATATTACATATAATATGTCAATTAATTTTTAGAATACTTTATTAGGTGGTAGTACCTACCAAGTTAATCTATATGTTTTTTTCCCTTCTTCTTTTTAACCTCGTGCCACTACTTTGAAGAAGGGGCCAAAGTAACTAATTGTAAGCTACAAGCTGATCAATTAAGATTCATAGATGGAACAATTCTTTATCTGAGTCAAATATATTTTTTTCCCTTAATCCGATGGGGAATTCACTAAGTAGCCAATATTATAAAAACTGAATTCATATTCATATTTTCGGATTTAATATTCAAAAAAATGGGAGAAATATATTTCAGTATATAAGGATCAAGGGGCATTTTGAATATATTAAAAACATATAGATATTAAAGGTGATTATAATTATGTATATGGATGGGTGAATAGGGTGTTTGGAGTTTTGAATAGGTAATCTATGTTTGAATTTGGCGTGAATCCAATTGTATGTGAATTCATATTCGTGTTTGAATACAAATTATTTGTGTGTGAATGTGGTGTGAATTCAATTATATTTAAAACTAGAGTTATGATTGAATATGTATAATTTATGAGTGAATTTGGTATGAAGTCAATTGGAATGATAATGTATGAATTTGGCACGTGTTTAGGGATTTTTCCCTTATATTGAAATATTTTTTTGACTAAGATTTTATATTTCACCTTGCAAGGTTTCTAGGGGTTATAAGGGTTGTGCAATATCACCATGGTAAGGGTAAAAATAAAAAGAGGTATAAAAAATGTCATGGAAAAAATGGATACCTAGGATATCAAGATGTATCGGGAGGGGGGTTCAAAAAAAGGAATTTTTGAGGCATGCATTAATATTGAGTGAAATTAAGGGAATTGTTTACAACCTTATGAATGCATGTGATATTCCATAGGTTCACAAAGTGATCCCTTTGATTTTATTACCAACTCTTTCCCTTAAGGATAAAATCCATATATCCATATCGTCTAATATATCCCCCAATGAAGGATTAGATTCCCAAATCAACACTTGTTGTTGCAAAGTGATTTCATTTTAATAATCATCATTAATTGAAAGATTCTATCCTTATGCTTTTCATTTGGTCCCTCTTTTTATGAGGGATACCTCAAATAGTTATTCAAGCATTGGTTGAGTACAATCATCATTGAATAAATGTAAGTGTATGTTGGCTGCAATATGTCAAACACAAGGCTCAATTTGTGTGACCAATGAAAACCACATAAGCATAGACATCTTTCGATACTCTAGGAGTGGAGTAAAGTCTCACTTGAGATGCACACTAGAAATATAGAGACCTAAATCAGGGTTGCACAGGAAGGACTAATTTCTCTTTACTCAACATACTAACAATTCTACTCTACACATTCATCAGATATTTTCCATGCAAACATTCATCCAATATACATTTCATTACATTCATTCATAAAGACAATGTGAAAAATATGAAAGAACATGGGAGCTTCATTCTATTAATTGGAAAAAATATTGCATCATTAGGAATAAATACATAGCTCAACTCAACAACTTTTATCTCTCCATATGTATGATCTTCAAGACATTAATCTTACATCAATATTTCATTATAAACTCAAGGTTGTAGAATTAATGGAAACAAACAACAATACATCTTAGAACAATACCAGTAATAATCGTATTTACAAGAAAACATAATCACAAAACTACAGAGAAACCCTCCCTTTACAAAATTGATCCTTATATAGGATGGAGTATCCAAAACTAGAAGTTGTTACTAGTGTGCAACTACTAACTGTTTTTTGTTTGACGGAACTGATTTTGACTTTGGATTGCTCAACACATAGTAACTGATCAAAAATTGGGTACCAATAGGCCCCCAAAACTAATATGTGGCTATTCCTAAGCCACACAACTCATGACTCCAGCTCTGCTACAAATGGAAAGCACATGCACAAGTCATCGATGAAGTCCTCGAATATTTATGAATTAGCTCAAACACAGTGGTAATGTATTTGAGGTGCATCGTGAATGCATGTGGAGTGTGTCAACCTATTCCTTGTTTCTCTTACCTAGTTCTGGTTTTTCTTTCTCTACTATAGGAAGAAATTTTGTAGCCTTTTCCTGGAGTTCAGAAAGGCTATGAAAGTGCCTCTGTGTCTGTTCCTATGCTTCATCAAAAACCATCGCGATGGTATGTTTCTCTACTCAAGTAGATATAATGTTCTTGGTCAATGCATTGATTTCTAACATCACCTCTTTCTTTACAAAAAGTGGCAGTTGTTCCATCCTCTATTTCTTTGAGCTCACCAAATGCATCCTAGCTTCTAATGTGTTTGTCTACTTGCTAGAAACTTGTGTATGTCCTACAAATGGTTCCAAATATTGAAACTATATTCTATGACCCCTCCCAAGGTCACGACTCCTTGCTTAGTTTTATCTAGGGCCTACTCTTCATCTGCTATCTTCTAGGAAAGCTCCATCTCCTCCATGGATGGTTCCAACTTGATCTGAACTTGGATTTTTGTTGTATCTTTTTGTATCATAGCCACTGTATCGATAATATGGGGAATATTATCTACATGTTTGATTTGAGCGATTGTTGGATGGCTAGGGGCTGGTAGTGTCCTATATGCTCTTTCTACGTTATCCTCCAACTAGCCTTGTGCACTGAAATTGTTTTTGTGGGACTACTTTAGTGCAACATAGGACTGAATTAGTTGCACATGGAGATCTCCTAGCTCCACAAACATCTCCAACACATAGTGCTGTAGTACTAGACTTAGCACCAGGTTTAGGTTCAGTTTCTTGTATGGGAGTGGTTGGTGTTTGAAGTAACAAGAGGGTCAACCACTATTATGGATAAGGGATTAAAATTTAGCTTCCTATGGAACATCTTCTGGGATTATTTTTGTAATTCCATATCATGACTCAACTCCGCAGCTTTTAATGTCTTCTCCATTATTGTCCCTGGCGCCATGTGTAGGACCACTTGAAGGTTCTAAAGTTGGTTGCTACCACTAGTACATATGGGTGGATTTTTCCATGAAATATTTCCACGTTTTGAACATCTGTGGATTAATACAATGAAATTTAAGATGTCTTTTGATTTTTTTTATCATGGCAGAAAAATCGTCGCAATATCAACGTTTTTTAATTTTTGACGAATTTTCATCTCTATATCGACGAAATATGGCTATCTTTGCACACACACCAAACCACGCGTGCCAGCTTCCAATGAATCTTGGATTTTTATGGGTCAACTCATGCATTTTCGTCGATAGATCGATGATCGTCGATCTATTAATACATACTTTAAGACAATTTTTGACACATTTGCTATAGTTGCGACAAGGTTCTTGGTGATTGATTGAGCCCGTATTTTGAACTTGCGACAAATTCCGTGGTGATTGTTTGAGCTCGGATATTCTACATAGATTGGATTTTGAACTTGCAAGGTTAGTATTTTTATATTTTTTTGTCTATATGTTAAGAAAAAAAATTCAAGATTTTTTTTAACATGCATGTTTGAATGAAATTTATTTATTTTTTAATTTAGCATTGCTACAAATATTGTGTGTGATTAATTAGTTATACTTACATTTGTTTATAGGATTTTCATATGTGATTATATATTAATTACTAATTAAACCTCTTCTTTTTTTCTATAGTTCTATTAGAATATAATTCTTACCTGAATGTATTGTTAGACACAGTGGCACATTGAGAGGGGGGGGGCAAATCAATGTGCCAACACTAAATACCAATTTCAACTTCTTTAAAAATTAATCAAAGATCATTAATTATTTTCACTTCAACACTTAGGCAGAGTTCATCATTCAGTACACTAGGCTATACATCATTCATATGTGATTCTTCTCATGTTACAAGTACATTAGGTAGAGTTCATCATTCATAGTACATTAGGTTATACTAATTCAGTTTGACATGCCCACAATCATTCAAACAACACTTCGTTTCTAGGTTTCACTTTCCTTCATTCCTTCTGAATGTTTTCAAGTGCCTTTATTTGCTTCAGTCATTTGAAGAAGGAACTAACATATCTCAAGGTAGGAATTGAGTGCTTTTGCAAAAACAACCCGAATATCTAAGAATGGCTAAATATTTAGGAATACTTAGAGCTGTAGATGTCCTGTATACCCAGAATTGTCTTCTTCAGGATCTGTGCATTCTTCAAGATATCAAATATATTGACAATGAATGTATCCCTTATATTGTACTCTTGGTCTTGTGAAATGTACATGCATGGATAATCTTCTGCTGATGCAAGAACCTACACTTCTAGCAACCCAAAATCAGAATTGAAAACCACCTCAGTAATATCCAATATCTTCTAGTTATGCTTGTGACTACATTAGATTCTTCAACACTTGAACTGTGAGCTTAAACTATGTCACATATTTCTGCTGCCCTTGTTCTTTGTTTTCTCTTGTATGTTGTCCAATATAATCCATACAATCAGATACCAACAATAAGTGTTTCCTAAATACATTCTTTATCAACCATATCCAAAACTAGAGAGATTCATACTCAACAATCATCTGGTAAATTCATAAAAGGTAAGCATGCATCAAGGACAACTTTCATTCAGACCATTTTTTCCACCTAGTGTTCCAATGCCAAAACTATCAAGGTCTCCTTGAGAGTAAATCAAAGGCCATTGAACGACACTTGTTGGCATCAATGAAAACTCTAGTCTTCAGGTTTTTCTTTATAGAAATTGGTATATAATATACTATATTTAGAAATATACTTATATCTAATGTATTTGACAAGTTATTGTTTGGTATGGTGTAGGTAAGACAATTACTTGTCACTACACGGATTTGTCACTATGAATGAAAATGCAAGGAATCTTGCTCAATTTAGAGAGGCATTAGAGGCGAGGGGAGATGGAAAATGTTATCGCCCTTGCTCTTATTGCAGGGGCTTGCAAAGAAGAAGAATTTTAATAACAATAGCTGAAAGACATTGTAGGAAGAAGGGGCACACCAAAGGGGGTTATGAATATCATCCCTTAGTAATAGGTTATTCAATTTTTAATGTATTCTATGTAATAGTCATCATGTCATGAATTTCAGTAAAATGTCTTATCATTTTATTATATGTTCTATACACACTAATTTTACTATGTTGTTTGTAAATATATAGATAACGCCCCCAAAATGTTTCCCTCCGGAGAGTTATTTGCCAAGTACTATCATAAATACTCATTTACAGGGTGACGAACTTCTAGATCAGAATATTGAAGCTGATCAAGTCCTTAATGATTATATGGATGGAGATAACGTTAGTGATACAATTCAGGAAGATGAGATACATAGATTGATCGAAGACACGTTTTCTCCAATGGATGAGGACAACCAAGATGGCAGTCATGATGTTGATCCTCTACTCGAGAAGTCACGTCAACCTCTTTATGAAGGCTCAAAATCAAATATTCTATCTGCTATATTGTTATTAGTGAACTTGAAGGTTTTGAATGGTTTATCAAACACCTGTCTCACACATATACTAAGGTATGTAATTTGTTAATTATTTATGTCTACATGTTCACATGTACATAAAGGGTTGAAATTTTTTCTATATTGCTATTGTTATCTAATTTGTAAAGTATGGATGCGATATTGATGATTAATATTGTTTACATTGACTTATTCTTTTGAATTTTGTAGATTGTTAGGTGAATTTCTATTACCAACGCCAAATATTTTACCACGCACATATCGAGAGATATATGTGATTATGAAAGAATTTGGAATGGAGTATCAAGCTATTTTTGCATGTCCTAATGATCATATCATATACTATGGACAATACGCATTAGAAAATGAATGCCTACAATGTCAAACAAGTAGGTATCAAACCGATAAAGCAACCAAAAAGGTGCCTCACAAAGTTCTTCGTTATATTCCGATAATTCCACATTTCCAGCGGTTGTTCAGGTGTCAAAGTATAGCACAGTTTATGGATTTCCATGCAAAGACTAGAAATCAAGATGATGTTCTTCGAATGCCTACAGATGGTTTTACATTGAGGTACATTGAAGAAAAGTGGCCAATTTTTAAAGAAGAACCTCATAATGTTAAACTTTTGTTGGCAGCTGATGGTGTCAATCCATTTGGAGATCTCCCTTCAACCTACTCAGTGTGGCCTATTTTTGTTATAAACAATAACCTTCCTCCTTGGATACCGATCAAGAGAGAGCACATAATGTTGCCAATGATTGTTCTAGTTATTTAATTAATTTGTATTTTTTTACTTGAAAGTTTGATCACTAAATATTTCATTTCTTTGTTTCGTGCATGATAATTATGTCTTTTATATATAACGACATATAGCTAAATATAATTAATCATGTATGTTGGACCAATTAGGTAAGTACCAGGTTAAAGATATGAATGTATATATTGATCCTCTTATCGATGAGTTGTTGAAGTTATGGGATGGAGTCACTATGTATGACATCTCTAGACCAATAGGGAAAAAACGATTTCAATTCCATGGAATACTTGCATGGACAATTCACGATGCTCTCGGCTTAACACATTTTTGTGGTATATTGTTACGCTCTTTTGTTCTTTAATATTATATATATCTATTGAAAATATCATGCATTAATTTTAATGGTAATTATAATTTGTTACACTAATTCATATATCTTGTATGTCTTCAAACAAAGGGTAAATTTGCATGTCCAGATTGCGGTCCCACAATAAAATCTCATCATTCAAGGAGTTTAGTAAAGGAAGTGTTTGATGAGTATAGGCACTTTCTGCCTAAGAACCATAGTTATCAAACTACAAACAAAGCAAAATTCAATGGTAAAGAAGATAATGGAAAAAAACCACGAAGAATGACACCTCACCTATGGAAGTTGGAATATAATAGAAATCGTCAAGGTATGACAAATTATTTATGTATCATATATTATATAAATCTTTTTTTTTGGTGAATTATGTTCAGCATGGTATGTACCTATATTGATTAATTAGTGTTAATTTGATTTTGTTGATGTTTCATGAATGTCATTAAGGCACGAATGGGCTTCCACGAGGAATGAAATTTACCCGATGCAATTCAACAGGTTGCCATACTACAAGCACCTACAATTAATAGTTCATCTATTTGATATAATGCATATCGGGAAGAACATAATAGAATTGCTATGGCGAATATTAGATGGAAGGACTGACAAAGAAAGAATTGGAAAGATTTGTAGTGACATCCAAGAAGCTAATCACACATTGCAAAGTGTGATCATTAATTCTAATGGTGATAGCTGTCCACAAAATATTAGTCTTCCTTGGTGCTTGATGGAGCAACAAAGCAATATTGTAAAAGAGCTCATCAGAAAAATCAGGTTTCCAACCGGGTTTTCGTCTAACATAAAGAATATCTTAACGAAAAAAGGTGATTTTGGTGGGGTTAAAACACATCACTGACATACATTCATTAAGGTAATTATGAGTTTATAATATATTTCCTTATTTGTATGCACTATTTTATTAATTTTATTCTCTTATTTGGAAATAAATAATAATTTTTTTTTGATACAGTATGTTCTACCTTTATCTCTCCCAGACGACTTTGAAAAAAACATAAAACAAATTATTTATGTTCTTGAAAAATACATGAGGTAAGTAATGTTTTATATGGAAAATTTTCTTGGTTTGTGATTTGTAGCGGAACTTATTGACATATTATGTTTTGTCCACAAATTTTATATATGCCTTGATATTATTTTATTGCATCATTTGTAGGTGGATTTCATCAAAATAAATCCATAAAGAAGATATAAGATATTGGAAGAGAGAAATTCCCCGACTAATGTGTGAAATGCAACAATATCTACCTCCAACATTTTTCAATGAACAAGAACACTACCTCATACACCAAGTTGAGGAGATTGAATTATGTGGACTAGTACACACAAGGTCGATGTGGATGGTGGAGAGGAATTTGAAGTCATTGAAGGATTTTGTTAGACAAAGAGCACGTCCTGAGGGTTATATGGTAGAGGGATATATGGTATATCAATGCATGGTGTATATTAGTGAATATCTACCTAAATTAGCAGAAAATATGAATGTGCCTCGCATTTGGCATCTCGACTCCATTAACAAATTTGAAGGGGAGGTCCTATTGGGGAAAGGTACAATGAGGA